>CM045758.1:15457076-16057076 GCA_025200525.1 Camellia lanceoleosa
GCTGCTACAAAAATGCATCTCGAAAAGTACACACAAAAAAAACCTTTAGCGAATTTTTTTTGAAAATGTCGCTAATAAATGCACTTTTAAAAACAAAACAATATCATGTCAAAAAGTTTTAATAATGTCACTAAAAACACATAATAACACTTTTGACAATTAAAATATAATTTCCTTACAAAGCAATTTTGTCCCTTAATTTGTTGCCGTGTATGTGTCTTATTCCGGTAAAGCATCAGTAAGAACCCTAATGAACCTTACACCACAAAGTTGCTATATAGTACTTATACATCTCTTAGTGAAATTAAAAAAAAATATATATATATATATATGGAAGCGAGTGAATTTAATGATTTTGATTATAGTTGATTGATGACCACTGCAATTTTTAGTTTGGAAAATTACAAATATTACTCTGCATGTGATAATTGTTCTCTCTTATGGGCAAAACATAATATATATATATATATATGAGCGCTAAAACTTAAGCAGCACAAGATGGGTCATCAATATAAGTTATTCAAGCTCAAGCTGCACAGTCAAGATATATAACAAGTAGAGTTGTAAACTCCATATGATAGTAAGTTGGCATGAGCTTCACTCATCGCCAAGTTTAATGTCAGCTTATGGAGGGGCTTATAGTTTATTTATTTTTGAAATATGTACTAGAGTATTTGGTGCAACTTTTGCTTACAACTTATGAAACAAAAATAACTGAATGTCGTGTTTGGAGCATGAATTTTGGTAGGAATTTGAAAGAGAATGAGAAAGTGTGTGAAATGTAGTTTAATTCACATTTCACCTACCTTTTTCTTTCTAAATTCCTACCCAAATCCATGCTCCAAACACAACCTAAAAGCTGGAAAAAAGTTGATTCTACGAAGCAAGGAGAGAGGTAATTTTAGCATTTGTTTTCTGATTATCAACTTTCAGCTTGCTAGAAGCTACACCAAACTAAGCCCAAAATCTACCATCCTATGTTGACACGGCTATGTTAACATCAAACTGATAGAAACAAGATTAGTACCTCAGTGAGGCCCACACCCACAAAGAGATCCCTCACATTATGCAAACAAAAAAAATAGGAACGAGTTCCATCAGACCGTTTTGTCTGGCTCAAATCGAAGCATCGTCATGTCATAAATGCCTGAGTTTTCATCACACTAATAATTTCAAGTTCCAAATATAGTACTGTAAATAAAACTGAAAAAGAATTTCATTGTTTCACTTGTCCATCCTTAAAATATTTTTGATAGCAACAATTCACTGGTATTAATTCACTTGTTAGGGTTCAGGATTTTCATCCAAAATCAAGCAAGAAAAATAAAAGGGAATATATATTTTTTAAAATTACTGCAGCAAGATAAAAGTCTTCCATGCAACACATTCAGTATAAAAATTTCAAGAAAAATTTTCATTTTGAGCAAACAGCCCTAACCAAAATCCTATGAATACATATACATTTATGTTTTTTGTTGGGAAATTACCATAATCTCTGAATAGAAGTGGGCCACCAGGTTTCAATACAGCGAAACATGCTGCAATTGATGTTGGCATCCTGTGAAGTGGTAATGCCGACAGCATGGATACCTGACAGCCACAAAATACAAGAAAAAAAATCAGGATCCAAAATTCATCATATTCTTTTCTTCCTAACAGATTTGAGGTGGCACAAGTTCAGGGTCTTTGAAGTTTTATTTAATATTCATGCAGGGCATCAGTGAATAAGTTCTGAATTTCATTTACAAAAAGATGAACAGCCTTGAATACACCAAGGCAATGGATTGGTTTGTCAAATATCTAAGTAGTTCTTGAATGACTAGACTGTAATATTGTCAAATATTCAGGCATATTTATGCATGGCAACAAAATCATAATGCCTAGTTTTGTTAAGAACTAACATTACAGAAAAATAGTAATAAAGACTCATTGGTCAAATTTAAAAAGTGATGGACAAACATTAAACATAGAATTTCACATGAGTAGCTCAACTATAATCTAGAAATTCACTCAATAGCTCATATCAAACATCTAAATATTCAGATTGATATTCCTTAAGAAATTTGAACATTTGTACTTGGGCTGTGTTTGGATCTTAGAGTTGTGGAGGGATTTGTGAAGGACAGGAAAGGGAAGGGAAAAATGAATGAAGTAGAAGTAAAGTTTATTTCACTTGTCCGTTTCCTCCACAAATCCAAACACAAAATTTAAGCAACCACAGCTTCTAATGCTGATTATGCAGCAACCAATTACATTATAATTCTTCAAAGAAAAAAAAAAGTAAATTCCTACGGTTGTGTTCGTATTTTGGATTTGACGAGTGATTCATGAAGGGAAAGAAAAGGAGACAGAAAAGTAAAAAAAAATTACATTATACTTCATTCACATTTCCCCCCCTTTTTTCGTTCCCTCCATAAATCTCTTTTCAAATATAAGATCCAAACACAACCTAAGAGGATATGTAGACAGATCCAGTTCACCTCAATTTCTAACTTCGAATGCCCAACAATGCATTAAGACCCATTTTTCGAAAACTAGCAACATACCAAGGTCACAAAATCCACCCCCACCAAGGCAGCATTTACATTCCTTCAAAGAAGAAAAATCATTTAACCCTGCCACTCTCTTGTCTTCAACATCTGGGAAAGCAGAAAAAAATTAGCTGAGTTCCAGGTAATAGCACACAAAATTTTGACATGTACAAAGAAATGGATAAAGTAACTAACCTGAAAGGCAAATGTCCTGCTTTTGTAGAATAACTTCCCTACAAGGATCATAGGACAACCACTTGAGAAATCCACTAATAGAAAAATCACAAGGGAATGGATGAAAACTGTGCTTTTCTGAGACCAAATCAGCTGCATCTATGGCTTCTTCAGACCTTTTAAGAGCCTCAATGCTACAATTGCATGAGTATACAGTGATGCTCTCTTTTCCACTAAAAGATGGGAAAAAATGCATATCAGGTTTAAGACCAGAAACCTAAGGACATTGAATTAATCTCTGCAAATTCACATGCTACTCAAGATTGCAATTTAATTTTAATAATAAAGTTTTTAAGGACCAAAAGAAAGAGATTCAAATGATCAACCCCAAAGCCTAGAAAAGGGACATATGACACGACTGCCCAAGAAGGGTACTTATCTCTTATCTATTCTTCCAAATATGTCACCCCTCTATCTGCCAAAAAAAATCTTTGCCAAACTGCCCTGCAGGAGGACGTATCTCACCAACCTCGGGAAATTTAAGAGCATATGATTGCAAACACAGATAGATTAATTTTCTTTTTCTTCAATTTCCAAATCAATAGCTGCAGGCCATAACCTACCACCAAACAAGAAAGCCTGCCTGATACGGGAACACCTCCCTTAACTCCATCAACAACCCCAACAGCTCTCTGCCTCCTTGGATGGTTTATCTAAGCAGGAAACCGTTTACTGTAATCCTATTACTCAAATCAAATCTCAAGTAGATACTTGGTAGTGGGGAAGCTGGAAGTAGAGTTTGCAGACAGAACCAAAAGTTGTGTTTCACCATCTATTGTCAATTGACACAAGTTGGGAACACTGTTGGGGGCATGTTTGATTGACAGGATTAGAGCATGGGATTGGAATTATTAATCCATGGACCCAATAATCCTATGTTTGCTTTGAAATTTTGTTTTAAGATTATTAATTCAATGGATAATTAATCCAACAAATTTGTAAGATTATTAGTAATGGGGTAGGGGTGGGATTATATATCCTAAGTTGGGAAATAAAATAAAAAGACTCTTTTACCTACTAATCCAATGCAAATCAACCTATGGACAAAGGGATAATTTATCCTACTAATTCAATTGGATAGTGAATACTATACTAATTTGATGAGATTATTAATTCCTTCATTATTATTCTTGTGAATCAAACATGGCCATGAAGTATAGTTCTGAAATTCCAAACAAGTGAAAGTAATATGAATTGAAAATAACCAGGACCAGCATGAAATTTCTCTTGATATCTCCTTCAAATGTGTGCCTCTTATCTTCTTCAAATTTACCTTCTCGTTCCTCAACTTTGATATCCCCTTTGGTTTGCAAACATCTAATTCCAAATTAATTCCTAGGTTCAGCTTTGGTCATACTGTATACCATGTCTAATAAAGTTCAAATGAGGGAGCCTATAGACTAGTATAAAATTAAGCTTAAGCGTAACTCAACTTCTCAGGTAGTACAATAATTCAAAGAAATTACTTCGATAATTGAAAATTCATAAATAGCATGTGTAAAAAATGAAAAAATAATTAATTTTAAATTGTCGAGAAATCCACACCCTCGATCCAGTTCGGCTTTCATCTGAATCGCTTGGATGTCGCTGTCTTCAGTCATCTCCATCTTCAACTCGCTGGGGGAAGTGGGTGTCGTTCGGGGAAGGGTTTGAGTAGAGGAGGGCTAATTCTGTAGAGTAGGGTCCATGGTAAAAATTAATTTTAATTTTAGATAAATTTGAAATAACAAATAAGAAAAGACCCTGTTGAAACAAATTCTCCATTACACTCCTAGATGGAAATAAGCTGAGGGTGAGCATAGTCAGGATTGGATCGAATTGGGATAAAATCGATTAATTTATTATTCAGTTCTGAAAAATTGGAGCCAATCAATCCATTTAAATCATGGAACCAATCGAACCAATCCATTTAAACACGGATTGGATGGGTTTTAAACCACGGATTCACATAATTAAATAACAAAAAATATATATATAACACTTTAATTTCATAAAAACATAAACATAGTCTTTATATTAGTTCCACAATAGCAACATGTTTTTCTATAATAGCAACATACTGTTCTAAAATTTAAACAACCATAAGAAAACTAGTTTTACCATAAAAATTTAGATCATTATAAATTAAAACTAAAAACTAACGAACAAAAGTAATAAAAGAAGATATTATACGGGTTTAGATTTGAGTTTAGGTTTTATATAAATTAAGAGAAGATACTATGAGAGAGGATGTATAATAAAAATATAAACTATTTGCATACGGTTCGGATCGGTTCCAATCCGGAACCGTGGGGTTCAATCCGGAACCAATCCGTGGACTACGGATTTTTAATTCTTCAATCCGGAACCGAATCACGGATTCAAAAAACCAATCCAAACCTATCAGATTGGACTGGACTGGATCAGATTACGGATTTTACGGATTCCTTGCTCAGCCCTAAAATAAACTAAGGGTGGGCCTTACGGAACCTCCAATCCGTTATCATACATTAGATTAGTGGATTGGAGAAAATTAATCGCGTTAAATGCGCCAATTCGGTGGATGTGGATTGGCGGATTGACAGATTGACAAATTGATACGATTCGGTTTGGTGGTTTAAAATTTTATAAATTTTTAATATAATTCAACTTGCATACTTCCTCAAAAAAAAAATATATATATATTAATTACAGTTAATGACTTAAAAAAAGTATTACAATCACTGCATGTTTCATCCAAAAAAAGAAAGTTTGAAACTTTAGAATATTACAATCACAGCATGCCTCAGCCATATAAAGTATTACAATCTATGATTTTGAAAATATAAAAATAATTCAAACCACCAAAACCATGAACAAAACAGTAGTAGAGATTGTTGCCTCTGTATTGTCACATGTATATTTGTTTTTGAAAACAAAAATCAACCAACATATATCATCTTTCTTATTTATTATTTTTAGAGTTAGATTTAAAAACCAAAAAATATAGATAAATAATGCATTTATTTTTTTTCAATTTAAAAAATATATTCAAGTTAAAAACTCTTTTTCAACAGAATATTTAAACTCTTTTTCAATTAAAACACAAATACAATATCTAAACAAATTGAAAACACAAAATTTTACAAATTAGTAGGGGTGCTCGCGGTTTGGCGGTTCAGTTGCAACTAAAGGAACCTCAAATCCGCCATTCGTCCAAAACTAGGCGGATTGGAAAAAAATCAATCCGCAACCGTCCGCTCATCATCACGCATTAGTCCAAAATGTGGCGAATCTATTTGGTCTAGGCAAATCGATGTATCCGCTGCCCACCTCTAAAATAAACGAATGGTTGAGTTTGATGTAATATTGAAAATGTAAAGTTTAAAATGAAACAATTAAAAATTTAGAATTTAATTTGTAATAATAGTTAAATTTTTCTGAAAAAAATGTATTTTTTTAATATACTTTATTTTAATTTTACCCTTTATTAAAATATGAATTGGACTTTTTAAAAATACGTTATCAAAGGATTATCCACCCACATAAAATACAAAGTTAAAAAAAATTGAAAAATTATTGAAACACCTCTCTCTAACTTTGTATAATAGAAGAGGTTTAAGATTTTTTTTTATTCACTAAGGTCCCTCAATAAATTTTTTCTGTAAAAATTAAAATTTCTCTATGTTAGGATCGAAATTTTTCTGAGCCGAGCCGAAATTTCTCTAAGTTAGGTATAAATTTCTCCGAGTCGAATTTTTTCTCTGAAAATGTTGAGAGAATTCCCTAAGGTCCCTCAATATCTTATAAAATCTTAATAGACATTAAAAGAATTCCCTATTGTGTTTGGTTCAAGAATTTGGAAAATGAAAGAAAAAATATTGGTGTAATATAAATAAAATATACCTATATTTCACTTAGTTTTATACACATTTTCTTTTTCTCTTTTCAAATCACTCTCTAAATCCATGAACTAAACACAACCCCAGTACATTTGAAAAACTAGTTAATATAGTCAAAAAGACATTGAAAAGTCACATAAAAAAGTCAAAAATTTATTTTCATTATTTCTCTATTTTTTGTTAATTTGTTTTGTAAAAATATATATATAAAAAATATTCTTAAATATTCGTTTGATTTAGTTTTAGAATAATGATTTGAGTGTGGAGTTGTGTTTTGAGTTTTAGAAGTTAAAGCTAATTTTTGGACCATTTTATATATCAATAACAACTAAACATATAGTGGATGTCAAGCCATGGCTTGGTTAAAAATTAGGGTGGCAATAGAAGTTACCATATAGATAGATCTTGAGACCAATGTGCTGAAGATTGCTTGCA
The DNA here is from genome assembly GCA_025200525.1 of Camellia lanceoleosa. Taxonomy (NCBI): domain Eukaryota; kingdom Viridiplantae; phylum Streptophyta; class Magnoliopsida; order Ericales; family Theaceae; genus Camellia; species Camellia lanceoleosa. The sequence continues at coordinate 15,464,137 of CM045758.1, forward strand.
ACATAGACCTGCACATGTGCATTATAATTAGAAAATAGACCTAAGAAAAACCACATGCTCAAGCAAATAGCAAGTGTGTGCTTAAACCTATGTAGGATTTGAAAAAAATAAACAAATAAACAAATAAATAATGTCTAACTTGTTAGCAATGATCAAGAAACAAAAAGATAAAAGCAGTAAAAAAATTGAAAAAAGAGACTTACCATTTATCTTGGAAACCTCCCTTGCAAGCTAGCCATAGTCAGTGCAATTGTCACATAAAACCAATTCTTTATGTGGTCCAAGAACTCAAAATAAGCATGTCTAGATGGTTTTATAAATTAAAGGCTCATAGTCGAAGTAAACCTTTACAAATGGAGCCCATTTCTCAACATATAATGCACGATCATAGCCTCCAAGGACTGCAAAGAGAATGGCCTTGAAAATTAGAGAAGCTAGAAGCAATTTATCTAAGAAAACAGTTAATAAAGGTGAATTTGTTTTCCCACATTAATTGCAGCATATTCGGATAGTAGAGGCTTTGGGTTGACAATCCACCCCTTGTTGTTCTAACTTCTCTAATGTCGCCACATCAACATGCTCAATTTCAACAGTCAACACTCCACACCTATCCACCCAAAAAATTAGGGGGTGTTGATTGATTTTTACCATGATTTGAGGGTGTTGATTTTTGGTGATAGGTTTTTTGGGATTTTAAGTCGTGTGTTGTGAGGCTTGCGTTGGTGTTGGTGTTGGTGGTGGTGGTGGGATTAGGGGGTGAGGTTGTGTAATGGTGTTGGGGCTTTGGCGATTATGCTGCTAATGGGACTTGGGATTTGTTGGTGTTGTGGTTTGGGGCTAGTAGTAATGGTGTTTTTGAGGGTGCGGCGGTGCTGCTTTTGTAGCTAGGTGAAAGCAGAGTAAAAGTGAAGAAGATAAGCGTGATAGGGTAGGATCAAATGTTACAAATGTTTATGGAAGATCTGTTAAATTTTTGGCTTTCTACACTAAAATTAAATAAATAGATGACAATAAAAATGTAAAAATACATTTTCTATTAACAGAGTTTGTCAAATGTGACTGACTAGGGAGGTTGTTATTTTAGAAACTTGGAGGAAGATTTTTGTAATTGTCATAAACCTTAGGGGAGGTAAGTGTAATTTACCCAAATTTTTTTTAGCATTTGCCGAAGATATTTTTTTTTAGAAACAATTGTATCATAAAAAAAGTAAAAAAAAAAAAAAAATGCTAATAAATGACTTCTATATAGGACTAGAATTAGTTAGAAATTAGGATGGAAATACCAGACAGATTGATCTTTGGACCAATGAGCTGAAGGTAGCTTCCAACATAGACCCTACACAAGAATTACAAATTCAAGCGATACATCTTATGTAAGAGTTGAAAAGAAAAGGACAAAAAAAAAAAAAAAAAAAAAAAAAACGAATGATCATGACACAAAAATGTAATGTAACAAAATTGAAAAAAAAAAAAATACTTACCGATACCACTAAAGCCTCCTTTGCAGTCTAGTCATATTCAATGCAGTTGTCACATAAAAAAAATGCATTTGTCACATAAAACCAATTCTTTATGCAATCCAAAAACTTAAATAAGCATGTCTAATGGATTGTTAAAAATCATAATGCCCAAAAACTGCCCAAAATCCAAAGGTAAAACCAAGCCCCATGCTAACATAAAATCCAAGGGTAATAAACTTGTCCTCGTTGTCTTTTTCTTCAATCCTTTTGTCCTTGCAATGGGATTTCACAACTATTTTGTTTCCCCGACACTTATTTGGAAGTGGAAGCTCACATGGTTTAGGATTCCCAGAATATGCAGAGGCATCAAAACTTTGCAATTGAGTGCTTGTTGGGATTTTTCTCGACAACTTGTTATTTGACAAATTCAACACACTAATCTTTGTGTTTGGTTGGGAATTTGAAGAGGGATTTGGAAGGGGAAACGGAAAATGGAAAATGTATGTAAAATGTGAATAAAGCATGTCTATATTTCACCTAGTTTGATACACCTTTTCTATTTCCTTTTCTAAATCCTTCCCTAACGCTGTGTTTGGTTGGGGGATTTGGGGAGGGATTTGGAAAGGAAAATGGAAAAGGTGTGTGAAACTAGGTGAAATGTAGGTATATTTTATTCACATTTCACCTACCATTTCCATTTCCCTTTCCAAATCCTCAAACACAGCATAAATCTCCCAACCAAATACAGCGTAAGAAAATTTAAATCAGCAAGACTGGTAGGAATCTCACTTAGAAAACTCATTTGCAGACAAGTCAAGAGATTCTTGAAAGTAGAAAAATTCCTCTAAACAGAAGTCTCACACAAAAGCCATATTTTCATACAACAAGCAGGTCACGAGTAGATAATCATGCCCAATAATTTACAAAATTAACTATAGACTTGTAATAAAACAAACATTTGATAGCAAAAACAGATTGCAATACTTCCAAACACACAATCCACAATATAATTACCCATGAAAATAAATATTTATGAAGTTATTTTATCATTTCAAGAAATACATAGAGGGCCTAGTAACAGTTGGTGCTGATAGCTCCGAACTCGATGCTCGTGTCTCTCTCAAGTGTAGCCTAGCTTCCTTGGAAAACATAGCAAAAAAATGGAAACAACAAAAAAACAACAACAATGTGATTATCAGTTAAATTAAAGCCAACTGACTTTGCTGATAAAAAAATAAATAAATAAATATTGGGCAGCCACCAATATAGTTTATAAACAGAGGATCAATCGCATGAATATGGCACAACTTTAATGTTTCGTGTTTATGTTTGCAATGGCAGTGCACATCATGATCACTGCTATTACAAGATTAGTTTTGCAAAATTATAGTACAAGTGAATGACTTCTGTAAGAAAAGGAAACAAAAATGTATGGAGGAATGGAAGTTGGATACAATTAAACAGAAACCGATCAGAAGGTAAAGTTAATTTTTGGATCATTTTATCTATCTAAAGAAAAAAATTTGGTGAAATATAAAAAAAATATACCTATAATTTACTTAGTTTTACACATTTTTTCTTTCCCTTTTCAAATCACTCTCCAAATCCATGAACTAAATACAACCCCAGTACATTTGAAAAACTAGTTAATATGGTCAAAAAGACACTGAAAAGTCACATAAAAAAGTCAAAAACATTATTTTCATTATTTCTCTATTTTTTGTAAATTTGTTTTGTAAAAAATAAAAAAAAAAATTTAATCTTAAATATCCGTTTGGTTTAGTTTTAGAATAATGATTTGAGTATGGAGTTGTGTTTTGAGTTTTAAGTTTTTGAATCATGATTTGAAAAGAAAAAAAATTATTTGGTTATGAGTTTTGAAAATAATTTTGAGATGATTTGTAATTATTTATTTATTTATTTATTTTGATTGATGTATAGAATGTGAAAGAATATGAGAAGAGAAAGGGAAAAAAAGTGATTGATTGATTAATTAATAATAATAAAAAACAAGAAGAAAGGAGTTTTGAAAATAATTTTGAGTTGTATTTTAAAAATATGCTTAGTTAACATATTTCATCCAAATCATCACTTAAAAACAAAATCATGATTTAAAAAGTAAACCAAACACTACCTTTAATTTTTTTTCACCTTATATTTTAATTAAAAAATTTATTTCCCAAACCAACCTTAGCCAGCTCCCACATAGGCCATTTTAGAAGCCAATTTTTTTTATATAGCAAACAAGTCACCCGTAAATAATCATGCTCAATAATTTATAAAATTAACTGGATAATCATGCTCAATGATCATGCTCAAGTCACCCGTAGCCATTTTAGACCCCGTGTTGTTCTAACTTCTCTAATGTCGCCACATCAACATGCTCAATTTCAACAGTCAACACTCCACACCTACCCACCAAAAAAATTAGGGGTGTTGATTGATTTTGCCATGATTTGAGGGTGTTGTTGATTTTTGGTGATAGGTTTTTGGGATTTTATGTCGTGGGCTGTGAGGCTTGCGTTGGTGTTGATGTTGACGTTGGTGTTGGTGGTGGGTTTAGAAGGTGAGGTTGACTAACGGTGTTGGGTCTTGGGCAGTTATGGTGCTGATGGGGGGTGGGATACGTTGGTGGTGTGATTTGGGGCTTGTAGTAATGGTGTTTTTGAGGGTCTTGGCGGTCTTGCTTTTGTAACGGATGAAAGCGAGTTAAAGTAAAGAAGATAAGCATAATAGGGTAGGATCAAATGTTACAAATGTTTACAACAAGATCTTGTCAATTTTTGGCTTTCTGTACTAAAATTAAATAAATAGATGACGGTAAAAATGTAAAAATACATTTTCAATTAACAAAGTTTGTCAAATGTGACTGACAAGGGAGGTTATTGTTATTTTAGAAACCTGGAGGGAGGTCTTTGTAATTGTCATAAACCTTAGAGGAGGTTAGTGTAATTTACCCAAAGTTTTTTTAGCATTTGCCAAAAATATTTTTTTTAGAAACAACTGTATCATAAAAAATGTAAAAAAAAAAAATCAAAAATGCTAATAAATGACTTCTACATAGGACTAGAATTAGTTAGAAATTAGGATGGAAATACCAGACAAATAGATGTTTGACCAATGCGCTGAAGGTAGCTTCCAACATAGATCCTACACATGAATTATGAAATCAAGCGATACATCTTATGTAAGATTTGAAATGAAAAGGAAAAAAAAAACAAAAGGAATGATCATGACACAAAAAAGTAACAAAATTGAAGGAAAAAAAAAAAAAAAACTTACCGATACCACTAATGCCTCCTTTGCAGTCTAGCCATATTCAATGCAGTTGTCACTTAAAAAAAAAAAATGCAGTTGTCACATAAAATCAATTCTTTATGCAATCCAAGAACTTGAAATAAGCATGTCTGATGGATTGTTAAAAATATTAATGCCCCAAAATTGCCCAAAATACAAAGGTAAAACCAAGCCCCATGCTAACATAAAATCCAAGGATAATAAACTTGTCCTTGTTGTCTTCTTCTTCAATCCTTTTGTCTTTGCCATGAGATTCCACAATTATTTCATCTCCCCGACACTTATTTGGAAGTGGAAGCTCACATAGTTCAAGATTCCCAAAATATGCAGAGGCATCAAAACTTTGCAATTGAGTGCTTGATGGGATTTTTCTTGACAATTTGTTATTTGATAAATTCAACACACTGAGAAAATTTAAATCAACAAGACTGGTAGGAATCTTGTTTAGAAAACTCATTTGCAGACAAGTCAAGAGATTCTTGAAAGTAGAAAAAATTTCTCTAAACAGAAGTCTCACATAGAAGTCATATTTTCATACAACAAGCAGGTCACGAGTAAATAATCATGCCCAATAATTTACAAAATTAACTAGACTTGTAATAAACCAAACATTTGATGGGAAAAACAGATTGCAATCCTTCCAAACACACAATCCACAATATAATTACACATGAAAATAAATATTTATGAAGTTATTTTATCATTTCAAGAAATACATAGAGGGCCTAGTAACAGTTGGTGCTGATAGCTCCGAACTCGATGCTTGTGTCTCTCAACTGTGGCCCAACTTCCTTGGAAAACATAGCAAAAAAATGGAAAAAAAAAAAAAAAAAAACAACAATGTGATTATCAGTTACACTAAAGTCAACTGACTTTCGCCGATTTAAAAAAATAAAAATAAAATAAAACTAAATATTGGGCAGCCATCAATATAGTTTGTAAATAGAGGATTAATTCAGTACATCGCATAAATATGGCACAACTTTAGTGTTTTTTGTTTATGTTTGCAATGGCAGAGCACATCATCATCACTGCTATTACAAGATCAGTTGTACAAAATTATAGTACAGTGAATGACTTCTGTAAGAAAAGGAAAAAAAAATGTATGGAGGAATAGAATTTGGATACAATTAAACAGAGACGGATCAGAAGGTAAAGCTAATTTTTGGATCATTTTGTTTATCAATGACAAGTAAACAGATAGTGGATGTCAAGCAATTGCTTGGTTAAGAATTAGGGCGGCAATAGAAATTACCATATAGATAGATCTTGGCAGCAATGAGCTGAAGATAGCTTTCAAACTAGACCTGCACATGTGTAGGACAATTAGAAAATAGACCAAAGTAAAACCACAAACTCAAGCAAATAGCAAGTGTACTGTGCTTAAATCAGCTTATATAGGATTTCAAACAAAATAAAATAAAATAAAAATGTCTAACTTGTTAGCAATGATCAAGACCCAAAAAGAGAACAGAAATAACAAAATTAAAAAAAGATACTTACCGTTTACCTCTGAAACCTCCTTCCCAATCTAGCCATACTCAGTGCAGTTGTCACATAAAACCAATTCTTTATGCAGTCCAAGAACTTGAAATAAGCATGTCTAGATGGTTTGTCAAAAATCATAGTGCCAAAAACTGTCCAAAATCCAAAGGGGAAACCCAGCCCCATACTAACATAAAATCCAGTGGTAATAAACTTGTCATCGTCTTCTTGAATCCTTTTGTCTTTGCCACTAACAAGAACTGGAGGTTCTACAACTATTTCTTCTCCTGGACACTTTGGAAGTGGAAGCCCACAAAGTTCAGGGTTTCCTGAATATACAGAGGGATCAAAGCTTTGCAATTGAGTGCTTATTGGAATTTTTCCTGACAACCTATTATTTGACAAGTTTAACACACCGAGAAAATTTAGATCAGCAAGGCTAGTAGGAATCGCGCCAGAAAGCTCATTTGCAGACAAGTCAAGAGATTCCAACATTTTCATCTGACCAACTTCTTGGATGATATTTCCTGTCAAATTGTTTCTTGATAGGTTCAAAGAAACCAACCCCGCAAGACTCCCAACTTGTTTAGGAATTTTCCCAACAAGTTCATTGCTAGAAAGATCAATGCTTTTTAGTAGTCCCAAAGTACTTCCGTATTCTGACTCTTGTCCTTTCCATAGCACCAATGCATTCTCAATATAGCTGCCACCTTTATAATAAAAGCCATCAAATGTCTCATAATAAGAAGAAATGGTTATACTAGAACTCTTACTTTCCACCAAGGCAGTAAAATTGTGAAAACAGTGTGGTATGTTTCCTGATAAACGATTATGGGAGAAGTCCAAAATTTGAATTTGGTTAAGGTGACATATATGTCGAGGTATGTTTCCCTTGAACTCATTGAATCGTAGGCTAAGAACAATTAAACTTGTTAGTTGTGCCCCTATCCATGCTGGTATTTTTCCTGTGAGTTTGTTTCCTCCCAGATCAATCGTTATTAACTTCGTGCAACTCTTTAATGAAGAAGGAACTTCCCCAGAGAAATTGTTGTTGCGCAAGTGCATAGTATGAATCTCGCCCAGGGAACCCATTGAGCTCGGAATTTTCCGTACAAATTATTGTTTGCCAAATTAATGATGGATAGTGCTTTGAGGTGCACCCAACAGCTTGGAAGCTCTCCTGATAGTGAGTTATTTGAGAGGTCAAGATAGGTGAGCTCTGTACCCCTAATTGCACATAAGAAAGAAAGTGAACCTGAGAACTTATTTTTGGAGAGATTCAAAAGTGTTACATTAGGAGGAGCTAGTGGTATTGGACCCATAAAATGATTTGAACTTAAATCTATACTAAGATAACCATGATACTTCAATGATAGATCAGGCAACAAGCCTTTGATCAGATTGTCACAGAGATTTAAATATCCTAAACTTGGGGATAGATCCCAAAACCAACTAGGAACATTATCTGAAATTCCATTACTTGAGATATCAAGCCAAGAGAAGTTATTTTGTGTTTGAAGCCATTTTGGAAAATGAGGCCCCAACTTACAAGATGATAAATATATGACATCAAGTTGGAAAGGAGGAACCCAGTCAGAACTGAAATTAAAAGTTAATGTGTTTGAAGAAAATGACAAATGCTTCAGACTGGACATATTAGAAAAGTGAGTTTCAGAGAGTATGACTTTTAATGAATTGAAAGAGACATCGAAAGACTCAAGCTTGGAAAGTTGTCCAATATTTCTGTGTATAGTACCACTCAATTGATTGTTTCGAAGGTCTAACTCCGTCATTGATGGAAACATTGAAAGGTCAGGCAGTGACCCTGTAATTTGGTTTCCATACAACTGAAGAAGAAACAAAACTAGGAAGTCGTCTAAAAGTTTCTGGAATGGACCCACTCAATTGATTAGACGCAGCAGACAATTCTTTTAAGGAAGAAAATCTTGTAAAATCAGGCAATGGACCACTAAGTCGATTGTAATCCACATCAAAACCTGTAATGAGTCCTCTGCCCCAGACAACTTTTGAAGGAACTGATGAAGTTCTTCAGTTAAACTGTTTCCATCCAGATGTAAAGATTGCAAACGACTTAAATTTGCAAAGGATTTTGGAAGGGCACCTTCAAGATGATTGACACTAAGATTGAGATTTGTTAGGGAAATCATGCCTCCAAAAGAATCAGGAATTGGAACTTTCAACTGGTTATAAGAAAGGTCTATATCAATAAGGCTACTACTAAAGTTGAACAACCAACTGTATATTGAAGAAGTTAGATCATTTTGAGAAAGATCAAGTATAGAAAGAGACGCAGAAGAATTAAAAGGAAGTGAGGGATGAGTAGTGATAGTAGGAAGTGCACAATAAGATAACCTTAACTCTTTTAGGAGAGGAGATTATTGATAGATTGAACCCAGTCGATTGCTTTGCTGAGATTAACACCACTAAGGTCCAAGTGACTTAATAAAGAAAGATGAGATAGCCACTCAAGATTTTCACACCTTAGATCATAATTGTAGCGAAGATCAAGATACTGCAAGTTAGAAAGGTTCCTCAATGAAGGACTAATCTTACCTCCCAGTAGCTGATATTCATGGAGAGAATAATTGTACGAGCCATGAAGATCGATTATGGTGACATGACCAGTGTGGTTGTTGCACCCAACTCCACTCCATTTGCAACAATCTTTTTTGTCTTCTTCACTCCCCCAAGAAGAGAGAATACCATAATTATCTATAAGAGCATCTTTAAACTGGAGGAGAGCTTGTCTCTCCCTCTCTATGCATTCGGTTTTAGCATCTTCTTCAACTCTTGAGGAGAGTCCAAGAGCAGGTTTCATGCATAGTAAAAGCACAACAACGACAAACACATGGAGAAATTGATGAAAATTTTCAAGCATCACCATTTTCATGAGCATGGTCATGATGATGCAGCAAAAATTAATATCAAGATGAAGTAGCAAATACACCAAGAAATAAGGATTTGCAGTTATTGGTTTTCTGAGTTGTTTTAGCCATGGAATGGCCACCTTTTATATTGTAGTTGCACCACAAGTTTTCCAAAATGTTCGTAGAAAAAGACTTGGGAGTCAACGGAAGATGCCAATAATTGTCAACTCATAAATGCTTTTTTTTTTTAATAAAAAATTTGGTTAAATTGGTAGTAAAGTATTTATAAATATGAATATGTATCAAACAAATCACTAGTCTAACAATAGCTAGAAAGTCAATAATTACCAAACCCAACAACTATTATTATTTACGAAAAATTATTAGATACTCAGTGTCAGGTATCCATACTCTTCCACCAATCATTATCATTCACTATGTCCCTTCATGTTTCTTAATCATCCAAAACAAAATCATAATATCCCACGTGTTTTACCAATCATAATACCATAGAACACCACGTGACTGTACTTCCGGAATACCCAATAAATCACCCATTATTTACATACAATCCCATAATGAAGAAGAAATAAACGACACAAATATCAAATTCTTCTCCATAAAAGTTGAACTCACAACACATCACAAAATTATGCTACACAATCACTAGGCTAAAACGGCTGGTTAATTCAAGGCTTAGTTGCTTGAACAAGCTTGTCATATATTACTACTTTGAAATCCTTTGGTCTATGGACCATTTTTCTTTTCTTTTTTCTTTTTTTTTTTTGATTCCCAAAACACCCATAAGGCAGAACCCTTAGGATATTTACAATTCAAACTGGAAAAAGCTAGGCGATCCACTTAAACTATCAGAGTTTCATTTAGGTAGTAAGAGATTCGAACCCTGGTCAGTATGGAGAGGATCAAACTCCCTTACTAACTAGGATTTTTGTTTAGTAGAATTACTTTCATTTTGTGAAAAAATGAAAGTACAAGAAAGAAAATTAAGAATATCTTTCAAAATAATTGTAATTTTCATAGAGGTGCAAGTTGATCAGTGTAAGTAAAAAATTATGGCATGGCATACAACTATCACTTGTATTCACTTGAAAAAAACACTAATAATAAGATAAAATAATTTTCTTTAACTAAAAGTGGCAAATTAAAGGACAAGGTACAACTACCTTTATGACTCTGAATTTTTCAGCAAATAAATTTACACTATTTCTGAATAACCAAATAAAGATTAAAGAGTAACTTTAAAATTAATAAGAATGGTCTGTAAGAATGTTTTCAAACACATTTCTTTTGCCATTTTGCATGTCCTTAAACCATGTGAACAATTCATTTTGATACTCCCAAACATTCCCTAACTATGTGCATAGAAGCTTCTATATCCTATATGTCATTCGGTGTGAATTTTTCACAATTTTTAACATGCTCCTAACAATTAGTGACTTCAAAACTATCTTGTGAAAATATTAAACTGATTCAAATTATTAAATCGCTAGAAACATGATCAATTCTTATTCATCTTCTTTATTCATAAATTACATATTTTTCACAGGAGCATCACGTGTACACCAACAGCTAGTATGGGCATTGTGCACGCTCAATATGTGTGATAGGATTAAACAATAAAACAAATTGTGAGACGTTGGAAAAAAAAGGGTTGCACGGGTTTCGTGAGTCCCCAGTCCCGGACTAAAACATTGCACGTTGAGAAGCGATGGAGGATCGAACTCAGGTGACAGCATTTTTGGGCTGATCCCTAACCACTTAACCCACCCCTCAGGGGAAACAAGAAAACAAATTGATCCCCAAAAATTAAACCCTGAGAGGCTGGGACAATGAATCCTAAGGAAGGCAGTTTCACAATTTTGCCTCCAATAGATAATTCCCGACTATGTTATCCTAACCCCTACCCTCCAAGTAGGCGGGATATAAGCCCGGCTCTGGATTACTTATCCTAGTAACCATTTGTGTAAACAAACAAGGGATAAGACCCTTGTTTTCCTATCCCGACCCATTATCTGGCTAATCTGACATCTTTATGTTGGATTTCTTTCAATTCTTTTGTAAAACTACTCTCTATTCTAGGTAAATAACACGTTGGTGCACACATTTTTTTTAATTTTTTTTTATTGTTCTGTTTCTTTATAAATTTTAAAATTGAAAATTCTCAAACTCGAGAAAGTTAGCTTGAATGATAAGATTCCATATAAACAACCACGAGGTCTTAAATTTGAGTCTTTTTGCCTTAACTAGCTAGTGATCGTACATATCCGAGATTTACCCTGGTCTCACTGAAGGTAGGGTTAGGGATTCCTCATTAACAATACAATAATGCTACACTTATCATATTTTTAAACTATATTATACTTATAATTTTATTTGTCAATATAATACTAATATAATGGATCCACCACTCATGTATATCTCCAATACAATATTGACAACTAGACTAATATGTCAGATGGAACAATAACATGATAGAAATAGATAATTATTGTAACATTACTTTTCAACAACCAAAAAAAAATGGAAGGTTGAAAATCCTGAAAACCCATGCCAATTTCCTATGCAACTATATGCCAATATGACTAACTTTCACCAAACCCAACTACTCTGTTGGAAAATTCAGTAGTCAATGAAATGTCTATGAGAGGCCATCTATGGCTATAATGCAAGTCAAGGTCATACTTCGCTAAAACGCAACCTTGTTTCATCATGAATCACATTCAGTCCAAATTTTACTTTGAAATGTATTTAATTGGTTAATGTTAAGAAAATGACTTCGGAAATTCTATGAAAATTCTATCAAAACGAGTGGTGTGAATGGGGTGGTATTTTATGTAATACGATACAAAGGGGAGTTACAAAGGGGAGAATATGATGCTGATGTGCATAATGCATTGATGACATAATCAGTGTGTTTGGTTTAAGTTTTTTGGATTAAGTTTTTTGAAAACTCAGTTTTTTAGTTTTCGTGTTTTTTTTTTTGTTTTTAGAGAATATTTTTAAAATTTTAAATATTTTTTTGACCTTTTTGGATGCACTTTACGTAGATGTATCTAAAAAGTAAAAAATTTGTGAAAAAATATTTTAAAATTTTAATAAATACATAAATATACAAAAAATGTATTGAATTCTCGTATTTTTTTTTTTATATTTTTGGTATTTAGTGAATTTTTAAAAGGTTTTTTTCACAAATTTTTTACTTTTTAGGTATATTTATGTTAGGTATGTCTAAAAAGTAAAAAAAAATTTCTTAAAATATTAAAAATTCAATAAAAACAAAAAATACAAAAAATAAGAAAGTAGAATTTTACGAAAAGTATTTTTGAAAAAATACAACCAAGCAAGTGATAATATTCCTCTCATTAAGAAAAGTAAACATTCAGTGTGATATAGTGATAACAAGATATTATCAACACATGATATCATCTTGTGAATTTGGTAAAGTCCATGGTTATGGTTAGGAATTTGGTTAAAACTATATAATACTTATAATTTTATTTGTCAATATAATATTAGTATAATGGATCCACCACTCATGTATATCTCCAATTCAATATTGGCAACTAGACTAATATATTAGATGGAACGCTAACACGATAGAAATAGATAATTATTTGTTGGCACTAAAATTTACTTTCTTTGTCGAAACAAGCATAACAAATACAGAGAGTTGATCCAGTGGATGCTAGGGGTGAAAACCACGAGTTTATAGTGGGATGTAGGTCTCAGAATGCAGAACAAGTGACAGAAGTAAAACAGTTAAAGAGGCAGAAGTGGCAGAAACAATTTTCTCTGTCGAATTATCCGATAGTGCAATGGAATGTGGCTAAATGTGGCCCAAGTGTCAAGCCATAAAGTTAGGCATGTAAGTGATGTAGGGCATTCGGTTTATTTGCAAGAAAAAGTAGAAGTTGCGGCGATTATCCATGACTATGGAGATCATGGGCAATTATGCAAAAAGTGGAGGTAATTTGCTCCATAGTAGGACATGTGTCAGCAAAGAAGCAGTAGGGCCAGTAGCATAAAGGTTGGAAATTCGAAGGCATAGGGATCATCAACAAAATTCACAACCCATGTGGAATTAGGAGTAACTTAACTTAGATAGCAGTAGTTTTTGTACTTAGGAGTATTTTGTTTGTAATGCAGCCTCTGTGGCCCAGTTTTCCTCTGTCGATTGTTGTGCACATTGAGCTTATAATTAAGTAGCAAGTTTACTTGTTTATCAATCAAATTTCCGTTTATTCAAATTTGTTTCTTCACATTACAACCTTCAAAGAAGTTCTTGAAATTGTCAAGGCATAGGATATCAAACTAGCGGCGGAGCCAGAAAGTTAAATTAGGGGGGGCACTTATTAATTACAATATCGAAAATTTTTATAAAAATATTTCACGTAAGTTTTTACAATTGATTTCGAGAAACATCAAAAAAATAATATTATTTATAACTAGTATATCATGGATAATATAAAAAAATATGGATATAAGTCTTAAAATAAATTATATAATGATAAATTATTTTTTTTTATACAAAATTTGATTAAAAATTCAATATAATGGTAATACCACGTAATCATTAGTATGCGATATTACTAACTAATGGTAAATAAAGTGAACCTCACATGTCAAATGTAACTAACAATCCAATAAATTTCATATGTTTATAGTGAGATTATTTATACTTGCATGTCAATAATAATGACATCATCTTACATTCAAAAATTTTCATAAATAATATAGTTTATAGTAGTCTCTTCATTTTCAATCAAAACAATCATTATTATTTTTATAATTTTTGAAATGTCATTGACATTTCACTTTAATAATATTTTTGTAATTTTTTTTTATTTAAAATATTTTCTTTATATTTAAAAAAAAAAAAAACTCAAAATCGAATGGGGCACGTGACCCCCTGTCCTTAAGTGGCTCCGCCACTGCATCAAACCACAATTGTTTGATTTGTTATTGTTTGTGAAACTTTGATTGTTCTGTCGAATCTCTTCTGTCGATTTGACCCAAACTAGATTTTTACTAACATTATTGTAACATTACTTTTCAACAACAAAAAAAAAAAAAAATGAAAGGTAGAAAATTCTGAAAACCCATGCCAGTTTCCTATGCAACTATGTGCCAATGTGACTTTCACCAAACCCAACTACTCTGTTGGAAAATTCTGTAGTCAATGAAAATTTCTATGAGAGGCCATCATGGCTATAATGCAAGTCAAGGTCATACTTGGCTATAACGCAGCCTTGTTTCATCATCAATCACATTCAGTCCAAATTTTACTTTGAAATGTATTTATTAATTGGTTAATGGTAAGAAAATGACTTTCGGAAATTTTGTGAAAATTCTATCAAAACGAGAGGTGTGAATGGAGTGGTATTTTATGTAACAGATATATTACGATGGTATACCCATTAAACAAGATATAAAGTGGAGAATATGGTCTTCATGATGTGCATAATGCATTGATGACATAATAATAATATTCCTCTCAGCTAAGAAAAGTAAACATTCAATGTGACACGTGATAACACGATATTATCAACACGTGATATCATCTTAGGAATTTGGTAAAGTCCATGGTTATGGTTAGGAATTTGGTTAAGTTGTGTTATGGATTTGCTTAAGCTGTAAATAAATTAAATAAATAAATAAAAAGATAAATTATACCTATGTGTTTTGCAATTAGCTATTTGTGTGAATTTGTTTCATATAGTTTTAATTTTGTTAATTTTGTCTTTTAATTTTGAGGGAATTACATTTTAGTGCGGTGCAACCTTTCACTTGCACTCAATCACAGAACCACTTGCACCTCACATGTTTTTGTAATTTTTTTTGTCTGTCCCATTGTGTTGAAAATTCCCCTTTAATTTTTCATATTGGATCAAATTAATCAAATCCGTTAAAAAATTAGGAAAAATGATTCATTCAAAATGAATAAACCACTTTCAAATAGGATGCCAACCCCTCAATCACTATTTTTCACATTAATTTCAATCTAATTTTTGGAGGGACATCATTAATTAGATTAAATTGAAAAAATTTAAAAAAAAAAAAAATTGATGCAATTAGAATTAAAGTGATAGAAGAGATAAATTACAAAGATTACAAGTGCAAATTGTCTTTAAAAAAAGGTTAATTACACTAAGCATTCCTACACTTTAATTGTAATATCACTTTAGTCCCTTCCCTCTTAATTGTGATAGTTAATCCTTACATTTTAAATCAAGTTGCAATACTATTCTTTTGTTCATCTACCATTAGTAAGGCAGACATAACTTATCATGTGACTAAAACATAACATTTTTTTTTTTTCGTCTTATTACTGCCCCTACACTTTCATCAAAATTTTATTTTAGTGCACAAACTTTCAATAAAACATCACTTTGGTTCTTTCACATTAACCTCATTAATGGTAGATAGATAAAAAAGTGACATTGCTATTTAATTTAAAATGTAACAAGTTAACAATTATAATAGAAAATGAATGGATCACAATGAAATTACAATGAAAGTTAAGAGTAATTAACTCAAAAATATTCTCATGCATTTTCTTTCCTTGAAAGCAAATCAATTTCCACACAATCCAAAAGAAGCTATCTTCCATATAGCAAACAAAGACTCCATATATAACAAAAGAAAATTTCTATTTGCACATGATAGGAAATCGCAATATGCACTATTTGTTTCATTCGAATATAAAGTTTCAAACGAAAGTTAAATTTCAGATATAAACTTACGAATAGAAATGAATTGTTCAATATACATTTCGTTCAACTGTTTACATCAAAACAACTGTTTTTTGTTCATAAGTTTGTCGTAATATCTCTTTTTTTTGGAAATTTACATCCGAACAACATAAATGCCACAACTAGCCACCGTACAGATAGATAGTTCCCTAATGGTGTGTTTGGTTGGGGGATTTGGAGAGGGATTTGGAAAGGGAAAGGGAAAAAGTGTGTGAAACTAGGTGAAATGTAAACATATTTTATTCATATTTCACCTAACTTTTCCTTTTCCCTTTCCAAATCCCTCATCAAATCCCTTAACCAAACACAGCGTAAAGAAGATTGCAATCCTTCCATACACAGAATCCATAATAATTACACATCCAATATTTATCAAGTTAATATTATAATCCTTCAAAAATACAAAGATTGCCTAAGGAACAATGCCAAAAGCTCGACTTCAATCTTCTGTCTGTGAACTCATAGCTCGCGTCTCTGTTGTATCAACTTCCTTGCACAAGAATAAATAAATAAATAAACAATGTGATGATCACTTCCAGCAGTAGTTTTGTACAACCACAAAAATTGATTACAGAATCAGAGATTGAATACACATGAATGGAAAATAGAAGTTACTGTACAGATGGTCTTCAGACCAACAAGCAAAGGCTAGCTCCACAACATGACTTGCACAAGTATTAAAATAAATAAATAAAACACTAAAGCAAGAAAATAACAGAATAAAAAATCAAAAAAACTTACAAGTTATCTATGGAGCCACCTCTATAGTCTAGCCATAATATTCAATGTAGTTGTCACATATAACCAATTTTTGTGTGGTCCAAGAACTTGAAATAGGCATATCTTGATGGACTGTTTAAAAGCGTAGTGCCAAGAACTGTCCAAAATCCAAGGATGAAACCAAGTCCCATGCTAACAGAAAACCCTAAGGTAAAACAAATTTCATGCATTTTCTTTTAATTAGTTTCTTAAAAGTAAAACAAATTCCTCTGGTGAGTTTGGAAACAGGCTAATATAATCAAAAACTCGAAAAGCCATGAAAACAAATATTTATGAAGTTCACTAGACTTCTAATAAAACACACATTTTATAGCAAAAACAGATTGCGATCCTTCCAAACACACAATCCACAATGTATATAATTGCACATGAAAATTTATGAAGTTATTTCATCGTTTCAAGAAAACAAATAGAGGGCCTAGTAACAGTTGGTGCTAATAGCTCCGTTCCGTATGCTCCGAACTCACTGCTCGTTTCTCTCTCAGGTCTAGCCCAGCTTCCCTGGAAAACATAGCAAAAAAATGAAAAAAAAAAAAAAATGTATTATCAGATAAATTAAAGCCAACTAAATATTGGCCAACCATCAATATAGTTTATAAACAGGGGATTAATTCAGTATCATTGCATAATATGACACAACTTTAGTGCTTTTGTTACATTTGCAATGGCAGAGCACATCATCATCACTGTTATTACAAGATTAGTTTTGCAAAATTATAGTAGGAGTGAATGACTTCTGCAAGAAAAGTGGGAAAAAAATTTGTAGCGATCATTTTATTTGACAATGACAACTAAACAGTTAGTGGATGTCAAGCCATTACTTGGTAAAAATTAGGGTGGTTACCATATAGCTTGCAACATAGACTTGCAAAAGTGTTTTATGGTTAACTTAGAACAAATAGACCTAAGAAAAACCACAAAACTCGAGCAAATAGTAAGTGTGCGCTTAAATCAGCTTATGTAGGATTAGAAAAAAAATTAATAATAATAAGAGAAGTCTAACTTGTTAGCAATGATCAAGACACAAAGATAAGAGAAGTAGGAAAATTGAAAAAAGATACTTACCGCTTACCTTTGAAGCCTCCTTTGCAATCTAGCCATACCCAGTGCAGTTGTCACATAAAACCAATTCTTTATGCTGTCCAAGAACTTGAAATAAGCGTGGTTTGTTAAAAATCATAGTGACCAAAACTGTCCAAAATCCAAATGTCAAACCCAGCCCCATTGTTGTGCAAGTGCAAAGTTTCAAGTTCACATAGAGAACCCATTGAACTTCGAATTTCCAGTACAAATTATTGTATGCCAAACCAATGATGTATAGTGAATTAAAGTGTTCCCAACAGTTGGGAAGCTCTCCTGAAAGTAAGTTGTTTGAGAGGTCAAGATAGGTGAGCTCCATACCCGTAATTGCATATAAGAAACAAATTGAACCTGAGAACTTATTTTTGGAGAGATTCAAAAGTATTACATTAGGATGAACTAGTGGTATTGGACCCATAAACTGATTCGAACTTAAATCTATATTTGGTCAATCATGAAACTTCAATGATAGATCAGGCAACAAGCCATTGATCAGATTGTTAGAAAGATTTAAATAAATTCAACCTGGGAATAGATCCCAAAACCAACTAGGAACATCTGAAAATCCGTTACTTGAAATATCAAGCTAAGAAATCTTATTTTGCGTTTGAAGCCATTTTGGAAAATGAGACCCCAACTTCCAAGAGGACAACATTATAACAAGAAGTTGGAAAGGAGGAACCCAATCAGAAAAGAAGTTACAAGTTAATGAGTTTGAAGAAAACAACAAATACTTCAGACTGCAGAGATTAGAAAAGTGAGTTTCAGAGAGTATGCCTTTTTATGAATTGAAATAGACAACGAAATACTCGAGCATGGAAAGTTTTCCAATATTTCTGTGCATGGTCCCATTCAATTGATTGTCTCCAAGGTCTAGCTCCAACAATAATGGAAACATTGAAAGGTCAGGCAGTGACCCTGTAATTTGGTTTCCATACAACTGACGAGAAACAAGACTTGGAAGTTGTCCAAAAGTCTCTGGGATGAAGCCACTCAATTGATTAAAGCCAACAGACAATTCTCTCAAGGAAGAAGATCATGTAAAATCAAGAAATGGACCACTAAGTCGATTGTCATCCACATACAAAACCTGTAATGAGTCCTCTGCCCTAGACAACTTTTGAAAGAACTTACGAAGTTCTTCAGTTAAATTGTTTCTGGATAGATGTAAAGATCGTAAATGACTTAAATGTGCAAAGGATTTTGGAAGGCCACCTTCAAGATGATTGTAACTGAGATTCAATTTGTGAGGGAAATCATATCTCCAAAAGAGTCAGGAATCGGACCATTTTTATTAAAAAGGTTTACATCAATAAGGCTACTACCAAAGTTGAACAGCTAACTGTATATTGAAGAAGATAGATCATTACCAGATAGATCAAGTATAGAAAGAGACGCAGAAGCATTAATAGGAAGTGAGGGATGAGTAGCTATATCAGAAAGTTAAACTATACTTTACTCCTTAGGAGAGGGAGATCATTGATAGATTGAACCCAGAGTTGACTGCTTTACTGAAGTTACCAGAACTAAGGTCTATGAAGCACGGAAAAGCTCATTGCTTGAACAAAATTAAACGATCAACACAATATTCATATAATTCTACTTCGAAATCCTTCAGTCTGAAATATAGTTACAATAATCTCCATCAAAGAATAATGACAAATGGGTTCTATTTTTCATTATTTTTTTTTTAAAGGTTGGCTTCGCCAAATCAACATTTGAAAACCCTAGCAATCTTAAAAAGTCTAACAAGACAATTGATTATAAAACATTGAAAGGGAATCCAACAAGCCTGCATTAAGGAAATTGTGGACCACTAAATAAAGCCAAAATTTAATAGGCAATAGCAAACTTGAAGTGATTAATATTATAAACGCACCATTGTGCATCAGTAGGAGGTGTCAAAGAGAGACCTATTTTTCTTTAAATTTCACAAAATTTGAAGCCAAATATCCATATGGGCAAAAAACCATAATCTTCTTAATCAAAATAGTTTTACAAAATTCAAGAAAGGTGTCTATAATTTGTTGAATGTATGGTGTAAATTTAAGCTTGATGTGGTTTGGGTCATGGCCAGGATGAATCTGATCCACAATTAAATTCTGGATACTTTTCTAAGTATTTTTTTGGTACAAAGTATTGTCAATAGCTTTATCGTATTTGGGTAGAAATAAAAGTACTACATAGAAGAGTTTTACACACTAAACTTTTTTGTTCCCAAAAGTGAAACTTTTGTTGCAAAAATTATTATGAGACCAATTTCAGCTGCCACAAAAAATCCATCTCAAAAAGTACACAAAAAAAAAAACCTTTAGCGAATTTTTTTTGAAAATGTCGCTAATAAATGCACTTTTAAAAGAAAAACAATTTCCTGTCAAAAAGTTTTAATAACGTCACTAAAATCACAATAATAACACTTCTGACAATTAAAATATAATTTCTTTAAAAAGCAATTTTGTCCCTTAATTTGTTGTAGTTTATGTATCTTATTCCAGTAAAGCATCTAGCCAGTAAGAACCCTAATGAACCTTACACCATAAAGTTGCTGTATAGTATGCCACCCTTGGCACATTGAAAGGGCAAAAGTTGCTATATAGTACTTATACATCTCTCAGTGAAATTAAAAAATATATATGGAAGCGAGTGAATTTAAAAATTTTGATTATAGTTGATTGATGACCACTGTATTTTTAGTTTGGAAAATTACAAATATTACCGTGCATGTGATAATTGTTCTCTCTTATAGGCGAAACATAATATATATATATATATATATATGAGCTCTAAAACTTAAGCAGCACAAGATGGGTCATCAATATAAGTTATTCAAGCTCAAGTTGCACAGTCAAGATATATAACAAGTAGAGTTGTAAACTCCATATGGTCCTAAGTTGGCATGAGTTTCACTCATCGGCAAGTTTAATGTCATGAAAGGGTTGTTTGGTGCAGCTTATGGAGTAGCTTATAGTTTTTTTAATTTTGAAATATGTACCAGAGTATTTGGTGCAACTTTTGCTTACAACTTATGAAACAAAAATAACTTAAGGTTGCGTTTGGAGCATGGATTTGGGTAGGGATTTGAAAAGAGAATGGAAAAAGTGTGTGAAATGTAGTTGTACTTAATTCATATTTCACTTATCTTTTCCTGTTCATTTTTAAATCTCTACCCAAATCCATACTCCAAACACAACCTAAAGAAGCTGAAAAAAGTTGATTCTAAGAAGCAAGGAAAGAGGTAATTTTAGCGTTTGCTTCTGATTATCTGCTTTCAGCTTGCTAGAAGCTACACCAAACTAAGCCCAAAATCTAACATCCTATGTTGGCATGGCTATGTTAACATCAAACTGATAGAAACAAGATTAGTACCTCAGTGAAGCCCGCACCCACAAAGAGATCCCTCACATTATGCAAACAAGAAAAAGTAGGAACGAGTTCCATCAGACTGCATGTACTCCTTGAATCCATTTTTTGTCGGGCTCAAATCAAAGCATCGTCATGTCATAGAGGCCAGAGTTTTCATCACGCTCTTAATAATTTCAACAAGTTCCAAATATAGTACTGTAAATAAAACTGAAAAAGAATTTCAGTGTTTCACTTGTCCATCCTTAAAATGTTTTTGATATCAACAATTCACTCGTATAAATTCACTTGTAAGGGTTCAGGATTTTCATCCAAAATCAAGCAAAAAAAATAAAAGGGAACTTCTTCTTCTTTTTTTTTTTTTTTTTAAAAAGAAAAAAGAATTAGTGCAGCAAGATAAAAGTCTTCCATGCAACACATTCAGTATAAAAATTTGAAGAAAAATTTTCATTTTGAGCAAACAGTCCTAACCAAAATCCTATGAATACATATACATTTATGTTTTTTGTTGGGAAATTACCATGATCTCTGAATAGAAGTGGGCCACCAGGTTTCAATACAGATAAACATGCTGCAATTGCTGTTGGCATCCTGTGAAGTGGTAATGCCAACAGCATGAATATCTGACAGCCACAAAATACAAGAAAAAACAATCAGGATCCAAAATTCATCGTATTCTTTTCTTCCTAACAGTGGCATAAGTTCAGGTTCTAAGATCCAAACACAACCTAAGAGGCTACGTAGAAAGACCCACTTCACCTTAAATTCTAACTTCGAATGTCCAACAATGGATTAGGACTCATTTTTGGAAAACTAGCGACATACCAAGGTCAGAAAATCCACCCCACCAAGGAAGCATTTACATTCCTTCAAAGAAAGAAAATCATTTAACCCTGCCATGCTCGTCTTCAACATCTGGAAAAAGCAACCAAAAAAAAAAAAAAATGCTCAGTTCTAGGTAATAGCACACAAAATTATGAAATGTACAAAGAAATGGATAAAGTAACTAACCTAAAAGGCAAATGTCCCGCTTTTGCAGAATAACTTCCCTGCAAAGATCATGGGACAACCACTTCAGAAATCCACTAATGGAAAAACCACAAGGGATGGATGAAAACAGTGTTTTCTGAGACTAAATCAGCTGCCGCTATCACTTCCTCAGCCCTTTTAAGAGCCTCAATGCTACAATTGCATGAATATGCAGTGATGCTCTCTTTTCCACTAAAAGATGGGGAAAAAATGTATATCAGGTTTAAGGCCAGAAACCTGAGGATATTGAATTAATCTCTGCAAATTCACATGCTACTCAAGATTGCAATTTAATTTAATAAGTAAGTTTTCAAGGACCAAAAGAAAGAGATTCAAATGATCAACCCCAAAGCCTAGAAAAGTGACACATGATACCACTGCCCAAGAAGGGTACTTATCAATTCTTCCAAATGTGTCACTTCTCTATCTGCCAAAAAAAATCTTCTTCCAAACTGCCCTGTAGGAGGACGTATCTCACCAACCTCGGGAAATTTAAGAGCAGATGATTGCAAACTCAGATAGATTAATTTTCTTCTTCAATTTCCAAATCAATAGCTGCAGGCCATAACCTACCAAACAAGAAAGCCTGATACGGCAACACCTCCCTTAACTCCATCAACAACCCCAACAACTCTGCCTCCTTAAAGGGTTTATCTAAGCAGGAAACCATTTACTGTAATCCTATTACTCAAATCTGTTAGTGGATATTAGTGCTTGTAATGATGTTAGTAGGTTAGTACTTGTCTTTATTATACATTACTTTAAGTTAGTGTTCGGCTACTTTCGGCCACTTTCCTATTCAGGTTTGTAATCCTCTCCTGTATAAGGAGCTTCTAACATTGTTAAAGATATATAACATTCAATACATCAATATATACATAATTTATTCTCTCCCTTTCTCTATACAGTTATTCTAACATGGTATCAGAGTTAGGTTAAGAACCTAGTAATTTCGTTTCACCGGCGGGCGGTAACCTCGCCTTGGCCACCCGCCGGACAAACCCAAATTTTCTTAATTTCTTCTTTCATGGCAGATTCTTCAACACTTCATAGCTCAAATACAACACTTCAACAAAGATAGTCTTCTCAATACAACAAACAGACCCACTCACCAATTGCCTCACTCTTCACCTCCAATCATCGTCCCCAACAATGGGTTTCACACACACAGGATTCATAGCTCCTTTTTGCACCCAGCAGACAGCTTTGCAATTGGACCCTCTGTCCACCGTGGGACAAAGCAACACACCAAACAGCTTGCGGCTGGTCACGCTACCCCCCTGGGTTGATCATGAGGCCGCCATTGCAACCAGCGTCGTATGCTCGATCGCAGTCGACGAGTTCTTGTTCAGAGAGCTCGATCGGTTCGTTGGTTTTGATCTTGATCAGGCCTTCCACTGCCGCCACCGTCGAGAACGCCCAGCAACTCCCACAATCCCCTTGATCTTTAATCGGAGCAACAGCACCTTTGGCCCTCCAATCAACAGACTCCGGCAACTCCTCGTCACCTCGGACGACATATCTCCGGCTCAACCCCACCTTGGACTTACCTGGACCGGGCTAATGTCATGGCTGAGAGATATCCACCATAGCTCCATCCATACAAACCGACAGATGGGTGAGTGGTGTTCAGGTGAGACCATGCAAAACAATAATAAAAATATATCAATCCAGCTTTGTCCCCAACTCTGCCCTTGGTTTAGCTGAAAGCCCTTTTTCCATCATCTCTTGATCGGACTTCCGAGCCATATCAACCATACCTTTCCGCCCCAAAGCATCAATCAAAGCATTGGGCAAAACCCAACTTGCTCACAGCTCATGGCTGCCACTCCCAGCGCCGTCGTTGTCACCGGCGACCAACACCACCTGCAGCCTCATCTCCGAAGCTGCCCAGCTATCAGCTCGCCCGCTATTCAGCTTGGAAACGAACTGGTTGAGAGGAACATCGACTTGGTGTATGGAGGAGGCAGCTCAATTGAACCATTATTGACTCTCCTCTCCCTCCAATATACCAGTCTCAGTTCCATACACCTCGTGGTGAACAATTCCCCATGAAAATCTGCCCTACTTTTCTATATTTTATTATTATTATTATTATT
The DNA here is from genome assembly GCA_025200525.1 of Camellia lanceoleosa. NCBI lineage: Eukaryota > Viridiplantae > Streptophyta > Magnoliopsida > Ericales > Theaceae > Camellia > Camellia lanceoleosa. The sequence continues at coordinate 15,488,388 of CM045758.1, forward strand.
ATTATTATTATTTTCTCTCCCTTTTGGCAATTTGAAAACGGAAAATGTCTCGTAGCTCAAATTTTGTGGCTCAAAAATGGCTCAAATGGCCAAAACGACATCGTTTTGGCCATTTTTATGTTGTTTTGTACTCAAAACGACGTCGTTTTGGCCATTTGAGCCACAAAATTTGAGCTACGTAGTATTGTCGTTTGAAAACACACACTGTCTCTCTACTCAAGGACACCCACCACTTTGTCAACTTTCCAACCCATCCTCCTCCACCTTTTGCACCCTACTCACCAACTCACTCACCATAAAATAGAATACCTTTATTTATTTTATCTTATCATTTTTGTGTCCTGTGTATTTTGTATTCTGTGTATGTGTCCAGCACGTGTCTCTCCCCCATACCACCACCTCTTGTATTTTATCCTATTTTATTTTCTTTTATCACAAGCACAATAGTATCGAATACTCAAAGTGCCAGCATATCATCACAGACTATTATTCACAAAACCACCAAATTCAAGTCCTACATTTCCATTGCAATACCAGAGCCTTACCAATACATTACACATACACACACACACACACACACAAAATTCTCCACCCACAACCCACAACCACCACAAAAACCGGTCTTACTTTTTCGCCTCTTCAGCTGTTCTCTTCTTCATACTTTTATCTTGGATGTCCCGTGCCAGCCCGATCTCAGTGCTTCCTAGTCCACTGAGCACGTTCACTCCCCCCTACTCCTCCACCGCAGCATATGGCGGACCTCCGAATCTGAACATAACGGTGGCCTTTCGCTTCAACTCCTTATTTTCCGCCTTCAACACACATATCTCTGCTCGCGCATCCTTATATATGCGCTGGAGCAGAGCCAATTGGGCGTTTAACTGCTGCACCTCATTTGTCCTACTCTGAAGTCGGTGTGACAAGTTTGTGAGCACAGTCATTGTCTCCACACATGACTTCAATGTATAATGATTGGCCTCAATATTTGATTGCGCTGCCATTATTTACTCCACAGACAGCATAGGAAAGTTCAACGGAGCAAAACTAGGGGTGCTTGGTTGAGGTTCAAGGGTAACCGCACCGGTTATCTTTCTTATGGCCTCGTTGAGGTCTGGAAAGAGAGTGAGCAGACCACGGGAAGAAGAGGCCATGTTCTGGATTGCTGAGTGTTTTAGAGAAATAGCGATTTCAGACTGGTAATGTCAAAAAGGGTTGGTTGCAGAGTGTTTCAGAATGAAGATGTTCAGAGGTTTCAACTAATTTATTTTGCACACCACTCTTTGTTTAAATAGCGAAAGATGCATCATCGCGCCGCGCCGACACCGAGACGACAAAATGGTTGCAAGCCAAGATGATCCGCCAAGATCGCCATAATGTTAGGCACGCCTTTTTATGGATTGAGCACGCCTTTTGAGGGCACGACTTTTGAGGCATATACATGAACATACAGTGTATTCTCTAATGGTCTGACACGACCACACAGTGTCTGCTACAATGGTCCAGCATGACCTCGTAAACTGTCCCGACATTGATTCTGGTTAGCTTCTACAACAATGGTCTGACACGACCACACAGTGTCTGTTACATCGGTCCAGCATGACCCCGTAAACTGTCCCGACATTGATTCTGGTTAGCTTCTACATCAGTCCGGCATGACCTCGTAAACTGTCCCGATATTGATTCCGGTTATCTGGTACAACGGTCCGACACGACCATACAGTGTCTTCACCAATGGTCTGACACGACCATACAATGTCTCCTATCCTATTTTATTTTGTTACTTTCTCCAAACTCAAGTTGGTTCATGTTTATCTTCCTTGAGTTTGAGGGGGGCTGTTAGTGTATATTAGTGCTTGTAATGATGTTAGTAGGTTAGTACTTGTTTTTATTATACATTACTTTAAGTTAGTGTTCGGCTACTTTCGGCCACTTTCCTATTCAGGTTTGTAATCCTCTCCTATATAAAGAGCTTCTAACATTGTTAAAGATACAACATATATAACATTCAATACATCAATATATACATAATTTATTCTCTTCCTTTCTCTATACAGTTATTCTAAATCTCAAGTAGAGATACGTGGTAGTGGGGAAGCTGGAAGTAGAGTTTGCGGATATAACCAAAAGTTGTGTTTCACCATCCATTGTCAATTGACACAAGTTGGGAACACTTTTGAAGTAGAGTTCAGTCAAGAATGAATGATGAATTCCAAACAAGTGAAGGTAATATGAATTGAAAATAACCAGGACCTGCATGAAATTTGTCTTAATATCTCCTTCAAATGTGTGGCTCTTAGGTCACTTTTTTTTTTTCTCTCTCTCCCCTATTTACCTTCTCTTTCCTTCTCTTCTCTATTCTCTCTCTCTCTCTCTCTCTCTCTCTCTCTCTCTTTTCCATAATCTTACAATAAGAAATTAATTTTCTTATTTGGGAAACTTAGCACAGATTGCAAAGGAGAAACCAAGTTCATTCTAAAATAAGAGAAACCTGAACTTTGATATCCCCTTTGGTTTGCAAACATCTAATTCCAAATTAATTCCTAGGTTCCGCTTTATTCATATCATAAACCATGGCTAATAAAGTTCAAATGAGGGAGCCTAATACAATATAAAATTAATCTTTAGTGCTGTATTTGGTTAAAGGATTTGTAAAACTCGATAAAAGATAAAATATAAATATATTTTATTCACATTTTATATATCTTTTTTCTCTTTCCCTTTTCAAATTCCTTATCAAATCTCCAACTTATCTCAACTTCTGAGGTAGTACAATAATTCAAACAAATTACTTGGAGAATTGAAAATTCATAATGTTAGTGCCAAATGGTACAAAGTTTGGTAATGGAAGGTTTGGTTGGAAAATTTGAGAATGGATCTGAGAAGGGAAAAAGAAAAGGTAAATAAAATGTAAATAAAATATACTTATATTTTACTTAATTTCACACGACTTTTCCATTTACTTTCTAAATCTTTTTTCAAGTCCCCCAACTAAAAACGTAATATTGGTAGAATGGTACTGCCATTACCACATCCCACCTCCAAAACCTAAGAATATTCAAAGCTTCAGTTTAATAAATAGTGATAATAGCTCCCATGTGTGTAATGTGGTGCATTTGGAGAGCAGAACCTTCAGAATTTCGAGGATGTCAAAAATGAAATCAATTTTGATGCACATGCTTCATTTTTGGCTATTTGGGCAAGTTTGTGTTGGGTATACCTTCTTATTGGAGTGTGGGACCCAATTGGTTTTGGAAAAAGAGTTTAAATTGACTTGGTTTAGATATAATATATTTTTATATATTATATTTGTGGAGGCCCAATTCCATTTGGATACAATTAGGGTTTGATTAAAAAACCCTAGATTCTCAATATTTTTTTTGGGGTGTTGTTTTTCCCAAGCAAAAAGGGGCAGCGGCTACACAGCAACAATTTTTTTCGGCAACAGTGCCTTTGGGTTTCAATTGGGATTAATTGTTGCTTTGAGTCTTGACTTGGTCAACCAAAAATTGGTGTCTTGGTGTGTTGCTCTACTTTGAAGCGGGTGATTTGGTTTTGATTTGGGTTTGTTATTTTGGGTCTTCTTCAACTCAGGTTTTGAAGATTTTGGTTCATCTATTTGGTGAGGTCTTTCCTCTTGTTTATTTGTGTTTATTTGGAATTCACCTAAGGATGGTTTTGTGAGACCATTCGTGTCTCGTTTGTAATCGTTTGGAACTTATTTGGTTGATAGTGAAATCGGATTTCGATCCCATGGACGTACCTCACATTGAGGGAACCACGTAAAAATTCTTGTGTTGCCTTTGATTTAATTTTTCCACATTTGTTTTTATTCCCATTGATTGATTTACTTGTGGGGAATCATCGATTTTCCCTAACAACTGGTATCAGAGCTTACGGTTTATTGGGGTTTATTTATTTGTGTAAATCAATGGAGGGAAATGTGGGTCGTATGTCTAGCTTCAATGGAAGCAATTGGGTAACTTGAAAAACTAAAATGGAGGACCTATTATTTTGTAAAGACTTGTATGGACCCATTGAGGGTGATAGTGGTAACTTCGATATGAAAGATGATGAGTGGAAGAAGCTTAATCGAAAAGCCGCTTGTTATCCGTCAATGGATTGATGACAGTGTGTTTCATCATGTTGCCACTAAGACTTCGGCACATGATTTATGAAAAAAATTAGAGAGTCTTTATGATAGAAAATCAGCCACAAATAAAGCCTTTCTGTTTCGTAAGTTGGTTAATTTAAAATATAAAGAGGGCAGCTCTATTCCGGAACATCTGAATGAAATAAAGAGTATTGTTAACCAACTTGCTTCTATGAAAATTATTTTTGATGATGAGTTGCAGGCTTTGATGCTACTTAGTTCTTTGCCCGAAAGTTGGGAGACTTTGGTTGTAACAGTTAGTAATTCGGCACCCGATGGAGTTGTCACAATAGGCCAAGTCACTAGTAGCTTGTTGAATAAAGAAACTAGAAGAAAATCAGCCGGTTCCTCTCATTCGAAGCATTTGTTGTGAGAGGCCGAAGCAAAACAAGGGGGAGGAGTAAGACTCCTCATGGTCGTGATCAAAAGCCGTGACAAGTCAAGATATGGTTCTTTTTCAAAGAAAGACGTTGAGTGTTATTATTGCCATGAGAAAGGGCACATGAAGCGGGAATACCGAAAGCTCAAGAATAAGGAGAAAAGGCATGACAAAAGTGTGGATAAGAAGCAAGATGATCTCATGGTTGTTTGTGAAGATGATTGTATCAATTTTGTGGGCCAAGAGAGCAGTTGGGTGATTGATTCTAGTGCTTCTTTTCATGTGACTTCTCGAGTTGATTTCTTCACTACCTACACTGCAGGAGATTATGGTTCTGTTCGAATGGGTAATGAAGGTTTGTCCAAGATTATTGGCATGGGTGATGTTTGCTTGGAAACAAATTTGGGCTGCAAATTGTTGCTTAAAGATGTGAGGCATGTTCCCGACATTCGCCTCAATTTGATCTCTACTGGGAAGCTAGATGATGAAGGCTTCAATAACAAATTTGGTGATGGAATATGGAAGCTCACAAAGGGTTCTTTGGTGGTGGCTAAGTGCAAGAAGACTCATACACTTTATTCGATGCAAGGAAAAATTTGTAAAGGTATTGTCAATGCACTTGAAGATGATACTTCTACCGAATTGTGGCACAAGCGGCTTGGCCATATGAGTGAAAAGGGGCTACAAGTTTTGTTCAAGAAAGAGCTTCTACCCGGTTTGAAAGGTACACATCTTAAAACGTGTGTTCATTGTTTGGCAGGTAAACAACATAGAGTTTCTTTTCATAAAAATGTTGCTTCTAGAAGAGAAAAGGTTTTAGAGTTGATTCATTCGGATGTTTGTGGTCCTTTAAAAGTTAGAACACACAGTGGTGCACTTTATTTTGTTACTTTCATTGATGATTATTCAAGGAAAGTTTGGGCTTATCTACTAAAAACTAAAGATCAAGTTCTAGAAGTATTTAAGCATTTTCAGGCCATGGTTGAAAGAGAAACATGGCAGAAATTGAAGTGCATCCGATCAGACAATGGTGGTGAATACATTGGGCCATTTAATGAGTATTGTCGCAGCCAAGGTATTTGGCACCAAAAGACAGTTAAGAAGACTCCTCAACAAAATGGCGTTGCCGAGAGGATGAACCGCACCATTGTGGAAAGAACAAGGTGTTTGCTTTCACAAGCTAAATTGCCAAGATCCTTTTGGGGTGAGGCAATGAGTACAGTGGTTGACCTGATCAATTTGTCTCCTTGCTATCTTTTGAATGGTGATGTTCCTGAAAGAGTTTGACCGCAAAGATGTGTCTTATGAGCACTTGAGAGTGTTTGGTTGCCGAGCTTTTGTTCACATTCCAAAGGATGAGAGGTCCAAGCTTGATAGTAAGTCAAGACAATGTATTTTTCTTGGCTATGGGCGTAATGAATTTGGGTATAGATTGTGGGATCCGGTCGACAAGAAAGTCATTCGAAGTCGTGATGTTGTGTTTCTTGAAGACCATACAATTGAAGACTTTGGCAAAGGTGATCAACCGGAGCCAAAAACTAGTGATCTCATTGACATGGATCCATCTCCTTCATCTTCAGTTGATGATGAAAATGGGGGAGATGTGCAGCCACATATTGAAGATGTGGAGGATGATGCAAATCCTAATGAAGTTGAGCCAGAAATTGAGGAAGAGCATCCAACTCAAGAACCGCCACCACAACTTGAGTTGAGGAAATCTATAAGGGACCGACAACCTTCAAGAAAGTATCCTCCCAATGAATTTGTGTTGATTTCTGATTAAGGGGAGCCGGAGAGCTACCAAGAAGCAATTGAGCATGCAAAGAAAGATGATTGGAAAAAGGCCATGGAAGGGGAGATGAATTCCTTACTTGAAAATCACACTTATGATTTAGTGAAGTTGCCTAAAGGGAGGAAAATTTTGAAAAATAAGTGGGTTTTCAAATTGAAGAATGATAGAAAGAATCTGAAGTACAAAGCGCGTCTTGTTGTAAAAGGCTTTGGGCAAAAGAAAGGCATTGACTTTGACGAGATTTTCTCGCCGGTTGTGAAGATGTCTTCTATTCGGGTTGTACTTGGCATGGCTGCAAGTATGAATCTTGAAGTTGAACAACTTGATGTGAAGACCGCATTTCTTCATGGTGATCTTGAAGAAGAAATTTACATGGAGCAACCGGAAGGTTTTGTAGAGAAAGGGAAAGATAAATTTGTTTGCAAATTGAAGAAAAGTTTGTATGGCCTCAAGCAAGCCCCACGACAATGGTACAAAAAATTTGACTCTTTCATGATGAATAATGGTTTTTCTAAAACTACTTCGGACCATTGTGTGTTTGTGAAAAATTTTCCAGATGATAAATTTATTATTCTTTTGCTTTATGTTGATGACATGTTAATTGTGGGTCAAGATTCTACCATGATTAACAAGTTGAAGTTGGAGTTGAGCAAGTCCTTTGCTATGAAAGATTTGGGGCCGGCAAAGCAAATACTTGGTATGAAAATTGTTCGTGATCGCAAAGAGGGACTGATTTGGTTATCTCAAGAGAGCTACATTGAGAAAGTTCTTGAGAGATTCAACATGGATAAAACAAAGCCGGTTGGTTGTCCACTTGCGGGTCACTTCAAACTTAGTTCGAATCAATGTCCTACAAGTGAGAAAGACAAAGAAAAGATGTTGAAAGTTCCTTATGCTTCAACAGTTGGTTCTTTGATGTACGCCATGGTTTGTACAAGGTCGGATATTGCTCATGCAGTTGGTGTGGTGAGTCGTTTTCTCTCTAATCCAGGTAAAGAACATTGGGCAGTGGTAAAATGGATTCTAAGATATCTTTGAGGGACTTCGAAGGTGTGTTTGTGTTTTGGGAATGGGAAGCCGATGCTTGATGGATTCACAGATTCTGACATGGCTGGTGATGTTGATTCTAGGAAATCTACTTCGGGGTATTTGATGACTTTTGTAGGGAGAGCTGTGGCATGGCAATCTAAATTACAAAAATGTGTTGCTCTCTCAACTACCGAAGCTGAATTTATTGCCATTACAGAAGCTTGCAAAGAAGAGTTATGGTTGAAATTTTTTTTGCAAGAGTTGGGTTTGAAGCAAGAAAAGTATGTGCTTTATTGTGATAGTCAAAGTGCTATTCACTTGAGTAAAAATTCTACCTTTCATTCGAGATCGAAACACATTGATGTGAGATACCATTGGATTCGTGATGTATTAGATTCGAAATTGTTACAACTCGAAAAGGTTCACATGGATGATAATATTTCGGATATGTTGACAAAGACTTTGTCGAGGGACAAACATTTAAAGTGTCGAACTTTGGCGGGTATGGTTGATGTCTCCACCTAAGTCGATAGGGGGAGAATTGTTGGTTATACCTCCTTATTGGAGTGTGGGACCCAATTGGTTTTGGAAAAAGAGTTTAATTTGACTTGGTTTAGGTATAATATATTTTTATATATTATATTTGTGGAGGCCCAATTCCATTTGGATACAATTAGGGTTTGATTAAAAAATCCTAGATTCTCAATATTTTTTTTGGGGTGTTGTTTTTCCCAAGCAAAAAGGGGCGGCGGCTACACAGCAACAATTTTTTTCAGCAACAGTGCCTTTGGGTTTCAATTGGGATTAATTGTTGCTTTGAGTCTTGACTTGGTCAACCAAAAAATTGGTGTCTTGGTGTGTTGCTCTACTTTGAAGCGGGTGATTTGGTTTTGATTTGGGTTCGTTATTTTGGGTCTTCTTCAACTCAGGTTTTGAAGATTTTGGTTCATCTATTTGGTGAGGTCTTTCCTCTTGTTTATTTGTGTTTATTTGGAATTCACCTAAGGATGGTTTTGTGAGACCATTCGTATCTCGTTTGTAATCGTTTAGAACTTATTTGGTTGATAGTCGAATCGGATTTCGATCCCGTGGACGTACCTCACATTGAGGGAACCACGTAAAAATTCTTGTGTTGCCTTTGATTTAATTTTTCCGCATTAATTTTTATTCCCATTGATTGATTTATTTGTGAGAAATCATCAATTTTCCCTAACAGTTTGATGAATCCTCTTTTGCACTCATTGAATTCGTTGGTGATGTAAACAGGAAAAGGAATTTTCACAAAAACATAAAGTTGGAGAGGTAAAAGAAAGTGGTAGAGAAGAGAAGGGTCGGATTCGATTTCTCGTCTGAGTTGATCCCAGTCAAAATCCTTGAGTGTACTCCTGCTGCCTCTTTGCTCATTGCCTTCTTTTCTTTTCTTGGGCTCCAAACATAAGATTGAGATCTCAACACCGACAGTTTGGGCTCTATTTATTAGGCCCAAAACTACATTGAACGCAGGCCGCATGATGCTCACTCTTGCCGTAACTGGCCCAACTTAAATTAAGTTTTTTTTTTTTTTTTTTCAAGTACAGTCTCTTTTAATTATTTATATATATATATATATATATTTAATTTCTATGAAAGGTGGACTCTAATCATATAAGGGAAGGGATGCTAATTTTCTCCTTCCCGCTTTCCATTGGAAATTTTCATATCCCATTGGTAAAGTGAGATTTGATTATATTTTCCTATAATCTTGATTGTATTTATTAAATATATTTATATATTTATATGTATATAATATAATTTATTTTTTAAATACAATAAGATTAAAACACTAAATTATTATACTTAACATTTAGTTTTACTTATTTATTTATTTATTATTTTATATATTTCAATTCTTATTAATTATAAATAATTATCTATAATATATTATATTATCTCTAATTTTTATTAATAAGTCTATTTTTTAAATTACAAAATTAATTCGCCTTCGCTGCTTCTTTATTTGTCACACCTTCAATATGATATTGGTCGGTAGTGGGGCTCTATAAACCTATTCTCGTTGAGAAGTATGAAAAATAATTATAAAAAAATAACACAAAAAAGTAACAAAATTAAATAAAAAGATACTTACAGCTCATCTCTTAAGTCACATTTGTAATCCAGCCGTCTTCAATGCAATTGTCACATAAAATCATTTTTTTGGCACGGACCAAAAATTTGAAATAGGTGCATCTATACAGATTGTTAAAAAATTATATGGTCAAAAACTATCCAAAATTCAAAGTGAAACCCAGCCTCATATCTCCCAAAGAAGTTATTTTCCATATAACAAACAAACTCTCATTCATAGTCAAAACAAACATGAGATGGCAAAAACATTTTGCAATCTTTCCACGTTCCAAGCACACTATCCATACACAATGAAATAAACGATGTTTATGAAATTATTTTATCTTTTCAAGAGGGAAAAATACATATATAAGAGTGCCTAGAAGGTGCTGACCACAGCTCCACCTCCTATGCTATGCACTCACTGTTGAAAATAAGCTTGATAGGCAGCCATGGTAGGTAGCCAATCACCCACCATATTTGACAGCCTCTATTGTTAAAGAAAGATTGGCAGGAAGTAAACAATGGCTGCAAGTTTTCACATTATGATTATATGTTTTTAAACTGTCTAGGCTATCGATAAATAACTATTGTATTATAAGAGTTAAATGTGTGGGAGAGAAGTAGAAGAAGAGTACTCTCTGTATTTGTTTCAGAATTGTTCCAATAAATTGAATTTCTGTTTGGTTCAATTTTAAGCCTCTTCTAGTGAATCACCAATAGTGGTTTGCACTCTACTCCCATCAACAGTGGTATCAAAGCTGAAGGTAGCTTGAATTTGCAGAAATTTTGTAAAATTTTCAAGAACAAAGCGTTGTTTCAAAACTTGCCCAGAAATCGAAGTTGTTGAAATTCATTTTTTTATACCAGTGTGTAGCTCTCATTGAGACGATCACACTGAAAAAAAGAACGTCGAAAAATGGGCTCTACAGAGTCCGCACGCGCCAAATTGACGCTGTTGCCACGCGTCGAAACGCGCACACGCGCCTCCACGTGTCTTCTTCACCCGAATTGCAAAGTCCGACCCTAAGCACCCGATCCGATCCATTAGCCCAGATCTGGATCCAAAAGCTAACGTCATTGCAGCCAAGCGTTGCTGACCCGAGCCGCTGCATCATGGATCGAGCCGCCGACCGAGCCAAGCCGCCGCTTGATCGAAAGCCGTTGACTCAGCCGCTGACATCAGTGCACGGAATAATAATCTGGTGTGCCGCGGCTAAGTTGCAGCCACAGATCTGAGCCTTTCAAATTGTTTTGGCTTGATCTGACCCATTCGGTGTCTGTCTCGGGTGATCCAATAGGGCTTTTCAACTATTTGGAGTATTCCGGACACATCTATGCGGTCAAAATTTGCAAATTCCATATTAAAAATTTGCAGATTTTTAAAGACAACCAATGGCCAACACAAACAATTTCTTTCAGCCCCAGTTTCCAAAACTCAGCAAGGAGAACTATGAAAATTGGAGTATTCAAATGCAAGTCCTACTAGTCTCACAAGATTTGTAGGAGTTAGTGGATCGAGGATATGATGAGCCAGCTACTCTCGAAGATGAAGGAAATTTAAATGATACTCAGAAGATGGCGTTAAAAGATTCAAGGAGGAAAGATAAAAAGGCCTTGTATCTACTCTATCAAGGCATTGATGAATCAAGTTTTGAGAAGATTTCAGCAGCAACAACCTCTAAAGAGGCATGGAGTATTCTTCGAAATTCACACCGTGGAATTGAGAAGACGATCAGAGTTCGACTACAGGTGTTACGTGGCGAATTCGAGATGCTGCACATGAATGAGAATGAGTCAATTTCTGAATACTTCAACAGAATATTAACCATTGTTAATCAGATGAGAAGATATGGAGAGAAGATGGAATCTCTTCAAATGATAGAGAAGATTCTCCGATCACTCAGTTCCAAGTTCGAGCACGTGGTTGTAGCAATAGAAGAGTCCAAAGATCTCAGTGCCATGACCACCGATGAGTTGATGGGTACACTTGAGATTCATGAACAAAGGATCAACAAGAAAACTTCCTCAAGTTCTCTAGAGCAAGCTCTTCAATTAAAGCTGTCTTTCAGAGATGACAGAAACGAGCAAGGGGGGACATCACAAAGAAGCCGAGGAAGAGGTCGTGGTTACAATAACAAGTTCGTTTTTGAGAAAAGCGGAAGAAGTCCAGCCAGAGGAGGAAGAAGTCATCCACAGTTTGCTCTAAGAGGAAGAGCAAGCGGTAGACGAGGTGGTTACAACTACCGACTAGGTCTTGACAAAAGTGATGTTCATGTTACGATTACACAAGTTCGGCATTACAAAGAATGAATGCCGAAGTAGAGCAACAACAGAAGCCGACGAGCAAGCAAATTTTGCCGAGCAGGAAACAAACAAAGTTGGACCTACAGTCCTGTTTGTTCACCATGGAGACACTGAAAACCAAAACGATATTTTGTATCTAGATTCGGGAGCCAGTAATCACATGTGTGGTAAAAGAGAGCTGTTTATTGAGCTTGACGAGACTGTACAAGCACAAGTCTCATTTGGTGATTCTTCAAAGACTCCAGTGAAATGAAGAGGTAATATTCTGATCAATCTCAAAAATGGAGATCATGATTACATCTTTAATGTTTATTATGTTCCTGTTATGAAGAACAACATTTTAAGTATGAGACAACTCCTAGAGAAAGGATACGACATCAGCATGAAACATTGTCATCTTACCATCAAAGACAATCCTGGTAATTTGATCGCTTGGGTGAGAATGTCCAAGAATCAGATGTTTGTATTGAACATCCAACATGATGTTGCGAAGTGTTTAAATGCCATCATCAAAGACAAAGACTGGCTATGGCATTTGAGGTTTGGACATCTCAACTTTGGAAGCTTGAAGCTGTTGTCAAGCAAGAATATGGTGAAAGGGCTCCCTCATATTGCTCATACTAATGAAGTTTGTGAAAGCTGCATTCTTGGCAAGCATCATAGAACTAGCTTTGCCAAAGAAGTGAAGTGGAGAGCAACAAAGCTGCTGGAGCTAGTGCACACTGATGTGTGTGGTCCATTTGCTCATACTAATGAAGTTTGTGAAAGCTGCATTCTTGGCAAGCATCACAGAACTAGCTTTGCCAAAGAAGTGAAGTGGAGAGCAACAAAGCTGCTGGAGCTAGTGCACACTGATGTGTGTGGTCCATTGAAGCCGATGTCAAATAGACAGAATAGATATTTTCTCACCTTCATTGATGATTATAGCCGGAAGACATGGGTGTACTTTCTTAAAAGAAAGTCGGAGGTGTTCAGCATCTTCAAAGAATTCAAAGCTTTTGTAGAAAAGCAAAGCGGCTACTACATCAAGACATTGCGATCAGATCAAGGTGGAGAATATACATCAGATGCTTTTGAGAAGTATTGCAAAGAGCAGGGAATCAAGCATCAAACAACACCATCCTACACGCCACAGCTGAATGGTGTTGCTGAAAGGAAGAATCGGACAATCTTAGATATGGCAAGAAGCATTTTGAAAGGAAAGGGACTGCCCAAGCAATTTTGGGAAGGTCATGTCATGTGTCAGTATCTACTAAATAGATGTCCAACCAGGAGTCTTTATTCTATGACTCCAGAAGATGCTTGGAGTTCACATAAGCCAAGTGTCAACCATCTCAGAATATTTGGGTGTATTGCGTACACTAAGATTCCAGAAGCAAGAAGAACCAAGCTTGATGATAAGGGAGAAAAATGTATCCTTGTCGGATATGGAGATAGAACAATGGGATACAAGTTGTATAATCACATTACCAAAAAGATGATCATGAGTCTGTAGACACCCCATTTTTGACCGACCTTAAGACTCAGACGTCACCGATTGAGCGCTTGGTGATGTTGTATACTGTGTTCGTTCTGAGGTTACGGAGTCTCGGCCATGAGCCTTGCCTCCAAACTTCTGGACTTTTCTATGCCTTGCCTCGGTTTGCGAACCAAGCTCGGTTTTCTCTGTTTTCTCTTCCTGAGGGGAGGGAGAGGTCTCAGAGATCATCTCTCGGGCTATAGGCTACGCTTTCGTGGTCACAGCCATTTTTCCCATTTCGAGCCTCGGTTTTCGAGTCAGCCGTCGGTGCCTCGGTTCGGGATCGCCTAACTACCTCCGCTTGTCCGGTTTTGGCATGCATCTTATTTACTCCCTTTGAGGGACACTAGGGTCCGAGAGACCAACTTCGTCGAACACCACTCCGGTGCCCAATACCGATGGGTCCCGAATCCTGCTGCCCTCAACCTTCATTTCGCATCGGTTTGGGCTCATTTTTGGTGGAGGCCTTATTTTCATTATTAGGAAGCTTGTAGGAGGGTGGGAGGCCAGCAATTGTTCTGACAACCAACTTTTTGTTTGGTCAAAAGTGGTTCAGCATGAATCCGAAAAGGAGAAAGTCTGCGCGGCTTCACTGAAACGGGCGTAACTCTTTGCACAAGAGGAATTAAGATATGAGGCCACCACCATTGGAAAGCTTACTTCCGGGGCTTCATTTTTCACTCAAGAATCTCCTAAGTCCAAATCTGGGGGGAGGAGATATGGTTGGTTGAAGTCCGGTTGGACCGAATCTGTGCGGCTTTATGGAAACTGAAATAACTTTTTCTACAGAAGGAATTTTAATGCAAGGTTTGCGGCATTGGAAAGCTAACTTCTGGGGCTTCATCCTAGGGTGTGGCCGGCCACTTTTCCCCCTTTGGCCTAGCCGGCCGGCCACTTTTTTTGGTGAATGATTTTTTTTGCCATTTTAAACTAGCCGGCCATTTTTGCCCCTGGGAGTGTGTTCCAGCCATGTATTTTGTTTTACACTTCACCCATGTCCGAGGGTTTGGCCATTTTGGGGGGAAACTTGGCTTGCTTTCCCTCCATTTTCCCCCCATTTTTCCACCCATTTTGCCTATATAACAGCAGCCCCAGGTCTGGTTTTGAGGGTTAGAAAAAATGTTTTGAGCTCTTGCATGCATATTTCCCTCAATCTCTCTCATTTCCTTCAAAATTCCTAAGTCTTACACCTCATTTCTTCATCACCACCAAGCACCACCACCACCACTCCATTTCCAGCAGCTTGGAGCTCTTCTCAGAGGCTTGGAGGCACCACTTCTCAAGCTAAGAAGCATCCAAGGGGTAGTCTTCAAGGGTAAGTGTCAACTCCCTCTTTTGAGCTTGATTTTGCACCATTGCTTAGCTCTATTTTCTTGCTGTTTTGAGCTCTGACCAAAACTAAAAAGGTCATTTTTTTGAGCTCATTTTCTTGTTTCATAAGTGCTCAACACTGTTTGAGCCCCCCATGTTGCACTTGCTTCAATACCCTCTTGAATGCCATTTTCTTGCATGATATTTTTAGCCTATGTGTAATCTGTTTTGGAGCATGTCATAAACTGTAAATGGGCCTATTTTGAGCCCCTCTTAAACATTGAAAAAGGGTTCAACACTGTTTGGGACCTCCATGTATCATTTGCCATTATACCCCTCTTTGGTCCTTATTTTTGCATGTTTTGTTTGCTTATCTTGCTTCTGTTTTTCGGCCATGATCAGAACTAAATGTGGCCATATTTTGACCCCCTTGTCATATTTAATTAAGGGTCTTTGGCTGTTTGGTAAATATTTTGTATACTTTGTGTTATAGCCTTCTTGTGGCCTTAATCTTTCATTGCATTTTGAGCATGTTTTTATACTGATTTAGGCTTGATCATCCACTGTAAAATGCCATATTTTGGGACCCTCTTCAACATTTTTGAAGGTCCCTCACTTGTTTGAGCCTCCCATATATCAGTTACTTCTTTGCCCCTTTGTTGGCCCATTTCTTGCATGAATTGTTTTCCATACTTGTATCTATTTTTGGGGCTTTCCATCTACTGAAAAACATCATATTTTTGGCCCCTCTTCAGCATTGTAGAAGGGGCCTTCTGTGTTTGAGAGCAGCAGCTATGACTTGCTTCATTACCTCTCTTGCCCCCCATTTTTGCATGCTAATTTTACCCTATTTGTACCCACTGTTTGGCCATGCTTCGAACCATAAAAATGCTTGTTTTGGTGCTTCCTAGCTTCTTTCTTCACACTTCATGTACGAATCATGCATGCATTGCATAGCTATAGGCCATTTCATGTGCTTAATTCCATGTTTCGGGACTCGTTCCTTGCATCGGGTTTCATTTCGCCATGTTTTGGGGCTGTTTTGCATGTCATTTTTCCTCTGAAATTTGCATGTTTGCATATCATATTCCATGTCTTGCCATGTCTCATTAGAGTGGCATTCCGTATCGTAGGTTCGGTCCTTGGTTTGCGTGCACGCGTGCACGTATTTCGAGTTGTCTCATTTTCATCTAATGGCCTCTTATGTGAGTGTGGCTGAGGCTCTCTCATGTTGGTGTAAGCCCATATTGCATTGCGTATGCCATTTCATCCATAGCATTGTGTATGCTCGGTTGTGTATCACCTCGTGTAGCGTGTATGCCATTCCATAACATTGTGTATGTTAGGATTGTATCTTAGTTGCATTTCACGCATATCATGCATATTGCATCGTGTTCGGGATATGAGTTAGTCCGGGCATGAGAAACGAGGTACGTGTCGTACTCCGAGTGACGGAACGTGTCTCAATTCCCAAGTCACCAACACTCCGGATTATCCATGATGGAGTTAGGTTTTGTTGTAGTGTTCATATGCATTCATTCTATATTGAGTTGTGCAATTCGGCTCCTCGGCCATCATGCATCTAGATGCGTGATTGGTGGTACGAGGATCGAGGCATGCATACATTTGTGAAAATACATTGCTATGCCCCTTTCCTGCTCTCTGTTGTAGCAAAATCAAGAATCAGCAGTCTTCCGAGGCTTGGCGTGCTTTCCAAGAACAATTGCAAAACAGAAGCTAATTGGGGTATCCCAGTGGATTTCCGCGCAAGACAACCCGGACATGCATCATTCATCATCCGGAGCAGAATCAAGGCAGTCCCTGGCTTGCATGCCAGTTTTACAGCTTTCTTAGTTAATTTGTTAATTAATTAGGAATTTATACATTATTTGGACTGTATTATTTGGACTGTACTATTCTTTTATTCGGGACTGTATATTTATTCGGACCCTCTGTTCGAGGGCATAATTGTAATAAGTGTGCGTGAGTGTGATGTATGTCTTCCAACCCCATGTCTTTCTTCCCTTTTATTTATCTGCTTATGATGGTTAGATTAGGGCATATTTCAATTAGCATACAGTATGATAGCATGTTTGCATTCATTCATCTGTTTTGCATGCACCGGGCTCGGCGCATCATACTAACTGCATTTGTATTTCAATTCCAAGTTGAATACATGTTGGCTGTAGCATTCCATATGCCATGTTTATAATAGCCGAGCCTGCTATAGTTTGCATTTTTGCATGTGTTGCATTAGGCAATTCTGTATATCTAGGATCATGCATGATTTCTAATGAGCTTCTGTTTTGGCTTGGAGTACTCGATGAGTTTTATGCTTTAGCATCCTTGCATGCGTGTGAGTGACTGCCATGAATAGCATGCTTACCATGAGGCTATGTGCTTATGTGATATAACTGCTTGAATGCCTGTGGGTGGAGGTTGGGTTATTTGGATTGGGACAATGCATTGACTGTGAGTTTTAAGCCCACTAGATAGTGGCAAACCATCTTTTCTAAGCCCACCTGAGGGTGGCAAAATCTGCATTTTAAGCCTACCTGCGGGTAGCAAACCATCTTTCAAAATGAACATGAAATGTTTTGTCCCAATTCAAAGTAATTCGTCTATACTTGTATGGTGTGCATCACATAGTAACCTAGGCTAATAACCTAATAAGAACACACAATATTTTCAAAATAGATATCATGGTTAGTAGAGGCTGCTTGATCGGGCGAAGCGGGTGCTCACGGCGACCATCCCCAATCGTACCTAAGTTCCTGAGCCGAGGCAACTTTGGTGATGACGGACACGTGGCCTTTGGCACCGAGTCAGGGTTTCCTAAATTTCCCATTAAAAACATTTAGGTGGCGACTCTGTATCTGGCAAAGCAGTCCCTGTTTGGCACTTCTTTTCTAAAAATCTGTTTTCTCAAAACGATTTGTCGGATTTGGACACTTTGGTTCAAGATTAAGAACCGTGACATTTGAGTCCTTGAACTGTAGTGACCCGCAAAACGAACGGAACGGGACTTAACCCTCCCGGGGCGTTCGGGGACGTCTACAGTTTCTGGCGACTCTGCTGGGGATTTAGAGAACTTGACTCAAACTCATGATATCTGGTTTTGATTACACTTGTGTGTTTCTTTGCATTGCATTTGTATTGGTGCGCCTAGGACACCGTGTTTGCCATATGCCATTCCCGAACGATTTGCTGGAGGCTTGTCTTGTCAAGGCATGACCATAAGGCTGATCGGCTTTGGGCTCTGACAGCATGGGAACACAAACCCCGATTTTATCGGGGCACCCTTTTTGACCATTCGACCTAGTGCATATCGAAATCCATAGTGACCATTCCAAACTAGGACAGGTTGCTTACCCGATATAGGTTGTTTGAAACCGCTGCGTGTGTAGTGAAACCCTAGCTCCTGACAAAATAGGACAGGGAAACCCTACCCCAACATAGGGGTGTTTGGCTCTCACTTATCTGTTATGTGCTTTTAGAGTGCGCCTCTACAGGAATGCATGTATCAGTTTGCAAGTTTGGGCATCGGGCCTGCAAGCACCAGTATCGGTATTTTAGGAATCAGTTATCTGCGGGTATCAGATTCAGTTTTGAGGCAGAATTTGAGGCAGAATTCAGTAGAGGGCACAGTCATCCTGCTAGGCTCAGATTCTGCTGGTAAACATCAGCCGAGATGTCGATGTTCTCTTTTGCTAGGTAGTCTTGGAACCATAGCTTCGGAAGGCTCCAATATCCCTCGAGGATCATTAGACTTGTGCTGCTAGTCTTTGTCGGGTCAGAGATTCAGTTCGAGGGCAATCAGTGTTCCTTTACCAAAGGCAGGTAAAAGGCCACCAGGGACAAGTATACCATTGTTCGATTAGACCAGGCAATATAAGTGGATGGAGGAAATGATACGTCAACTCCAAGAAAGTATGAAACTCATGCAGCAGGACGCTGCCCGTCAAGCGGAATTTGCCAAAAGCCAAGCCGAGATTATAGCCCAACAAGCAGAGACAATTGCCAGGCTAGAGCAGCAAACTGGGGTATCTACTTCACACCAGGCTCCTCCCCCACCCAGAGTTCCAACGCTCGGGGAGACAGCTAATGTCCAAGAAGATACGGACATTCCGACAAGGCCACCTCTGCCCCCAGTTCTACCCCAGCTATCCAAAGCACCGATCAACCTGCCAAGTTCACCCTTTGAGTTCGAGACGGACCCCATAGCATTGAAAGTGAGCAAGCTTGAGAAGTTGTTCAAAAAGTCTCAGGGGGCCCATTCTATTCCTGATATAGAGGATGGTTATACCGACTCAGTGGTGACATTACCGGATCGGTTCAAGATGTCGCATATCGATCGATTTGATGGCTCTAAAGACCCAATGGTACACCTCCAACTGTTTTTTGATATCCTGAGACCAATGGGTTTGACCACAGCCCATAAACTATCACTATTCGGCCGAACCCTGTCCGAGATAGCCGCAATCTAGTATGCAAAATTGGAGAACTCTGTGAAACAGAACTGGGAAGAGCTGGCTAAGGCCTTTATTGATCAATATTCCTATAACACACAGATCGAGGTCACAACTCGTGATCTCGAAGTCACCCGCCAAGAACCAAAGGAGGGTTTCTCAGAGTTCGTGACGAGATGGAGGACAAAGGCCTCAATGATGACTACAAGGCCTTCCGACAAAGATCAGATCAGGATGATTGTTCGGAATCTGCATGGCGAAGTTGTCGCAAAGATGGTCGTTTCTACCTCTGCTTACTTTTCCAAATTTCTTCATGAAATGGGGGTTCAAATTGAGGATGCCATTAGACAAGGGATCTTTGTAGAAGATAATGGGCCTTTAAAGAGGAATGTTGCTCGCAGTTCCAATGCTACTACTGATGGTAGCATAGTTGCAAAATGCTCAGAAGTAGACACTATCACCACTTCCCTCAATGACCAAAAACCAACCACTTCAACTTGACCCCAAGCCCGAAAATTCCATCCTCTTTACATGAGTCTCTCCCAAGCTTTGAAAAAGTCGCAAGAAGAGGGCACCTAGAACTCCTAGAACCCCAACCCTTCCAAACCCTCTTCCAACAAGATACGACCCAAATTAAACATCAGGCCTACCATTAGCAGCATGGTCATGATACGAACCGTTGCATCCGCCTCTGTCATAAGATTCAGGATCTTATTGACGAAGAGACCCTAGCTCCATCCAAAGGACCTCAGGTTAGTATTGACTTGTCACCTCCCCACCTCAACGTCATCCATACACTACCAACCACCTTCAACCCCAGCATATACATCACCCCAGCCTATCTACCCAAGCTTGAGGTGTTCATTCCAGAAAGCATGGACTTATGCATGATGGATGCACCTAAACCCCAATCATCTCAAACCCGTGAGCCCACTACTTCTGAGCTAAAGAGAATGATCGAAGATCTTCAAAGAATCGAAATGATCTAGCCTCTGGGACATTGGCTCCATCATCGACCACAGCACATGCTAGGAGTTTCACGACAAAAGGTTCCCCGATCTTGGAACGGGCTGTATTTGAGGAATGCCAATCCCTTGGCAAAGTGGAGGCGAGTGGAAAGAACAAGATAGGGGCGGACATGGATCCCCATGAGCATCTTCTGTTGGCTGTTGAGGTTTTGAAAGCCAAGGGACTGAACAAAGAGCAAGTGCTCGCAGTTGTTGCAAAAACTGTGGACGACATTTTCGCCACTCAAGTCGGGGGCAGTTTGAATCAAGGGGCAAGCCGGGAGAAGGGTCGTTGTATCAGAAACATTCCTTTCAGCTATAATCCTCCACTCAGAAGAGATCAAGAACCAAAGCAAGACTGCCAATCCCTTTGCTGGTGCGCCCAGCAGAAATCCACAAACCCAGAAGTACCAACCCCGAGGTCAGAGGGTCTTCCATGCCCTCCACATGCCTTTATCCAAAGCTTTCCAAATCCTTGTTGGACAAGGCCATCTCAAACCCCTTGAGCCTCGGCCTCTCCCGAACCCTCTTCCGGCTACACATGATGCTACCCAAGATCAAGATACCATCAAGAACCGCCATACTATCGACAACCGCCTCGCTTCGCCATGAAGTACAGGATCTGTTTGACAATGGGGTTGTCCTCCCGCTAAGCTTTGCAAAGTCTATCGGCACTTGATTAGTGAACTTGTAGGGGATAATGTGATGTGATCGAGGGATGAACCACCTGCGGGCAGCGCTCAGTTTACTCCAAATATGGTGGATGGCACGCACTGTTCTGAGCAATGTGCAAATACCAGTTTTTGTGTTTTCTGACTTGGGTATTGGGTCAATTTTGCTGTTTTGTTTTGAGTCTGTCTTTTTGTTTTGAGTCTCTTTTGTTTTGGGTCTGCCTTGTTGTATCGAGTCATCTGTTGTATAGAGTCAGAGTGATTCCGGTGTTACTCGGCGCCACCATTTTGTTTCGCGTTTGTCTTTTTGTTTTGTTTTGAGTCTGCTTCGCCAGGAGCCGCTTATGCCAACAAATTTTGAATGAAACAAAGAAGGATTTTCACGCCTCACATTTGCTTCTCATGTGCTAGTTGTGCGGGATTTGAATGAAATGGCAGCATTCCACCTGCTCTCTTGTGTCTTGAAGTCATTGTAATGACCGAAGTTTTTCAAACCTTTTGAACATCATGTAAAAACAAAGAGGGAGGAATTCTGGATTTGCAAAACTTTGATCAAACGAGAGAAAGAGAGGCGCTAAACCCTTAATGAATGAAATCATGCTTGTCGGAGTGAGTATCGAGAAGGACCCCGCTTGATCCAGATCGGTTTCACACTATCTTCGCCATGAGCGATTTGTCGCTTTCTAAAATTTTCAAAACAAAATGTTTTATGCAATTGCTAAGACCTGTGGTGGAGTCGCTCTTGAGATTGTGCAGCCTAGGATCGCTCTTAGCTTCGAGACTCAACCCCTTTTGCTTCCAAACCTTGAACTTGAATTCAGAAGGTTCAACGGTCAACTACGATGTGAGGCTTGTGTGGCTAGATTTGAAGCAGCCCTCGAACAAGAGGCACCAAAGTCAGATCAAGAAGATCGACCATCGAAGAAGCTTATGGTTAAATCGAAACACCTCGAACTAGGGGCAAAAATGTCCGATATGCTCAAGAGCCAAGATGGATTCTTCTGAATCAATACAAAGCCATTTTCCGGGATTCAGATGACTTCAGGATCTCAAAACCATTTGGCATGGACCAGCAACTCTTTTACCCTTTGAGAGGCTCGCTGGGCCGAAAACCCGAAAGGGCGACCCAGGCAAAAGTTAGAGTAAGACAAAAAATATATACAAAAATGCAAAAAGAAAAAAAAAAGAGAAAAATACAAAAAAAAAGAGAAAAAGAGAAAAAAAAGGAAAAAAAAAGAAGAAGAAAAGAAATGAAAATGAAAAGAAAAGAAAAACAAAGCTCGCAAGGTTGACAACCTGCAACAGGCGCCTTGGCAAAAGTTAGAGCATAAAAAGGAGAGGTTCCCGAGTGTACCTTAACCCCGAACTACGTAAGGCTTGATTCCTATGTTTGGGATACGTAGGCAACTTCATTCTAAACTCTAGCCGTAAAACACTTCAATTTGATTGTGTCCATGCGATGGTTCTGGTCATCTTTGTCTTCTCTGTATCTGAGGATTTAGTTGTGTTCGTCACTCTGAGGACTGACTATAATGCGCCGCGGTGCTATCCAAACAAGGGGCAACTTTTCGTTGCCATTCAGTGTGCTGCGGCGCCAGTCAAACAAGGGGCAACTTTCCGTTGCCATTCAATGCACCGCGGTGCCGTTTAAACAAGGGGCAACTTTCCATTGCCGTGCAACTTTCTTCAAGCAAGGGGCAATTTTCCTTCGGATCTGAGGTTTTGCATCTCGAGAGTGTGTTCTATGCTCGTTGAGCAGTGGCCGATTGCAAAAACAACTTTTGAGAATTTTTACTGAGGTTGACTATCTTCTCGAAAATCATTCTATCTTTTCCAAAACTGGACCTTTTTCATGGACCCAAAAAAAGAAAAATTTTCAGTGCTCATAGCCTAACTTGCATGATTTTAAATCAAAAATCGAACAAGCATGTTGATCTAACTCTCATTTTGGTCAAAACTGTTTTAGTGGAAAGTAAAAACAAAAAATGGTCGAAATAATGAACTAAGGGCACAGTTGAGTCAGGTGTTCTGTCTTTTCCCCATTGTCAACATACTCGCCAGAAAGGGCACCCTACTCGCCAAAAAGGGCACTCTACCTGCTAAGAAGGGCGCAATTGAAGTTAACGACAAAGGATTGAAAGCTCTCGTATCCTCCAAGCAACGAGGTGTCGAGCCAAGTGCGAAGCACGAACTGGAATGAGGCAAGATATTCCACTCCATCATCTGGACAGATCTTATTACGTCCAAACTCCCCAGCAAAGCATCATCAACTGATGCTAGCTGCAGATTTGCTACACACCCAGTTGTAGCGCAACCCCTCTGTGGGAGGAATTCACTAGCTGTGAGTGGAAGAAAGAATAATCTAGCTAAGTGCTAGGGGCGAGAGCCTTCAACTTGCTGTTTATCCATCAACCACCCAGGGGAGGGATTAAAAATGAGAGATTGAAGAATAGAGAGATGTGCGATGAGAGAAAAAGTGAGAAAAGGGCTTTTTTAGAAAAACAGAGCTTGAGGGCCGAGTGATGTGAGAACCACAAATGAGAAAGGGTGGGAAACACTACCCGGTGAAACAGGCCCCTGGTGCACGTCTGAGTGTCGTGTCTTTTTGTCTATCTCGATTCTTGTTTTGAGTCGTCTCGAGTGTTACTTGATGTGTCTAGGTTGTGTGCCTTTTATTTCCATGTTGAGTCGTTTTGCTGTGTCCAGTCGTAGGCTTAATACCTGATCGAAAACTCATCTCTCAATTTCAAAAATAAAATCGTTTTGTGCTCCGAGTGCCGTGCCATGCCGTTCTCCACATTTGTGCAAAACAGAATTTGTTCTTTCATAAAACCGCAGGGTTCAACCCAGGTCATGTGAGAACAAGAAACCAGACCTATCTCGCGTGAAAGTTCCAGGCTGCAAAGCAAAAGAAAAGAGGGAAAATGTTGGGCATCTGAGATTGTTTCAACTTCTGTAAGTTCTGTCATTGCATTCTGTATATTCAAAATGAGTTGTGCGCTCGAAAAACGAGCTGTGTGCTCGGAAATATGCTATGTGCCCAAATGAGCTGTGTGCCTGAAGAATGCGCTGTCTGCCCGAGATCTGCAAGGCCTAAGATGCGCCAGGTGCCCAAGATGAGTCATGCGTCTGAATGCGCCTGTGGTGCCCCAAAAGAGTTGTGTGCCCAGATTGAATGTAATTTTGTGTTATGAAGTTGCGCGCCTAACGAACAGAGTGTCGTGTTGTGAGCTGTGTGCCAAATGAATAGAATGCTATGTCATAAGCTGTGTGCCAAGTCTTGCATTGTACACGCGTTTCATCGCACTTATTGCATTTATTTGCATCGTGTGTTATCTCTTATTGTTTATCCTTTTACGCTGAGCAGCGTTTAGGATCGTTGTCCCCCAGGACTTAACTTAGGTTGTGTGGAACACGCTCCCGAGTTGTTTGACCTCTTTTCACGATTTCAGCATGGTTAGAGTTTGGTTCTTTCCTTACGCGATTTCAGCGTGTTTGGAATCTATCTCAGGTTGCGCTGTGTACGCACTTGGGTGGTTGTTTTTGGACCTCTTTTCACGATTTCAGCGTGGTTTGAGTGTCCCGTTCCTCACACGATTTCAGCGTGTTTGGATTTATCTCAGGTTGTGTTGTGTATGCACCTGGGCGGTTGTTTTTGGACCTCCTCTCACGATTTCAGCGTGGTTTGAGTGTCCTGTTCCTTACGCGATTTTAGCGTGTTTGGATTTTATCTCAGGTTGTGTTGTGTATGCACCTGGGCGGTTGTTTTTGGACCTCCTCTCACGATTTCAGCGTGGTTTGAGTGTCCTGTTCCTTACGCGATTTCAGCGTGTTTGGAATCTATCTCAAGTTGCGTTGTGTACGCACCTGGGCGGTTGTTTTGACCTCTTTTTACGATTTCAGCGTGGTTTGAGCGTCCCGTTCCTTACGCGATTTCAGCGTGTTTGGATTTTATCTCAGGTTGTGTTGTGTATGCACCTGGGCGGTTGTTTTTGGACCTCCTCTCACGATTTCAGCATGGTTTGAGTGTCCTGTTCCTTACGCGATTTCAGCGTGTTTGGAATCTATCTCAGGTTGCGTTGTGTACGCACCTGGACAGTTGTTTTTGGACCTCTTCTCACAATTTCAGCGTAGTTAGAGTGTTCTTTTCCTCACACGATTTCAGCGTGTTTGGAATTTATCCCAGGTTGCGTTGTAGACGCTAGCTGGCTATTTTTTGGACCTCCTCTCATGATTATCGGTGTTTTGAGTGTCCCTTCCTCACATGATTTTCAAGTGTCCGAATTTATCTTAGGTTGCGGAACACCGATTGGTTTTCTTTGTTCTCTCTTCTCACGAGTCCAAGGTTGGAGTATGTCACCATTTTGCATCTATTATACTCTCGTTGCATCGCATCTATTATCTATTGCATCACATCTATCACATCCATTGCATCATATCTATTTTATTGCACGGTCTAGGAGACCTTAAATCCTCTAAAGGTGCAATTCCTTTGGTGTTTGTTGTGCGACGACTTCCGTGATCCGTATAGCCACCTGCCTGTGTTAGCAGTGAGTTCCTAGGAGACCAACTGAGACGGTGGAAACTAGAGTTTGAATGGCTTATGCCTAGAACGCAAAGGTTTGGGATTTTCGAGACTAAAGTCTGGTTTAAATACCCAGGGGTATATCCTCGGCTTGAAATCAGATGGCGTTCCATAGATTGAGATAGCATGTGTATGCCTCAATTTCGATCTTGAATCAACCTAGTCTCACACCCTGTTGGAGAATAGGAAAGTCTGCGACCATAGTCAGGAGAAAAGTAGTACTGTGGTTCAACCAAGAAGAAGGAAGATTCTCACATCAGCATAAGGTAGGACATTGCCGAGGTAAGTCATTGCCAATTGCCCCTGTAAGGTACCTCTTTTTTCCTAGCTATCATATTGCATTTTAGCCACTACATTACAGTGCATTGCATGAATCCCCAACTTTCAAACCGGCTTCAGAGATAAGTCCAATCTTCAAACCGACTTTCAGCGTATAAGTCCAATTTTCAAACCGGCCACAGAGCGTATAAGTCCAATTTTCAAACCGGCGAAGCAACAGATAAGTCCAATTATCAAACCGGCCAGTGGCGTATAAGTCCAATTTCAAACCGCCACAGTGTAAGTCCAATCTTCAAACCGGCTTTGCGTAGTGTGTAAGTCCAATCTTCAAACCGGCTTCGCGTAGCGTGTAAGTCCAATCTTCAAACCGGCTTCACATAACGTATAAGTCCAATTTTCAAACTGGCTTCGCGTAGCGTATAAGTCCAATTTTTGAACCAGCTTCGCGTAGCGTATAAGTCCAATTATCAAACCGGCTTCGCGTAGCGTATAAGTCCAATTATCAAAATCTTCCCGCATATCATTTGCATTTTGCCCATGCCTGCGGGCACATCTTTGTCTATCTTGTCTGCTTTGTCTAAGTCTTCGGCCTTGTCAAAAATGGGTCGTCTCTGGGCTTTGACATTCACTCCCGTCATTCTTATGACTTTCGAAGTTCACAAAGAGGGGCAATCAGAGACACCCATTTTTGACCGACCTTAAGACTCAGACGTCACCGATTGAGCGCTTGGTGATGTTATATACTATGCTCGTTCTGAGGTTGCGGAGTCTCGGCCGTGAACCTCGCCTCCGAACTTCTGGACTTTTCTACGCCTTGCCTCGGTTTGCGAACCAAGCTCAATTTTCTCTGTTTTCTCTTCCTGAGGGGAGGGAGAGGTCTCGTAGATCATCTCTCAGTGGCCATAGGCTACGTTTAAGTGGTCGCAGCCATTTTTCCCATTCCCATTTCGATCCGTCCTCGGAGCCGTGTGCCTCGGTTCGGGACTGCCTAACTACCTCTGTTTGCTTCAATTTTTGGCATGCATCTTATTTACTCCCTTTTGAGGGACACTGGGGTCCGAGAGACCAACTTCGTGGTCGAACACCACTCCCGGTGCCCAACAGTCAGTTTTCGGGGTCCCGAATCGATGCTGCCCCGAACCTTCATTTCGCATCGGTTTGGGCTCATTTTTGGTGGAGGCCTTATTTTCATTATTAGGAAGCTTGTAGGAGGGTGGGAAGCCAGCAATTGTTCTGACAACCAACTTTTTGTTTGGTCAAAAGTGGTTCAGCATGAATTCGGGAAGGAGAAAGTCTGCGCGGCTTCACCGAAACGGGCGTAACTCTTTGCACAAGAGGAATTAAGATATGAGGCCACCACCATTGGAAAGCTTACTTCCCGGGCTTCATTTTTCACTCAAGAATCTCCTAATTCCGAATCCGGGGGGAGGAGATATGGTTGGTTGAAGTCCGGTTGGACCGAATCTGTGCGCCTTTACGGAAACTGGCATAACTTTTTCTACAGAAGGAATTTCAATGCAAGGTTTGCGGCATTGGAAAGATAACTTCTGGGGCTTCATCCTAGGATGTGGCCGGCCACTTTTCCCCCTTTGGCCTGGCCGGCCGGCCACTTTTTCTGGTGAATGATTTTTTTTGCCATTTTAAACTAGCCGGCCATTTTGCCCCTGGGAGTGTGTTCCAGCCATGTATTTTGTTTTACACTTCACCCATGTCCGAGGGTTTGGCCATTTTGGGGGGAAACTTGGCTTGCTTTCCCTCCATTTTTCTCCCTCCCCCTTTTTCCACCCATTTTGCCTATATAACAGCAGCCTCAGGTCTGGTTTTGAGGGTTAGAAAAAATTCTTTGAGCTCTTGCATGCATATTTCCCTCCATCTCTCTCATTTCCTTCAAAATTTCTAAGTCCTACACCTCATTTCTTCATCACCACCAAGCACCACCACCACCACTCCATTTCCAGCAGCTTGGAGCTCTTCTCAGAGGCTTGGAGGCACCACTTCTCAAGCTAAGAAGCATCCAAGGGGTAGTCTTCAAGGGTAAGTGTCAACTCCCTCTTTTGAGCTTGATTTTGCACCATTGCTTAGCTCTATTTTCTTGCTGTTTTGAGCTCTGACCAAAACTGAAAAGGTTATTTTTTTGAGCTCATTTTCTTGTTTCATTAAGGGCTCAACACTGTTTGAGCCCCCCATGTTGCACTTGCTTCAATACCCTCTTGAATGCCATTTTCTTGCATGATATTTTTTGCCTATGTGTGATCTGTTTTGGAGCATGTCATAAACTATAAATGGGACTATTTTGAGCCCCTCTTCAACATTGAAGAAGGGCTCAACACTGTTTGGGACCTCCATGTATCATTTGCCATTATACCCCTCTTTGGTCCTTATTTTTGCATGTTTTGTTAGCTTATCTTTCTTCTGTTTTTCGGCCATGATCAGAACTGAAAGTGCCATATTTTGACCACCTTGTCATATTTCATTAAGGGTCTTTGGCTGTTTGGTAAATATTTTGTATACTTTGTGTTATAGCCTTCTTGTGGCCTTAATCTTGCATTGCATTTTGAGCATGTTTGTATACTGATTTAGGCTTGATCATCTACTGTAAAATGCCATATTTTGGGACTCTCTTCAACATTGTTGAAGGTCCCTCGCTTGTTTGAGCCCCCCATATATCAGTTACTTCTTTGCCCCTTTGTTGGCCCATTTCTTGCATGAATTGTTTGCCATACTTGTATCTGTTTTTTGGGCTTTCCATCTACTGAAAAACATCATATTTTTGGCCCCTCTTCAGCATTGTAGAAGGGGCCTTCTGTGTTTGAGATCAGAAGCTATGACTTGCTTCATTACCTCTCTTGCCCCCCCATTTTTGCATGCTAATTTTACCCTATTTGTACCCACTATTTTGCCATGCTTCGAACCGTAAAAATGCTTGTTTTGGGGCTTCCTAGCTTCTTTCTTCACACTTCATGTATGAATCATCCATGCATTGCATAGCTATAGGCCATTTCATGTGCTTAATTCCATGTTTCGGGACTCGTTCCTTTCATCGGGTTTCATTTCGCCTTGTTTCGGGGCTGTTTTGCTCCTCATTTTGTCACTGATTTTTGCATGTTTGCATATCATATTCCATGTCTTTGCCCTGTCTCATTAGAGTGGCATTTCGGTGCCGTAGGTTCGGTCTTCGATTTGCGTGCACGCGTGCACGCATTTCGAGTTGTCTTGTTTTCATCTAATGGCCTCCTATGTGAGTGTGGCTGAGGCTCTCTCATGTTGGTGTAAGCCCATTATTGCATTGCGTATGCCATTTCATCCATAGCATTGTGTATGCTCGGTTGTGTATCACCTCGTATAACGTGTATGCCATTCCATAACATTGTGTATGTTAGGATTATATCTTAGTTGCATTTCCCGCATATCATGCATATTGCATTGTGTTCGGGATAGGAGTTAGTCCGGACACGAGAAACGAGGTGCGTTCCATACTCCAAGTGACGGAACGTGTCTCAATTCCCAAGTCACCAACACTCTGGATTATCCATGATGGAGTTAGGTTTTGTTGTAGTGTTCATATGCATTCATTCTATATTGAGTTGTGCAATTCGGCTCCTCGGCCATCATGCATCGAGATGCGTGATTAGTGGTACGAGGATCAAGGCATGCATACATTTGTGAAAATACATTGCTATGCCTCTTTCTTGCTCTCTGTTGTAGCAAAATCAAGAATCAGCAGTCTTCCGAGGCTTGGCGCGCTTTCCAAGAACAATTGCAAAATAGAGGCTAATTGGGGCATCCCAGTGGATTTCCGTACAAGACAACCCGGACATGCATCATTCATCATCCGGAGCGGAATCAAGGCAGTCCCTGGCTTGCATGCCAGTTTTACTGCTTTCTTAGTTAATTTGTTAATTAATTAGGAATTTGTACATTATTTGGACTGTACTATTCTTTTATTCGGGACTGTATATTTATTCGGACCCTCTGTTCGAGGGCATAATTGTAATACGTGTGCGTGAGTGTGATGTATGTCTTCCAACCCCACGTCTTTCTTCCCTTTTATTTATCTGCTTATGATGGTTAGATTAGGGCATATTTCAATTAGCATACAGTATGATAGCATGTTTGCATTTATTCATCCGTTTTGCATGCACCGGGCTCGGCGCATCATACTAACTGCATTTGTATTTCAATTCCAAGTTGAATACATGTTGGCTGTAGCATTCCATATGCCATGTTTAGAATAGCCGAGTCTGCTATAGTTTGCATTTTTGCATGTGTTGCATTAGGCAATTATGTATATCTAGGATCATGCATGATTTCTAATGAGCTTCTGTTTTGGCTTGGAGTACTCGGTGAGTTTTATGTTTTAGCATCCTTGCATGCGTGTGAGTGACTGCCATGAATAGCATGCTTACCATGAGGCTATGTGCTTATGTGATATAACTGCTTGAATGCTTGTGGGTGGAGGTTGGGTTATTTGGATTGGGACAATGCATTGACTGTGAGTTTTAAGCCCACTAGATAGTGGCAAAACCATCTTTTCTAAGCCCACTTGAGGGTGGCAAAATCTGCATTTTAAGCCTACCTGCGGGTATCAAACCATCTTTCAAAAATGAACATGAAATGTTTTGTCCCAATTCAGGCGACCCGGTCTATACTTGTATGGTGTGCGCATCACATAGTAACCTAGGCTAATAACCGGAATAAGAACACACAATATTTTCAAAAATAGATATCATGGTTAGTAGAGGCCGGTCTTTGACCGGCGGCGAAGTGCTCACGAAGTGACCTTCCCCAATCGTACCCAAGTTCCCGAGCCGAGGCAACTTTGGTGATGACGGACACGTGGCTTTTGGCACCGAGTCAGGGTTTCCTAAATTTCCCATTAAAAAACATTAAGGTGGCGACTCTGTATCTGGCAAAGCAGTCCCTGTTTGGTACTTATTTTCTAAAAATCTGTTTTCTCAAAACGATTTGCCGGATTTGGACTATTTGGTTCAAGATTAAGAACCGTGACATTTGAGTCCTTGAACTGTAGGGAAGTGACCCGCAAAACGAACGGAACGGGACTTAACCCTCCCGGGGCATTCGGGGACGTCTACGGAGTCGAGATATGATATTTGAAGAAGAAAAAGCTTGGAACTGGAATTAAGATGAAGTTGTCAAAGATGCAGAACTCATTCTTGAAGATGAAACATCAAAAGCTCCTTTTGAAATCACAAGAGAAGTTCAAGATGAGCCACAAACTCCTCCACATAGAATTCCTGCACCTAGATCGCCAAACTTCTCACTAAGTCTTTGTATCATCATCATCATCAGCATCATCAGATGATAGTTTTTTCAAACAACCAAAACCAATGAGAAATTTGCAGGAAATATATGAAGCTACAGAAGAAGCAGATCTGAATTTGTTCTGCCTACTCGTAGATAGTGATCCACTTAGCTTCTTAGAAGCCATCCAAGAAGATAAATGGAAGAAAGCAATGGATGAAGAAATTCATGCCATTGAGAAAAATGACAAATGGAAGCTTACCAGTCTACCAGAGAGACACAAATCCATTGGAGTGAAATGGGTATACAAGACAAAGAGGAATGCACAAGGCGAAGTGCAACACTATAAGGCAAGGTTAGTAGCAAAAGGTTACAAGCAAAGAGCTGGAATTGACTATGGAGAGGTATTTGCTCCAGTTGCCCGATTGGAGACTATCAGGCTAATGATTTCTTTAGCTGCCCAGCACAAGTGGCAGATTTATCAACTTGATGTGAAATCTGCATTTCTTAATGGTTTCCTCGAAGAAGAAATCTATATTGAACAACCTTCGGGGTATGTTCAGAATGGGCATGAAGACAAAGTGTACAAATTGAAGAAAGCACTTTATGGATTGAAGCAAGCTCCGCGTACATGGAATACTATAATTGATCAGTATTTTCATGACAATGGTTTTGAAAAATGTCCATATGAGCACGCACTGTATTTGAAGAAGGAAGCTGATGGAAGCATGTTGTTTGATTGTCTTTATGTTGATGGTCTAATCTTTACCGGAAACAATCCAGCCATGTTTAAAGACTTTAAAAGAAGCATGGTTTAAGAATTTGAAATGATAGATATTGGATTGATGGCTCATTTTCTCAGCATTGAAGTAGCACAAAGAAAAGATGGAATTTTTATTTCCCAAAGTGGTTATGCCAAGGAAATTCTCAAGAGATATGGAATGGAAAATTGCACTCCAGTGAACACTCTTGTAGACAATGGAGTGGAGCTCAGAAAAGATACGAAGACAGGTGATGTGGATCCAACTTATTTCAAGAGCCTAGTTGGAAGTCTTCGCTATCTTACTTGCACCAGGCCAAACATACTCTATGGAGTAGGATTGATTAGCAGAGATATGGAAACACCGGATCAATCACACCTTTATGCAGCAAAGAGGATTCTTCGCTACATCAAAGGTACAGTCGATGATGGTTTATTCAATAAACCAACTGATAATTTCAGCCTTGTTGGCTACTCAGATAGCGACTGGGGACGTGACTTGGATGAATGGAAAAGTACTGTGGGGTTTACTTTCTTTATGGGAGATACAGCCTTCACATGGTCATCCAAGAAGCAAGCCATTGTGACATTATCGACTTGCGAAGCTGAGTATGTTGCAGCTAACTTAGCTGTGTGTCATGCAATATGGTTATGGAACATGCTGAAGCATTTGGGATTTCCACAAGAAAAACCCACTGAGATCTATGTTGATAATCGCTCAGCAATTGCATTGGCAAAAAACTCAGTTTATCATGAAAGAAGTAAGCATATTGACATCCGCTATCATTTCATTCGAGAGCATGTGAAAAATAAAGAAGTGGAATTATTGTCTTGCAAATCCCAAGATCAGCTTGCAGATATTTTCACAAAGCCATTGAAAAATAATCTATTCAACAGAATGAAGATAATGCTTGGAATGAAGCAGCATGGAGAATCAAGCTTAAGGGGAGATGTTGAAAATAAGCTTGATAGGCAGCCATGGTAGGTAGCCAATCACCCACCATATTTGACAGCCTCCATTGTTGAAGAAAGATTGGCAGGAAGTAAACAATGGCTGCAGGTTTTCACATTATGATTATATGTTTTTAAACTGTCTAGGCTATCTATAATAGCTATTGTATTATGAGAGTTAAATGTGTGGGAGAGAAGTAGAACAAGAGTACTCTCTGTATTTGTTTCAGAATTGTTCCAATAAATTAAATTTCTATTTAGTTCAATTTTAAGCCTCTTCTAATGAATTACCAACAGTCACTCCCGCCAACACTTACTGCTCTTGTCTCAGGCGTAACATCTTCCTTGGAAAACATAGCAAAAACAAATATAAAACAACGGATCATTCAATATCATTGCATAAAGATGGCACCTTTAGGGGCCTTTTGGGTATCTTTCTGCTATAAAAATAAATATATAAATAAAAACAAAAAATTCACCTTTGGCTGTTAAAGTTTTTTTTTTTTTTTTTTCAAAAAAGAGTTGTTCAGTTTCACATGATTTAGCTGAGAAATTAAGAAAAAAAAAATCACTTTTTTAACAAGACCGATTTTGTTTGGCAATTGCTAAATTTTTTCAATTTCTTTTTAGTATTTTTTTTTCATATTTATTAAAAAAAATTAAATTATTTTTTAAATTCTTCTAATATAGAAGGATCTACAAATTTATTAATTTTTTTGAAAATATACAAAAAAAAAAAGAAAAAAAAAAAGTTCAACGAAGAAAAAGCCAAACCCAAGCACAACTTTCACAATAACAAAAATTAAATTTTTTTTAGCATTTGCCAAAATTATTTGTTTAGAAACATCTTTATCATAAATAAAAATAAAAAATAAAAATATAAAAAGCAAAAATGCTACTAATAAATGACTTCTATATAGGACTAATTAGGATGGCAGATAGAAGTTACCATGCAGATAGATCTATTGACCAATGAGCTGAAGGCATATTCCAACATACGCCTACACACGAATTAAAATTCAAGCCATACAGCTTATGTAGGATTTGGAAAAAAAAAAAAAAAAAGTCTTGATTTGTTAACAATGATCAAGACACAAAAAATAAACAAAATTAAAAAAAAAAAAAAATACTTACCAATTATCTCTACAGCCTCATTTGCAGTCTAGCCATATTCAATGCAGTTGTCACATAAAACCAATTCTTTATACGATCCAAGAACTTGAAATAAACATGTCTTGTTGGATTGTTAAAAATCATAGTGCCAAAAACTGCCCAAAATCCAAAAGTAAAACCAAGCCCCATGCTAACATCAAATCCAACGGTAATAAACTTGTCGTCGTCTTTTTCTTCAATCCTTTCGTCTTTGCCATGAGATTCCGGGAGTATTTTGTCTTCTGACACTTATTTGGAAGTGGAAGCCCACATAGTTCAGGATTCTTAGAATATGCAAAGGCATCAAAACTTTGCAATTGAGTGCTTATTGGGATTTTTCCCTGACAACTTGTTATTTGACAAATTCAACACACTAAGAAAATTTGATCAGCAAGGCTGGTAGGAATCCCACCAGAAAGCTCATTTGTAGACATGTCGAGATTCTAACATTTTCATCCAACCAATTTCCTGGATAATTTTCCCTGTCAAACTATTTCTTGATAGGTTCAACGAAATTAATCCCGTAAGACTCCCAATTCGTTTAGGAATTTTTCCAACTAATTTATTGCTAGAAAGATCAATGCTTTTAAGTAGTGCCAAAATATTTTCATACTCCACCTCTTGTCCTTTCCATAGCACACCTTGACACAGAGCCACAATGTCTCTTATAATCAAAAGAAATGCTTGCACGTGCACCAGAACTCGTCCTTCCAACCAAAGCAATAAAATTGAGAAAACAATGTGGTATGTTTCCGGACAAATGACTTTGGGAAAAGTCCAATATTTGAATATGGTTGAGATGACATGTATGTCGAGATATGCTTCCATTGAACTCATTGGACTGTAGACTAAGAACAATTAAACTTGTTAGGTCTGCCCCTATCTATGCTGGTATTTTTCTTTTGAATTTATTTCCTCCCAAATCAATCATTTTTAACTTTGTGCATCTCTTTAGTGAAGAAGGAACTTCCCTAGAGATGTTGCGCAAGTGAAAAGTTTCAATCCGACCTAGGGAACCCATTGAGCTCGGAATTTTTCCATACAAATTATTGTATGCCAAATTGATGATATAGAGTGCTTTGAGGTGCTTCCAACAACTCGGAACTTCTCCTGATAGTAAGTTATTTGAGAGGACAAGATAGGTGAGCTCCATACCCGTAATTGCACATAAGAAAGAAAGTGAACCTGAAAATTTATTTTTGGAGAGATTAAAAAATGTTACAATAGAAGGAAGTAGTGGTATTGGACCCATAAAATGATTCAAACTTAAATCTATAACAAGATAATCATGAAACTTCAATGATAAGTCAGGCAACAATCCATTGATATGATTGTTAGAGAGATTTAAATAAGTCAATACCAGAGATAAGTCCCAAAACCAAGTAGGAATATTATCTGAAATTCCATTATTTGAAATATCAAGTTGAGATAAATTATTTTGCGTTTGAAACCATTTTCGGAAATGAAGCCCCAACTTACAAGATGATAAAGTGCTTGTTTGGCACATCTTTTTTTCAACTTAAATCCACTTATAGCTTAAAATAAGTGATTTTGGAGTGTTTGGTGTAATTTATGGGGGATAGATTATAGCTTTTTATAAGTGAAAATTGAGCTTTTTGGTTGAGTGGGGGAGGAGGTGCTTCTCAAAACAACTTAAGCGGGAAGCTCCCATTTGAGGGGCAAAATGACTTAAATGCCCCTCACAATTTCAAGTGATTACAAGTGTGCCATGTATATAAACCAAAACACACTCATTTTCCTCTCTCTCAAGAACCAGAGAGGCGATTTCCGGCGACGTTCTGGTTTTGTCTCTCTCTCTCTCTCTTCGCGATCTTTTCTCTCTCTCTCTCTCTCTCTCTCTCTCTCTTCGCGATCTCTCTCTCTCTCTCTCTCTCTCTCTCTCTCTCTCTCTCGCTGGTTCGTGCGATCTAAAAGCCTAATTTCGCGATCTGAAACCGTAGCGTCGCGATCGGAGAACCACCGCTGTGACACTCGAGTTCTCTTTTTAAATTTAAAGTTGCAATGAATAGAACTCAAAAATATATATATATATATATAAATAAATAAATCAATCAATAAATACTAATAATAATAATAATAATAATAATAATAATAATAATAATAATAATAATAATAAAAAATAGGAAGTTGGGAATTTATCAATTAAATTGTGTGTGAGGCACCACACGTTAAATATTTTAGTAAGTAATAAGTGATGTTTTATAGTTGGATGGTGAGATTTTTAGATATAAATCTAACGTATAATCATGAGTAATTTTAGGACTCATAAAAGGAACCATAATCTCTAGAATTGATTTTTTTTTTTTTTTTTCTTTTTTTTAAAAAAAGGGAGTGATTTGTCGCCATCCTAACGCATAGGTTAGTGACTAAGTGAGTGCCTTGGCCACGTAACAAGGCATAAAGATTGCCACCTGTTGCACAGGTGGCGAAACCAAAACCTACCCACCTGGTATAAGCCATGCAAACATGGCTATAAATAGGGCCACACTTGCGCAGTAAACTTCAAGAGTAAGAACGAAAGTCGAAAACTGTCCGTAGTAAGTTTTGAAGAGATTGGGAGGTGTAGTAGGAAATTAAAGGCTAAGGGTCAATTTTAAGGTGAGTTTTATTATACCTTGAGTTACCATAATGTGTTTTCTACATGTCTTAAGTTATCATAATCTATTTTACGAATATTTTGACTTACTACAATTTATTTTATATAATTTATATCTTATGGTTAGGTTAATATTTCAATTGTGTGGATTATTTTCTGAACTCTGTTTGCATAAATTAAAACCCATGGATATGTTTGTTTAAATTTTAGAAATTATTTGACAATGATCTTGTAACTAATTATTTTCTGTAAATACTACCACGGGAGTCTCATGCCTTGGGGGACTTAAATAACCATAGGCTCCTGTTTGACCAATTTGTGACCCCTGTTTGTCATGGATCCATTGGTCCCTGTTCTAATTGTCACTGTAGTGACCATTGTTCTGTTCTGTTCTGCATCGTGATTATAGTTATTTATTTCAGTTTCTGCCACTTAATTAATTTGTGTATTCAGCTCAAATTATGTTGATGTTTTAGCTTAAATAACTATCCATGGCTATTTTATGCCCCTATACTCACAGTATAATATTTCCCACTCTGCTATGTGCTTATTGTTGTTACCCCTTTTAGGTGACGAGGTTTAGCGGGATCAAGATGGAAAATGAATCGCTATGTTGTTTTTTTTTATTTTATTTTATTTTATTTTATTTTATTTTTTTTTTCAGACTCTTGTAATACAATAAAACTCAAATGACTATGTTTTGTTTCCTTTTAAATAAACATTTGGTACCTAATTATTTTATTTTAATTTATTTAAGTTATCCGCTTGCGCTACGGCTACAATATTTTTGAATTCTTTTATGTTTATCTTGTTACGACACCATGCCTTTGGGTACCAGGTTTGGGTCATGACAACCGCCATCGCATTAACAAACCAGAGCTCCATCGTCACCTCCGGTCACCACCGTCATCGCGATCGCGATTTGAAACCTAATCACGATCTGCTCCATCACTCGTTCTCTCTCTTTGTGATCGCGATTGCGATTTGAAACCCACCGCCATCCCTCTCTCTCTCTCTCTCTCTCTCTCTATCTGCGTTGTTTGTGGCCATCGCTGTCACGATCGTGATTTGCATTGAAACCCTAGCCACCGGCAGTTGTTCGCCAACGGCGATGAAACCCTAGAAAAAAAATTGAAAAACAAGGAAAAAATCAATATTAATATTAATTAAAAAATAAAAAATTGTATATTTTTGAAGAAAAAGAAATAAAAAAAATATTAATTAAAAAATCAATATTAATTGGTATTAATTATTAATAAATTAATATTTTATATTTTTGTAATGAATTAATTATTAATTGATACTAATTAATAATTTTAGTGTTAATTCAAACTAATTAAGCCATTAATTAATACTAGTTAATAATTTTAGTATTAATTGATATTGATTAAGCAATTAATTGATACCAATTAATAACAATCGTTGATTATTAATATTATTTGATACTAATAAAAATTAATTATTAATATCAATTGATACTAATTAATAATTTTTGTATTAATTCAGACTAATTTTAATATCAATCGATACTAATTATTAATATCAATTTTTATATTAGTTGACATTATTTTGGGTGAATGACTAATAAATCCCAAAATATGATCTTGTGAACTGTTTAGTTCTCAATTTTTTTTTTTTTTTTTTTTATGAACCCAAAGGTCCCATTAAAGTGAAAATTACATAAAAGGGTAGTCATTGACATGTTTAGGTTTAATTTTTTAAGAATAAATGTGGGCTTCTCAAAATGTAAAATTACACATTTAGGCAATTTGCATTATAGAAGTTTTGGATTTTTCCTCATTCTAGAACAAATCCCATATTACGAACAAAAACTTAACACTCTAATGTAACACTTTAATAACGTAACACTTCAATATAAAACATTAAAAAACCCATTGGTGTACTTTTCTCAAATGTAACACTCCAATGTAACAAAAAATAAAATAAAATCCATAGTATATTTTTTTCCAAACGTAACACTCTGATCAATGTAACTCCAAACGTAACACTTCAATGTAACATACTCCAATATAACATACAAAAACACTAAAAAAACTTTTTAGTGTACTTTTTCCAAATGTAACACTCGCAATTTGAAATTATACATTTGCCTAAAACTTACTAAGGAATATTTATACTCATTTTGGAATGGTTTAAAAAATTTCGCATCTTTTTTTTTAAAAATTTTACATTGGAGTCTTACGTTTAGGAAAATTACACTAAGAATTTAATTTTTTTTTGTATGTGTTACATTGGAGCGTTACGTTTGGGAAAAGTATACCAAAGAGGGTTTGTTTGTTTGTTTGTTTTTTTTTTTTTTTTTTGTGTTACATTAAAGTGTTACACTAAGAAATTTTTTTTGAGTGTTATATTGAA
The DNA here is from genome assembly GCA_025200525.1 of Camellia lanceoleosa. Lineage (NCBI taxonomy): Eukaryota > Viridiplantae > Streptophyta > Magnoliopsida > Ericales > Theaceae > Camellia > Camellia lanceoleosa. The sequence continues at coordinate 15,527,107 of CM045758.1, forward strand.
GTGTACTTTGGTGTACTTTTCCCAACCGTAACGCTCTAATGTAACACAAAAATATATATATATATATATATATATCTTAGTGTACTTTTTCCAAACGTAACACTTCAATCAGTATAATCTAAAATGTAACACTTTAATGTAACATATTCTAATATAACACACAAAAACACTAAAAAAAATTTATTAGTGTATTTTTTCCAAACGTAACACTCACAGTTTGAAATTATACATTTGCCTCAAACTTATTAAGGAATATTTGTACTTATTTTGGAATAGTTTGAAAAATATCACATTTTTTCTTTTTCAATATTACATTAGAGTGTTACGTTTAGGAAAAGTACACTAAAAATTTAATGTAAACACCCACTCATCTCGAAACGCACCTGTTACACTCCGGCTGCACCTCACACCAAATGCAAACCCAACACTAATCGGCAAGCATACCACGTCCACAGAAAAAGTAGCAGAACACAATTAACAACATAACACTCACAAATGTTATAGACGTTAGCCTCCACCATTCAATGTTAAACAATCAAAATCCTTACAAACATTAACATTTCCATTCCCAGACAAACACGAATCACCCCTAATAGAAAAATGAATCACTTCAAGGGTATTAATGTAAATTGAAAAATAACCAAAAAACAATAAATGACACTTACCAAAAACATAGGACTAATTGGTCCAAAAGAAAACCCTTAGGGCTAAATGGTTCAACTTTTTCTCACATGGGATTTTCTAGTAAATTTTCCTATTATTTAATAGTAATTATATTAACTTTTATTAATGAAATAATTTTTTTAAATTAAAATTGAAAAAAATGACAAAATTATCATTTTATATCATATAAGGGCAAAAAGGTCAATTCTACAAAAAAAGCTATTTTACATCTTATCAATCAAACACAACTCTACTACTTAAATCAATAATCTCACAGCTACACCAAACAGGTTAACGGTTTCTGTTCACAGTCACAACAACATTTTTTTAGTTTAGTGACATTTGAAAGTGCCACAAAACTATTGATTTAATAACATTTTTTAGTCTTGTGGCATTTTGAACAAGTGTCATTTGTATCCGTGCCACGGTAGATACTAGTGCCACTACACCATCATGACTAAAAACTTTCAATGACATTTTGATGTCAAGGTAGATATTATTTGTAGCATTATCAAGTGCCATCAAAAAAAGAGTTCGTGACACTTATAAGTGTCATTACATCATCAAGACTAAAACCTTTCAGTAACACTTTAATGTCATGGTAGGCACTATTCGTGATGCTATCAAGTGCCATTTGTGACGATAATTCGTTGTAGAACAATTTAATCCGCTCTTACGGAGACTCGAACTGCCAACCTCCCGCATCATAAACCTTATACACCACACTCTTCCCACTACACCTCTATAGCACCATATGATTATATATGTAACATATATTATTTATATAGTACATACATCCATATTAATATAAAAGTATATGTATAAATATAATTATTTTATTGAACATGATTTATGTAAAATAAACTATTTACCAGCAAAATAAAAAAAGACCACTTTTGGCGACTAAAAATATTTTTTAGTCGCCAATTCTATACTTTTGGCTACTAATTATTTTTTAGTTGCTATAAAACTATACTTTTGCCGACCAAAATAGGATTTAGTCGCCGAAGATGCACTTTCAGCTACCAAAATTTTGGTCGCCAAAAAATTTAATTCCCGCCTTAGGATTTTAGTTCTTCCGCGTTAAAAATGACCACTTTTGGCGACTAAACTTATTTTTTAGGCACCAATTGTAGACTTTTGACTACTAAAATTTTTTTTGGCACCAAAAAGCTTTAGTTTTGGCTACTAAAATTTTTTTAGTTGGTAAAACCTGTATAATCAGCGACCAAACTTATTTTTAGTCACCAATTGTAGACTTTTGGCTACTAATTTTTTTTAGTCGCCAAAAAGCTTTACTTTGGGCTACTAAAAATGTTTTTGTCACTAAAACCCATATAATCAGCGACCAAACTTAGTTTTAGTCGCCAATTGTATACTTTTGGCTACTAAAATTGTTTAGTCGCCAAAAAGCTTTACTTTTGGCAACTAATGTTGTTTTGGTCAGGAAATTTAGTCGCCGAATATGCTTTTTCCTGTAGTGTATATTGAGTTTAATTTATTTATTTTTAATCATTTAGGGCATTTTAAAAATTTAGAAAATATATTGGCATTTTTTGTTTTTTCAAAAATGTCATTATAAGCTTGGAAAGTTTTTGGCTTAGTGGCATTTCTCAAAATGCTATAAAATATTTGTTTATGATACTTTTCACCTAAGTGCCATAAAAAGTAATTTGCACCTACCTAGTGTCCTTGCATTTTAAAAAAAAATGCCATTGTGACTAAAGTTTAGTGGCATCTGTTGGTAAATGTCACGAACATAATTTTTTGTGTCATTATTTTATAAAATGCCATAAAATTAATGTAACATTTCTTTATTGAAATGCCACTAGAACCTTATATGTTTGTGGTTCTATGGCATTTTTCTAAAATATTTAATGCCAATTTTTATTTTTGTGGCATTTTTTAAAAACATGCCACTAGCGTAGTGTCACTAAAGTGTAAATTTCTTGTAGTGACATTTTTGTTGTAGTGAGGTGACACTTTTTTTAATTGAAATGTCACTAGAGCCTTGTATGTTTGTGACTCTATGACATTTTTTTAAAAAATGCCACCAAATATTCTTTTTGTGACATTTTTTAAGAACATGCCACTAGTATGGTGTCACTAAAATGCGTTTTTGTTGTAGTGAGTTATAAGTTATAATCTGTTAAGGTATAACATATAATCACTTTCCTATAGTCCTACCAAACGGGCCAAAATTGTGACATCAAGTTGGAAAAGAGGAATCCAGTCAGAACTGAAAAAAATGACAAATACTTCAGACTGTAAAGATTAGAGAAGTGAGTTTCAGAGACTGCCTTTTAATGAATTGAAAGAGATCCAAATACTGGAGCTCAGAAAGTTGTCCAATACTTTTGTGCATAGTCCCATTCAATAGATTGTCTCCAAGTTTTAAATATGCCAATGATGGAAACATTGAAAGGTCAAGTAGTGACCCTGTAATTTGGTTTCTATACAACGCAAGAAAAGCAAGACTAAGAAGTCGTGCCAAAGTTTCTGGGATGTACCCATTCAATTGATTAACGACAACAGACAATTCTCTTAAGGAAGAAAATCTTGTAGATCAGGCAATGGACCACCAAGTCGATTGTAATCCAAACGCAAAACCTGTAATGAGTCCTGAAGGAACTTATGAAGTTCTTCAGTTAACATGTTTTCAGACAAATCAAAAGAACACAAATATGACTTACATTTGCAAAAGATTTGGGAAGGCCACCTTCAAGATGATTGAAACTGAGACAAAGATTTGTGAGGGAAATCATGCCTCCAAAAGAGTCAGGAATCAGACCTTTTAACTGGTTACTGGAAAGGTCTACATCAACAAGGCTACTACTAAAGTTGAACAACCAACCACATATGGAAGAAGATATATCATTATAAGACAGATCAAGCATAAAAAGAGACACAGAAGAATTAAAAGGAAGTGAGGGATGAGTAGTGATATCAGGAAGTATACAAGCAAATAACCTTACCTCTTGTAGGAGAGGGAGATTATTGATAGATTGAACCCAGTCGACTGCTTTACTGAGGTTAACACAACTAAGGTCCAAGTGACTTAATAAAGAAAGATGGGAAAGCCACACAAGATTTTCACACTTCAGATCATAATTGTAGCCAAGATTAAGATACTGCAACTTAGAAAGGTTCCTCAACTTTGTGATGTCGTCATGAAAATTATTTCCGTTGAGGTCCAAATACTTCAAATGTTGCAATTCAAACAATGAAGGACTAATCTTGCCACTTAGTGGATAAGGAGCATCATTCAATGAATGAAGATCAAGCATGGTGACATGACCAGTGTGGCTGTTGCACCAAACTCCTCTCCATTTGCAACAATCTCTTTTGTCTTCTTCACTCCCCCAAGATGAGAGACGAACATAATCATCTATAAGGGCTTCTTTAAACTTGAGGAGAGCTTGTCTTTCCTTAGATTAGTGTCTTCTTCAAATCTAGAGGAGAGTCCAAGAGCAGGTTTCATGTATAGGAAAAGCATGATGACAATAATAAACACACGGAGAAGTTGATGAAATTTTTTGCCGATCACCATTTTCATGAACATGTTCATGATGATGCAGCAAAAATTAATATCAAGATGAGGTAGCAAATACAACCACCAATGAGGATTTGAAATTATTGGGTTTTTTTTTAAAGTTCTCTCAGGCATGGAATGACCACCTTTTATAATTGAGAGTCAACGAATATAATTGTGTCACTAATTCAATGCTGGGGTGTCTTGAACAAGCTGTCATATACTTCTACATTGAAATCCTTCGGTCTGTGTACTTTGTTTTTCCTTTCATTAGTAGAATTGTGGCGATTATGTGGGAAAAAAAAGGAATTAAAAAAAAAGAAAAGAAGGAACAACTCAAAATATTTGTAACTTCTATAAAGGTGCAAGTAGATATGTGTTTAGTGCAAGTTAAATTTTACTGTATAAAAGTAAAATTATTTTCATTAAAGATTTTCTTGTAAAAAAAGGAAAAAAGAAGACAATTGCTATATATCACCTTTTTTTTTCACCCTTTTTTGGCACTATATTATTTGCCTTAATTATTGTTTCAAAAAAAGAACAAATTATGAGTATCCGCGTAGATGGTGAAACAATGACAAAAAACAAGTGATACATATAGAATTTTTTTTTAAATAATAATTTTATTTAAGTAAAAGTGGCAAATTAATGGACAAGGTACAACTACCATAGTGTCACTGAATAAGAATGCTTTGAAACACATTTCTTTTGCCATTTAGCCAATGTCCTTATACCATGTGAACAATTCATTTGGATACTCCCAGACATCTCCCAACTATAATTGTAAACGATAATATCTATACTATTATATAAAAGTGTCGTGTTGGTTTGAATTTTGTCATACTTTTTTGGTTTTTCCAAAAAGGGTTTGGCTTCTCTTAAATTCAAATATAAAGTTAACCGTTATGTTTGGGCTTGTGGGGCTTACTTTGAGTCTAATTTCAATAATCGAACTGTCTTAAGAAAGAACTAGCAGAACAAATAAAAGTTGCAGCGTCAGTACCTCAGTGAATCCCGCATCCACAAAGAGATCCCTCACAGTATCCAAACAAAAAAAGCAGGAACGAGTTCCATCAGACCGCATGTACTCCCTGAATCCCACTTTTATGTCTTGCTCAATCGAAGCATCATCATGTCAAAAAAAGCCTGAGTTTTCATCACACTGTTAATAATTTCGACAAGACCCAAGTATAGTACTATGAATAAAACTGAAAAACAATTTCAGTGTTTCACTTTTCCACTCTTAAAATGCTTTTGATAGCAACAAATCACTCCTAAGAGTTCAGGATTTTCAACCAAAATCAAGCTAAAAAATAAAAAGGAATTTTTTTTTAAAGGGCAAATTACACTTTGCCCCCTTTATGTTTGACCATTTTTTCACTTTGGTCTTATGTGTATATCATCTATGAAAAAAAATTAGCTATCTGATAATCATTATCTTTTCATTTTATCATGTTTGTTTCTAAAAAAAACAAACAAGTGTGTTTTTTAAATAGACCATCTATTTTTGGTGACAAATGCAATAAAATGAAAAGATTACGATTATTAGATCTAATTTTTTTGGTAAACTAAATTGAAACACACTTTATACATTGGGGACCAAATTGATATAATTTAACACAAAATTCATACTTTTAAGGACCAACAATATAATAAAATGTTGAATAATAAGATAATGGCTTTGTTGAAATGTTGTGGAAATTCCGTTGGCGTGATTATGGGGCCATGGAGCCTTCAATTATAAACAATCATGGTCATGGATGACTATTTGTAATGATATTTTAAGGAGCCCTTCTGTAACGATGTACCTCATAAAATTGTCAAAAAGTGCTATATAGTACATGAATATATATATATATAAAATTGAACTTTTTGACCATTGGGGCATAAAAATGTATAACTATTTTAAATTTGATGAACCAATGTGATTAAAACACTTGCTAGTAAAACCCGACAAAGAAGGCATGAAAATTTATGGCCAACTAAATATTAGCCAAAGATTGTTATTATTTTATACTGGAAGGAACAAGTTTGGGGACCGTGATGTTGGGTTTTTGTGACTTACCTTGTGATGTGAATCATTTAATTATATGGTTTTTAGAGAAGATTATATATTAAAAAAATTGAAGTTGATCAAATAAATATAGTCATATGATTAAATAACGGACCGTCATTTTTTAAAAATAAATATAACCCGATCCTGTAATTGTAATTATTTATTTTTTATATGGATAATCTATTTAAAGTCCTTACAAAATGATGATTTGAATTGCCAAAATAAATGTTGGAACGGACCTTACAAGGTCCAATAACCTGATTCAGTTGAGAGATCCCCCAATCATCCTCCATTTATAAAATATTGAATTAGAAAATGACTTTTGGCGAAATTCACAAAATTCCCTTGGTGTGATTATGGGGTCATGTAACCTTCAAATGTTTGATAAAATTAAAATTCGAAATTTGAAAATTAAAAATTAAATAAATTTCTTAATCAAAAGAATTATTTGGTTTTTATTGAAATTTAAGTAGGGGTTGTGTTGGTGATGATACAGTGAGATAGTTGTGACGATAAATAAAATATTACAAGAGAGGAAGGAAAACATGAAAAAGCATTTAAAGTTGATGAGTCAAATAATTAGGCAGTCCAAAAAAGCTAGTTTGCAAGAAACCAAACAAAACTCCTAATATAATCTAAACTCCAACATCCACAGTTTCCTTAAAAAATCTATTTCTAGTATATAACCTAAACTCAAAAACCCATAATCTATCTCGGGTACTTTATCGTGATGGTTATACTAGTGTGCAACAATTATAATTATTGAAAGAGGACGTGAAAATATTATAATTACCGAATTAGTGATGAGATTCCAAGCCACCACCGCCTCTTCCTGTTTCTCCGACTACAAACACCACCAGTGCCGCCGCCGCGGAGAGGGCATCGATGGCGGCGGCAATCAATCAATCAATCCAACCTCCGGCGTCGAAAAACTCCGTCGATTCAACAGAGAGATTCGCCATCCTCAATCCACACCCTCGATCCATTCCGGCTTTCATCTAGATCGTTTAAAATAAAAATTCGGGTGAGAAATTAATGTTAGGATTTAATTTAATAAAAAATAGTTTAAATGAGATAAATAAAAATGGAGAAATACATAACAAATTAATTGAATATTTTATTGTTCTCAAATAATTTTTCCATTCAAGTAAATATTAATTTTGATTTTAGGTGTAAGAAAGGTTAAATTGTTTGAATTGCTTATTATTCTCAAATGATTTCTTGATCTTTCTTTTCTATTTACTAATTTTAATTTATTGTAAGATGATTATATTTTTTTTACTTTTATTTTTATTTTTTATTTTTTTAATCATATAAGAAATATTAACTTATATTTTTTTAAATATACATCGATTAAAAATTTAATGATTCAAAGATAAAAATTAAAATTTGAGAATAATATATGATTGAAGAAAGATAAAATAATAATTTATTTTTTTTACATTTGAATAAATAAGTAATGCAAATTACCAGTAAAAAAATAAATCTATTTATTTTAACTTAAAAAAAATTCAAATAATAAATACATTACTTAGAATAATAAATTTTAAGTTATTTATGTGGTGTGAAATAACTCTTATATTAAATTATTAGGATGTTATCTAACATTAATTTTTGAGAGATTATTTATTTGTAAGTATTTTATCAATAAAAATTAAGGTTTTTTTTTTTCCATTCAATGATTTAATAATGTCTTAACAATTTAAAATTTTATTTAATATTGTATGAAATTTAAGAATTTTATTAAATAATGGTAAAATATGTATGAATTTTTGATAATATATATGCAAATATCAGAGGAGGTGAGTGAAAAGTTTCATTTGAATAGATAAAGTAATTAATGGACAATTTCGTCATTTTGGGTATTGCATCAACATGATATCATCAATTTTTGTTAAATAGCCTAATAGTAATGGTATCTTGATAAAAATTTCAAAAGTAAGGAAGGTTAGCATAATTATTGAAATCACAGGGGAGGTCTCTGTAATTGTCAGAAATCTCAGGAGAGATAAGTGTAATTTACCCTTTTTTTCCCCTCCAATTTTTACTCCAAAAGTTAACTTATGTCCAAAATTAAATAGAAAATGACACATTAGCAATCACACGATATAAACATATTTTAAGAAAACTCTATGCATACATAAAATTCACACAAAAAACTCTCACAAGATTGATGTGATAATGTCATTATTATAAATAAACTCATCTTTAATGGTGTTTTATTTTGAAATGAGAAGTTAATGAGTCATACATCATTATGTATGAATTTTTTGTGGGCAAATTCTACTTTTTACCACTTTTACACCTATTTTCTCATTACACCATTAAGGAAAAATTGAAATTCTCATTATACCCATTATAATACCAAAATTAATCCAAAATTAATTCCTTTTCAAAACTCTTATAAATTTTTATACCTATTCCTCTTGAATTACTTCGATGTCATGTTATCAAACAAATTATATTTGTCTAGTCATATACTACCACACGTTTACAGATTTACTTTTCTTAAAATATCATTTAAAAAAAAAAAAAATTATGATGGGCTTATTCGGTTGCACATTGTCAAACAATTTGGATTATTTTTGTGTCATATTGTCAAACAAATTAAATTTGTGTAGCCATCTGCTGCACGTTTATAGATTCACTTTCCTTAAAATATCAAACATCCATAAAAACATAAAGTGTACAAACATCCATAGAAATATTTATAAAATCTGTTAATACAAATATTTTTAAATCTGTCAATACAAACATCTATAAAAGCACACTTAAATGTTATCACAATCCATTTATGTCGATAGTTTCGGTAGTTACTACATCAAGACAGATAAGCGTACGGAATTGATCAATACGAGTAATATATGTTTTTTTCCATCCATTAGCACATATGTGATGAAAGCAAATCCAATTAATTGCTATCGAAGGTACTGGATGGCCATAAAGCAGATAAATCTAACAAATCTTATCTATAATGAATTCATGACGGTAGTCCGTTAACAATGCACTACTAGCCTTGCTACAATGAGTAAAAGCTTAATCCTTCAAAATAAAAAAACAAAAATGTCAGAAAAATGAAACTGGAAATGTTTGGCAGTGAGTTGTTGAACATGTACTTTTTATTTGGCAGTAAATTACTGAACAAGTATTTTTTGTTCAGCAGTGGATTACCGGATATGTATTTTTTGTTTGGTAGTGTGATTCTGGGCTATTTAATTTTATTCAATTGTGGTATACCAAACAAAAGTCGAACAACCTTCTTAAAAAACGAAAAGAAAACATAAAAAATAAAGAAAAAAATTCACCAGTCCTTCACTATAATTTTTTCGTCTATTATTTTATTTTTATTTTTTTATGATCAAAATATTATAATTTTCACTTTTTAAAAGTAGATGTATAGTAGAAAAGAAAAAATGAGAAATGAAGAAAAGAAGTAGGGATTGAAGTGTAATGGGTGTAAAGAGATAATAAAATCTATTTAATTTTTATATTTTATCCTTAAAAATAATTTTGCACATGGATAAAATTGGAAAAAAAAACATTTCAAATGGAGGGCGTAAAGAGATGAATGTGTTATGTAATCTCCAACGGTAGTAGGCATTTTACCTATCTAAATATTACTATAAAGTATCTATTTTATTTTGCCTATTAACTGTTTTATGTTTTTACTCCAACCATGCTCTTTATTTTAGCTATTTATCCAAATACTATTAATTTATAGAATGTCACGTCAACAACAAATATGGAGGGAAATGATCCTAATTATTGAATACATTTTGTCTAGCGTTGAAGGCTAGCTACATGTAGCTAGTGAATATGAGTTGAGTCAAAATGCTTAATCATATGACTAGTGCATTGGAATTGAAAAAAGTGAATCACACTAGGCATTTTAACTAACAAGTATTATATGCCTAGTGCATTGGAGATGCTCTAAGAGCATCAACATTAAATTAATTAAAATTTTATTATATTTTAACTAAAAGTTACTTTTTCTATTTTGGTTTTACATTTTTTTAAATGCATTCTCTAACAAGGTCTCTATTATTTTGCTATACTATTTAAATATGATTTTATTCATTTTTATTTGAAATTATTTTTTTTATAAATTCAACACAATTAATTCCAAAATATAAAAAGTAATATTTTTTAATGTTTGGCTAGTGTAAAGTATTAGCTACATTTGTTGAGTTAAAACCATCAAAACTAAAATGGCTAACTTGATAACTAGTTTGATAGAAGTGAAATTTAGTGATTTATTCACTGTTTTAACCAAAAAATAAAAATAACTAGTTTGATATTGAATGCTCTAATGAGATGGAAGAGAGAGATAGAGAAATGAATTGTACATCATTAGGGGTGGATTAGGGGTGCTCAATTAGAGCTCCCAAATATTTTTCATATTTCATTATCAACAATGCTACATCCATCTAATTTATCACCCCTAAATGGACCCTAATGATGTGGCACTAAGATTAGACCCCACATCATGGGATATTTGATAAATTAAAATTTGACATTTAGAAGTGGTCTTTAGGTGTTTCAAGTATTTTTCTTTTATTATATATAAAATTTACACAACTGACACAAATTCAAATTTTAAAATAATAATATATTTTTTATGTCATGTGACAGGTAATATGACATTTTTTCTGTTTAATTTTGAATAAAAATTAGTTTTAAAATTTAATTAGAAAATTTTTGAAATATGAAAAACCAAAGTAGGGTGAAAAAAATTAAAAATAAAAGTGAAAAAATGGTCAATATAAAGAGAGTAAAGTGTAATTTAGCTTTTTTTATTTTTGTTTTTATTTTATATAAATTTGAAATAACAAATAAGAAAATGACATATGTTTTAGAAAAAATTATCCATGACACTCCCTAGAAGGAAATAATCGAATGGCTGAGAGTGGTGCAATATTGAAAATATAAAATTTAAGATGAAACTATTAAAAATGTAGAATTTAATTTGTAATAATGGTTAGGGTTATTAACATAGAGACCCTCTAAGAAATATCACTTTAACTCTTTAAATTATAATAGCGTACAAATGAACTCTCATAAACTATTGAGAATTATCATTTTGTTCCCTTAACTATAAAAACGTATAAATAAAATCATAAACTACTTATGTGTTTCACTTTGACTTATTTCGTTAAGGTTTAATTAGTACACTTTTATTTTGGAGGTTAAAGTGATATTTTTCAATAGTTTAGGAGTTAATTTGTACGCTTTTATAGTTTAAGAGTCAAAATAATATTTTTCAACAGTGTATAGGGAGTTTTCGTGTAAATAATCCTAAGGAGCAACCACTAAATTTTTGATATAATTTTTTTAATTATGTTTTATTTTAATTTATCCTTTGTTAAAATATGAATTCGGCTTCCAAAAACAAGTTATCAAAGGCATATCCACCCACATAAAATACAAGTAAAAAAAAAATTCAAATGAACAAATTTCATGCATTTTCTTTTAATTAATTTCTTTAAAGTAGAACAAATTCTTCTAGTTGTTTGGAAAACTGGTTAATATAGTCAAAAATCCATTGAAAAAGTCAAAAAATAATACCCCAAAAAAAAAAAAAAATCAAATATTCATTCTCATTTTTTTTTTCCTATTTGCATATTTGTTTTGTAAAAAATTAAAAGGTCATTATAAACACTATAATTCCTTTCATCTCATATTTTAATTAAAGAGTCAAAAAATTATTAAAAAATCCAATTCCCAAACAAACCCTACACGGCTCCTCCATTGGCCATTTTTCCATATAGTAAACAGCTCATTAGTAAATAATCATGCTCAATAATTTATAAAATTAACGAGATAATTACAAATTTTTTATTGCAATCCTTCCAAACATACAATCCACAATATAATTACAAATGAAAATAAATATTTATGAAGTTATTTCATCATTTCAAGAAATACATAGAGGGCCTAGTAACAGTTGGTGCTGATGGCTCCACTTCCTATGCTCCAAACTCACCGCTCTTGTCTCTCTCAGGTGTAGCCCTGCTTCATTGGAAAACATAGAAGAAGAAAAAATAGGGAAAAAAAAATGTGATTATCAATTAAATTAAAGCCAACTAAATATTGGTCAGCCATCAATACAGTTTATAAACGGAGGATTAATTCAGTATCATTGGATAAATATGGCACAACTTTAATGCTTTTGTTAGTTTTGCAATGGCAGAGCACATCACCATCACCGTTATTACAATATTAGTTTTGCAAAATGATAGTAGGAGTGAATGACTTCTGCAAGAAAAGGAGAAAAAAAAATGGTATATAGAGGAATAGAAGTTGGATATAATTAAACAAAAAAGGATCAGAAGGTAAAGCTAATTTTTGGATCATTTTATTTAACAATGACAACTAAACAGTTAGTGGATATCAAGCCATTGCTTCGTTAAAAATTAGGGTGGCAACAAAAGTTACCATATAGAAAGATCTTGAGACCAATGAGCTGAAGACAACTTGCAACATAGACTTGCACATGTGTATTATAATTAGAAAATAGTCCTAATAAAAATGACAAGCTCAAGCAAACAGCAAGAGTGTGCTTAAATTAGCTTATGTAGGATTTGAAAAAAAAAAAAAATGTCTGACTTGTTAAGCAATGATCAAGACACAAAAAGATAAGTAACAAAAGATACTTACCATTTACCTCTGAAGCCTCCTTTGCAGTCTGGCCATATTCAATGCAGTTGTCACATAAAACCAATTCTTTAAATAAGCATGTCTTGATGGATTGTTAAAAATCATAGTGCCAAAAACTGTCCAAAATCCAAGGGTGAAAGCCAGTCCCACACTAACATAAAATCCAGTGGTAATAAACTTGTCGTCATCTTCTTGAACAATAACTGGATGTTCCACAACTATTTCTTCTCCAGGACACTTATTTGGAAGTGGAAGCCCACGAAGTTCAGGATTTCCAGAATAGACAGAGGGATTAAAGCTTTGCAATTGAGTGCTTATTGGGATTCTTCCTGACAACTTGTTATTTGATAAATTTAATACACTGAGAAAATTTAGATCAGCGAGGCCTGTAGGAATTGCGCCAGAAAGCTCATTTTCAGACAAGTCAAGACATTCCAATATTTTCATCCGACCAACTTCTTGGATGATTTTTCCTATCAAATTATTTCTTGATAGGTTCAACGAAACCAATCCTGCAAGACTCCCAACTTGTTTAGGAATTTCCCCAACAAGTTTATTGCTAGAAAGATAAAGGCTTTTTTGTAATCCCAAAGTACTTCTGTATTCCGACTCTTGTCCTTTCCACATCACCAATGCATTCTCAATATAGCTGCTATGTAGATAACCACGGCCCAAAAATGTCATATAATTAAGAGAAATGGTTACCCTAGAACTCTTACTTTCCACCAAGGCAGTAAAATTGTGAAAACAGTGTGGTATGTTTCCAGATAAACGGTTATGGGAGAAGTCCAAAACTCGAATTTGGTTAAGGTGACATATATGTTGAGGTATGCTTCCCTTGAACTCATTGAATCATAGACTAAGAACTATTAAACTTGTTTGGTGTGCCCTTATCCATGCTGGCATTTTTCCTGTGAGTTTGTTTCCTCCCAGATCAATCATTATTAAATTTGTGCATCTCTTTAACGAAGAAGGAATTTCCCCAGAGAAATTGTTGTTGTGCAAGTGCAAAGTTTTAATGTGGCCTAGGGAACCCATCGAGCTCGGAATTTTCCCGTACAAATTATTGTTTGCCAAATTAATGATGGATAGTGCTTTGTGGTGCACCCAACAGCTTGGAAGTTCTCCTGATAGTGAGTTATTTGAGAGGTCAAGATAGGTGAGCTCTGTACCCCTAATTGCACATAAGAAAGAAAGTGAACCTGAGAAGTTATTTTTGGAGAGATTCAAAAGTGTTACATTAGGAGGAGCTAGTGGTATTGGACCTGAAAAATGATTTGAACTTAAATCTATACCAGGATAACCGTGATACTTCAATGACAGATTAGGCAACAAACCTTTGATCAGATTGTTAGAGAGATTTAAAAGTCATAAACCTGGGGATAGATCCCAAAACCAACTAGGAACATTATCTGAAATTCCATTACTTGAAATATCAAGCTCAGAGAAGTTATTTTGCATTTGAAGCCATTTTGGAAAATGAGGCCCCAACTGATAAATTGTATGATATCAAGTTGGAAAGGAGGAACCCAGTCAGAACTAAAATTAAAAGATAATAATGTGTTTGAAGAAAATGACAGATACTTCAGACTGGACATATTAGAAAAGTGAGTTTCAGAGAGTATGACTTTTGATGAATTGAAAGAGACATCAAAATACTCAAGCTTGGAAAGTTGTCCAATATTTCTATGTGTAGTACCATTCAATTGATTGTCTCCAAGATCTAACTCAATCAATGATGGAAACACTGAAAGGTCAGGCAGTGACCCTGTAATTTGGTTTCCATGCAACCAAAGAGAGACAAGACTAGGAAGTTGTCTAATAGTTCTGTGTATACCATTCAATTGATTGCCTCCAAGATTTAAATCCGCCAATGATGGAAACATTGAAAGGTCAGGCAGTGACCCTGTAATTTGGTTTCCATACAACCAAAGATAAACAAGCTTAGAAAGTTGTCCAAAAGTTTGTGGGATGGACCCACTCAGTTGATTAGAGCAAATAGACAATTCTGTTAAGGAAGAAAATCTTGTAAAATCAGGCAATGGACCATTAAGTCGATTGTCATCCACATACAAAACCTGTAGTGAGTCCTCTGCCCCAGACAACTTTTGAAGGAACTGATGAAGTTCTTTAGTCAAGTTGTTTGTGTACAGATCTAAAGATCGTAAATGAGTTAAATTTGCAAAGGATTTTGGAAGGGCACCTTCAAGATGATTGTCACCAAGACTGAGATTTGTGACGGAAATCATGCCTCCAAAAGAATCAGGAATCGGACCTTTTAACTGGTTACTAGAAAGGTCAACATCAATAAGGCTACTACTAAAGTTGAACACCCAACTGTCTATTGAAGAAGATAGATCATTTTGAGAAAGATGAAGTATAGAAAGAGACGCAGAAGAATTAAAAGGAAGTGAGGGATGAGTAGTGATAGCAGGAAGTGTACAATAAGATAACCTTAACTCTCTTAGGTGAGGGAGATTATTGATAGATTGAACCCAGTCGATTGCTTTATTGAGATTAACACCACTAAGGTCCAAGTGACTTAATGAAGAAAGACAAAAAAGCCACTCAAGATTTCCACCATTCGTATAATAATTATAGCCAAGATTAAGATGCAAGTTAGAAAGGTTCCTGAACTGAATAGGAATTGGACCAGAAAATTGGTTATATGCAAGGTTGAGGTATCGTAGTCAGCCGAAAGAACCAATGAACTTTGGGATGTGGACATGGAAAAAACCATTACCACAAAGGTCCAAATACTTCAGATGTTGCAATTCAAGCAATGAAGGACTAATCCGACCACTCAGTCGCCGATAAGAAGCATCGGACCAGAAATCAAGATGAAGATCGAGCATGGTGACATGACCAGTGTGGTTGTTGCACCCGACTCCACTCCATTTGCAACAATCTTTTTTTATCTTCTTCACTCCCCCAAGATGAGAGACGACCATAATCATCGATAAGAGCATCTTTAAACTTGAGGAGAGCTTGTCTCTGCTTCTCTATGCAATTGGTTTCAGTATCTTCTTCAACTCTTGAGGAGAGTCCAAGAGCAGGTTTCATGAATAGTAGAAGCACAACGACGACAAATACATGGAAAAATTGATGAAAATTTTCAACCATCATCATTTTCATGACCATGATCATGATGATGCAGCAAAAATTATTATCAAGATGAAGTAGCAAATACACCAAGGAATAAGGATTTGCGATTTTTGGTTTCCTGAGTTTTATAAACCATGGAATGGCCACCTTTTATATTGTAGTTGCACCACAAGTTTTTGAAAATGTTCCTAGAATAAGACTTGGGAGTCAACGAAAGATGCCAATAATTGTCAACTCATTCAAGGCAGATATTTAAATATCTAGAAACATAAACAATTCTTTTTTTATTTTATTTTATTTTTTTATAAGAGTTTCATGTGTGCACCCGCCGCTAGTATGGGCATTGTGTTCGCTTAATTTGTGTGATAAGATTAAATAAGAATACAAATGGGGGATTTTTATTCATAAATCCTTTTTTATTTACTTATATTTCACTGAATCTAAATTATTTTCTTATGTTCCAATGAATCATATGATTGACATAGTTACCAAAATACGCCTAATAATAATAATAATAATAATAATAATAATAATAATAATGTAAAACGCGCATTAATATTCACATTGACAGTGTGAATGTGACATGATGTGAACATTTATATTATCAAATTTATTTAATGTGAATGTTCACATCACCAAGAGTTCAAAAAGTATTTATAAGGGTAAAATTGTCCCTAAAATACCTTAAATATGAGAATTAAGATTTGATGGATTAAATGTCCAAAATAATAGGATTTATTGGAATATAATAATATTTTATGAATTAATTGAAATACAACTATTTAAAATAGGATTTACTAATAAATTTCCCAAAACAAGGCAAATTAATCCCTCAAAAATTAAATCCTCAGAGGTTGGGACATGAATCCTAAGGAAGGTAAATTCACAATTTTGCCTCCAATAAAAAATTCCCGAATATGTTATCCTAACCCTTACCCTCCAATTGGGATTACAAATGAACCAAGTTGCTTGCGAGCAGGCTCGGCTTGACTCGTTAAGGATTTGGCTCGGTTTGACTCGTTTAATAAACGAGCTGAGCTCAAATAAACTCAGCTCGTTTATCTTTATTTAAATAATATATTAAATAATTTCTTTTGGCATCAAAGCCAGTTTATGTTGCATTATGTTTCTAATTGAACCATTATTTCAGTGTCTACTCATTTTCTTGTATTGAAATTGTTTACAGTCTTTTGTCTTAATCTGTCAAAATTTTATTTATGTCTTTCCACTTTGCTATTAGCCACCCATCCTTCGTCCCAAGTCCTAGGTAAGTCCTTTGGTTAGGCAGTGTTGGATCTTAGGGGTTTTCCCGAACTGGGTATGTGTGAAAACATAGTATGTGAAAACATGATAAAATTAGACAATGTATTGAGATCACTGTAAACTATTTCAAGATAAAATGAGTCGATTATTTAGAAGTAATTCTTCAGTCAGTTTTAGGCCAACAACTTTGCCCTCTATACCTAATCAAGGTTTAGTAATCAATGAAGAAGATGTAGAAATACAAAATGATAAAATTGATTTAAGTTGGAATATACCACGTTTACCAATTAAAGAAATTTATAAAATTATTTTTATACAAAATACATTTAATGTTAATCTTCATGTTAAAACTTTAGAACAAGTCTATGCTTTAGAAAAACCTAGAGAAACATGTCAATTATTTGATGCTAATACTATTAAACGACATTTAAAAACTGGTCACAATTTTATTCATTTAGGATTAATTCAGGTTGGAATCAAACCATTAATACAATAAGGTAAAAATACTTCTGTTTTACTATGCTTAAGAGATGCTCGTTTTCTTGATTATAATGATAGCTTAATGGGTATGATGAAAACTGGTCTTCACAAAGGACCCGTCCATTTTAATTGTTTTCCTGATTTCACTCTTAGTCTTAGAGACCCTCATATACTAGATGCTTTAACTCAAAATATTCAATTACATATGAAAGAAAAGGTTCATAATATTGCTTTAATTTATCGTGTTCATTACAAATGTATTAAAACCAATTTGAATGTTCAAGCCTTCCATAAAAGTCCTAAAGACAAAACCTTACTAATCCAAAGTAGTAATAATGATACTAATATAAATATTCCTCAAATGATTGAATGGAAAAATAGTACTCTCCCCGACCAATGGATTACAGTTAATGAAAATTACAAACATAATCAACGACAATCTACTTGTCAAGATATTCAAGATATTCAACAATTTATTGATGGATCTGTTAGGATTAAATTTAATCGATCTTAATCTTCTCGTCATAGTACTTTTAGTATACCTACTGATGTTGAAACTGAAGATGAAATATTTAATACATCTTTATTCCGAAAAAATAGTCAAATTCATCTTGGTCAAATTCCTATATTAAAATGAAAGGAGTTGATAATTCAACAACTTCCCAAATTAGTAAGCCTGTTTATTCTATTCACACACATCTATATAAAGAAGATATTGAGTCTCAAGACTCTCTAACTCAAATTGATTTCGAAGTAATACTTTCAATAAATCCTCAATTAATGACAATTAGTACACCTTTTGCTCCTGATCTTGAAAAATTACATATTGAATTTAAATCAAAAGAAAATATAACTAAACGACATGCTTATCGCTCCAAATATGATTCTAATCAACAATCTCGAATTACCCGCAAATGGTATGATTTTATGATTGAATATAATACCGAAGTTCCTTTCTTTGAATACTTAGAAAATTATTACAAAAAAGTAAATACAATCACAAAACATAAATGGAAAACTTCTCCTAATACTACTGTTAGTTCTAGTCATTCTCCTTTATCTACCATAATCATTGAACACTAAGGATCTGAAGTCACAGCCTCTCCTTTTAAGTTGCTTGGTACTGACCCTGAAATCAAAAAAGTTATTGAACAAAATAATTATACTAATCAATATTTAAAAACTATTGGTAAACAATTAGATAAGATAAAAACCAATTTAGATGAATCTTCAACTAATCATACTTCTACTAAATAATCTTTAGATCAACCTTTGCTTAATCTCCCTAGTAATCATTTTAAAAGAACTAGTTTAGTTACCCAGGATAATTCTACTATCAAAGCTATTGAACAATTATTTACTAAATTAACCACTTCTGAAAAAGCCTCTCCATCTACTGAAAAAGGTCTTACTGTTTTAAACCAACAACCTATTGTAGACACTGTTTCTAATCAATCAGACACTGATACAACTGATAATGAAATTAATCAATTAGCCTAACAATTTCAATTCTCTAATCTTAATAAAATTCATTATCCTAAACCTAATCCTACTACTCTCACAAAAAATTGGTATTCTAGGCCTACTCCTCCTAATCTCCAATATGAAGAAACTAATCTTAATAATCAATTTTTTGTATCTGCTAAAAAATTATACGAATGGAATATTGATGGTCTCAGTGAAGATCAAATACTTCAAAAATTAAATCATTTATCTATGGTTGCAAATAGTTATAGTAACTACCCTGATTATACTCAACCTGAAATTGTTTCCTTAATTACTTCTGCCTTTACTGGTATGCTCAAATCTTGGTGGGAAAAATATCTTAATGAAGATCAACGCGAATCAATTTTACATGTTAGTCAAAAAGATGAACATGATTTACCTATATTTGATGAAACTATTGGCTATCATAAACCCGATGGTATTAATACATTAATCTATACCATAGTCAGACATTTCATATGTACCCCTACTAATACATATTCTCACATACATGATCAACTTAGCAACCTTACTTGTCCAACTTTAAGCGATTTTAGATGGTATAAAGATATATTTACCTCTAGAGTTATGTTAAGAGAAGATTATACTAACTCTTTTTGGAAAGAAAAATTCATTAACGGATTACCTAGTTTTTTTGCTCATAAAATTAGAGATGTTCTTAGTCAACCTACTGGTGTCATTGAATATGATCATTTAACTTATGGTGATATTATTAGTACTATTCAAAAAGAAGGATTAAGAATGTGTATTGATCTTAAACTTAGTCAAAAAGCTGCTAAAGATAAACATAAGGCTAAATATGAATTAGGAAATTTCTGTGAACAATATGGTTTACCCCTTGTCGCACCTTCTCGCCGTAAAACACATAAGTATACCAAAAACAAATCATCTTACAAATATTCTAATAAATATAAAAAGAATTATTCATCTTCCAAATCAACTGATAAATTCTATATTAAACCCAAAAAGAAATATTATAAGAAATCACATTCAAAATCTAAATCTAATAAAGATATTACTTGCTATAATTGTGGTAAAAAATGTCATTATTCTAATAAATGTAAAGAAAAACAGAAACTAAAAGATACGGTTAATCAACTCCAAATTAATGATAAATCCAAAAATCAATTATTTGAAATCCTCCAATTAAACCAATCAGATAATAACTCCTCTTCTGATAATCCTAATACTTCATCTAATTCTGATTCCCCTAGTGATAATTCTGATAATAACATTGAATGTAACGCCCTCAAAATAAACCCATAATATATAACATTAACATGCATTAATAAAATAAAACAAATCATCAAATTATCCATCAGAGTACTTTTATTGAAAGACATCACATGTAACATCAAAAGTCAATGCCCTAAGGGCTTACATCTTTCCAAGCCAACACTTGGACACAAAAGAATGAGTACTAACTCAATTACAAATTAAGCCCTTGGCTTGAATGTTTACATGTAATCTCAAATAAAAGCAACTAACTAAAGACAATTCTTCAAAGTCCAAATCCTTCCAAGCTAAGTCCTTGGAGGTAGCATATCACCTGGACCTGAAAATGATGTTCCTGTATAGGGTGAGCCACAGCCCAGTAGAAATATACTAAACCAAATATAAGCATTGAATAAAGCAATATCATTCAATAGATGGTTAACACAACTATTCATTTAACCAACATACAGTTTTATGACCTTGATGTCTATAACACATTTCACTTTCCATTATTCCCATTTATATAGATATGGCTCAGAACCTGGCCAAAATATAATAGTGAACTAAATATCACATTAACATTTCTTCCAATATCAACAAAACAAATGAGACTAAGGCTCATACCAAAACACTTCCATACTTTCCGATTGATACACATTTTAGTGCTGTATCAACAACATGTAAAAACACTTCAATCAATAAGCACACGTATAGTGATACTAATGGAGTCCATCCCCTATCTCCTCCTAAACAAAATCCGGTTTAGAGGTCCATCCCCTATCTTCCCCTAAACCGTGGAGTACATCCCCTATCTCCTTCAAAACAAAATGCATATGTAACACACAATCAATACACGTATTTTCTGTATTAATTCAATAGTCAAAATCAATGACTTAACCAATGTGATTAGTTTCAGTTTTCCCTAATCTACATGCAATGTCTACAACAATCACGACTATCCTCCACCGATAGCCCAAAACAGTTATTTCTAAACAGGAAATAAATGTACCAACAAGTGTAAATTTAACATTTTCATAGGTGAGTAATTAAACTAACCAACTACACCATTAAATCACTAAATTCCACAATTCCATGAATTAAACTCAATTCCACATTTTTCCCTAAATTAATTATACAAATTAATTTATTTCAACCACTAGGGTTTTTCCTAAAATTACCAAACAACTCCCAACATATCAAAATGCTAGAACTTAGAACAAAACCTATAATATGGAGTAGGAAATCCCTACCTCGAAGTAATTAACCCGAACGGAGAAGATGGAGATGACGACCCAAAATCCAAAGTGCTCCAAACCGCTAAACGTTCAGATTAAAACGAAGCCCTCAACCCACTCTACCTTTTTAATAAAGAACCTAGGGTGGAAACACCCTAAAAAGAGATGAAATCTAAGAGAGAAGGTGAGTGGAGGGAGAGAAAAGACGGAACTAGGGTTTTGAAGTCAAAAAGAGGGTGAAAAAGTGTTTTAAAAACCGCTGCTGCGTATTTATACCCGACAGGCTCGCTCGAGCGAAGGATTGGTCGCTCGAGCGACCAGACACAAGAATGACTCGCTCGAGCGAAGAAAGTCTCGCTCGAGCCAAGAATGCAATGCTTCAGGTCTGCAACCCAGAAGTACGCTCGAGCGACAGAATGCTCGCTCGAGCGAAGGAAAGCTCGCTCGAGCCAACAAATACAGCTCTCAAGTTTATACTAGACGCAATCTCTCTCTCGAGCGAACAAACCCTGGCTCGAGCGAAGGACCAAAAACATAAGGCTCGCCGGCGACAAAGCCGCTTCGGCGAAGGTCCAAAATTCTGAACTGCAGCACTTGGTTTCTAAACCCAACCAACCTGTAACAAACCTGCCCAATACATCCTATAACTCAAGAATAAGGAATTAAAGGGCGACAACAACAAATATATAATGACAGAATCTACGGAACGTAAGTCCGGATACAACCACCAAATGGGAAAAGACCGGGGTCGCTATAACCTCCCCCCCTTTAAAGAATTTCATCCCCGAAATTAAGCATAAGTTTTTTTTTATTATAAAAAAACAGGTTTTTCTCAGCTTCCAATGATATTACATTACAATAATAAACAACTTGACCCAATACCGGTCATTTCATCTCTTATCAAGAGGCATCTCACAATATATATATCAACCTGCATTATCAATATGCAATTTTCCTTCAAATTTTAACAATTTCCTTATACATGATTCCCATTTTCATATCATATTCAATTTCATGATATATACAACACATTCAACATATAAATGTTACATTCCACTTCCATTATGAGGCAAGTTTCAAAATACTATCATTACACCAAAACATTCTCAATGTTTTCCAACTTAAGAAATATATAAAGCTCTTAAGTTCAACAATATTACAAAATCTAAATACAAGATTACAAATCAATAAACATGTCCGGATATTTTTCGCGGACTTCCAACTCACGTTCCCAAGTGGCTTCCTCCACTCCGTGATGCTTCCACAGGACTTTCACCAAAGGGATGGTCTTGCCTCGCAAAACTTGATCCCGCCTATCCAAGACCCAAACCGGTCTCTCCTCATACGAGGCATCCTCGTCAACCTCTAAATTGGTCCAATCTAACACATGTGATGGATCCGGCTCATACTTCCGAAACATACTTACATGAAACACGTCATGAACTCCAGATAACTATGGCGGCAAAGCTAAACGATAGGCAGCCTCGCCAATCCTCTCAAGGATCTCAAAAGGACCGATAAACCGAGGGGACAACTTCCTGCTCTTCCCAAACCTCATCAATCCCCGCCTAGGTGATATTTTCAAAAAGACATGATCACCCACCTCAAATACCAAAGGTCTCCTCCTACGGTCGGCATAAGATTTCTGACGACTCTGGGCTGTAACAAGCCTCTTACGGATAAGCTCAACTTTCTCCGTCGTTTCCCTCACCAACTCCGGACCCAACAAAGGTGCATCACCCACCTCGGCCCAACAAACTGGAGACCTACACGGTTGGCCATACAAGGCCTCAAACGGTGCCATACCGATAGTAGACTGGAAACTGTTGTTGTAGGCAAACTCCACCAAAGGCAAGTGCCTCTCCCACTACCCACTGAAATCAAGAACACAACCCTGAAGCATATCCTCAAGGATCTGAATAGTACGCTCGGACTGCCCGTCAGTCTGAGGATGATAAACCGTGCTAAAGGTCAACTTAGTGCCTAAGGCACTCTGCAAACTCTGCCACAACCAAGCAGTAAAACGAGGATCTCTATCTGAGACGATCGTCACTGGGACCCCGTGCAACCTCACTATGTCTCGTATGTATAAGTTGGCAAGATGATCTACCGAATCTCTAATGCGCATAGGAATGAAGTGCGCCGACTTAGTCAACCGGTCTACAACCACCCAAATAGCATCACTACCCCACTGAGTCCTTGGAAGACCCACAACAAAGTCCATAGTGACATGTTCCCATTTCCACTCGGCAATAGGCAAGGGTTGTAACAAACCTGTTGGCCTCTGATGCTCGGCCTTCACTTGTTGACAAGTAAGGCACTTAGATACGAAAGCTGCCACATCTCTCTTTATACCCCGCCACCAAAAATGGCGACCGAAATCTCGATACATCTCAGTGCCTCCCGGATGTACCGCAAGACGTGAATGATGAAACTCTCGGAGTACTTCCTCTCGGCAAGACTCTGGCACAAACAGACGGTCTCGGTATCTCACACTCAGGTCGGGATACACCATCAAACCCTTCTCAACCTTCCTATTGGAGATCTTCTTTCAGAGGAAATCTACCTCAAGGTCACCTCTCTGTGCCTCTAACACCTGAGTCACAAGTGTAGGCTGTGCAACAACAGAAAACAAGGCCGCAGCCTCAACAGATTTGCCCAGAAGCAAATCAAACTCCCCAAGTGCACCCAACATCTCCCATTCCCGGATGGCTATACTAGCTACGTCGCCAACAGATTTCCTGCTAAGGGCATCGGCCACCACATTGGCCTTCCCCGGATGGTAATGCAACTCGAAGTCATAATCCTCAATAAACTCCATCCACCTCCTCCTGCATCATGATCTCAGTGTGGGCTGCAGCATCAACCAGACGCCCATAATCTTGAATCATAGTCCCTACAACTCTCAACTTGAGGCCGCGCCTCAACTTCTTCTCGAACTCAATACATTGGCGTTCCTCAGACGCCACCAACTCAGGTGCAAACCTGGACAAGCTAGTAAATGTGGCCTCAAACTCGGCCACAGAAGAACAGTTCTGCTTAAGCTGGCAGAACTGCTCTCTCAACCTCTCCTTAACAGTTGAGGACAGGAACTTCTCCTGAAAAGCGTCAACAAAGGCCTTCCAAGTCCCTTCTATATGACTCTTAGTGAACTTCCACCACTGACCCGCATCCCCCTTTAACTGGAAAGATGCCAAGGTCACCTTCAGTACCTCGTCTTCGATGCCTAGCATCTCAAACGTCTTCGTTGTCTGTTCGAGCCATTCATCTGCCTTAAGTGCCTCTTTAGAATCACCCAAAAATTCATTCAGGTTAGACCGGAAGAACTCCCTCTTCAGAAAAGAAGGCCCTGCATCTGCAACATGAACCTGAGCCTGATTCTCAGCTCTGAGAATGCCTACTGACTCCCTGAATGCCCCTGCTATCTCTCGGGCCAAAGCGCCCATAGCCTGCTGTCCTACCGGCTCGGCCACATTGGCCTGGCCAACTCCCTCCTGTACTGCCGGAATCTCCTCCGGTATAGGCATCTCCTACCCACCACGCCTACCACGTCCTCGTCCTCGTCCTCGTCCTCATCCTGACATCCTAATAAAGGTAACAAAGACGTTAGCACATTAATAAGTGTGCCAAAACTATAATACTTGCGTCCTAATGCATTGGACAATGATAATTCACTCAACGTAAGCACATAATCACATAAGCACTCACGAATTTCATTCCTGGATAATGATAGTCCCGAGGCGTCACTAAAGTTCCGGTTGGAAGCATCATTGATCAAGTGCCTTTCCAACAAGACTACTAGAAACTCAAGGGTCCAATCAACATCCTAGAAACTACGTTCCATACCCACATAGTCACATAAATATGTTATTATATAAGCATATAACAGTACATCTAAGTCTCTATCAAGCGAGACGAACCCATTGTGATACTAATCACTTCCCACGTACCCAAAGTATTCGAACCCGGTACGCTCTGATACCAAGTTGTAACGCCCTCAAAATAAACCCATAATATATAACATTAACATGCATTAATAAAATAAAACAAATCATCAAATTATCCATCAGAGTACTTTTATTGAAAGACATCACATGTAACATCAAAAGTCAATGCCCTAAGGGCTTACATCTTTCCAAGCCAACACTTGGACACAAAAGAATGAGTACTAACTCAATTACAAATTAAGCCCTTGGCTTGAATGTTTACATGTAATCTCAAATAAAAACAACTAACTAAAGACAATTCTTCAAAGTCCAAATCCTTCCAAGCTAAGTCCTTGGAGGTAGCATATCACCTGGACCTGAAAATGATGTTCCCGTATAGGGTGAGCCACAGCCCAGTAGAAATATACTAAACCAAATATAAGCATTGAATAAAGCAATAACATTCAATAGATGGTTAACACAACTATTCATTTAACCAACATACAGTTTCATGACCTTGATGTCTATGACACGTTTCACTTTCCATTATTCCCATTTATATAGATATGGCTCAGAACCTGGCCAAAATATAACAGTGAACTAAATATCACATTAACATTTCTTCTAATATCAACGAAACAAATGAGACTAAGGCTCATACCAAAACACTTCCATACTTTCCGATTGATACACATTTTAGCGCTGTATCAACAACATGTAAAAACACTTCAATCAATAAGCACACGTATAGTGATGCTAATGGAGTCCATCCCCTATCTCCTCCCAAACAAAATCCGGTTTAGAGGTCCATCCCCTATCTTCTCCTAAACTGTGGAGTACATCCCTTATCTCCTCCCAAACAAAATGCATATGCAACACACAATCAATACACGTATTTTTTGTATTAATTCAATAGTCAAAAATCAATGACTTAACCAATGTGATTAGCTTCAGTTTTCCCTAATCCACATGCAGTGTCTACAACAATCACGACTATCCTCCACCGATAGCCCAAAACAGTTATTTCTACATAGGAAATAAATGTACCAACAAATGTAAATTTAACATTTTCATAGGTGAGTAATTAAACTAACCAACTACACCATTAAATCACTAAATTCCACAATTCCATGAATTAAACTCAATTCCACATTTTTCCCTAAATTAATTATACAAATTAATTTATTTCAACCACTAGGGTTTTTCCTAAAATTACCAAACAACTCCCAACATATCAAAATGCTAGAACTTAGAACAAAACCTATAATATGGAGTAGGAAATCCCTACCTCGAAGTAATTAACCCAAACGGAGAAGATGGAGATGACGACCCAAAATCCAAAGTGCTCCAAACCGCTAAACGTTCAGATTAAAACGAAGCCCTCAACTCACTCTACCTTGTTAATAAAGAACCTAGGGTGGAAACACCCTTAAAAGAGATGAAATCTAAGAGAGAAGGTGAGTGGAGGGAGAGAAAAGATGGAACTAGGGTTTTGAAGTCAAAAAGAGGGTGAAAAAGTGTTTTAAAAACTGCTGCTGCGTATTTATACCCGACAGGCTCGCTCGAGCGAAGGATTGGTCGCTCGAGCGACCAGACACAAGAATGACTCGCTCGAGCGAAGAAAGTCTCGCTCGAGCCAAGAATGCAATGCTTCAAGTCTGCAACCCAGAAGCACGCTTGAGTGACAGAATGCTCGCTCGAGCGAAGGACTCGAAACTCGCTCGAGCGAAGGAAAGCTCGCTCGAGCCAACAAATACAGCTCTCAGGTCTATACTAGACGCAATATCTCACTCGAGCGAAGAAACCCTGGCTCGAGCGAAGGACCAAAAACATAAGGCTCGCTCGAGCGACAAACTGCTTGCTCGAGTGAAGGTCCAAAATTCTGAACAACAGCACTTGGTTTCTAAACCCAACCAACCTGTACAAACCTGCCCAATACATCCTATAACTCAAGAATAAGGAATTAAAGGACGACAACAACAAATATATAATGACAGAATCTATGGAACGTAAGTTCGGATACAACCACCAAATGGGAAAAACCGGTGTCGCTATATTGAATTAGGTTGTAATGATGTTTATTGTAAACCTGTTAAACAAATCACTGTTCTTACTAAACAAAATCAAGAAGAAACTGCTCTTATTGAATTGATTTGTAAATTAGACGATTCAGAGTTAAAACACAAATATACTGACAAATTAAAATCTTTATTAACCAATACTGATAGCAAACCTAAGTATGATAAACCTATTGTTAGTCTGTCCAAAACATTAGAAAGATTTAAAAATAAACAAAAAGAAATTATCCTTAAGGATTTACAATATGAAATCAATCAGATTAAACAAACTATTAAAGATTTACAAAATAAAGATACAGCCTTAGAAGATGAAATTATTACATTAAAACTTAATAAAAGTTTAGATAATTTCCAAGAAAATGATAACGAATCGCGTAATGAATCTGAACATACTAATCCTGATAATCTTTTATTTGATAATCGATCACATCAATCTTATAATCATGAAGATAAAAGATTAAATCTAATCAATAAAATTCATATTCAAAAATGGTATTCAAAAGTTAAATTCGTTATTGATGATTTTGAATTAAATATTATTGCTCTCATTGATACTGGTGCTGATTTTAATTGTATTCAAGAAGGTTTACTTCCTACAAAATATTATGAAAAAACAAGTGAAAAATTAACTTCTGCTAATGGTAGTAAAATGCGTCTTAAATATAAATTACCTAAAGTCCATATATGTCAACGTAATGTATGTTTCAAAACCTTATTTGTTTTAGTTAGAAATATGACTGATAAAGTTATTTTAAGCACACCATTTATATTCTTATTATATCCATTTACTACATCTAGTGAAGGAATAACAACTCAAGCTTTTGGTCAAACAGTTACTTTTAAATTCTTATCACCACCTGAAGTATTGGAATTAAATCAATTAAAAGACTGCTCTATTTCTCAATCTATTAATCAATTAACTCATCAGTTACGTTTTCTCAAAGAAGAAGTCAATTATAAACGCATTGAACAACAATTAACTGATCCTATTGTTATATCTCAAATTGAAGAATTTAAATTAAAATTAGAAACAACTGTTTGTTCTACTTTACCAACTGCCTTTTGGCATAGGAAAAAATATGCAATCATTTTACCATACATTAAGAATTTTAATGAAAGACAAATTCCTACTGAATCTCGACCTATTCAAATGAATCATGAATTAGTTGAAATGTGTAAAAAAGAAATCAATGAACTATTAAAAAAATTGAATTATTAGTCTTAGTAAATCACCATGGTATTGTCTTACTTTTTATGTTAATGAAAATGCTGAATTAGAATGAGGTGTCTCTCGCTTAGTCATCAATTATAAATCATTAAATAAAGTTTTAGAATGGATTCGCTATCCTATTCCTAATAAAAAAGACTTCATCAAAAGACTTAGTCAAGCTGTTATTTTTAGTAAATTTGATTTAAAAAGTGGTTTTTGGCAAATACAAATTCATCCTAAAGATAGATATAAAACTGCATTCACTACACCTTTTGGTCATTATGAATGTAATGTTATGCCTTTTGGACCAAAAAATGCACCAAGTGAATTTCAAAATATAATGAATGATATTTTCAATCCATTTAGTCATTTTTTCATAGTTTATATAGAAGATATTCTTATTTTTTCAAAATCAATTAGTGAACACTGGAAACATCTTACTGCATTCTTTTATACCATTAAGAGTCATGGTCTCGTCATTTCTGCTCCTAAGATTAAATTGTTTCAAACCAAAGTCAGATTTTTAGGTTATGATATTCACCAGAATACTATTTTACCTATTAGTCGTTCCATTGAATTTGCATCTAAATTTCCTGATGAAAACTTAGATAAAACCCAGTTACAACATTTTTTAGGATCACTGAATTATATTGCTGAATTTTACAAAGACCTTAGGAAAACTTGTCAACCTCTGTTTGATCGGTTAAATGACAAACCTCTTTCTTGGTCTTCTACTCATACTACTATTGTTAAACAAGTCAAACAATATGTCAAGTCTCTTCCTTGTCTTGGTATTCCTACTGAAAATTCATTCAAAATTATTTAAACTGATGCCTCTGATATTGGTTATGGTGGCATCCTTCTCCAGAAAATTACTCCTCAGTCATCTAAACAAATTGTTCGTTATCATTCTGGTGATTGGAATAAAGCACAAAAGAATTATACTACTATTAAACAAGAAATTTTATCTACTGTTTTATGTATTAGTAAATTTCAAGATGATATTTTAAATCAAAATTTTTTACTTCGTGTTGATTGCAAATCTGCTAAATATGTTTTAGAAAAAGATGTTCAAAATCTTGCTAGTAAGCAAATTTTCGCTCGTTGGCGATCTATATTAAGTATTTTTTATTTTGAAATTGAATATATACTTGGTTGTCAAAATTCTATTCCTAATTTTCTTACCCGAGAATTTTTACAGGGTGGATAGTGAGTTACATCATGACAATTCCCTTTATTCCTTACCATAAACACCAGATTAAACACTATAAAACCTTAGTCAAACATACTGCTCATCGCCTTGCCTTTCTCAAATCAACCCACTTACCTACTAAAAGAGCCCAGACATACAATTTCATCGGATTAAAGCTCAGAAACAACAACTTGCTCATTATATTAACTGTTTACATGAATATACTGATCAATTAGATATCCTCAGTGGATGCTAATTTATCTCCTCTATTTCTCAGATGTCTCGTCCATGGCCTCCTTCCAAAGCCTTGGTCTCATCTAGTCAACCTTTTATTCCGCCTCCATTGGAGTTAGTTACCAAATACCATCCTGCTGAATTGGTTAACCGTTACCAAATTCTTGGTAACATTCCTAAACCTAGTTATACATCTACTTTGGCTAGTGATCCTTTTGCTTCATCTTGTCAAGCAGTTACTTCATACCCTCCTAATCCTTTTAAATCAGCCCGATTTGATTATGTTAAATCCACCACTACTAATCTCTTTTTCAAAGAACCTAGTCACCCAAAGAGTCATACTGTTCACGATCTGGTTAAATCTTATTTCCCTCTTGGATGGCATTTTATTCCTCTCCATCCAGAAAAAACAATTACTTTCTATAAAGACATCCTGTTCAATCATCAGTCAATTGTGATTAAACCCATTTATGATCGCACTTACACAAGTAAAATTGTGTACCATTCACTCTATATTCACAACTTTGTTTCTCTGGTTGATTGGGGTTCTCCTTACCAACTATGAGACCTGCCTGGTCATTCAATTCAATACAGTTGCTATGATTACATTGATGCTTGGTTCAAAGTCCTCTGTATCAAAATGAGTCAAACAATCACTCTTGGTTTCTTCAATTTGATCAAAAGTTCAAATCCGAGTTACCTACCTGGTTTCTGCGATGGTGGACTCAGTATGGCGCCATTTCAGAAATCTTCCCATTTGTAATTATGGAACAAGTCAATTACTTCTCCACTGTTTTCTCATTCACTCCTCAGTAAAGGAAATTTCCTCCATTGCTTATTTTTATATACAAATACAAAATCCCTTGGATATTCAAATGGCAATATGGTATTTCTGATGATGTTATTTACCGTCAACACATGGTTAAATGGTGGGATAATTTCAAGATTCCACATATTGTTGAAATTGTTCAAACTGAATTCCCAATCAACATTCAT
Source organism: Camellia lanceoleosa (assembly GCA_025200525.1). Lineage (NCBI taxonomy): Eukaryota > Viridiplantae > Streptophyta > Magnoliopsida > Ericales > Theaceae > Camellia > Camellia lanceoleosa. The sequence goes on from CM045758.1 coordinate 15,558,455, forward strand.
GCCCCTACACCTGCCATGATTAAAGCTTAGCAGAACCCAACTGCTCCATTAACACAAGGAAGCCAACTTCCTCCAGTCAATCTTGGAAGCCCAACATCCAGTTCTTCCAAGCCCAAGTCATCCAAATCAAAGATTAAATCTAAGTCAGCAAAGCCCAGTACTGATCAACCCAAATCAAAGGATAAGTTCAAATCAAAGGTTAAGCCCAAGTCCAAGTCATCCAAAGATGAGCTCCTCCAAATGGCTCGTCTCCTCATGGCCCAAGCCAAGTCAGACTCGGATAACATCAGTTCAGAAGATGGTTCAGATAGTTCAAACTCTTCTAAAGGTTCAACTACTCAAAATCCATATGGACCCGAGTTTCAAGATGCTTAGGACCCATATGCTTAATTCAGTCATTGGATTCTATATAGCTATAATTATCAACTTCAATCAATACTCGTCTTTTGAGAAAAGCTGCTGATATATATATCTATATTGATTCCCTCAGTCACATGCCTCCAAGCAATGAATAGTGAAAAAAGGCAACTTTACTATTCACCATTCATCAAAAAGTCAACATTACTATTCCTCATTCATCATGATTTATCCAACCGACAAATTCAGCATAGTAAAAAGCAGCCATCAACTTTAGTCACCCACTGAAAGCAGTAGACAGCTCCCATGTGCTCCTGATGCTCCTTTCAAGTCAGAATCATCACTCACAAGGCTAACAGTATTCACTCACAAGGCTAACAGTAGTCTCTTTTGATTATAAAATGGCCTCTTCAGTCAAGAATAAGGTAGAGTTAGAAAAATTGAAAGTGCTCATTCCTCAAATAGCTATCTTTGTAATTTTATTTTCAAGTTCATTTTCAAGTTATGTATTTTGAAGAACAATTTCTTTCATTCCAGTAAACAATTGTAAGCTTTCTTATTTATGTTTATTTATTTTAGTGCTGTTTCCTCTTTCTTTCCTACTTCTGTAATATATAAATAATATTTTTTATTTAAATAATATAAAAAAATCTTAACGAGCCGAAACTTGAACTTAGCAAAGCTCGACTTGGCTTGTTTGTAGCCTTACCTCCAAGTAGGTGGGATATAAGTGCGATTTTGGATTACTTATACTAGTAACCATTTGTGTAAACAAACAAGGGATAAGACCAATGTTTTCCTATCCCGACCCATTATCCACAATTCTTTCTTGTTGGGGTTTTGGCTAATCCAAGTTCTTTATGTTCGATTTCTCTTAATTCTTTTGTAAAATTACTCTCTATTTTTGGTAAATAACACTTTGTTTCATGCAAATTTTTTTTTCTCAATTCTGTTTCATTGTAAATTTTAAAATTGAAAATTCTTAAACTCGTGAAAGTTAGCTTGAATGATAAAATCTCATGTAAACAATTAAGAGGTCTTAAATTCGAATCTTTTTGCCTAATATGTGAAGCTAGCGGGTGATTGTACATTTCCAAAATTTACCCTTGTCTCAAAGATGTTGTTTTAAAGCCTGAACGGTGGATTAGCAGTACCAAAACATGATGAACAGCTAGAGTGTTGAAACAAACACTTTGGAAAGTTTTGGAAACTTACAAATTTGCAACCTGATTCCGACTTTGAATGGAGGAAGTGTCTCGTCGAGTGATTCCGAGTTCACTGGTGCAAAATACAGCGTCAATCAATGACAATAGTGGAAGAATGGAGATGATGAATAGGTATTGGGCTTGAAGTTTAGAGTGAACAGTGGAAATGACTTTTCGAGTGTGCAGGTATTATATGCATAAGTCGAAAGGGCGACTCTTTTCAAATTTAAACATATGTGACGACTGTAGCACTAAGTGGGGGCAACCACTACATGCTACGTGTCCCAGTAAGGACACGATGCTAGAATAGTGGGTAGGCTTGTTGTACGGCTGATTAGACTTTTGGAAGCTGAGCAAATTGTGGGGCTGAGCTAATTTTAGCACGCGGTTGGTTTGAATATTTTGGCTCGGTCGGTTTAAACATTCGTGGCTCGGCAAGAAGACAATAATCCCAATCATGCTATGTAGATAGAATTAAGGGGCAATTGATAGGGTAATTTGTGTACAAATTGGGCCAAGCTAGGGAAAGTTGTCTTCTGATGTTGGGCCGTGCATTGGGCCGAGCTAGGTTTCCAGTTAGCTCGGTCCTGGGTTGGCAATTGTTAGGACGGTTAGTGGGTTTGGGCCCCTTCTGTCTGTGTGCCGGCCAAGGTAGCGTGTTGAGTAAATTTTGAAGGCCAAGCTACATTTAGCTCAGTAGAATCTCATTTAGCCCGGTCACATATAGAACGAAGTAACGTAGCTCGGTTAGGTATAACTAACTGAGCGGAGTGTTCCATCTCACTTGGCAAGCAGTGAGGAAGGTGTTTTAAGGATAAGCATTATCCTCAAGGATTTGATTCCTAGGAGGACTCTGCCAAGGAGAGCTAGAGTCCTACTAAGATTGTGCCACGTGGAATCTATAAAAGCTCATGACTACATCTAGTTTCAGATATTGCAATTCTTATTCACAAATACATAGAGCTTAATGTCTATTGTCTGTTTGCTGACTTAGGCGTCGGACGGGTTTCCAGCACACACGCGCTGGCTAGCTCACATTTGTGTTTTCAGGTGATTGGACGACGACGTTTGGAGGAGCGTAAACTTGATCGATGAGATTATATGAGAAGATTATTTCGTGCTCGTATAATTAACGCCGTCTGTGGGAACAATACAGAGAACATACCGTTTGATTAAGTTATCCTTTGACTTGTTTCAATGGCGCATAATGAAGATTTACCCCAATCTGTCATTAATGGACAGACGCTAGAAGGGAACAAAAGGCGCGGCGATTTGCCTTTTGCCCTACCTATGGCAGATTTGGACGCTCAGAAGCGAAATCCTCATAGGGGGGCAAGAGAAAAGCGATGCTTGAGTTCTTGTCACTCTCAAAGCCCAGAGAGACAAAGGAAGAGGACAGATTCCCAAACTTTGGAAGATCATGTGAGGGATCAAGATGAGTTAATCAGGAGAATGGCTCGGATACGGAGGCATTGAAACACCAGATAAGGGGCAAAAATGTGGCAGGGGTTGAAATCCGCGAAGGTAGAATGCGTTTTCACCACTCAGGAGATTGCGACAGATGAGCCATGCCCTTGCATTCTGAAAGTAGAAGCCTTAGGATAGGCGACACACAATGAAGAACTTCTAGGACTCATTACTCTAGATCTAAGAGAACGAGGACTGAAAGGTCTTACACAGAGGGAAGTAGTTTTCGACCCTCACATACACACCAAACCACTTCTTAGCACATCGAGTTAATTAGATCGGTGGACCTACGGACCGTGCTAGAAGAAAGGGCTCGAAAGAAGGAAAAAGCCTAGGCACATGACCCTCAAAGGGTTTCTGCTTTGCAACAGTTGGCTCCTAGGACGCATGGAAGCATCAAGGTTGGAATGCCAATGCCACGCCTTACTTACGAACCAACAGACAAAGCGTTAGCAAAGTTCCATAGCTCGCTGTTCATTCTGGCGATAGAGAATGCACCATTGCCCCTGGGCTTCAATTAGCCTAAATTCACGGTTTACGAGGGAAAGTCAGACTCATACATGTACTTTCGCCACTTTCGCTAGGTTATGGCAATACATCGGCCAAACGAAGCTCTAATGCGTATTTTGTTCCCATCAAGCCTTGGCAAATCGAGGCTAACTTGCTTTGAAAAATAGTCAGAAGGAAGCATAGCTTCATAGGCGTAACTTGTAGAGGCGTTTGTCACTAGGTTTAAGACAAGCACCAAGACGGCAGTGGAGATAGATCAGTTGCTTTCCATCGACATGGGCAAAAAAGAAACGCTGAAGTCTTTCAACAACAGATATTGGGGAAAGCTTCAACTAGATTGGCGACTGTCCCACCAACCTAGCTATTGCACAATACAAGCGGGGTTTGCCAGTGGGCAATAAGTTGAGGGACTCAATGACAATGACGTTGCCCCTTACTATAGAAACCCTAATGGAGAGAGTGCACTAGCACATCAAGGTCAAAGAAGATAGCGCTCGCACCAAAGTAAAGTTCAGCACAACAGCGATGCTGGACAAGAAACCTATTGGAAAGGTTAACACGGTCGACAGAGAGAATCGGCCAAACAAAAGCAATTATGGCAGACGGCCAAACGGTGAAGGCTCTGAGGCAAGGAGGTTGAGGGTCTATACTGCCATGATCACACTATTCAAGAAGCCCATCTACTGAATCCTTAGTGAAATACATGATGAACCATTCGTTCGGCGGCCTACCAAGTTAGGAGAAGCGCAGAGGGGCTACGATGAGAGATATAGGTGCACTTTCCACGATGCAGTAGGTGTAGACACCCCATTTTTTACTGTTCTTAAGACTTGTGTGCCTCAGGTTGATCACCCAATGATGAAAGTGTGTATGCTTGTTAAGTGCTTGAAAGTCCTCAACGGAATGCCACAACTTTGAGCCTTCAAAACCTTGCACACCTTTGGCCTTGTTTTGGACCAAAACCAGAGTTCTTCGAACCTGCAAACCCTAGTGGCTTGTTGGGCACTATTATTGGCTATCAACCATTACTTTTGGCTGCCGGCCATTGGTGTGGCCTGTCGGCCAACATTAGTGGCATGCCGGCCACAAGTGTGTTTTGTAGATATTTTTCTACCAACTGTGCCAACTGTTGGCGCAAATGTATACACCTTCTTACATGTGTATGTATTGATATTTCTCAGGGAGTGAGGTGTTTTTCTATATATAGAGGACCTCCCCTCTTGCTTTAAAGGTTAGAAAATTTTGGAGAAAATATTTTCTCTCTCTCAACAATTCTCTCTTGAATTGTTGCTTAGAAGTTCTCTCCTCTTTCAAGAGGTATAGAGCTTAGCTTGTTTTCTTGGTTTTGTTTGCTATTTTCCTACTATTTTTTTTTGTTGTTTTTGGGCTGTTTAAGCTCTGTAATTGTGGGCTGAAACTTGTGGTTTAAGGCCTTAAAAGGTGGAGGGGTGGTTCACCTCTCTTTCCACCTTGCTTCTCTAGCCTTTACCCTTGTGTTTCCCACCTTTACACTATCTTTTTTTTGAGTTTTTAAACACTAATTTTCAGAGTTATTTCAGTGGCTAAAATGTTGTTTTGAAGTCCAAAAATGGAGGGGGTAGCCTCTTCTCTGTAGACACTTTATTTTTGACCGTCCTCAAGACTTGGACATCACTGTTTGAACACTCGGTGATCATCCATGTTCGTGTTCGTCTCGAGTTCTCGGAGGTTTCGGCCGCGTGTCTTGCCTCAAGGCCTCCCGACTTGTGTTTTTGCTTCTGAGGGCAGGGAATGGCTTGATTGGACATCCCCACACCTCACCGGCCATGGCTTGAGGCCACCGGCCCTGTTTTCTTGCCACCGGCCATTGGTGATGGTCGGTCGGCGCTATTGGTGGTTGGTCGGCACCTTTGGTGGCCGGTTGGCACCTTTTGTGGCCGGTCGACACCTTTGGTGGCCGGTCGGCATCTTTTGTGGTCGGTCGGCCATCTTTGTTGGCCGATTGGCTCTTTTTCTGGCCGAGACCTCTTCTTGGGGAGGCTTGACCCTTTTGAACCCCCTGTTTTAGCTTCTTGAGGAAGCTTGAACCTTTTGAACCCTTGGTTTTAGCTTCTTCAGGAAGCTTGAACCTTTTGACTCTTTGTTCTAGCTTCTCCAAGAAGCTTGAACCCTTTGTCTAGCTTCTCCAAGAAGCTTGAACCCTTCTAAGCTTCCAAGAGAAGCTTGCCCCTTTTGCACCCTTGTCTAGCTTCTCTAAGAAGCTTGACCCCTTTGCCTAGCTTCTCCAAGAAGCTTGGCCCTTTTGCTTAGCTTCCCTTGGAAGCTTGCCCCCTTTGACCCTTTTGCCTTAGCTTTTCCAAGAAGCTTAGGCCTTTTGCCTTGTCTATATAAGGAGAGCTTCTCCTTCCATTTCAAGGGTTAAAAAAAATTTGATATATAGGATATATATATATCACTCTCTCTCTATATCTCCCTCTCTCTCTATATTTGTGTGGGTTAGAAGGTTCAAAAGGGTCTAATTCTTGCACATTTACACTACACCTCTTAGCATAACACCTCCAACACCAACTTAAGCTTCTTGGAGGGTCTTGATAGGTCCTAAGGAGCTTCATTTTTGGTCCATAAGCTGCTGGATTCGCAGCTTTGAAGAAGTTCATCAAGGGTGAGCACTATTCCCTCTTTATTCTCCGTTTTTGCATACACTTTTAGCCTTACTTTCAGGCATATTTTGGCTTTGTCAAAAACTAAAAAAAGTCTTATTTTGAGCTCATTTTGAAGTTTGTTTGAGAACACTTTTGTGTTTGGGGTCGTTTACCCTCTTAGGCCTTATTTGGCCTCTTTTTTGTGCATTTTTGGCGAGCTCCGGGACCACCTTGTGTGGACCTCCTCACCACTGAAATCTTGAGGGATTTCAGTGGTGAGGATGGTGGTTTGAGGTCCTAAGAAAGAGAGGGCTATCCCCTCTTCTTATTGTCTTGTTTACTTACATTTTTGGCCTTACAAAGGAGCCCATACTTGCATGCTTCCAAGCTTTGTTTCAAGCATTTTTCAGTGGATTTTAGGACCCCCATAAGCCATTTCCAGAGTTTTCTTGGCTATGTTGAATGTCCTTGCATGTGTAGAGTAGCCCTCTTATTGGCCTTTCAAAGGGACGCATCATTCTTGCATGCATGGACCTTGTTTCTATGGGTTTTTGGCTGGTTTGGTGACCTCTCATATGCTTCATATAGGTGTTGTGTAAACCCTGCTTACTAGCCTATGTTGCATGTTGTTTTGGCCCTTCATGTTAGCACCTTTTGGCCATGCCTTGAACTGATTTCATGCATGTTTTGGACTGCCTTAGCACTGTTTTCATGCCTCATGGTTGAATAATGCTTGTTATGCATGCTTGTAGTGCAATGCCCATGCCTAGCTTTGAGTTTTGAAGCTTCTTGCATGCTTGAATGGTAGTGTTTTCATGTTTTAGGGTCATTTTGGAGTCATTTGGCATGCCATTTCAGATTTGGAACATGCACCATTATGTGCCATATTTCCTCCTTGCCATGCTTTGGTAGAGTTGCATTTTTGTGCCTTAAGCTTGGTTAATGCATTGTGCATGCATTCCATGTATTTTGTTGCCTCACTTGCATCATTATGGCCACTGATTTTGGCATGCTTGCGAGCTATCCATGTTAGTTTAAGTCCATCATCACATGTTGTTGTATGCCATGTATGTTTACATGTCTAGGTTGTGTGCCTATTGCATATTAGATGCATTGCATAATCATGTTGCATTAGCCTTGCTTGCATGCTTAGGTTGCATTGCATTGTGCATGGATCCCTTGCCTCTTGATCAAGCATGATAGAGGTTAGGGCCTTTGATGTGTTTTGTGTGTGCATTTCATTTGATATTGAAGTTGCAAACTTGGCCTCTTAGGCCATCATGCATTGAAATGCATAATTGATGGCCTGAGGGTCGAGGGTCATGCTCCCTTAAGTCCATTGCATGATAGGGAGTGTGCCCATGCATACATTTGCTTGAAAATTCCATGCCATACACTACTTGCCCTCTGCTGCTGTCAACTGCAGGTTTCAGCAGGATGAATTGGCCGGCCGACAATGTTGAGTGCCGACTGGCAAAACATGTTTGGCCGATAGCACAAGTTTTGGCCGATAGTACCATTCCCATGGCCGGTGGAATTGTGTTCTGGCCGGTGACATTCCAGGACACTCAGGTAGTGATTCAAAGCAGTTCTGGAAATTTGTGTGATCCTCAGAGGGCGCGTAAAGAGGCGGTGTAACAAGTGCTATGGCGGGGAGTTTTCGAGTGAGACAGATCAAGCATGCATCATCCACGTATCCCAAGGCAGGGCTGCGGCCACCTTCTTTCTGCATTTATTTCGTTAATTAATTAAGGGTCTGTAATAATTAATTAGCTAGGATATTTGATTTATTATTTGGCCTGTATATTCTTTTGGTCCCTCTGAGCGAGGGCGAATTGTAATAAGTGTGGGTGCGTGTGTGCATGTCTTCCAACCCCCGCTTCTTTCTCCTTTTTACTTACCTGCTTTTGATGGTTAGTATTAGGTCATGTTTAATTTAGCATACCTTATGCTATGCATGCGTGCATCCATTCATTTGTCTTACATGCACCGGGCTCGGCACATCATGCTAACTGCACTTGTATTTCAATTCCAAGTTGAGTACTTGTTAGTTGCAGCATTTCACATGCCATCTTTAGGATAGCTGAGCCTATTATAGTTGCATTTTGCATGTGTTGCATTAGCCACCTTAACATGAACTAGGATCATGCATATGATTACTAACTAGTTTCTGTTTTGGCTTGGAGTATTAGGTAAGCTTTTATGCTTTAGCATACCACATGCGTATGAGTGTTGCCATAATAGCATGATTACCATGAGGCTAGCTGCTTATGTGTTATAACTGCTTGAATGCCTGTGGGTGGAGGTTGAGTTGTTTAAATTGGAACAATGCATTGAACGCAAGTTTTAAGCCCACTAGATAGTGGCAAAACCATCTTTTCTAAAAAAGCCCACTCGAGAGTGGCAAAACCTGCATTTTAGCCTACTTACGAGTAGCAAATCATTTTCAAAACAAACATGAAATGTTTTGTTCCAATTTAGGTGATTTGGTCTATACTTGTTTGCTGTGCGCATAACATAGTAATTCTAGGCTAATAACCGGAATAAGAACGCATAATGTTTTCAAAACAAGATATCATGGTTAGTAGAGGCCGATCTTCGGATCGGGCGAGAGGGGGTGCTCAAAGCTGATCTTTCCCAATCGTACCCAAGTTCCCAAGCCGAGGCAACTTTGGTGATAACGGACACGTGGCCTTTGGCACTGAGTAAGGGTTTCCTAAATTTCCCCATTAAAAAATATTTAGGTGGCGACTTTGTATCTGGCAAAGCAGTCCATGTTTGGCACTTCTTTACAAAAAATTTGTTTTCAAAAACGATTTGCCAGATTTGGACTCTTTGGTTCAGATTAAGAACTGTGACAAATTGAGTCCGAACTGTGGCATGTGGCCCTCACGCGGGGCGCGTCCACAGTTTCTGGCTACTCCACTGGGGATATTAGAGAGCTTGACTCGAACTCATGATATCTTGTTTTGACTATACTCATGTGTTTCTTTGCATTGCATGTGCATTGGTGCGCATAGGACACCGTGTTGGCCATCTGCTATTCCTGAGCGGTTTGCCAGAGGCTTGACTTTGTCAAAGCATGCCATAAGGCTGACCGGTTACGGGCTCTGCCAGTGTGGGAACACAAACCCCGGTTTTACCGGGGCACCCTTTTTGACCATTCAACCTAGGGTATATCGAAATCCATAGTGACCATTCCAAACTAGGACAAATTGCTTACCCGATCATAGGTTGTTTGAAACCGCTGCATGCGTAGTGAAACCCTAGCTCCTGACAAAATAGGACAGGGAAACCCTACCCAACATAGGGGTGTTTTGGCTCTCACTTGTTTGTTATGTGCTTTAGAGTACGTCTCTATAGAAATGCATGTATCAGTGTACAAGTTTGAGTATCAGGCCTGTGGGCATTAACATCAGTATTTAGGGAATCCGTTTTACCCGAGGGTGTTAGTTTTTGGATAGATATTTGGGGAACAGTAATCAGTATTGAGTACAGTCGTTCCGCTATGCTCATATCCGTTCCAGTGAAATTGAGCTGAGATGCTGTCTAGGTAGTCCTGGAACTATAGCTTCAAAAGGCTCCACTATCCCCCAGGTACATTGGACTTATGCTGATAGACTTTGTCAGGTCAGAGATTTAGTTCAAGGGCAATCAGTGTTCCTTTGCCAGAGACAGGGTAAAAACGCTAGTCAGGCACAGATCATCAGTTCAACAGTCTTCGGATCAGCGGTCATTAGCCATCTCACCTGTGCGCAGTTGGGTTGAGATATCTGTTTTTTTACCTCAGGGAGATATACCAGTTGCTCAGTTAGACCAGGAAAATATGTCGAGTCTGGAAGAGATGGTGTGCCAACTCCAGGATAGTATGAAAGCCATCTGCAAAGCTTATGTCTGCTGCAATTCCAAGCAACAGGCTGTGGTCATAGCCCAACAGGTAGAGACAATTGCCAGGCTAGAGCAACAAACTGGAGCATCAGCTTCACACCAAGCTCCTCCCCCACCAAGAGTTCCAATACCTAGGGAGGTGGTGAATGTCCGGAATGTCTAGGAGGATACAGACATCCCAACAGGGCCACATTCGCCCCCGATCCTACCCCAGCTATCTAAAGCGCTGATCAACTTGCCGGATTCACCCTTTGAGTTCGAGTTAGACCCTACGACATTAAAAGTGAGCAAGCTTGAAAAGCTGTTCAAGAAATCTCAAGGTGTGAAGTCCATTCCGGACATTGAGGACGGGTATACCGACGTAGCTGTGACGCTGCCGGACAGATTCAAGATGCCACACATCGACCGATTTGATGGATCTGGGGATTCCATGGTGCATCTCCGGTTGTTTTCGGACATACTAAGGCTGATGGGCCTCACCAGATTACAGAAGCTTTCTTTATTCGGTCGGACCCTGTCGGGAGTAGCGGCCATCTGGTATGCGAAATTGGAGAACTCTGTGAAACAAAATTGGGAAGAGATGGCTGAGGCCTTTAGTGATCAATACTCCTACAACACACAGATTGAGGTCACGACTCGTGATCTTGAAGTCACCCGCCAGGAGCCAAAGGAGGGTTTCTCAGAGTTCGTGACGAGATGGAGGGCAAAGGCCTCAATGATGACTACAAGGCCTTCCAACAAAGACCAGATAAGGATGGTTGTACGCAACCTCCAACCCAGGCTGATGCAAAAAATGATCGTGCTCCCCTTCCCTACCTTTTCAGATTTACATGAGATGGGAGTACAGATTGAGGATGCCTTGAAGTAGGGTTTGATTGAGAATGACAGGGAGCAGCCCAAGAGGGCATCCAACCACAATTCGAATGCGACCACCAGCGGTGACATAGCTGCAAGATCTTCCGAAGTGGGCATGGTCGCCACCACCACACCAAGAACAGCCACCCCCTTTTTTGGTGCATCTAATCCAAACCCCCGAACTTTGGACTATCTACCCCGAGGCAAGAGGGTTTTCACCCCACTCTATATGCCTTTGTCAAAAGCTCTAGGGGGCCTACTCAGGAAAGGACATCTCAAACCGTTAGAACAACGGCCTTTACCCGATCCTCTCCCTCCAAAGCATGACCCAGCTAAGTACTGTGCTTTCCATCAACAAACCGGTCATGACACTGACAGTTGTGTCCGTCTCTGCCACGAGATACAAAATTTGATTGACAACAAGGTCATCGTCGCACCAGCTCAGTAAAGTCTATTGTCACTGGATCAGTGAACTTGGGGGATAGCACGAGTATGTGATCGGGGGATGAACCACCTGCGGGCGGCGCTCAGTTTACTCCAGATATGGCATTTGGCACGCATTGTTTTGAGCATTTGCGAATGCTAGTTTTGTAGTTTCTGACTTTGGTGTTAAGTCAGTTCTGTAGTTTTGTTTTGAGTCTGTCTCTTTATCTTGAGTCAGTCTTTTTGATTAAGTGTTTGTCTTGTTGTATCGAGTCAGTCCTATTGTACAAAATGTCGGGTGATTCCAGGGGTTGTTACCTCGGGCATCACCATTTTGTTTTGCATTTGTCTTTTCATTTTGTTTTGAGTCTGTTTCTTCCTGGAGCCAGTTACACCAACAGATTTGAATGAACAACAGTGATTTTCACATTCTTGTATTCGCTTCTACCTTGTGCCAGTTGTGCCAGAAGTTCTAAATGAAACGACGGAGCATCTCACCTGCTCTCTTGCGCCTTGAAGTCATTGTAATGACCTGAGTTTTTCAAAACTTTTTGAACATTACGGTGAAAACAAAGAGGGAGAAATTTCTCGGGATTTGTAAAACTTTTATCAAACTAAGAGAAAGAGAGGCGTGCTAAACCCTTAATGAATGAAATCATGTTTGTTAACGTGAGTACTGAGAAGGACCCTGGCTTGATCCAGATTGGTTCCACACTATCTTCAGCGCGAGCGATTTGTCGCTTTCTTAAAAATTTTCAAAAAAAATATATTTTGCGCGGTCCTGCGAAGACCTGTGTGGAATCACTCTTGCGATGTGCATCTTAGGATCGCTCTCAGCCTCGAGACTTGAGCCCTTGCTTTCAAACCTTGAACCACAATTTAGAATGTTCAACGGTCAACTAAAACATGAGGCCTGTGTGGCCAAATCAGAAGTGGCCCATGAACCAGGGGCGAGAAAGTCAAAAGAAGCTTGCAAAGCTAGATCAGAAGCACCCCTTGAACTAGGGGCAAAAGATGCCAGATTGTGCTTGAAGAGCCGAAGACGGATCATTCCACAAATCAATGAAGGTCGGCAAGAATGCCAAACCCCAGAAGGGAAGAAAGAACAAGGTATCGCTGAAGGACGACTGAGTTCCGATCCACAACACTAGGGGCAAATTCAGCCCCCATTGGATGGACTTCTACATCATCAGCAAACAGCAGCCATTCTCCTGGATTCAGATGACTTCAAGATCTCAAAACCATTTGACATGGACAAAGCTACACTTTTACCCTTGAGAGGCTCGCTGGGCCAAAAACCCGGAAGGGCGACCCAAGCAAAAGTTAGAGTAAGAAAAAAAAAGAGAAAAATGCAAAGAATGAAAAAAAGAGAAGGAAGAAAAATGAAGAAAATGAAAAGAAAAGATGAAAAAGAAAAGAATTGAAAAGAAAAGAAGAACATGGCTCGCAAGGTTGAAAACCCGGAAAGGCGGCCTTGGCAAAAGTTAGAGCACAAAAGGAGAGGTTAATACCCGAGTGTACCTTACCCGAACTACGTAAGGCTTGATTCCCATGTTTGGGATACGTAGGCAACTTCATTCTGAAGTCCAGCCACAAACACTTCCAAATCGATTATGTCCATGTAATGGTTCTCATCATCTTTGTCTTCTCTGAATCCGAGAGTTCGGTTGTAACCGTCACTTTGAGGACTGTTTACAGTATGTTGCGGCGCTATTCAAACAAGGGGCAACTTTCTGTTGCCATTCGATGCACTGCGGTGCCATTCAAACAAGGGGCAACTTTCCGTTGCCGTACAGTGTCCTTCAGACAAGGGGCAATTTTCCATTGCTATGGGTCCGAGGTCGTGCATCTTAAGAGTAGGTTCCGTGCTCATTGAGCAGTGGCCGTTTGCAAAAATAGTTTTTGAGAATTTTTACTGAGGTTGACTAATTCTCTCGAAAATTATTCCATTTTTCTAAATCTAGACCATTTCTTGGACCCAAAAACGAAAAATTTTCAGTGCTCATAGCTTGACTTGCATGATTTTGAATCAAAAAATCGAATAAGCATGTTAATCTAACTCTCATATTGATCAAAACTGTTTTAGTAGAAAGCAAAAACAAAAAATGGTCAAAATGATGAACTAGGGGCACAGTTGAGTCAGGTTTTCTGTCTTTTCCCCTTTATCAATGCACTTGCCAGAAAGGGCACTATACTTGCCAAGAAGGGCACCATACCTGCTAGGGAGGGCACAATTGAAGTCAACAGCAAAGGGCTAAAAGCTCTCTTACCCTCCAAGCAACAAGGTATCAAGCCAAGTGCGAAGCACGAACTAGAATAGGGCAAGATATTCCACTCCATCATCTGGACAGATCTGATCGCGTCCAAACTCCCTAGTAGAGCATCGTCAACCGATTTTAGCTGCAGATTTGCTACACACCCAGTTGTAGCGCAACCCCTCTGTGGAAGAAACTCACTGTTGTGAGCAGAAGAAAGAGAATCTAGCAGAATGCTAGTGGCATGAGCCCGCAACTTCTTGCTCATCCATCAACCACCCAGGAGAGGGATGAAAAATGAGAGATTGAAGAATAGAGAGATATGCGCTGAGAGAAAAAGTGAGGAAAAGGGTTTTGAGAGAAAAACCGAGCTTGAGGGCCGAGTGATGTGAGAATCACAAATGAGAAAAGGGTGGGAAATAATACCCGGTGAAACAGGCTCCCTGTGCACATTTGAGTCTTGTGTTTTGTTTTGTTTGTCTCGATTCTTGTTTTGAGTCACTTCGAGTGTCGATAGATGTGTTTAGGTTGTTTACCTTTATTTTCTGTTGTTAGGTCGTCTTTGCTATGTTCAGTTGTAGGCTCAATACCCGGTCGAGAACTCATTTTCTCAATTTCAAAAATGATTTGTTGTGTGCTCAGAGTGCTGTGCCATTCTCCACATTTGTGCAAAAAAGGAATTTGTTCTTTCAAAAACTGTAGGGTTCAACCTAGGTCATGTGAGAACAATAAAACAAGTACCTATCTGAGGCTATATAGGTTCCGGACTGCAAAGCAAAAGAAAAGAGGAAAAATCGAAGCATCTGAGTGTGTTTCACCTTCAGTGAATTCCGTGATTGTACTTCGGATGTACCTTTTCGGCCTTGTCACTACTCTGAAGTATGAATGTATCTCGACCCCAAGCTTAAGCCTGCTTCAAATCAAAATGGCAATTAAAGCAGCAGATGTTATCTCTCTCTAATATGAACAGGGTGTGCTCGTTTTTGAGCTGAGTGTGTTGTAAACCCCTCCGAAAGGTAAATCGGAGGTCACGTTTGAATTTGGTCTCGTTAAGGCTTGTATTCCCTTATTCGGCATTTTGTTTCAAATATGCATTGTCACGCACTTTCCACTTGCACTGTGATGCACATTTCAATCACATTGTTATGTGCACTCTTTTTTTGAAACACCGGGATACGTCCCTACGTTTCTTCCTTCTTTTTCGAAACACCGGGATATGTCCCTACGTTTCTCTCTCTTTTTGAAACACCGGGATACATCCCTATGTTTCTTCTCTTTTTTCAAAACACTGGGATACATCCCTATGTTTCTCATTCCTTGCGGAACATCGGGATACGTCTCTATGTTTCTTATTCCTTGCGAAACACCAGATATGTCCCTATGTTTCTCCTTTCTTTCGAAACACCGGGATACGTCCCTATGTTTCTTCTTCTTTTCTAAAACACCAGGATACGTCCCTATGCTTCTCCCTCTTCAGTTAAAAGCGTTCGGAATACGTTTCAATGCTCACACCATTCTGAAACACTGGGATACGTCCCTATGTTTCTCCCTTTTCGGTTAAAAGCGTTCGGAATACGTTCCAATGCTCACACCATTCCGAAACACCAGGATACGTCCCTATGTTTCTCCCGCTTCGGTTGAAAGCGTTCGGAATACGTTCCAATGCTCACACTATTCCTAAACACCGGGATACGTCCCTATGTTTCTCCCTCTTCGGTTAAAAACGTTTGGAATACGTTCCAATGCTCACACTATTCCGAAACACCGGGATACGTCCCTATGTTTCTCCCTTTTCGGTTAAAAGTGTTCGGAATACGTTCCAATGCTCACACCTTTCCGAAACACCAGGATACGTCACTACGTTTCTTCCTCATTTCCGAAACACCGGGATATGTCTCTACGTTTCTTCCTTCTTTTCGAAACACCGGGATACGTCCCTACGTTTCTCCCTTCTTTTCGAAACACCGGGATACATTCCTATGTTTCTCTCTCTCCGAAACACCGGGATACGTCCCTATGTTTCTTTCTCTTTCCGAAACACTAGGATGCGTCTCTATGTTTCTCTTTCTTTCCGAAACACCGGGATACGTCCTCATGTTTCTCCTTCATTCCGAAACACTGGGATACATCCCTATGTTTCTTCTTCTTTCTTTCGAAACATCGGGATACGTCCCTATGTTTCTCTCTCTTTCCGAAACACCGGGATACGTTCCTACGTTTCTCTCTTCTTTCTGAAACACCGGGATACGTCCCTATGTTGCTTATTCCTTGCGGAACACCGGGATACGTCCCTATGTTTCTCCTTTCTTTCGAAACATCGGGATATGTCCCTATGTTTCTCCTTTCTTTCGAAACACCGGGATACGTCCCTATGTTTCTTCTACCTTTCCAAAATACCAGGATATGTCCTTATGTTTCTCTCTTCTTTCTGAAACACCGGGATACGTCCCTATGTTCCTTCCACCATTTCGAAACAGCGGGATACGTCCCTATGTTTCTTTGCATGATCATAAGTTATGCTCAGCTTTGTGCATTGTCTTGCATTTTGCCCCTGCCTTCGGGCGCATATCTTTATCTATAGTTTGTATGCTTTGTCTAAGTCTTCGGCCTTGTCAAAAATGGGTCATCTCAGGGCTTTGACAATCACTCTCGCCATTGTTATGACTTTCGAGTTCTGTCAAAGAGGGGCAACTGTAGACACCCCATTTTTGAGCGTCCTCAAGACTTGGACGTCACCGTTTGAACACTCGGTGATCATCCATGTTCGTGTTCGTCTCGAGTTCTCGGAGGTTTTGGCCGCGTGTCTTGCCTCAAGACCTCCCGACTTGTGTTTTTGCTTCTGAGGGCAAGAAATGGCTTGATTGGACATCCCCACACCTCGCCGGCCATGGCTTGAGGCCACCGGCCATTGGTGACGGTCGGTTGGCACTATTGGTGGTCGGTCGGCACCTTTGGTGGCCGGTTGGCACCTTTTGTGGCCGGTTGGCACCTTTGGCGGCCAGTCGACATCTTTTGTGGTCGGTCGGCCATCTTTGTTGGCCGATTGGCTCTTTTTCTGGCCGAGACCTCTTCTTGGGGGAGGCTTGACCCTTTTGAACCCCCTGTTTTAGCTTCTTGAGGAAGCTTGAACATTTTGAACCCTTGGTTTTAGCTTCTTGAGGAAGTTTGAACCTTTTGAACCCTTGGGTTTAGCTTCTTGAGGAAGCTTGAACCTTTTGACTCTTTGTTCTAGCTTCTCCAAGAAGCTTGAACCCTTTGTCTAGCTTCTCCAAGAAGCTTGAACCCTTCTAAGCTTCCAAGAGAAGCTTGCCCCTTTTGCACCCTTGTCTAGCTTCTCTAAGAAGCTTGACCCCTTTGCCTAGCTTCTCCAAGAAGCTTGGCCCTTTTGCTTAGCTTCCCTTGGAAGCTTGCCCCCTTTGACCCTTTTGCCTTAGCTTCTCCAAGAAGCTTAGGCCTTTTGCCTTGTCTATATAAGGAGAGCTTCTCCTTCCATTTCAAGGGTTGAAAAAAATTTGATATATAGGATATATATATCACTCTCTCTCTATATCTCCCTCTCTCTCTACATTTGTCTGGGTTAGAAGGTTCAAAAGGGTCTAATTCTTGCACATTTACACTACACCTCTTAGCCTAACACCTCCAACACCAACCTAAGCTTCTTGAAGGGTCTTGAGAGGTCCTAAGGAGCTGCATTTTTGGTCCATAAGCTGCTGGAGTCGCAGCTTTGAAGAAGTTCATCAAGGGTGAGCACTATTCCCTATTTATTTCCCATTTTTGCACACACTTTTAGCCTTACTTTCAGGCATATTTTGGCTTTGTCAGAAACTAAAAAAAGTCTTATTTTGAGCTCATTTTGAAGTTTGTTTGAGAACACTTTTGTGTTTGGGGTGGTTTACCCCCTCTTAGGCCTTATTTGGCCTCTTTTTTGTGCATTTTTGGCGAGCTCCGGGACCACCTTGTGTGGACCTCCTCACCACTGAAATCTTGAGGGATTTCAGTGGTGAGGATGGTGGTTTGAGGTCCTAAGAAGGAGAGGGCTATCCCCTCTTCTTATTGTCTTGTTTACTTACATTTTTGGCCTTACAAAGGAGCCCATACTTGCATGCTTCCAAGCTTTGTTTCAAGCATTTTTCAGTGGATTTTAGGACCCCCATAAGCCATTTCTAGAGTTTTCTTGGCTATGTTGAATGTCCTTGCATGTGTAGAGTAGCCCTCTTATTGGCCTTTCAAAGGGACGCATCATTCTTGCATGCATGGACCTTGTTTCTATGGGTTTTTGGGGCTTATTTTACATACCATGTTACTGTTTTTGGCTGGTTTGGTGACCTCTCATATGCTTCATATAGGTGTAGTGTAAACCGTGCTTACTAGCCTATGTTGCATGTTGTTTTGGCTCTTCATGTTAGCACCTTTTGGCCATGCCTTGAATTGATTTCATGCATGTTTTGGACTGCCTTAGCACTGTTTTCATGCCTCATGGTCAAATAATGCTTGTTATGCATGCTTGTAGTGCAATGTCCATGCCTAGCTTTGAGTTTTGAAGCTTCTTGCATGCTTGAATGGTAGTGTTTTCATGTTTTAGGGTCATTTTGGAGTCATTTGGCATGCCATTTCAGATCTGGAACATGCACCATTGTGTGCCATATTTCCTCCTTGCCATGCTTTGGTAGAGTTGCATTTTTGTGCCTTAAGCTTGGTTAATGCATTGTGCATGCATTCCATGTATTTTGTTGCCTCACTTGCATCATTATGGCCACTGATTTTGGCATGCTTGCGAGCTATCCATGTTAGTTTAAGTCCATCATCGCATGTTGTGGTATGCCATGTATGTTTACATGTCTAGGTTGTGTGCCTATTGCATATTAGATGCATTGCATAATCATGTTGCATTAGCCTTGCTTGCATGCGTGTTTTGTGTGTGCATTTCATTTGATATTGAAGTTGCAAACTTGGCGTCTTAGGCCATCATGCATTGAAATACATAATTGATGGCCTGAGGGTCGAGGGTCATGCTCCTTTGAGTCCATTGCATGATAGAGAGTGTGTCCATGCATACATTTGCTTGAAAATTCCATGCCATACACTGCTTGCCCTCTGCTGTTGTCAACTGCAGGTTTTAGCAGGAAGAATTGGCCGGCCGGCAGTGTTGAGTGCCGACTGGCAAAACATGTTTGGCCGATAGCACAAGTTTTGGCCGATAGTACCATTCCCATGGCCGGTGGAATTGTGTTTTGGCCGGTGACATTCCAGGACACTCGGCGATGATTCAAAGCGATTAAAATTTGTGTGATCCTCAGAGGGGCAGGGCAGTGTAAACAGAGGCAATAGTGCTATGGCGGCGAGTTTCCAGGCGAGACAGATCAAGCATGCATGATCCACGCATCCCGAGGCAGGGCTGCGGCCACCTTCTTTCTGCATTTATTTCGTTAATTAATTAAGGGTCTGTAATAATTAATTAGCTAGGATAGTTGATTTATTATTTGGCTTGTATATTCTTTTGGTCCCTCCGAGCGAGGGCGAATTTTAATAAGTGTGGGTGCGTGTGTGCATGTCTTCCAACCCCCGCTTCTTTCTCCCTTTTACTTACCTGCTTTTGATGGTTAGTATTAGGTCATGTTTAATTTAGCATACCTTATGCTATGCATGCGTGCATCCATTCATTTGTCTTACATGCAAAGGGCTCGGCACATCATGCTAACTGCACTTGTATTTCAATTCCAAGTTGAGTACTTGTTAGTTGCAGCATTTCACATGCCATCTTTAGGATAGCTGAGCCTATTATAGTTGCATTTTGCATGTGTTGCATTAGCCACCTTAACATGAACTAGGATCATGCATATGATTACTAACTAGTTTCTGTTTTGGCTTGGAGTATTAGGTAAGCTTTTATGCTTTAGCATACCATATGCATGTGAGTGTTGCCATAATAGCATGATTACCATGAGGCTAGCTGCTTATGTGTTATAACTGCTTGAATGCCTGTGGGTGGAGGTTGAGTTGTTTAAATCGGAACAATGCATTGAACGCGAGTTTTAAGCCCACTAGATAGTGGCAAAACCATCTTTTCTAAAAAAGCCCACTCGAGGGTGGCAAAACCTGCATTTTAGCCTATTTACGAGTAGCAAACCATTTTCAAAACAAACATGAAATGTTTTGTTCCAATTTAGGTGATTTGGTCTATACTTGTTTGCTGTGCGCATAACATAGTATTTCTAGGCTAATAACCGGAATAAGAACGTATAATGTTTTCAAAACAAGATATCACAGTTAGTAGAGGCCGATCTTCGGATCGGGCGAGAGGGGGTGCTCATAGCTGACCTTCCCCAATCGTACCCAAGTTCCCAAGCTGAGGCAACTTTGGTGATGATGGACACGTGGCCTTTGGCACCGAGTCAGGGTTTCCTAAATTCCCCCATTAAAAAATATTATGTGGTGACTCTGTATCTGGCAAAGCAGTCCATGTTTGGCACTTCTTTACAAAAAATCTGTTTTCAAAAACGATTTGCCGGATTTGGACTCTTTGGTTCAGATTAAGAACCGTGACAAATCGAGTCGGAACTGTGGCATGAGGCCCTCACGCGGGGCGCGTCTACACTCTCCTTGTGTCTTGCTTACTAATCTAGCATTCTCCATTTTTTAGCTTATTGTTCTAGGTATCTTTGTCTTAATTCCAGCTTGTTTTTGGACTTATTTAGCATTGTTTAGGACTATTTTTAAGTGTTCATTGCATTTAAGCCTTGTATTGCATGCTTGTAATGTAATTGTCCTCATAGGTTTGGTGGTTTACGCCTTAGCCACCAGCCTATTTGAGTTGATAACCCTTATTTATGGCTTTCCGTACTTGTGATCATCTTTAATCACCTCTGCAACCTTCCTCCTGTCTTGGCTTTTGCTTTGCTTTGAAAGTTGTTTCAAGCCATTTGTTTGTTTAAGCTTGAGATTGAGGTTTTATGCTTAATGGTTTAATCCCTTTAGGGTTCATTACCAACGGCATGACATTTCTCTCATCCCAACAATAACTCTTCGTTTGGTACTCCTTTCCATTAGAGGACTTAAAGCTCATCTTTGGACTTAATTGATTAATGAATGGAAAGGTAATTAAAAAGGATGTTAACTTGGACTAAAATGGAGCAAGGCAATAAAAAGTGTTGTGTTCAATCGGACGTTAATTAAACACATGGAAACTTGGGCCATTTCATACTTGCTAGTGATAAAATGATTATTCAAGTTTCCAAGGTCAACCACGTCCCTTGATCAATCCATGATAGGGAGGGGGTTTGAGTGTCTTATTTTTTGCATTTATTGAACTTGCACACTTTGGTTCATAGACCGTCATGCAATGAAATTGCATTAATTGATGGTTTTTGTGAATCAAATTCACTACTCCTTTGAGCTGTTTGATGATAATGAGGGGTAAGTTGTGCAAACAACCCTTGAGAATACCTTGGTTGTGCTCCGTTTGCTCTCTGTTGCAGTGGAGAGAAACCAGGCATTAGTGGCCGGCATGCCACTTTTTGTGGCTGGCAGGCCACCTTTTGTGGACGGCAGACCATTTTGTGGCCGGCAGGCCACCACTTCTAGCCTGCTGGCCACCTTTGCAAAACCCAGCAGTGGCTTTTTGAAATGGAACAAAGTTGGTTTTGAGGTAAAAAATAGCGCAAGTGTTCTAACTGTGCAACATAAGCTTCTTGGCAGTGGAACAGTGGCTTTTTTTCTCGGGTGGGAATCTGTGCGCATGCATGAGCACTCCTCGTTTCCCAAGGCTGTTTTAATCTAATTACTTATCTTAGATATTTGTTGTAATTAATTAGTTGTAGCTGGTTAATTTTGTAAAGTGTTGTCAATAATTAGTTAGCTATACTAGTTATTTAATTTTGTCTTGTGATAATTAGTTAATTAGCTAGAATAGTTAATTAATTTGTTGTTGTAATAATTGGTTAAGTAGCTTAGCTAATTTATTCATTTGGGTTTGTAATAGCTAGTTAATTAACTTGGCTAGTTAGTTTATTCGGACCCTCATGTGCGACGGCAAAATTTGTAATAATGTATATGTCTTCCAATCCAACATCTTTCTCCCTTTTATTTAAACTGCTTATGATGGTTAGTTTAAGGCATCATGTTTAATTTAGCATATTTCATGATTTGCATCCACTTGTTTTGCATGCACCGAGGCTTGGTTCATCATTCTAACTTGCATTGTTAGTTAATATTTCTTTGAATACGTGCTTAGACCGCATATTGTCAAATTGATTCATATGCCATATTACTTGTCGAGCCTAGTAATTGCATATCGCATGCGTTGTATTAGTCATGTTGCATTAGTTAGAGCATACATTTACTCTTTTCTTTTGGCTTACCTTGGAGTACTAGGTGAGCATTTTCGCTTTAGCATATTGCATGAATGTGGTTGTTGCCATAGCAAAGCATATTCACTATGAGGCTAAGTGTTTAGATGATAAACTGTTTGAATGCCTGCGGATAAAGACTAGTTGTTCGAATTGGGATGGTTTGATTCATGTACATTTAAGCCCATTTTTTCGAGTGGCACATTCACAAACTCTTTTCAAAACAAACATGAAATCAAGTGTTCCAATTTTTGCAAGTTAGTCTATACTTGTGTGTGTGCGCATCACATAGTAAGTTAGCCTAATAACCGGAACAAGAGCATATAATGTAAATAAGATTCATATCATGATTAGTAGAGGCAGATCTTTGATTGGGCGAGCAGGGGTGCTCAATTCATGACCTTCTCCTCTTGTACCTAAGTTCCCGAGTCGAGACAATCTTGCTGATGACGGATACGTGGCCTTTGGCACGAGTCATGGGTTTCCTAAATTTTCCAAAAACATTTAGGTGGCGACTCTGTATTTGGCAAAGCAGTTCATTTTTGGCTTTTTTTTTTATTCAAAATTGATTTTCCAAAAAGATTTGCCGGACTTGGACTCTTTGGTGTTTATCTATTTTACATTGCACTTGTGAGATCAAATTTAGAATTGCGGGAGTCCGATGCTGTAGGGCTTATTCGTCTTCCGAAAGGGAGTGCAAAAAATCGAGCTGCAGTAGGGCACTGAACTGAAGATTGATTGCCCTTGAGGCAATATTTAGAGCAATTGGTGGCCTTAAGACACCTGAACAAATATATCGAAGAGGAAGCTCAGCCGGCCCCCCAGGACCACAATGGGCCAGACTGAATGCCAGTTGAAGTTAGCTTATCGGATGAAGGCCACTGAGCTAATGGTATACAGTGACTCCCAATTGGTCGTCAACCAAATTTCTGGCAATTATGAAGAAAAGGACGATATAATGACTAAATATCAGGCAATGGTCAGAACCAAAATAAAAAAATTTGAAGTCGTGAGGAAAGAACAAATTAGCCAAGAAGAAAATAGCAAGGCAGATAAGCTGGCCAGTTTGGCGTCGATGGTAGGCAATTTTATCCTAAATCCTTTGCTAATCGACTTCTTACCAAGACCAAGCATTGAGGAACCTGAAGTTGTCGAGGTTTGCGCCGAACTAGGTCCCTCATCGATGGACCCCATCATGATCTTTTTGAAAGATAGGATTTTACCAGAGGACAATAAAGAAGCCAACAAGATTCACGCCAAGTCACAACGGTTTTGGTTTTCTTCCTCCCTAGCCTTGTACAAAAAGTCATTCACTAGACCATACTTGAAATACGTTCATCCTTGCAAGGTCGAAGCCTTCTTATTTGTGATACACAAAGGCATTTATGGAAGTCACCAAAGGGGAAGATCTTTGGTTTACCGAGTTATCTCACAAGGGTATTGGTAGCCATACATACAAACAAACGTAGAGAAGTACGTCAAGAAGTGCGAGAAATGCCAGAAGTTCGCACATCAAATCCACCAACCAACCAGAGAGCTCTTACCTCTAACCAGCCCATATCCTTTTGCAATGTAGGGTTTGAATATAGTGGGACCACTCCCAATCGTGCCGAGCGGTAGAAAGTTTTTCATCGTAGCGACAAATTACTTCACGAAATGGATAGAGGCAGAGGCACTTGCGTCCATCAAGGAGAAAGACGTCAAGAAGTTAATTTGGTAGAATATCATAACTTGATTTAGAATTCCCAAGGCGTTGATCTCCGACAATGGCACTTAATTTGATAGACGAATTTTCAGAGGCTTTTGCGAGGAACACAAGATAGAATTCTACAACTCCACACTAGCCTATCATCAATCCAACGATTAGGCCAAAACATCAAACAAAGTGATCCTAGATGGCTTGAAGAAGAGGTTGGAAAAGGCAAAAGGAAAATGAGTTAAGAAACTCCCCCACGTCTTATGGGCCTACCGAACTACGCTAAGGCGTTCAACCGGAGAAACACCCTTTGGTTTGGCTTATGGCATGGAAGTAGTCATTCCCCTAGAAGTTGGTCTTTCAACCATCAGGAGTGAGCACTTTGACCTAGACTTGAATGGGAAGGCACTAGCACTGGAGCTAGATCTAGCCGATGAAAGAAGAGAGAAGGCGTTAATCCACATTGCTTCTTATTAGCAAGAACTATCCAGAAAATGCAAATTGTTTTGACAAGACCATATGATTGAATCAAGCTCTTATTAGGTTTGACTGGCACTTGAACATGTATCTCCCAATAGTCATATAACGATTCCGATTTTGCCCATCACTTGTTGTGAACTGTAGACATGCCCCGCGTGAGGGCCTCCGTGCTACATTTTGGACTTGAAAATGTGTCACAGTTCTTAATCTGAACCAAAGAGTCCAAATCCGGCAAATCGTTTTGAGAAAACAGGTTTTTGAAAGAAGTGCCAAACATGGACTACTTTGCCAGATACAGAGTCGCCACCTAAATATTTTTAATAGGGGATTTAGGAAACCCTGACTCGTTTGCCTAAGGTCACGTGTCCGTCATTACCAGAGTTGACACAGCTCGGGAACTTGGGTACGATTGGGGAAGGTCAGCTATGAGCACCCCCTCTCGCCCGATCCGAAGATCAGCCTTTACTAACCATGATATCTTGTTTTGAAAACATTATGCGTTCTTATTCCGGTTATTAGCGTAGAATTACTATGTTATGCGCATAGCAAACAAGTATAGACCAAATCGCCTAAATTGGAACAAAACATTTCGGCCTTGTTTGGTTTGTGTTTCTTAAAAAAATTTGGGAAAAGTTCTCTACAAATAAGTTTTCAAAAGCAATCAAACTAAACAAATTTTCCCAAATTTTTTTTTCAAAACTTGTTTGGTTTACAAGTTTTCCAAACAAATCTCTCTCTCATACACAACAAATCAATCACTTTTTCCAAAACTCTCTCTTAAAATAAATTTTCAAAACATCTTTTCAAAAAAAATCAAACCAAACAAATTTTTGTACTTTTTATCTCAAAACATGTTTCTCAAATACAAACCAAACAAGCCCTTCATGTTTGTTTTGATGATGGTTTGCTACTCACAAGTAGGCTAAAGATGCAGGTTTTGCCACCCTCAAGTGGGCTTTAGAAAAGATGGTTTTGTCATTATCTAGTGGGGTTAAAACTCACAGTTTCAATGCATTATTCCAATTTAGGTAATTTGACCTCCATCCACAGGCATTCAAGCAGTTATATCACATAAGCAGCTAGCCTCATGGCAATTATGTTATTATGGCAACACTCACATGCATGTGGTATGCTAAAGCATAAAAGCTTACCAAGTACTCCAAGCCAAAACAAAAACTAGTTAGTAATCATATGCATGATCCTAGTTCATGTTAAGATGGTTAATGCAACACATGCAAAATGCAACTATAATAGGCTCGGCTATCCTAAAGATGGCATGTGAAATGCTGCAACTAACAAGTACTCAACTTGGAATTGAAATCCAATGCAGTTAGTATGATGCGCCGAGCCCGGTGTATGCAAGACAAATGTATGGATGCACGCATGCATAGCATAAGGTATGCTAAGTTAAATATGCCCTAATACTAACCATTGAAAGTAGGTAAGTAAAAGGGAGAAAGAAGTGGGGGTTGGAAGACATACACACACTCACACACACTTATTACACAATTGCCCTCGCTCGGAGGGTCCGAATAAATATTACAAAACAAATGAATACTGCTAAATTAATTATTACAGAACTTCTAATTAATTAACAAATTAAATGCAGAATTAAAGTGGCCACAGCCCCCACCTCAAAATGTTTGGATGATGCATGCATGACTCAGACGCCTGAACTTCACGCCATAGCATTCTTTGCCTCTGTTTACACTGCCTAGCTCCTCTGAAGACTGCACAAGTCTTGGGTTAGGTTCTCTTCACACTGTGGAGCACCACCGGCTAGGAGGAATGGCCACCGGCTATAGGAAATGGTCACCGGCCACTGATGAAGTTATCGTCCATTTATGGATGACCGGTCAGCACTAGAGATGGCCGGCCAGCCAAAGCTTCCTGCAGAAACTGGTTTTGACAGCAACAGAGGGCATGCAGTGTATGGCATGGAATTTTTAAGCAAATGTAAGCATGGCCACGCTCCTTATCATGCAATGGACTCAAGGAAGCATGACCCTCGACCCTCGGGCCATCAATTATGCATTTTTGATGCATGATGGCCTAAGAGGCCAAATTTCGCAATTCAATGTAAATGCATGCAACCAAAAGAGATGAATGCCAACACCCTATCATGTTGAGGTCAAGGGGATTGACGACCGAGGGTTGAGACGTGTTACATCACTTGGAGTATGAACACTTCTCAGTCCTCATACTTGGTTTGACACCCCAAACCAAGCAAAATGTAATGCAATGTATGCAAGGTGGCTCAAGTATGCAACATGACTCAAACATACAACATGAGGCTAATAGGTACAAAGCATGCCAAATGCGAAGTGACCTATCAAACAAAATGCAATGTGATACATCCTATCGTACAATGTAAGCATGAAACCAAAGTAATGCAATACAATCATGCAATGATGGACCTAAAACACAAAGGCGACCTCACCCCACCCCCAAAAACAAAGGACAAAAGATGCCTAAAATGATGGATAAATACTCATGTAAGCATGCACACCAATAGGCTCAAGACTAAGGCATAACAAAAGAGCATTCTACTACCACTACCCTAAGCAAACATGGCATAAGCTATAAAACCAAAACAGAGTTTTAAGGAACCAAAATAAGCCCCAAAACCCACTGATATGGTAGCCCCAAAGGTTTAAACACTTAAGCATGCACAATGCTCATTTCAAGGCATAAAAGGACACATCTTCAAAGCATGAAAGAGGTGATGAATGCAAGCATACAAGCATGGTTTGGGGACTGAAATGGCATGGTAAATGATTCCAAATTATTGAAATATATTGAAATAGACCAACTAAGGCGTGTTTATGACTCACATACTTGGGGCTCACAAGCCAAAATGCATAGCAACCATATCACACATGTCAAACATGACCAAATCAGTAACCAATAGACCTCAAGCATGGCATAATAATGCTAAAACCTTCTTAGGACCAAACCAAAATCATGCTCAAATGATATGCTACAACATGATACACTTTAAGCCAAATGATGGGATTTCAAAGCAAGTGTATTATACATGCAAAAGGCCAACAAATCAACATGTGGAAAAGATAAAACATGCTAAATGAACACCAAATAAGCTCTGAAATAAAGCCAAACAAGACTAGGCGTGCATGCTACCATATTGAGCCAAATATGCAAACAAGAGAGAGACCAAGGGAGAGGGGTGTCCCTCCCCTATGCAAGACCTCAAAACCCCTTCTTCACCACTAAAAATCCACTAGATTTTAGTGGTGAGAAGGTCAATACACAAGAGTAACCAAAGCTTAACAAAGAGAGCACCAAAAGGGCCAAACAAGGCCTAGAAGGGGGAGGTCAACCCCAAACAACAAAATGTTCTTAATGAAAGATCTCAAGCATGCAAATAGAAGACTTTTCTCAGTTATACACAAAGTCTAAAACAATAAGCAAGATAGGAAAAAGTCTAGTGCAAGATTGGGGAATCTAAAGTGAAAAGGTTACCCTTGAAGAACCCTTGATGAACAGCAAGTGCAGCCTCCTTCCTTTGATCAAAACCAGTCCAAAACCTCAAGAAAAACCCTCAAAGCCTCTCAAGGTCGAAGTATGGTGTAATGGTGTGTGTCTTAGTGCAAAACTAAGGTCAAAACACACTTTTAGGCTTCCAAACACACACAAAGGATAAGAGAGAGGGAGATATAGAGAGAGAAAGTATATGACAAATATCTGTATGTATGTTGCTCTGGTTTTTTCTTAACCCTTAACAATGGAGGAGGAGGGGTTCTTATATAGACAATGCAAATGACTTGAAACTTCTCAAAGAAGCTAAACAAAAAAGGGGTCAAAGGGGGCAAGGGGGGCAAGGCTTTCTGAGGAAGCTGGGACAGTTGGCAAGCTTCTTGAGGAAGCTAAGACAAAGGTCCAAGCTTCCTCAAGAAGCTAGACCAAAAGGGTGCAAAAGGGGCAAAACAGCCACACTTATGCACAGGGGGCAGAGTTAGTGCATTCCAGTTGGTACAGCTGGCATGCACCATGCCTGAAAAAGGCAAAAAAGTGCTACCGGCCAGAAAAGGAGGCCACTTGCCAGACAGATGGCCGGCCGGCCACATTGAATGCCGACCGGCCAATGGTATACTTCACCAATGGCCAGTAGCCTCAAAACATGACCGGTGGCCTCAAGCCACGGCCGGTGGGTTCTAGGGGTAGCTAACAAGTTACTCTGTACCCTTAGAAACAAAAACACAAGTGTTTGGTGCCAAACCAAACACAGAACAGTCGAGTTGAGAGATCCTGAGGCAAGGAGCGTAGCCGAGACCTCCAAGAACTCAAAACGAAACACAAACATGAGTAATCACCGAGTGTTCGAGTGGTGACGTCCAAGTCTTGAGGACGGTCAAAAATGGGGTGTCTACAGTTTCGAACTCGGGTTTGTATGGTTTTAAATGCTTATTCATATCTTGTTTCCCTTGTCTCCCTTCTGTTTTGGTTATCGAATTGTAGTTGTGTGTTTAGAATAGGTTGGTTGCTTGTTTTTCCAAACCTTTGTTGCCTAGATTTTGGCTCCTCCACTCGACCAGGTATTCTTGTGCTTGAGCGGGCTTCACGGTTTTTTCTCTTCTACTCAAGCGGACATTCTTGTGCTCGAGCGGGCTTTGCAAACTCTCAGTATTTTGCAGGTCTGCAAAACTACTGGGAGGCTAATTTCTATGCTCGAACGATGTCTACTATGCTTGAGCAGGTGGGCACTCGAGCGTAGGGCTATCATCTGCAAAACTACTGGATGTATGTTTTTTACGCTCCAGCGTCACTTTTTGTGCTCGAGGGGTGAGCGTCTTGTTCATGTGTCTTGGTGCTTGAGCGGTCTTTCTTGCGCTTGAGTGAAATAATTTTTTTGTGTCTGATGCTCGAGCAGCATTTCTTACGCTCGAGCCGACTGTGCATATATCAGATCGTGAAAATGACTTTTTACATCACTTTTTCAGATCTTTTCACCTTAAAGCCTAAAGTTGAGACCCTCTCTCTCTAAAACACACACACACACACTCTCTCTCTCTATATATATATTTTCACCTAGTTCTAGTGGTTTCTCCACTCATTCACCTTTGTTAAAAAGATAGAGCATCTCAAGATCGACACTTTGATCCAAATAGAGTTGGGTTTGGACATCTTTGAAGTTTCATTCTTGGTTGACTCATCTTCTCTTGTTGAGGTAGGGACTTTCTACACTTTGTTATGGTTTTTAACTTTAGTTATTTGTGGTTGTGTAACAATGGTGGGTTTTGGGATATAAAATCAAAAGATGGGTTTTGAGTAAATGTGAAATAGATGGCCATGGGATTAAATATAAGGTTGTATTATGGCCAAATGCCTGATTTGGGCCACTTGAGTTGCTATTTTAAAAAGGAGGAAAAGTTTTTCCCTAGTTGGTTCGAATAATTATTTTGCATAAACAAATGAAATTGGTGTTGCAAATATTAAATTGGATGGATATTGGTAGAAATGGTGGAATTGGATATGTATTATCTCATACCTATGGAAATTTGAATTTATTATCTGTCTAGAGATTGAATAGCTGTTTAGAAATAGCTGTATTGGACTATCGGTAGAGGATAGTCACGATTGTTGTAGAAACTAACCTCTTGTTGAATTAAAACTAACCTCTTGTTGATTGTCATTGAATATGACTATGTTTAAATACATTGTATTTGTATGATTGATTGGGAGGAGAAAATGGGAGTTACTCCATTGTTTGGGAGGAGATAGGGGATGAACTCCATTGAAATTAAGTTGGCCGGAATGTCCAGGTTGAAAGTCTTGAAATCTTGCTTATACATGGGTGTCGGTTCCCGCGGACGAAATTTTCGTAAAATGGCAAAGTGAAGTGTTTGTGTGTTGGTTGCGTTGATTAGAGAACCGTTGAGTTGTAATCTCGGCCGGTTTGTTGAAATATAAATGAAATTGACTCATGAATTGAGATGATACAAATTGACTGTAAATAAACTGAAGGAAAATGGATTGAAACACAATTTTGGATACCTTATGCTTATAAATGAGAATGTTTTGTTTCAAGCATTACATGTGCACATCGTACTTATACCTTTGTTAAATCTCATATATTGTGTTAGATTGTTTCTACTGGGCTTTGGCTCACCTTATTTGGGAAACCACTTTCAGGTACAGGTGACATGCTTCCTCCAAGGACGTAGCTTGCGAGGATTTAGGAACTGGAGGCTCTATTTTGTTGTTTTGTGCTTAATGTTTATTCAAGCTGAGGGCTTTGTATGTACAGAGCTTATGCCTCTTTTTTGTTGTAACCAAGCAATGTCTTGGAAGGTTCTAAGCCCATAGGGCATTTATTTCGTTGATCATTAACTGGTGTTACATGCTATAGATTCAAGATGTTCATTTATAAATGTGTATCGCATGTGCTACCTTTTGTAATACAAACTCTGATGAATGAAAGTATTTTATTTCTATTATTCTTCCGTTAATGAGTTGGATTTATTATATTATTTTAGGGGCGTTACAACTTGGTATCAAAGCGTACTGGGTTTGAATACTTTGGGTATGTGGGAAGTGGTTAGTTCCACAATGGGTTTGTCTTGCTTGGTTGAGATGTTAGTATGTATTGTATGCTTATGTGATAACATGCTTATATGATTATATGGGTATGGGATTTAATTCCTAAGATATTGATTGGGTCTACGGGTTTCTAGAAGTCCTATTAGAAGAGCACTTGATCACTGTTGTTTCTAATTGGAACTCTCGCAATGCCGTGGGACGATCATTATCAATGAAGGAAATTCATATGTGTTTATGTGATTACGTGCTTATATGGAGTGATTTACTGTTGTCGATTGCATTAGGACATGAGTGAGTAGCTTTGGCATATTTGAAAATGTGCTAATCTTTTTCGTTACCTTTATTAGGATGTCAGGACGTGGACGTGGTGGTGGTAGGCGTGGTAGGCCTAGACGGCATGAGATGCCTCTACCGGATGATATTTTGTCACAGGAAAAGGGGGTTGGTCAGGCCAATATGGCCGAATTAGTTGGTTAGCAGGCCATGGGCGCCTTAGCCCGCGAAATGGCAGGATCATTGAGGGAATCCATGGACATTCTTAGGGCTAAGAATCAAGTCTAGGCCTAAGTAGCTGAGGCAGGGCCATCTTTCTTGAAGAAAGAGTTCTTTCGGTCGAATTCAAATGAGTTTTTGGGTGATCCCAAGGAGCCACTGAAGGCTGATGAGTGGCTAGAATAGATGGTGAAAATGTTTGAGATGCTCGGCATCGAAGACGGAGGTTTGATAGTGACTTGGTGTCCTTCCAATTGAAGGGAGATGCGGGTCGGTGGTGGAAGTATGTGCGGGGACGCATTGGAGGGATTTGGGAGGCCTTCGACGACGCCTTCCAGGAAAAGTTTTTGCCTACCACAGTTAAGGAGAAGTTGAGGGATCAGTTCTCTAAGTTGGTGCAGCTAAGTACACCAATGGCTGAGTTTGAGGCCACCTTCACCAATTTGTCGAGGTTTACACCTGAGTTAGTGGCGACTAAGGAGCGCCGTTGCTTGGAGTTTGAGAAACGGTTGACGACCGGGCTCATGTTTAGAGTGGCCGGATCCATGATTAGAGACTATGGGCGCCTTGTGGAGGTAGCGGCCCATCTTGAGACGATTATGCAGGCTAAGGAGGAGAGGATGAGGGGCTCCATGAGGAGTTAGGATAATCAGGGGGACAGTAAGAGGCAGAGGGGTTCTAACCCTTAGCCGTCCCAAGGGACTCAGCTGAAGTCCACTTTTCTAGTGCCGAGTTCGAGTTCTGGGAGAGGTGGTCATGGGGATTTCACTTACTTCAAATGTGGTTAGTTGGGCCACAAGTCTCCAGTTTGCCTGCAAAGAGGAGGAGGGCAGCGATTAACATCATCTTTGGCTCGTTCTCAGGGCCAGAGTCAGGGGAGAGACCGACCACTCACTTGTTTTCGGTGTGGCCAAGCGGGGCACATGAAAAGGTTTTGCCCATAGTTGGGTGGCACATCTGGTGCATCTGGTTCGAGACAGACACAGAGTCACCAGCTAGCATAGTCAGCACAGGCCTCAAGGGACAATCTGGAAGCCTTTTCGAGTCAGTCGATTACATCGATCCTATGCTCGAGGGTGAGCAGTAGATCGAAGCCTCTGGGGTGTGTGTATCTTTATTCTTGCACGCATCTAGTACCAATGCCTTCTGTTGTGAAAGGTACTTTTTTGTTTTGAAATTCAGTTACTAATGTGTTGATTGATACAGGTGCATCCCATTCATTTATCTCATCTACATTTGCATCAGTTTTGGGGTTGGAGTTGGCACAGTTAGCATCTCCTATCTGTGTAGAGTCGCCTATCGGTGGTGAGGTTATTTTGAAACAGGGATGTCGGGGTTGTGACATAGAGGTTTTTGGTCGTCGACTTCCATTGCATTTGTATTGATTGACATGTCTAGTTTTGACGTTATTTTGGGTTTGGACTGGTTATCGTCTTGCCAGGCTGTTATAGATTGCTACCGTCAAAGGGTTACTGTACGTACCCTAAGCGGTGATTGTTTTTACTTCTTAGGGGACCGGGTGGATAGTGTCTTATCACCAGTATATGATTTGCGTGGGCGGAGTGAACTTAGTTGTCTTCTTGCTAGCTTCTCGAGTGGTGCGTGTAATCAAGTCTGGGTTGAGTTTCCAAGGGTGGTTTGTTAATACCCATATGTCTTTCCCGAGGATCTTACTAGTTTACCACCTCACTAAGAGATCGAGTACTCTATTGATTTAGTGCCTGGCACAACATCGATTTCTATGGCACTGTATTGGTTTGCACCTGCTGAGTTGAGCGAGTTGAAGGTTCAACTCCAGGAATTGTTAGACAAGGGTTTATTCACCCTAGTACTTCACCTTGGAGAGCATCGGCTCTCTTTGCTAAAAGGAAAGATGGAGTGTTGCGACTTTGTATTGATTATTGGAAATTAAACCGGGTAACTGTTAAAAATAAGTATCTAATGCCTCATATAGATGACTTGTTTGACCAGTTGAAGGGGTCTTGCTGCTTCTCTAAGATAGACTTGAGGTCAGGTTATCACCAGTTGAGGGTAAGGGAGCAGGTGTCACACCCCAAATCCGGGCATGACCGGCCGTGGCCCACAGGGACTTAGCCCAAGGCACACGTAAGCCTAAACATGAACCCAAAACCATAAAGAATAAACGTGATGATAGCCCAGAAATAAATAAATCAACACTCAATCCAGTGACATACCACAAGTGAAAAACAAGTCATAACCAACTTCCTAAAAATATATATATAGTAAATGGGACACAAACCGCCCACAAAATAAAATAATTCTAAATAAAACCCAACCACAATGTATGCACAAAACTCGACAAACAGCCTAAAACAAATTAAATAAATGCTCTAGAGGTCCATGCAATTGAGTCTCAGCTACGCCACGAGTCCACCCTAAGTCCTTTTGACACCTGGAAGTGATAAAAATTAAGTCAGCTGATAGCTCAGTGAGTAGCAACATGGATAGTAAATACAATTCTGAAAACAGGGTTCACTTCCAAAATAAAATATATATCACAGAAACTAGTTTGGCATACAGTTTGGTAAATACAATCTGTTTCAAAAAGAAGGTTCCACACTTAAAATACTCATGTCTCGCAAGAACATGTTAAATGACAAATACTATTTGTTTCAAAAAGAAGGTTCCAGCTCAATACTTTAAATACTCATGTCTCGCAAGAACATGTTAAATGACATTAAAATACTCATGTCTCGAAGAACATATTAAAAGACATTTTCCATGATTATAACATGAACACCAATAATTTTTCGGGTACCAATAAAACAAATAATCACACACATTTCTCAAAGCTATAAGCCCGTTGGATCCAATACCGAACTAGGAGTCATCCTCGTGGTGGCACTGGCCTTTTCAAAGTCGATCCGATTGAAGGTCACCTAGTTATTTTTAAAGGTCTGTTTCACAATCGTTGAGCACTAGAGTCATTACGGCTAAACCGGATCTGTTCCCTAGTGGCCGAGTCACGCACACAAGGGAATAATTTCTGGACTAAATACACACATGGTCCCAATATTCAATACACATCGGCCATAAAACATGGTAGTTCATCATTATAAACATGAGACCAAAACAAATAGTTTACAGTATGCCAAGTTCACACATGTTTCAGAAATAATTTGATTCCATATTGATAATATAATAATTATCAAAACAGTTTAATCATGAAACAACAATTTAATTTTCCAACAGTTCAGGGTAAGGGAACATTTATAAAAATACGTAGCATGAAACTACTCACCTGGAAACGAAATAATATAATCCTTGAATAGAGTATGAAAGTCCAACTAGTGCCCTGAACCAATATGAAAACTACACGTCACTACTAATTTAAAAATACTAAAAAAATAGGAACTAAGTAACCTCAACTAAAGCGCACTAACACGGCTCAACCCAACTCACCGTTACTCTTAAATATTACCTAAGTTCATGTTCTTCAAGGTTTAAAATCACCCAAAACATGGGTTCCGGTCAAAACTTAATTAATTGTGACTTTAAGATAAAACAGAATTTCAAACAAGCCTTCCCAACCTATTCGCTAACTTTGAAAATTACAAAACCCACTCCACGCTATTCGAAAAATTCCAATAACCTCCAGATATGATCTAATATATCCTAAGTTTCAAATCCAATTGGTTTCACTTGATTTGCTTATCAAAATAATTATCTACAATTTACTATATCCAAACAGGTTGTTTTCTGCAGCACTTTAAAGAAATTGACGGTTCTCTTAATATACACAAGCAATCAATGCAAGGCCAAAAACGTACGAAACTAGACTCGTAACCGGTTCTAATGACACTAATTTGATAATTTTTGGATTTATACCCAAAGAGAACAACATTCCCGAATTTACTGTTTCGGACTGGTTTCCTGGACAGATTTGAATACCTCAATTTATATGGATTTTGACTCCCAAAAATTATAAAAAATTTCAGATATGCTATTCAATATGTAATTAATCTACCGTAAAAATTTCAGTTCAAAATTCCTCCGTTTGATATGATTCCTCAAAATTTAAAGTTTATGTTTTTAGGATCAAGAATTTCCATCCACCATTGTAACCCAAAACTTCCCAGCAACCCATTTACACAAGAAAATCCATTATTAAATACTAATACCTCTCTCTTTAACTCCTTCACAGCATAACCAAACCACCAATTAAATATAAAGAAATAATGAAACACACACCTGCATACCCAACAATTTCTTTGCCACATATGACCACTCTTACGCACAAATCAACCGAGATACACAGGTGATATGTTTGACTACCCAAATAACTCTATTGTTACATTAGTATAAGTATGTATGCAGGTATAACTATATAGAATAATCCCAAAACAGACCAGCCACACAACCCTCACAACGGCACAAGGAATTACATAAAGAGAATAAGAACAAATAGGAAGATAGTGAGGAAGATTACCTTGCTAAAGACACCACAAAACTGAAACAAGCTGTCTCTTTCCCTCTCCCGTTTCTCTAAAACTCACGGCTGCTACTAGGGTAGTTAAGAAAAGGATTGATATCTCACCATTAGGGTTTTATCCACCTATAATAAATTTTCAAAATGGCCCCTTACTAACTAGTTTATTATTATTATTATCATTGTTACTATCATTAAGATTATTATCAATAGTCTTAAAAATTGTGAACTTCCATAAAAAAATTATTTATAGTTTAAAAAAAATTAATTAAAGATCCCCCAAATATTTAATTTGCACCATAGGATTTACCATCAAAATATTTGAAATTGTAAAATTATTATTATTATTATTTAATTATGTACTTAATTTTTATTTATTTATTTATTTATTATTTTTTTTCGGGTTCTCACAGCAGGACATCTCGAAGACGGCCTTTCGTACGCGGTATGGCCATTATGAGTTTCTAGTGATGCCTTTTAGGCTGACCAATGCACCAGTTGTGTTTATAGACTTGATGAATCGAATCTTCCGTGAGTTCCTAGATCATTTCGTGGTCGTCTTTGTGGACAACATCTTGATTTACTCACCCTCTAAAGAGGAGCATGAGGAACTCTTGCGAGTAGTGCTTGAGTTTCTTAGAGCCCATAAACTTTACGCTAAGTTTGGGAAATGCGAATTCTGGCTTATGGAAGTTAAGTTCTTAGGCCATGTGGTATTTGGGGAAGGGGTGAATGTAGATTCATCCAAGATAGAGGCAGTTCAAGATTGGGAACAACCTAAGAATGCTTTTGAGATCTGTAGTTTCTTGGGGTTAGCTGGGTATTATCGGAGATTTGTAAAAGATTTTTCTAGACTAGCCTCACCTTTGACTAGACTGACAAGGAAGGGAGTTAAATTTGTGTGAAGTGAGACTTGTGAGAAGTCATTTCAAGAGCTTAAGGTTAGACTTACTACCGCTCCAGCCTTGATTATTTCAGAGAGGGGCTTAGGTTACTCAGTTTACTGTGATGCCTCACGGGGAAGGTTTGGGTTGTGTTTTGATGCAAGAGGGAAAGGTAGTGGCCTATGTCTTGCGGCAGTTGAAAACACATAAGAGAAACTACCCTACTCATGATCTAGGGTTAGCAGTGGTGATATTCACCTTGAAAATTTGGAGGCACTATCTGTATGGAAAGAAATTTGAGGTGTTTTCCGATCACAAGAGTCTCAAGTATCTGTTTACACAAAAAGACTTGAATTTGAGGCAAATGAGGTGGATGGAATTCATAGAGGACTATGATTTTGAGTTGAATTATCATCCGGGAAAGGCTAATGTTGTGGTTGACGCCTTGAGTAGGAAATCAATTAGTAGTGTGGCTTGTATCGCCATTCGAGAATGGGAGATGTTGGGTGCTCTTGGGAAGTTTGACCTGCATTTCGGTTAGTCCGTTGAATCTACGACTTTGTTTACGGTGGTTGCCCAGCCTACACTTGTGAACTGAGTGTTAGAAGCGCAGAAGAGTGACCTTGAAGTAGAAACCCTCTGAGGGAAGCTCTCTAGTGGGAAAGCAAAGAGGGGCTTGAATGTGTATTCCAACCAAAGTGTGAGATACCGAGATCGTTTGTTCATGCTAGAGTCTGCTGAGAGGAAGTACTCTGAGAGTTTCACCATTCACACCTTGCGGTGCATTTAGGAGGCACAAAGATGTATCACGACCTTAGTCGCCAGTTTTAGTGGAGAGGTATGAAAAAGGATGTAGTCGTGTTTGTATCGAAGTGCCTTATTTGTTAGCAAGTGAAGGCCGAGCATCAGAGACCAGCGGGTTTGTTGCAACCCTTGCCTATAGCTGAGTAGAAG
Source organism: Camellia lanceoleosa (assembly GCA_025200525.1). Lineage (NCBI taxonomy): Eukaryota > Viridiplantae > Streptophyta > Magnoliopsida > Ericales > Theaceae > Camellia > Camellia lanceoleosa. The sequence goes on from CM045758.1 coordinate 15,595,898, forward strand.
TGGGAGCATGTCACGATGGATTTTGTTGTGGGCCTTTCGAGGACTCAACAGGGTAGTGATGCCATGTGGGTGGTAGTTGACCGGTTGACCAAGTCAGCGCACTTTATAACTATGCGTATGAACAATTCAGTAGACTATATAGCTGACCTGTACATTAGGGACATAGTGAGGTTACATGGAGTCCTTGTGACGATTGTTTCTGATAGAGATCCACGTTGCACAGCTCGGTTGTGGTAGAGCTTGCTGAGTGCCTTGGGCACTAGATTGACCTTTAGCACTACGTATCATCCTCAAACTGATGGGCAGTCTGAGTGTACCATTAAGATCCTTGAGGATATGCTTCGAGGTTGTGTCTTTGATTTTAAGGGGTTGTGGGAGTGGCACTTGCCCTTAGTGGAGTTTGCCTATAACAATAGCTTCCAATCGAGTATTGTCATGGCACCGTTTGAGGCCTTGTTTGGTCGACCGTGTAGATCACTTGTGTGTTGGGCCAAGGTGGGTGATGCAAGTTTGCTGGGTTCAGAGTTGGTTTGGGAAACGACAGAGAAAGTGGCACTTATCCGTAAGAGGTTGGTTACGGCTCAGAGTCGCCAGAAAAGTTATGCCAACTGTAGGAGGAGACCTTTGTCTTTTGAAGTGGGTGATTATGTCTTTTTGAAAATATCTCCTAGGCGGGGTTTGATAAGATTTGGGAAGAGTGAGAAATTATCCTCTCGATTTATTAGGCCTTTTGAGATCCTTGAGCGGATTGGAGAAGTTGCTTACCGTTTGGCATTACTGCCACAACTTTCTAGGGTCCATGACATGTTTCATGTTAGTATGCTTCAGAAGTATGAGCCGGATCCATCGCACATGTTGGATTGGACCGGACTTAGACGTAGATGAGGATGACTTGTATGAGGAGAGACCGGTGAGAGTCTTGGATAGACAGGACCAAGTCTTGCGAGGCAAGACAATTCCCTTAGTAAAGGTATTGTGGAAACATCACGAGGTCGAGGAAGCGACTTCGGAGCGTGAATTGGAAGTCCGAAAGAAATATCTGAATTTGTTTGTTGGTGCCTGAACATGTATTGAGATTTCGATTATGTTAATGAAAAGTATAAGCATTGTATATGTTATGGGCATTTTGGAAACATGTATTTAATATAAACATTGCATATGTTTTGGGAATATGGGATACCATGTATGTAGTATCACTTTTGAAAACATTGTATATGTTGTGTAAATTTTGAACATTGTAAATACTTTGAGAAATTGTAACTTGTAATTTCAAAATGGGACTTGTGTATCAAGTCAATGAGAATGGATGACCCGAGAATGGGCCATGATGATGAACTTGTAAGAATAACATCGTTGTGGCTGGTTTAAATTATGATTTTGGACTTGATCTGTATTTTTGGGGACGAAATTCGTTAAGAAGGGGAGGTTATAGTGATCCTGGTTTTGACTCGTCACTTATTATGTTCTGGACTCGGGTTTGTATGGTTTTAAATGGTGATTCATATCTTGTTTTCCTTGTCTCCCCTCTATTTTGGCTATCGGATTGTAGTTGTGTGTTTGGAACAGGTTGGTTGCTTGTTTTTCCAAACCTTTGTTCCCCAGATTTTGGCAACTCTGCTTGAGCGGGCTTCACGATTTTTTCTCCTCCGCTCGAGCAGCCATTCTTGCGCTCGAGCGGGCTTTGCAAACTCTTAGTACTTTGCAGGTTTGCAAAACTACTGAAAGGTGATTTCTACGCTCGAACGGCATTTACTACGCTTGAGCGGGTGGGTGCTCGAGCGGCCTTTCTTGCGCTCGAGTAGCTTGACTTTTTCGCACCCTCTTTCCGATGCTCGGAATAAGCCCTACAGTTCGGACTCCCGCAGTTCTGAATCTAATCTCACAAATGCAATGTGAAATTGATAAACACCAAAGAGTCTAAATTTTGCAAATCTTTTAGAAAATCGATTTTGAATCAAATTGCCAAAAATAGACTGCTTTTCCAGATACAGAGTCGCCACATAAATATTTTATTTTGGGAAAATTTAGGAAACCCATGGCTCGTGCCGAAGGCCACGTGTCTGTCATCACCAAGATTGTCTTGGCTCGGGAGCTTAGGTATGAGGGGGCAAGGTCATGAATACATTTGAGCACCCCCGCTCGTTGGATCAAAGTTCGACCTCTACTAATCATGATGTGATTTTTACTTATATTATATGTTCTTGTTCCGGTTTATTAGGCTAGCATTTACTATGTGATGTGCACACACAAGGTATAGACTAGCTTTTCCAAATTGGAAGAATTCAATTTCATGTTTGTTTTTTTCGAAAATGGTTTGATTTTGCCACTTAACAAAGTGGGCTTAATGTTTGTGAATTTGCCACTTGACAAAGTGGGCTTAAACATACATTCATTGAATCGTTCCAATTCAAGCAACAAGCCTTCATCCACAGGTACTCAAACAGTTTAACAAGTAAGCACTTAGCCTCATGGCAAGTATGCTAGTCATGGCAATCACTCACACTCATGCAAGTGTGCTAAAGCACGAAAAACTCACATAGTACTCCAAGCTAAGATAAAACAAGAGAGTTAGCAAAAAACATGTTTCTAACCATGCCAAATGTCTAATGCAACGCATGCAATAATTCAACTAATAGGCTCGGTTACTAATATGGTGTATGAGGCAATGTGATAACATGCGGTTAAACACGTATTTAAAGAATATATTTAAACAACAATACAGTTAGCATGATGCGCTGAGCCTCGGCGCATGCAATACAAGATGAATAGATGCAACCATGCGATATGCTAATTGAAATGTGATGTCTCTAATCTAACCATCAAAAGCTAGTAAATAAAAGGGAGAAAGACGTGGGGTTGGAAAACATACACATTATTACAACATTGCGTTCTCACGAAAGAGAGTCCGAATGAACTAACTAGATAACTAATTAAGCTAAGCTAATTATTAACTAAATGATGAATTAACTACCCTAAGCTAATTAATTAAGTACATGAATTAAATAATTTAACTAGGCTATGCTAATTAAATATTTACAACACAAACTAATTTAATTAATCAATCTAAACTAGATTAAATAAGTACAAAACAAACTAATTAGCTACAACTAATTAATTATAAAAAATAAATGACTAATTGCTAATTAAACCAATTAACTAGTCCTGGGAAGCGAGGGAGGCTCATGCATGCTCGGTTTTCACCCGAAAAACATCCACTGTCTGCATCAAAAAGCCTCTGTTGCACAACCTTTGCATTGATTTTCCACTTTTGGACCAACTCTCATTACGTCTCGGAAAGACAACTGCTTGAATTTACTTGGTGGCCCAGGCGGTCGGTCACTACTGATGGTCTGTTGGCCACTGATGATGGCTTGTCGGCCACTGCTGACTGGACTTCTTTGTTGCAACAAAGAGCTTTTTGATGCAACAGAGAGCTCTTTGCTACAACAGTGTATTTCTCAAGGGTTGTTTGTACTGTGTATCCCTCATTATCATCAAAACATCTCAAATGAGTGATACACTTAGCTCTTAAACCATCAATCAAGCAATTTCATTGCATAATGGCCAAAGAACTAAGATGTACAAGTTCAATAAATGCACAAACAAGATCAAAAGCCTTCACCCTATCATGCAAGGTCAAGGGAAATGGAGACCTTAGAAACTTGGCATATTTCATCACTTTGAGTATGAAATGTCCTAATTTTCCTTGTGTTGAATTAACGTTTGATTGAATACACCGAAACACAATCAAATTCTTAACTTGCACCATTTTAGTTGTAAATTTTTAGTTACTCATTTTAGATTACTAACCATTCCTTAACCAATTAAGTCCATTGGTGAATCAAATCCTCTAAAGAGAAGGAAGTGTCAAACAAGGGGTGGTTTAAGGCAAGAGAGAGGTGTCATGCCGTTGGTAATGAACCCCCAAAAGAGGATTAAACCATTAAGCATGAACCTTAATCTCAAGCTTACACAATCCCAAGGTTGAAATAACACTCAAAGCAAATGAAAAAGTCAAGAAATGAGGGAGGTTGCAGAGATTAATAGTGCTGAAATTAAGTGAGAAAAGCACTAAAACAATACAATCAACTCAAACAAGTGGTATCTAAGGGCTAAAACACCAAGCTTGTGAGGACACTTATACTACAAGCATACAAAATAAGACTCAAATGACTTAACCAACCCAAAACAGAGCTAAAATAGTCCAAAACAGAGGTTAAAACATGCTGGAATTAAGCTATAAATGGCTAGAAAAATAAGCTAACACATAAAACTAACTAGGCTAGCAAACAAGGCACAAGGAGAGGAGGCTAACCCCTCCAAATTTGGACTTCAAAACATTATTTCCACCACTAAAATTACTTTGAAATTTAGTGTTTAAAAGCCCAAAAAAAAGATGGTTTGAAAGTGGGAAACGAAGGTGGAAAGGCCTTACAAATAAGAAAGAAAGAAGGGTGAACCACCCCCTAACCTTAAATGGCCTAAAATCACCAATTTTAGCCCACAAAAAAAAAAAAAGTTTTTATAGCCCAAAGCCAACCCAAAAAATAGTAGGAAAAAGATAGAAAAACAAGTATACAAAGCAAGGTAAAATGGGAAGTGTTATACCTCTTGAAGCAAAGATCAATTCTAGGCAACAATTCAAGCCAAAACCACCTTCTAAAGCTCCAAGAAGGCCTCGAGGAACCTCAGCTCAAAGATGAACAACTTTGCTTAAGGAGGTATAGGCAAAAGTGTAGTGTATGTAGACTAATACGCACAAATTTGTAAGAGAGAGAGAGAGAGAGAGAGAGAGAGAGAGAGAGAGAGATTTATTTTTTTTCCAAAAATTCTATCCCTCAAAAATGGGGGAGGAGACCCCCTATATATAGAAAACATGAATTCCATACAAGAAGATCCAGCCCTACATGTGGGTGCAGATGCATGCATCTGTGCAAATAGCTAGCACAGTTGGCATAAAATATCTGTAAAACACACTGGTGGCCGTCGGCCACTACCGGTAGTCGATCGGCCACCATTGTTGGCTGACTGGCCACACCAATGGCTGACAGCCAGGAGACATGGCTGATAGCCCATGGTGGTGGCCGACAGGTCACCAGAAGGTTCAGGCTCAAAACACCAAGGTTTTGGTCCAAAAACAAGGCAACAGGGGTGCAAGGCTCAAAGCTGTGGTATTTCGCTAATGACTTTGAGCACTTGGCGACCAAACAGACTCATCAACGAGTGTGCATGTGAGAACGTCTAAGTCGTAAGGGTCGTCAAAAATGGGGTGTCTATAGCGTAGGCTTGTCGTCTGCAAAACTACTGGATGTATATTTTCTACACTCGAGCGTCACTCTTTGCGCTCGAGCAGTGAGCGTCTTGTTCATGTGTCTTGGCGCTCGAGCGGCCTTTCTTGTGCTTGAGCGAGATAACTTTTTTGTGTTTGACCCTCGAGCGGTACTTCTCGCGGTCGAGCTGACTGTGCGTATATATCAGATCCCGAAAATGACTTTTTATGTCACTTTTTCAGATCTTTTCACCCTAAAACCTAAAGTTGAGACCCTCTCTCTCTAAAACACACACTCTCTCTCTATATATTTTCACCTAGTTCTAGTTGTTTCTCCACCCATTCACCTTTGTTAAAAAGATAGAGCATCTCAAGATCTACACTTTGATCCGAATAGAGTTGGGTTTGGACAACTTTGAAGTTTCATCCTTGCTTGACTCATCTTTTCTCTTTGAGGTAGGGACTTTCTACATTTTGTTATTGTTTTTAACTTAGTTATTTGTGGTTGTGTAACAATGGTGGGTTTTGGGAATATTATGAACAAACCTAGGGTTTGGGATATAAAATCAAAAGATAGGTTTTAAGTAAATGTGAAATAGATGGTCATGGGGTTAAATGTAAGGTGTATTATGAATAAATAGTTTATATAACCAAAAATTTGAGAAATTCCAAACCAATATCAGTCTACCACCATCACTGATGAACTTGAACAACTGCTAGTGTACAGATCTCTGTTTGGCAGAAGATTCTCTGAGGCAGTGGTGATGAAATCATCAGTTGTCTGTATGCTGTAGCAGAGGAGGAGTGTGTAGCGACCCTAATTTTCGTAAGTCATTATTTATTATTATTACTTTATTTTATTTTTGGCGTTATTACGTGGCTACATGATAATTTAATGTGATATTTAATTAATTTAATGTGTTATTTAATTATAGGTAATTAATCCAAATATTAATATATTTATATTGTTTATAAAAAAGAAGGGTGTTTTATATATTGATAAAATATGTATATCATATTTATGTATGTTATAATTATGTTGTATTATATAATAAAATATAAATATAATGGTAAAGTAGGTTATATAGGAAAATTAGGTTATCAGCAAAACAAAACAAAAAAAGAGGCCCGTGTTTGTGGTGTGGCAGCCGAGAGAGAGAGAGAGAGATTGATTAATCAAAGACAACCAGAGGAGGAGATCAATTCCAAGAGAAAGAAAGAGGACGGCGAAAAAATGAGAAGAAGGTGGAGAAAAAAAAGAATAAAAAAGATTAGGGTTTTATTTTGGTAGCTTCATTAATTGTTCAAGTGATTTTTTGATTTTCAAAAAAATATTGTGAGTGTAACACCCTGAAATTTATTCAATATGAACTAACCACATTAATTGGCATTCACTAAACAATAACAATAAACTTTTCACCTTTACATAATTGAAAATGAGTTTATACAGAAGTTTCAGATGTGAGTATACATTCAACGGCAAAAGAATACTTGAATCTATAGCATGTGAAGCACTTAGTCTCAAACAACAAAATGCCCTTAAGGGCTTACATCTTCCGAGGCAATAGCCCGGTTACATGAATTGGTCTCTCGAACTCATACACGTTGGCCCTTGGCTCACAAAAGAATTACAACAAAAATAAAAGAGCTATGTACTCTTCTCAAAAAAAAGTATCCACGCCCTCAGTTCAGTGGGATCACCACATCTTTACCTGCACCAAATCCTATAGGGGTGAGCATAAAGCCCAGTAGAGAATTCTCACAAAGTATATATAGTTATGCAATTCTCAATAAAAATGCAAATGTCCATGCCATGCCATGCTCTTTTAAAGAAAATTCATTTCATGCTCTTTTAAAGAGTATCATCTTTGCAAAAAATTGCAATCTCAACTTATTTCAAACTTCCACGTTCAAATCAATAGGGGCAGTAAATACGACACTGGTAATCTCTAGGCTGGTGTCTGCAAGTAGACTCTATAGGTACTACCAAACTGTCATTTTTATCAGTATTAACCGGAAAGTTTGACACCTATCCGCGCGATTTTCTGGTCTTTCACCATGGACACTCTGGCCAACTTAACAAGTTCAACTACATCCCCTATTCGGACTTACCAACGTATTTACCCCATAACACATTTTCATAGTTCCATTACAATATCTTATTCTTTCATGAAGTAAATGTCTTCAATCTCAATTTACAATGCAAAATAATATAATTTGAGATGTGTATGCCATGCAATGATCTTTCTCATACGTTGTAGCATTACCCATTTCCAACTATCTCTACAACAACAGCAATTCACCATACCATCAATTTATTGTAACCACAATCTCTCTTCATGTCCAAACCATAACAAACTAGCCTCTTCAAGGCCACATATGATGCTTCAACATTAAACTATACAATTTCACAATTCCTACATTTCATGGTACACAACCTTTGTCACCTTACAATAATACATGTCCAAATCTTTACTACAAATGTTGAAATAATTTCTTAATGCTCATACTTTTAAGAAGGTTTGCTATTTAACAAAACAAGTGATAGAAACTACACTATCTCATTTATTGAACACAAGAAAGAAGGAAGGAAAAATCCATAGACATTTCCCTATGTTCTAATCCCCAAATTCTAGGGTTTTTCACCAAGGCCAAAACCTTTCACATTTCATTGGTAAAATCCCATCAAAATCATCATTTTAAAGTTTTATCAATGAGTATCCTCATGGATTAAGAAAATGAAGGTAAAGACCCATTTCTTTGAAAACCCTTTCTACATTTAGAGCAAATACCAAAATCAACATCAAAACTTCAAGTGAACCTTAAAATCAACATTTCTTTAGCAAAACATGTATATATAACTCAAGCAAGTCCCTACCTCAAAGATTGATGAAGAGGGAGATGAAACCCTAGCCTCAAAGGAGGATCCTTCAACTTCCACTACACCAAGAAAAGCCCCAAGCTTGATCTTCAAGATTAGAGGATGAGGATGATGATCTAAACCCAAAGGATTGCAAGAATCAAAGAGTTTTTAACGTTTTGGGGATGATTTCTAGAGAGAAGGAGGAGAGAAATTAGGTTTTAGATTGAGAGAAAAGAGTCCCAAATAAGATACACTTCAGCCAAAAAGAGTAATAAAAACAGAGATCTGGACTTCCCGTCTGCCGCACGTGCAGCGCCCTTCCCCGCACGTGCGGAGGGCCTCTCCCACACATGCGGCCCTCATCCCCGCATGTGCGGGGCTCCTCTCCCGCGCCACTCTCTGCACCTGCAATTTAAGTAGCAGGCCAGCCAAACAATCCCCTAAATTCCACACGTGCGGTTTCACTCCCCGCACTTGTAGCCCAAGGCCCCGCACGTGTGGCCCCTGGCCTCCAGCCCAGAATTTTCTAGCTTCATTCCCGGGCACTTTAGACTCAGCCGCACACCCTCCGAAACAAGAGAGATTTAAGTCCCCAAACAAAACGAAAACAACGATTAGGATTCTATTTTTTTTAAAAAAAAACAATCTCTGAACGTTTCATATCCAAAGAAAAATAAAAGAAAGACGGGGCGAAAAGAAAGAAAACAGGAGAGAAGGATGAAAAAAAAGACCCGGTTATCTAAGTGAGTACAAAACCCACTTCCCTTGATTTATGTTTAATTCGTTGGTTTTATTTATTTATTTTTATTTATTTGATGTTGATTTGATTTTGTATTTGCATGTAGATGATTGATTTATTTTAATTATTTTGATTAGTTGTGTATGTAAGATTTAGGGTTTTTAGATGATTGATTGATTTTAATTATTTTGATTAGTTGTATATGCAAGGTTTATGGTTTTTATATGGATTGATTTTATGGTTGTAATTACACTCATGGTTATATGAAATTAAAATAAACTTGGAACCCTTAGATAAATTCCTTATACTCCACCATGACTCTACGGATTGTTGTTTTATTTGAGTGATGGTGAGAAAGAGTGTAAAAAAAAAAGTGAGGATTATGAGATTTATTTGAATGTCTTAGGCTTGGCAATGTTATGTTTGTTCTCATGAGTAGATGAGTGATTGTGTATATATATATTGATTGCCTCGTTCTCATGAGTAGATGCATGCTTTGATTTACGCACGTACGTATATGTTAACCATCCGAGGAGTGTGAGTCAAACTCGGGACGATATCCTTGTGCAAGTTTGGCTTCAGAGCGGTGTTAGGTATACGAGAGGCATATGGGATATATGTGTAGGCCGGAAGTGAAGGACTGAAGTGGTGCAGTTAAGGTACAAAGAATTTAATTATGAGTTTATTGGTATAGTGTGAATTGTATTGATTTGTACATGTTGAAAAATAGTAAACGATCTCGATAAATTATGAAATTTGAGCAGAGGCATGTATATGTGATTCTAGACAACTTTTGTGTTTTAACCTTTTATTAAAAAGATCGATTAGAACTTATAATCGGATGATCTTGGTTATTGTAGTTTTGATTCATCTTAGCAATGCAGATTTTAGAGGCTGTTTTAACCCACAAAACGAGCTCATTTTTATTAGTTTTGCGTAAACTGAAGTAAAGCATTATTCTGAACACTTTTTGTGTTTTGAACTTTTTCGAAAAAATTCATTTTACAATAGTTTCTTTTCGTTTTTTATTCTAGATTTTTCGATTGAATTTCGTTTATGATTTTCTATTAAGTTTTTCTCTCAATCTGTTTAGTTTCTACTTAATTCGTCCTCATAGCCTTTTAGGAAATTTGATTCTGTATAATTTTTGTTCTTTGAGTTTTGGTCAATTCGAATTATTTAAGTATGAAACGGTGCATTTTTATATTTATTTAGCAAGTTACTTATGATTAAATTATATTAACTTTATTTTCTTTTTAGGATGGTGGGTCTTACTAACTTTTTATGCAGGGCTGACCCACCATATTTTTATTTCTATTTTGTTTATTTCATACACAATTTATATTTCGTTGTATACGGGCAAGAAACTAAATGTCACTATATCTCGAGAAACTACTCATTCGTTTCGGTGTTGGTGGAACTAATTGTCTTGTCCTGTAACAAGAATTAATGTACTTTTATTTATGTCTAGTGGACACATGGGTGTCAAATACTTTCACTCATACCAGTATCCTTATATATTGACCCATTTTGTCTCTTGGCAACTCGGGTGTGTTCTATTTGAGCGCAGCCGAGCTTCCTTTGCAGGATTAGTTGAGACTATGGTGGTGACAACAAATAAATATGATCGTAGGACATGTCTTTTGGACTTCTTTTGGTTTTCTTGAGCTTAGGGTTGATATTAGTTTATGTATTTATTATTTTTATGACCTTAGTATTTTTGACAATTTGGCATTGTGGATTGTTTTTCAACGTTACATTATTTAAGTTATTTTCACTAGTTGTTGCTACTTTAATGTTGGATGTATTGGATAGTTATGAAATTATGGTGGATGGTTTGATTGGCGTTTTGTTAGTTTTTTTTTTTTTTTTTTTTTTTTTTTTTGGTGCCCCTAAGATTTGGATGATGGAATATTGATTGGGGATTTAGTCATAATTTAATATTTAATTGTCCAAATTTTGGGGCGTGATAGAGTGTGTGAGAACTATGGACCTCACGACTGGCGATGGTGGTGGATCTAGATCTAGAAGCAACGACACTGAAATAGTGGCACCATCAAGCGGTCATAGAGAGATGTACCTGTGGGAAGTATGGCCGTTGATCTACATCTAGAAGCGACGGCATCGAAACAACGGCACCATCGGCCGGTCTGAGAGAGATGTACCGGTGGGAAGTAAGACTGAGAGAGAGAGAGAGATGAACGTGGGTGGGTGGGTGTGATTTGAAGTGAGGTGATTGCAAAGTTTTAGGTATTTTTGAAGTGTGGCTCTTGGGCGAGAAGTTGAGGTAGAGTGAGAAAGAAGGTTATCTTCTCTGCCGTTCATTCTCAAGCATAAATAAATGCTAACCGTTCAAATGTCCTAGTAGGACAAATGTGTGTAGGATAAATTCATAAACCCTTCCGCCTTATTATGTATATATATACATATACATATAAAATTTAAGAATTGTTTTGATTGTTTTGAAAATTTGATTATTACAACTATATTTATTAGTAGTTGTAAAACATGTAATGGGTGATCCCCAATTTTAATAAAATCACTTCTCTGTTTGATTTAGTTTTAGAATCATGATTTGAGTGTATTGTTGTATTTTTAAAGATCAAGTTTTTGAAATGGATTTTGAAAAAAGAAAGGGAAAATTAGTCTTAGGTCCCTCTTCCATTTCTAGTAACGGAAGAGATCCACAATATTATTTTATGATATCTGAGGTCCCTCAATCCCACACACATTTATCACAGAGAAATTTAACTCTCTCAAATCAAACCTCATCTCTCTCTCTCTCTCTCTCTCTCTCTCTCTCCAAACTCCTTCCCCAAAGTCTCCTTCACATCCCCAGATGATCTCGGTCGTCTCATCCCATAATTTCCATAACCTGATCTCTCTCTCTCTCTCTCTCTCTCTCTCTCTACCATTGCTATTAGAGGACGACGATGCCTCCGCCTTTGTCGATCTCTTTGCCGAAACCTGTTCAGTCGCCTCTTCCACTTCTTGCCGTCACCACCATCCAAACAACCACTACTGCTAAAGGCTTGTTCGTACCACCGTTGTAGCAGATCTCGATCCATTCACCGTCGTCGGAAACTTCCTCCATCTCAGATCTACCACAATATCTCATATCTCACATCAAACACCAAAACCTTCTCGAGACACACACAATCTCTAGGCTTTCGAATCAGCGATACACATAAACATATGTAAATATAATGAGAGAAAGTGTAGATGTGGAATTTTTTTTTTTTTGTTGCGTATCTGCTTTGCTTTCTCTCTCTTCTGTTCAAGAGGCAATAGATGTGTGTTGTCTTCTATCTCTCTAGACTAGAGAGAGTGCTTTTAAAATCTGCATCAAGATCGTTAGCTATTCTCTATCTAAAAAAATGAGTTTGTGTGTTAGAAGAGAGAGTGTTAGTTGTTTGATTAGAAATATAAAACATTGCTCTGCATCTTTCCACTTCAACAAATACAAAAAACAACCCGAGCTATCCATTTTTGTGTTTTAAGTCAATTATTTGTTGTTTGATTACTTTTCTACTCAAGGAACTCAATATTGGATTGGTTGTTGTATGAAAGATCTCCTAGAATTCCTCTATGAAGTCCAGAGAAATTTTTATTTTAAATATTTTAAATATATTTTTTTATTTTTTAAATTTTAAAAATTTTTGAGTCGCCCATATATTTGATTGCTCAATGTAAATCAATTTAGCCCTCATAGCAAATTATTTGGCCAATACTAAAAAAAAAAAAAAAATTGAAAAAAATAATAATAATAATTTTCTTCAAAAAAAACAGGAAAAAAATATTTTTTGAAAAAAAAAATTTCAGAAAAATAAAAAATTAAAAAATATTTTTTAAAAAATAAAAAATATTTGTTTTTTGAAATATATATATTTTTATTTTTAAAAATACAATTTTGAAAAAAGTTTCGTTATTAGTTTTGAAAATTTTTTGCTCAAAAGGGTTTTAAATTGATTATTTGGTTTTGAGTTTTGAAAATTTTTGATTGGAATCATGATTCCAAAATAAAACTAATGCCACCTTATTAATTCTCTATTTCATTAGCATTTCATAATATATAGTGAGATGATTTCCAACTGTTTCATCTTAAAATCAATTGTTTCATATCACTTTTTCTTTTATTTTATTTTAAAAATCAAAGAAGTATGCATATTTTAATAAAGTGACTTAAAATGATTATCTAATCAATTATATACTGAGTCCCAATTCGCAGTTCAAAATTTTGGAAAAAAAAAAAGACTCATTACATATATTTAATTATTTTCCTTATGAATTATTACTTTTACAACGCTTATGTAAGAATTATATTTAATTAGTCATATATCAAAATAACTTATTTTTTATGTACACACCGTGACCTCTTAAATACAATTTCTGATTTCGCTCCTAATTCTGAAGGAAGGGAATCATAATAATGTTGCTCATTGTTTGGCTAGAATGACGTCATTTAGTGGTGTTTTTTTTTAAAAAAAAATGCCACTTTTTTTTTTGTTCCCCCCCCCCCTTTCTTTCTTTCTTTCTTTTTCTTCTCACAAAACCAGAATACCATGAGGCACATAAATGAATAGCATTTTGGCCCCCTAAAGAATTTCTGTTATTTGAATGTTATCTTCCAATCAAAGAACAGAAAACTAAAGGCTACATTTCTGTTTTCTAAATTTCATCATGTAGAAAAATAAAAAATGTCATGTTACATGTAAGAGTAGTGTGCATCAAATACGCACACATATATGAAGCACCTTTTTCAATAATCTGCATAGAGAGAGAGAGAGTGGACAAAGTCAATATAGTTATGTGCTTGGCAGGGCTCCCGCTTATTAGCCATCAATAGAGATGCAACTTGTAGACGCGCCCATGGGCTTCCATCTAACAGTTCGGACTCAATTTGTGTCACGGTTCTAAATCTGAACCAAAGAGTCCAAATCTGGCAAATCGTTTTGAAGAAAAATAGATTTTTTTGAAAAGTAGTGCCAAACATGGACTGCTTTGCCAGATTACAGAGTCGCCACCTAAATATTTTAAAATGGGAAATTTAGGAAACCACGACTGGTGCGAAGAATACGTGTAAAATCATCACCAAAGTAGTCTTGGCTCGGGAGCTTGGGTACGATCGGGGAAGGTCAGCTATGAGCACCCCCTTTTGCCCGGTCTGAAGACCGGTCTCTACTAACCGTGATATCTGATTTTGAAAACATTATGTGTTCTTATTCCGGTTATTAGCCTAGAATTACTACGTTATGTATGCGACAAACAAGTATAGACTAGATTGCCTAATTTGGAAATAAGCATTGCATATCCGTTTGTTTTGAAAGCGATTGAATTTGCTACCATAAGTAGGCTAAAACACGGATTTCAATGAGTTATTCCAACTCAAACAATCCAACCTCCACCTACAGGCATTCAAGCAGTTATATCACATAAGCAGCTAGCCTCATGGTAATCATGCTATTATGGCAACACTCACACGCATGCGATGTGCTAAAGCATAAAAGCTTACCTAGTACTCCAAGCCAAAACAGAAACCAGTTAGTAATCATATGCATGATCCTAGTTCATGTTGAGTGGCTAATGCGACACAAGCAAGGATGCAATCTAGACAGGCCCGGCTATCCTAAACATGGCATGTGAAACACACTTTATTCGATGCACGTTTTCAATTTGGAATTGAAAATACAATGCAGTTTGTATGATGTACCGAGCCCGATGCATGTAAACAAATGCATGAATGCACGCATGCATAGCATAAGGTATGTTAAAATAAATGTGCCCTAATACTAACCATTAAAAGCAGGTAAGTAAAAGGGAGAAAGAAATGGGGGTTGGAAGACATACACCCACTCACGCACACTTATTACAATTACGCCCTCGCTCGGAGGGACCAAAATAATAATACAGTCCAAGAAAAATAAACGAATAAATTATTACAAGACCTCTAATCTAATTAAATTAAATGCAAAGAAGAGATGGCCCACGCCTCTCCCGATCTTGCGATGAATGATGCATGCTTGTGCCCGAAAATCCGTATCGTGCCACTGCTGCCTCTGTTTGACTGTCCTGCTTCTCTAGAAAATTGCAAAAGTCCTGGAACAGGCTCCCTGAATCCTAAGGATCATCACCGGCTGGATAGAATGTCCACCGGCCATGTATAAAGTCCACCGGCTGGAAATGAAGCTATCGGCAATAAATACATTGCCGGTCGGCACTCTATCTATCCGGCACAAAATTCTGCAGAAGACGGTTTGGCGACAACAACAGACCACGGTGCAAGGCATAGAATTTCTAGGCAAATGTATGCATGGACACACTCCCTATCATGTAATGGACTCAAGGGAGCATGGCCCTCGACCCCCGGGCCATCAATCACGCATTTCAATGCATGATGGCCCGAAAGCCAAGTTAGCAACTTTGATATCAAATGGAATGCAAGCACAAAACAAATCAAAGGGCCCCAACCCCTATCATGATTGGTCAAGAGGCAAGGGATGCATGCTCAATGAAATGCAACCTAGGCATGGCGGCTAAGTATGCAACATGAACATGCAAATGAGCAATGTATGCTAGGCTCGCAACCTAAACATGTAAACAAACATGGCATGCAACAACATGCAACGATGGACTTAAACTAACATGGATAACTCGCAAGCATGCCAAAATCAGCGGCCATAATCATGGAAATGAAGGCACAAAATGCACACACACATGCACGCAATCATGGTCCAACACCTTAAGCATAAACAAGGCAACTCTTAAGCACACTTAAAGAGGCTAAGTATGGACGTATAGCATGCAACGTAAGCTCTGAAATCATGTTATAGGAGGTTCCAAACCAACTAAATAAATCAACAAAGCATGCAACAATGCTCACACATCCACATACTTGAAGCATACAAGCCACAAAATGCAAAGAGGCTATATAATGCATGCTAGGATCGACTCAAACAACTTAAGACAGACCTAAAGCATGGCAAAATAAGCACAAAAGCTTCACAAATCTAAGCCTAAAACATGCTCGAACAAAGGCTAACAACCTAAGGCATATTAAGGCAATTACAAGGCATCACATGGTAGGTATGCTAAGCATGCACCAAACTGAAAAATACCCTTCTACAATACTGATGAGGGACCAAAAATATGACTACCCACAGTAGATGACAAGCCCCAAATCAATATACAAACATGCTCAAAATGCAATGCAAGATTAAGGCCCACAAAGGGGTACAACATGAAGTACCAAAAGGATGCACCAAACAGCCAAATACCCTTCATGAGACATGTAGAGGGGGTCAAACTAAGACCCTTTTCAGGCCCGTCAAAGACCCAAAAACAGAAGCATGGTAGGCTAAAAAGACATGCAAAAAGGGGACCAAAGAGGGGTAATGAAGCAAGTCATACATATGGGTCCCAAACAAGGTTGTGCCCTTCTTCAATGTTGAAGAAGGGCTCAAAATAAGCCTCTTTGTAGTTTACATCAAAGCTCAAAAATACATGAAACTATGGCTTAGATATGAACCAAGAAAATGCTAGTTTTGGGGAAAAGTGTGCTTACCCTTGTAGACTAACAAACCAGCACCTCTTGGACCAAGTTTTGGTGCTCCTAAGCTCTGCAAATGACCTCCCAAATTCTGGAAATGGAAGTGGTGGTGTTGTGCTATGGGTTGGTGAAGGAATGGCCCAAGAACAAGGGTGTTTAGAGGTTGAATGAGAGAGATATAGTGAGAGATGGAGGGATATATGTATCTATATCAGATATGTATCTATATCTCTGGTTTTTTGCTTAAGAATCTCTAACCTTAAACAATGGAGGAGGAGGGTTGCTTATATAGGCCAAGACCAAGTCTAAGACTTAGTGGCTAAGCAAAGGAAAAGGGTCAAGGGGTGCAAAGAGTTTGTGGCTTCTAGAGGAAGCTAATACAGCTGGCCAAGCTTCTCCAAGAAGCTTGGCCAAGGGTTCAACCTCTTAGAGGAAAAAAGGGGTCAAAAGGGTGGAATGGTTGCAAAATAGTAATATATATGCACGTGGAGCTGGTTCTATGCATCCCAGCTGGCACAGCTGGCATGCTCCAGGCTTGGGAGGGTCAAAGGGGTCAGGTCGGCCAGAAAATTTGATCATCGGCCAAAAATAAAGTGCCGGTCGGCACTATTTTCTGCCGGTCGGCTAAATAGAGTCCCGATAGGTGATTCCTAGGTCAAAAAAAGGACGGTGGGTATGCAAATTGAAGCCCCGGAAGTTAGATTTCCAATGGCGCAAACCTTGCATAAAAATTCCTCCTGTGCAGAAAGTTATTCCCTTTTTGGTGAAGCCGCGCAGACTCGATCCAAACGGGATGATGCCCAGCTTCAACCAATCATATCTCCTCCACCCGGACTTGGCTTTGGGAGATTCTTGAGTGCAAAATGAAGCCCCGGAAGTCTTCTTTCCAATGGTTATGGCCTCATAGCTTAACTCCAAGTATGCAATTGAATAAGCCAGATTCAGCGAGGGCCGCTCGACTTTCTTCTACCCGGATTCATGGCGAACTTCTTCTCCAACCTATTTTCTCCCCTCCTCTCCTCTTTTCTTCAACTCAAAACCCCTAAACAAAGTGTTTTGAAGGGTTTGCCTCTTTCCTTGCCGAAGGAATTGAATCTTTGGCCTGCACATCTCTCAACACCGAGCAAACCATCAGTAATGCCCAAGTCTTGAGGGCAGTCAAAAATGGGGTGTCTACACAACTACATCAAGAAGTCACTGTAATGTGGGACCCAAACATAATTTTTCCATCCTACCCCCTCCCTCAGCTTTCAATCGTTTCCCAAACAACTCAAAAACTCCAACCTCTATGCTTAAATTGTTGCTCCAAAAGAGAAAATACAGGTTGCTTTATCTGTCACTGTAATATATGTACATGAGCATGTATGTTTATAAGATACTCAAACTCACTTAAATTCATTACCTGCATTTTCACATTTCATGAGATTTTTACTACACAAATTATATTTACTCTTCAATCTAAAAATTAAAAATTAAAAAAAAAATCACTAACTATAGCGATCTCCGTTTTCCCTCCATTGATTATTGTATTATGGACTTGGTTCTGTAGTTGTCGGTTGTTGTATATGCTTCTTTTCTGTCCTTTAATTCCTTATATATGAGTTTTAGGATGTGTTGGGTAGGTTTGTAACAGGTTGGGTGTGTTTTGAAACAAATGATTGCTGCCCAGATTTTGATGTCTTCGCTCGAGCGAGGCTTTTGTCGCTCAAGCGAGATCTATGTTTTAGTTCCTTCGCTCGAGCAAGCGTTGAGTGTTGTGTCTGGTCGCTCAAGCGAGAAGTATTGCGCTTGAGCTTGTGTCTGCGTCTGGTTCTGGACTTGAGAGTTGCATTTCTTGGCTGGAGCGAGCTTTCCTTCGCTCGAGCGAGTGAGCTGTATGTTTTGGATTTCTTCTCTCGAGCGAGCATTCTTGCGCTCGAGCGTGCTTCTGGGTTGCAGACCTGAAGCTTTGAATTGTTGGCTCGAGTGAGGTTTCTTTGTGTCTGGTCGCTCGAGCGACCATTCCTTCGCTCGAGTGAGCCTTGATTATATCAGTTGGCAGTAGCAGTCTCCTTCATCACTTTTTGATACATTTTACATCTCAAACCCTAGATCTGGCTCCCTCTCTCTTTACATACACCTTCTTTCTAAGATTTCATCTACTTCTAGAGTGTTTCTACCCTAATCTCTTTGTAAGAAAGATAGAGGGTGGTGTGGGCTTCACTTTAATCTGAAAAGTTATGGATTTGGAGCACTTTGAGTTTCACCTCTCTTCTTCTTTGAGCTCCGAAAATTAAGGTAGGGATACCCTACTCCATTTTATAAGTTTTGACATAAATTTTAGTCGTTTTGATTAAGTGGTGTTGTTTGGGTAATATTAGGAAAGTTAGGGTTTGATTTGAGGTTATAAAAATGGGGTTTTTCAAATGTTAAACTCCATGTGTATGTGAGACCTTGGGAAATGAAACTATTGTTGTTAAATTGGGGAGATTGAACTTTAGGGTTGATATTTGAAAAAGGGGGGAAATGCCCTAATTGTGTTGAATAATTAATTTGTGGAAATATGAAATTGAGTTAAAATTCATGAAATTGGGGAATTATGAGATTGAATGGTGTAGTTGGATTAATTAATCACTCACTTATGAAAATGTTGATATTATATCTATTTGATGCATTTATTATCTGTTTAGAAATAACTGCTTTGGGCTATCGGTGGAGGATAGTCTTGATTGTTGTAGACATTGTATGTTGATTAGGGAAAACTGAAACTAATCACATTGAATATGTCATTGAACATGACGGTTGGAATAATACATCGAATATATGTATTGATAGATCATTGTATATGATAAGTGGTTAAATACATCGTATATGTATGTTGTGTGGGAGGAGATGAGGGATGGACTCTCAAACCTGTTTGGGAGGAGATAGGGGATGGACTCCATTGGTAATTGAAGTATGGAAGTGTGTTAATATGAGTTGTAGTCTCATGTAAATTGTGAATTAAGGTAAAAGGCCTCTCTCTAGAAAAACCTCTCTCTCTCTCTCTCCCTCTCTCTAAAAACCTCCTCCCCGGGTCTCTCTTTGGGCTGGCCGGCCGCCGCCTTTGGCTATGGTGGTCGGTTGGGCTATTTTTTTTCCGTGCTTGTCTGTTGTTTTTCCTTAATAAACCTGATTCTCTCAATATCTTCCCACCTAGGTGTGTTGTGTTTTGTGTGCTGCGCTAGAAGCTTGAGGGGTGAACTCCCATTATGGTCTTGGTGTTTCGGGTCTGTTATAGCTGATTCTTCACTCGAGTGCTCTTTTGCGAGTAGGAACTTGAGGGGTGAACTCTGGTTCAGATTTTGGAGAAGTATCGATGCTTTGTTTGGGCGAAAACATGGGTGTCGGAGTTGATTCAGATCTGTCTGGTTTCATTCGACCGTTCCTCTTCGTGTGGGAGTTTGAGGAGTGTAAAAAGGAGATCTGGAGTAGGACGAAGCACTGCTGGTTGGTTTGGATCTGCAGTGGGTGGTTGGGCGGGTGTTGGTCAGTGCCTTGGATCTGCAGAGGGTGTGAGAAAGAAGAAGAATAGGGGTGGGTTCGGGAGCTGCATAGGCGGTGGTTTAGTAGCATGGAGGTGGATTTGGGAGCTGCAGCATTGGTGTGGGTTCGGGAGTTGCAGCAGCTGTGGCGTGGAGTGATGATCTGCAGTGGGTGTCTTCGGCGAATTTTGTTGGAGCTGGTGTGGGTGTTTTTCGGTGTTGGATCTGCAGTGGCGTGGGTGTTTTCTCAGCCAGATTAGCAGAATAGGAGTGGGTTTTGGGTGTCGTAGCAGCATAGGTGTAGTGTTTGTGGTGGTAGTATGGAGTCTTCAGCAGGGGTGTTGGGAGTTGGGAGTTGCAGAGTCGGTGTGGAGTTTTCCGGTGTGGTGTATAAGTTAGCTATGGAGTTTTCCGTTGTGTAGCCTTGGGAGTGCAGCAGCTTTGGTGTGGGTGGTTAGCCTTGGGAGTGCAGCAACATAGGTGTGGGTGTGTGCAGCAGGTGCAACAGGCGTGGGTGTATGCAGCGTGGGTTTTGGGTAGTGTGGGATTTGGGAGTGTATTTGGGTTCCAGTTTGGGTGTTAGAATAGTTTATTGTCTTGGTGGGTTGATTTTGTGGGGAATCATGGATTTTATTTCTGTTAAGTCCTTCTTAACTTTTCTGTTTAAAAAAAAAAAATCGTGAGGCCAAGGGGTTGGTTGTATGGTTGCGAGTAGCAATAGTAGGGGTATTTTGTACTTTCCGAATTTCTCTCAGTGCAATTTCATCTTCCTGTACCTTTAATTTCATATTGATTAATGAAATTTTTCTTTGCTGATCAAAAAAAAAAAAAAAAATTGTGAATAAAGGTAGTGTTTTAATATGAGTCAAAGTCTCATTCAATTGTTTGGCCAGGTTCTGAGCCATGTTTATGAATCAAAGTTGTTTAAGTGAAGGAAAGTAAAATGAAAAATGAATGTATCTATTGTTGAATTAAAAAGTATTGTAAGTTGGTTTATAAGTGTTAACCATCTATCGAATGCTAATGTTTTAGTTATTTCTCTTAATTGGTTTAGTATATCTCTACTGGGCATTAGCTCACCCTATGTGGGACATCATTTTCAAGTTCAAATGATATGCCACCTCCAAGGACGTAGCTTGGGAGGCTTGAGGCCGATAGATCTCTTTTTGTTGTTTCTTTTGCTATTACATGTAAATTCAAGCCAAGGGCTTATTTTGTATAAAGAGTTAGACTCTTCTTTTGTTGTAAACAAGTGTTGACTTGGAAAGTTGTAAGCCCGTAGGGCATTTACTTTTAATGTCAACATGTAATACTTTTGTAATGAATACTCTGATGAATGGAAATCTACATTATTCTCTTATGTCTATGCATGTCAAGAATGTGGGTTTATGTATATTATTTTGAGGGCGTTACACCAACTTCTCACAGAGCTCAAGTGCCTGAAACAAGAGAGACATGTTACGACTCTAGCCCATCTGAGTTTTTCAATGAAGATGATCTACTTGCCATTAAGGGTTTTGATGCCATATCTAAAGTCTTAATACGCTAGCACAAAACTTATATCTCCAAATCCTAAAATTTCCACACACACACACACACACAAACCATGAAAATTCAGAGTCTATCATCACAAATTTATCCTTGGATCTCATAAACATAATAATAAAAAAATAGCATATAAGACTGCTGCTGCATTAACATTTGAAATAGGGCAAAATTTGTATAAATAATCTCAATCAGCTTCAACTCATTCCAACCTCTGTGGTTTGTTTTCATTTTTGTTACCTAATTGTTGTGATGCAATCCTTTTTCTCTTTTCAAGTGATCTTTTGTTTTTAGCATATTTAGTTTGGAACTGTATACTAGCAGGATTAATTATGACATCATTCATTCTACAATTGTTACGGTTTGATTTATGTATTTTCAGGGAAGTGAATATGCTGCATGGATTCTTGTCAACAGATATGCGGCTAATTATGTCACTATATCCATGCATCATTTGAAATCTCAATTGAGAAATATCAAAAGCCTCAATCAATTTATTGAGGAGAGTGGGTTCATGTTGAACTCTGAAAGAGGTGTTCTAAAGGGTTTGTGACAAATAACTTCTTACTTGCCTCCAATTTATTTTGTTGTTATTCAATCTTGAAACAGAGTTGTAATATATATATATATATACATATATGTCTCTATTGCAGGTAAATCCCAATAATGTAATGCTAGTAATTGGTAACTGTATCTAGTCATTTAGTTGATGCAATAGTAAATAGGCATCACATGGCATGATGGCAGCACCTAAATAGGATAAATTAAAATTCACAAATAAACTAAAATTAAGAACAATTTTAACCTTGAATTCAGTGGACTCCAGCGGCCTTCTTTCATTGAGTTTGTCATATTTACTTCTTCTTCTTCTTTTCTTTCTTTGATATGTGAACCTGCATTTGACAAGAACAAATAACATGAATAAAATGTTATATTAAAAATTTCATAATTAACTATTTACTCACTTTCTCGGACAAATGATGGCAATTAAACGATGAAGTGTATGCATGGGATTGTTGTTGTGAATGCACATGTGCAGCAGCTGGTGCAACAGGTCCAATTGCTCTATTCGTGCTTATTGAGCTTGGATTGTGCTTTGCATCTCCATTTCTATTTTCTATTGGTTAAGCATAGCATCCATCATCTCCTTCATTTGCATCTCCATTTGTGCTTTATATTGGTTAAGTTGCTCTTGGACTTGTGTTTAGATGATATGAGTTTGTTCTTGTGATTGCCTATATCCACCTCCAAAGATATCTGTCGGAGAAGAACCCAATCCATATGTTTGAACACAACCAGGTCTGTAGTGACCCTCACCTTACTCTTGTCATACTTGCATACATTTATATGTGATCCTGACTTGTTGTGTTGCATTAGCAAATTTAGTCTTGTCTTATTTGGATATTGCTCGTATGCCTTGTCATTTCCTGGTGTGTGTGTTTCAGCCGAGGTCATTTTGAGCCTAGGTCACCCTTTTGATACTCTTACACTTAGGACCACCTTAGGATTTCTTTGTTGACCTCCACCTTTGTCCTGACATATTGGCCGAGATGATTATCATCTGGGCCGAGGTGTGTATCGCCAAGGCCGAGATGTGTATTATTTGGGCCGAGATGTTAACCTTGTGCCGAAGTGATCTTGTCTTGGAGTGGCATGACATAGACCGAGGTGTGGCACATCTAGGCCAAGGTGTGGCACAGCTTAGTCAAGTGTTGTTCTTCCTAGCCGAGATCATTGTTCTTTGACTTGCCGAAGTTCTGTCCTTAGCCGAAGTCATTGTCCCTTTGTTGCCGAAGTCTCGTTGCTAGCCGATGTCATTACTTGCCGGAGTCCCTTGCCGCCTAGCTTGTTGAACACGCTTTGTCATAGACTTGTCTTGTCAATCTATCACCTTTTTGAGGAGAACCAACCAATCAAGGTTTACCGTTAATTTCAAGAGTGTTAAATCACCACAGAGGAAGGGAAACCCATCATTTGTAATATTCTTGTTTTGGAGTAGAGAGAGAGGCTCTAGAAGGAGAAGGAAGAACTTTAGAGTGAGAAAGTGGGTAGCAAGCTTGATCCTTAGAGTTCAAACCGTTGGATTCGAGTATTGAGGTTAGAATCTTGATTAACTCTTGTTGTTCTTATTGATCATCTAGTTGCATTGCATGATTGAGTATGTTTTGAATGCCATACATTGATTTAAAGATTGGTTTTAGAGAGAGAAAGTTGGTGTTCATAAGTTCTTGGGGAAAAGCCTTGTTTAATCCGAAAGTTTGCAACAAGTTACATGCTTTTGTGTTTGTTTTCCCAAAGATCTTCAAGTATGGGCACCCAGGTTCATGATTTCGAACTCATAGCATGAAATCTCAGATTTTGCAATAGCAAGTTATGATCCTTGCATTCATCTTCTTCATGATCTTCATGTTCATGTTCTTCATGTTCTTGAGCAGAGGGAAAACCTAGGTTTTCCCGACCTCATTTCTTTGAAACTGGCCCTCGGGACCACACCTCGGCGGGAAGGTGTGGGACCTCGGCCAACACTTGGTTGGTGCCCAGCATGTTTCCCCGAGGTGGGAGACAGTGTTTGTTTTGATTTGACTTAGTTCTTGGAGAATGCCGAGATCATTTGCATTCATATAAAGTTTGTTTGAGAGTACATCCAACATATTCTTGCCATGTGTTTGTAGGACTTGGACTTGCCTTGACCCCGACGTTTGAAGGAATAAGTGAGTGGCATTTTAATAATGATATGTTATAAAGCTTTGATAAAGCCTTGTTTTGTCTTGTTTGAAAATTATTTACAAGCATGAATGATGATTCCTACTTGCAATAAGTATTATATCTTGTTTTGATGACATTCTCGGGAAGTCCGTACGTGCTAGGGGACTATAAGCATTCGTAGCACAAAGTTTGGAAGTCCGTACGTGCTAGGGGACTATAAGCATTCGTAGCACAAGTCCTTAGTGTCCGGGGACTATAATGCAACGACACCCTTGTTTAGAGATCTCTCTTGTCTTGTCTTGCCTTGCCACTGACGGTTTTACCGCGTGGGCTTGTTTGTCCGAGATGTCATCTCTTGTATTATATTGATGTTAGTAAGCATCTCTTGAAGCTTTGAAAGATTTGATGGATGAACTTGATTTATCTCATGTATTGTTTTGCTAAAAGACCTCGGATATCATTCATGTAAACCCTTTATTATTTATGCCATTCACTGAGTATCCAAGCTCACCCTCTCTATATATATGTAGGTGATGAGCAGGGCGGCGGTGACGCCTAGGTGTGCTTGCCGATGTGTTTTGGATTCATGTTTTGTAACATCTTGAAGATTATGCTTCTTTGTTATTTCCTTGTATTTCGTAATTGATGGCCGAGAAGCCTTTTCGTCAAGATGTAATTTTTTGTACTCCATTTTGTTGTATTTAAGCTATTTTGAGCTGAATGTCATTCCATTTAACTTAAGCACTGCTCTTATGGACCACTTGGTTTTTATTTATTGCTTCCGCATTTGTAAGCCCCATATGTTTACTCTGATTTGTGTGTGTGTGATCTTGTAAGTGGCCTTTGGTAGTCTCGAATTACTGGCCATCATGGCACCATCCTACTAGGGGCGGGATGGGGTCGTGACAAGGTCGCTCAGGCCCTAGAACCTGTGCGATAATCTCTTCACTTGTAGCATTGGATTGCGCCCCAAGCTCTTTCATTTGTGTCCACAATTGTTGATTAGTTAATTAGCCACTAATAAAATTTATATTAACAGAACTGATCAGAGAATCATGAAAACAATCACAGCTGTAGCCACAGCTGAAGCACTAGCAGCAAACACAGCGAAATGGATAGATTGTTAGGTCTTATTTAATATGGTGGATAGCCCTATGGAGGGTATCCCCCAGGTAGAAGGTGTTGTCCAGGATGATATACACCGGCACCATGAACAAGATGTGAGAAAAGCCCTCTGTCACCATCATGGCGTTCATCTTGTTTGTGTTTGTCCATCCTCATTGTTTCTTCAATGCAAGAACACTAATTCCTAAGAGACAGAGAATCAAATCCAACAATGCAAGTATGTCAGACTTATCACAAGTAGAGCATATAACCAAAAAAAAAATAATATGATGTGAAAATCCCATAAGCATTGATTGCAGTGATTCTATCAAACGATTTCAAGGTAATGAATACAATACCCATTTAGTATAATGGCTAGGAGTAGAAAAATTAGATCAAGACCCTACAATCCATCCAAGAAAGATGCTTGGGACAACCAGTATTGTAGCTAATTAATCGGATCAAAGAAACATATTCAACCTAAGCTAATCAAACCAAGTAACAAAATGATACTATATCTGCCTTCTTTCTAATAAAAAACTTGTACAGAACACACAAAAGTGAGGGTCTACATTGGTTAGAACTCTGCATTCTTAACTTTAGTGATAAACATAAACTAAGTAGTACAGATATAAGACATGTCACACGACACGGACATACAGACATGACAATTTTAGAAAAAAATGCAAGACACAATACGCTTGGGGCACATTAAAAAATTATATTTTTATAAAATTTATCTAACAAGGGAACAAGAAGCGTCAAAGAAAATAAACGGGCTGAAAACTACAAAGAATGAAAAAAGAAAAGGGACCAAATGAAGCTTAGTAACAAACATAAATAATCATATTAGCAGAAAGAATGGAGAAAAAAAATAACCATGTCTCCAGTTGGACAAATAAATAAAAAAATCAGCCAGCAAGGTGCATTATAAGCATATTCAAATCAATCAAACTAGAAAGAAGAGGTGCAAGTTCAGTGACATATAACATTTTTTGTGTAACAATTATATGTATTGCATATATACTTCTACAAATATACATACATCTTTGATGTTTCGGGTTCAAGTCGATGGGGGAGACATTGGTGTGCGTTGTAATCTAACTCTTAACATACTAATCGCTATATTGAGGGGGAAAATGAAAAAGAAAAAAAGAAGAAAGAAAAAAAAGGCAAATCTGTTTGGCCAAAGAGAAGATAAAGAATAAGAAATTTTACATAACATAATTGTATACTGGCCAATATTAAAAAAACTCAGTGATCCATTTAGCTACAATATCAGAGAGAACACACATACATGTATATATATATCAAATAGATTTGAAAAATCAGAGATCTGAGTTCATACAAAACAAATGCATATATAATAAAAACTTACAAATCTAAGTTCGAGTAGTTTGGCAAGACAAAAAGAAGCGACCGATTGAGCGAGATCTAATAAAAATAGAGCAGCATAATAGACATGCAAGATGTCAGTTCCAATGTATACATTCTTCAACAAAAAAAAAAAGAAGGGAGAGAGAGTGTTTGAAATCGAGGACCAAAATCGAAACTCACAAAATCAAAAGAGAGCAGAACCAAAATCGGAAGAGAAACGCAAATCTGGTGGCCTTCAAAATCTACAAGAAGTTCTGAAATTGACATATCGGAAATCGAGCAAGAGAGAGTGTTTGAAATCGAGTGAGTTTGTTTGAAATTGAGAGTGAGATTGAGAGCTTCAAATTGAGGATTTCTAAGTGAGAGGTTTCTGTGTTTTGGAAGAGAGAGAGAGAGTCTGAGTTGTGGAAGAGTGAGAGTGAGAGATGTTTCGAAAGAGACAGAGTTTTGAACGGTGTCAACAAATTGACCCAAAACGATGCCGTTTTACAGAGATCAGAGACAGCGTTTTGAAAATGTTGTATTTAACTAATCTATAATGGCGTTTTCATAAACGCCCTAAAAGAAACGTTGCAATATCTAACTTGTCCTGTAGTGCATACACCTATTTACTAGTATGTTTTAGAATTTTGTATTGTTGTCATCTTAATGCTTCATGCAACAAATGCACATTAAATTACACACATTATATATAAGAGCTGCATAACTTTAGTAATTTAGCTGATAAAAAAAATGATAATTTAAGCTTTAGTTTATTTGTTTTTATTTTTTATTTTTGTTATCCAAGAACCTTATTTCAATTCACAATAAACAATAATAAGAAGAACAAGTACACACACAAACACAAGATATACATGGTTTGGCGAGATGCCTACGTCTATGGTGGAGAAACGATCAAATCGACTATACACAATAAGGATTACAAAAACACTCTGCAGCTTTTTTTTCTCTCTTAACCCTAAAACGTATAAACTGATATAATATATAGGGTAATGTCTAATGGACCGAAACTAACATTATAAGCCCATAAATATCAATTTTGGCACAATTCAAACCTGTTTGGATTGCAACGCACCTTTGATGCATCGCAGGAGGCCTGTCCCGACCCCGGACTAAAGGTATAATAAATATAAGACACCTCAAAATATTTTTATTTTTATTTGTGCAGCGCTAATCATGCGATGCATAATGCCTGCACCAATATATTAATAAAAGTTATTGAATTCGTCCCAATATATAAATAGAAGTTAATTCGACTAGTGTTTTTCATGAATACCACGCAAACAAGTCTTCTATGTTAGATTTACCTAAGTCAATTCTTCAACTGCACCCATGCATTTTTTATTGGATAAACCTCAACAAATATTCTCCTTAGTGGATTAGTTCTTTTTTGTTTTAATAACAATTGGAAAGAAGAGAAAAATGAAAGAGAAATTGCACTTGTAACTGTATGATTTAAGTCCAAATATTACATTTGATGAGATAGTATCTTATCCATAAGTCAATCTCATAATTTTTTGAATTTTACTTTAGTTATTCTAATTTTGCTCGTGATTTGTTTTTGTTCACAATTCTAACCATAAAAAACAGAAGAATCATATTGCAATAAAGTTGAAAATATCAAATTTAAATTGTACAAATTAAAACTATGAGAACTAAAGTGAAATTTTATTCAAATTAAAAAGACCAACAATTTAATTTACCCATGTTTATATAAAGGGTCATTTTTTTGATAAATTCTTTTTCTAAGTGTTTTATTCCATTTAACCTATATTATTTTTTATTATTCCATTGAGTCATGTTTAATGTAATATGACCAAATCATCCTTTTAATTTTTGCACATGTTTACTAATACATAACAATAGTCTCTCATTTTATGGAGAAAATCTCTCCCTCATTCTAAAGAAAAAATCTTTCCCTTATTCCATAGAGAAAATCTCTCCCTTATTCTAAGCAGAAAATCTCTCTCGCATTCGATGGAGAAAATCTCAAATTATGAATTTTGAACATTTTTATAATTTGAAAATTTTAAAAATAACACAACAAAAAATCTGAATGAAAATCAAAATACAATGTGAATGTTCACAGTAAATACCAAACACACAACAAACTTTTGGAAAAAACAAAACACATACTAAAGTACAACGTGAATGTTCACAATAAATAACAAATATACAACTAACCTTCGAAAAAAATAAAATTCATATCAAAATACAATGTGAATATTCACAGTTTATAATTAACATACAACAAGTCCTAAAAAAATCACTTACACCAATGTAAACATTTACACTGTAACGTGAAAATATAAAACAAAATTGAAAAAAGTGAAAATCAATTATTTCAATTGTTCAATGGTAACAAAAATGATTATTTAACTAACAAGTATAGTAACATGGAGAACTAGTGGTGAAAAAGGATGGAGAGAAGAAATGGAGGATGGCAGCCGGTGGTGCGGAAGCATGGAGGTAGAGAAATATGGAATTTTAGGGAGGATGTATCTATCCACTCTATTTTTGTGGATAATATACCAGAATCTATGGGGGCAAAAGGGTTGTACAAAATCTTCTCAAACTATGGCATAGTCATGGATGCATATATCAAGAGGAGAAAAATGACACGATCCCGATTTGGGTTCGTGAGGTACAATGGTTCTGTAGCAGCGGATATGGAAATACAAAAAGCAAATGGAATCTGGTGTGTTGACAGAGCACTGAAAGTGAAATTGGCAGAGTTTGGGAAGGATTATGCCACAAAGTACAAAGTAGCTCAATCACCAATGTTTAGGAAGATGGAGGAAGATAATCTTCATGTCACTGCCTGCTACCAAGGGAAGAAGACATTTGCTGAGATAGTCAAAGGAAGAGGTGCATCAACAAACACAATCCGAATCATTAAAGCATATAAGGTAGGTAATGGATGGTTAGATGAAAGTGCTATAGCAAGACTAAAACCACCTTATTCAGTTGATGACTTTCGGGTGGAAATAGTACGGAGAGGATTTGGGAATGTCAAGGTGAGAGTTGGAAGTGGCAGAGATGTGATCTTATCTTTTCAATCAGTGAAGGTCATGAAGGAAAATCTCAAGAGAATGAAGGACTGGCTCCAGGAGTGGTGTGAATTAGTTCTAGAATGGAAACAAGGGATGGTCATTGATCAAGAAAGGTATGTTTGGCTTAGCTATTATGGTGTCCCATTGAACCTATGGAACTGTAACACATTCAGCAATATTGGCAAGGTGTGGGGAGCTGTGATTGGGATAGATGATGATACCCGCAATCTGAATTCCTTTCGTTGTGGGAAAGTGAGGATAGCCACGAGTTATATGGAGCCCATTAATCAGATCATCAATTTAGAATGCAAAGGTAAACTCCATCCGATTAGGGTCTTTGAGGAGCAAAAAGTGAATATGCAATGCTTGTGTAAATCACATAAAGGGAGTAATGGCGAGAACTACAACCCATGCATTCTGATGAGCAGACATGTAAATGTAGGAATGAAGATGAAGATGAATACGTGGAGGTCCATGTGGGCCAGGAGATGGACCGAAGGGCTGAGGTGGAAGGAGATAGGAAAGAGGTCTCATGCGTCAAGGTTGATGTCTTGGAAGGGAAGGATATGCTGTGGGACGTCTCTGTGGTGGCTGAAACAGAGATGATTCAGGATGTGTCAGAGGAAGGCGACACACGTGAAGGTGGCTCTGCAAGGAAGGTGGTGAGTTCCAAAAGAAATGATGATAATGAAAGTCAAAGGCTTGATGGTGATTTTTTCATCCCTGGTTTTATGAAAAGCATCAGTGGCTCAGAAGGTATTAGGCATGGAATTCAATTAGAGGTGGATCTGAATTTGGCCCACTTAACTGGTGGCTCAAATTGTATTAGACCTGGGAATCATTTAGAAGAGGATCAGCATTGGACCCATTTGTTAGATGGTACTGATCAGCTTAGCCAAAATTATATAAAAAGTAATGGGCTGGGTTCTAAAGAGAATAATAACCCACAGAGTTCTATGGTAGATGAAACCCAAAACCAAAGGGAGTTGGCTAATCATAACATCAAGGAGAAAGCGGTGTTGAGAGTGGTAAACCCAACTCCAAACAGAAAATCTAATTCAAAGGGGAAGTGGAAAGTATTGCGAGGTAAGCAATGGAAGAAGAAAGGGAAGATGGTTGGTGACAGAAATTCGGGAGAATCAAATCTAAATTTGAGGAAAGGAGTTATTTTTAGGTCTGCTGTAGCGGCTATTTGACTCTCAATAGCAAGAGAATCCAACAGAGGAAGGTTAGTGTTGTCGGAGGTGGAAGCATCACTTGAAATTGGTAAAGCTCTAGGTATTGATTATGAAGGGAAAGAAGATGAAGTGATCAGTAAATTGAAAGAATTTTAAGCTCAAGATCTAGAAAGAGCATGGAAAAGGGATGGAGATGCTAATTAATTTAGCAAAATAAGGAGATATAGAGTATTTAGCAATGTTTAATAAAGATACAATCTTGGAATGTGAGAGGAATTGGGAGACCAGAGAAAAGGAGACAGATTAAGAAAAGTCTTGCTGAAAGAAGAGTGGATATTGTGCTACTTCAAGAAACAAAGAAATCAGAAGTCAATGCTGAGTTAGTAAAGAATATATGGCCGGGTGATCACTTTGATTTCATGACTGTTGATGCTATTGGAAGAGTTGAGGACTGCTACGCATTTGGAACTCGGAGGTCTTCCAAATGAAGGCTTATTGTTGCAACCATAACTTCTTGCTGCTATCAGGTACAATTTTCCATAGTTTTGAATGTGTTATCGTTAATGTGTATGGTCCTAATGAGGTGGAAAAAAGAAAAGAAGCTCGAGAGTGTTTAATAAGGCTAAAAACTACTTTTTTGGGCCGTGGTGTATGGGAGGAGATTTTAATGAAATAAGAAATATCTCAGAAAGGATTGGGTGCTCTAGACGAGATAGAGGGATGAGGGACCTAAATTATATGATTGAACAAATGGAATTGATGGATATGCCTATGCTTGGGAGGAAGTTTACCTGGTGTAATTCCCAAGATAGAGAGAAATGGAGTAGAATTGATAGATTTTTACTTAATCATGAATGGGTTCAAAACTTCAATTTCAAACTATGGGGTCTTCCTAGCTTGCTGTCTAACCACTGTCCTATTGTTTTAATGGAGGATGATAGGGATTGGGGCCGTAGGCCGTTTAGGTTTATAAATGCCTAGTTATTGCATCCCAATTTTATACCTTTTGTGAAACAAAATTGGGCAGCGTTTATGGTGGAAGACTGGGCAGGGTATAAGTGTCTGATGAAGTTTAAAGCATTGAAGCAAGCATTAAAGCAGTGGCACATGGAGGTGTTTGGCAAGATTGAAGATAAGCTTAAAAGTGTAGAACAAGAAGCTCATGCTCTTGATTTGAAGAGTGGTCTCTTCTGGGTACAGAACAGGCTAGAAGAAAAGAAGTAAGGGGTGAAGTTTGGAGATTAAGTAGAATGTTGGAATGGATTTGGTTGCAGAAATCCAGAAGTAACTGGACATCTAAAGGTGATAGAAATACAAGATATTTCCACATACTGGCTTGTAGAAGAAATAGTAGAATTTCCTTGTGTTCAATTTTTGTGAATGGATCAGTGATTGAGGAGCCTATGGGAGTCAAGGAAGAAGTTGAAACTCATTTCATGAGGCACTTCTTTGAATCTTGGAGTATCAGACCTAAACTATTGGGCCCTTTTAAAAACATTGGAGGTGCTCAAGTGGTGGAACAAATGGAGGCTGATTTTACAGAGGAGGAAATTAGAAAGATGATTAAGAGTTGTGAGGGTAATAAGGCCCGGGGCCTGATGGGTTAAACATGTCATTTTTCAAGAAGTGTTGGAGAATTGTTAAATATGATATACTGCAATTCATGAGAGAATTTCACCAGAATGCAAGCTTGGTCAGAAGGATTAATAGCTCATTTCTTGCCCTAATTCCAAAATCTGATAGTCCATCTTGTTTGAATGAGTATAGGCCAATTAGCTTAATTGGTTCACTATATAAGATTCTTGCTAAAGTGCTAGCAAACAGGATGAAACAGGTGATGCCTAAGATAATTAGTGAGGTTCAGTCAGCTTTTTTGGGAGGAAGGAACATTTTAGATGGGGTTTTGATAGCCAATGAGGTAATTGATGGATGGAAAACCTCGAATAGAAAAGGTTTGGTAATCAAATTGGATTTTGAAAAGGAGTTCCTATTTTCTATGCTTTCAAACTTTGGTTTTGGAGAGAAATGGGTGAGTTGGATGAGAACTTGTGTGTCTTCTGCTAAGATTTCTGTCTTGGTTAATGGGTCACCAACGTCTGAATTTAGTCCACAAAGGGGTCTGAGGCAAGGTGACCCATTGTCACCATTTCTATTTAATATTGTAGCAGAGGAGCTAAATATACTGCTGAGTAGAGCCAAGGAGTTGGGTTTGATAAAAGGGGTGGTGGTGGGTTTAAATGGTGTTACAATTTCCCATTTACAGTTCGCGGATGACACTATCTTGTTTTGTGAAGCTGAATGGGAGGAAGTGGTGAACATCAAATGAATCCTGCGATGTTTTGAGATCTTATCAGGTTTGAAAATAAATTATCACAAGTGTCATTTGTGGTGTTGGGGTGGATGATGAGCTAATACAAGACTTTGCCACTAGTTTTAATTGTCTGAAACAGAAGTTACCAATGAAATATTTTGGGATGCCTTTGGGGGCTAATCCAGGAAAGAAAAATAGTTGGAAACCCGTGTTAGATAAATTCAAGAAAAAATTGTCTTCATGGAGGAGGAGGTTGCTTTCTTTTGCTGGGAGGTTGACTTTAATTAAATTTGTCATGTCCAATTTGCCTATCTATTACTTATCTCTGTTCAAGATTCCTGTAGGGGTGGCCAAGGAGATTGAGAAAATTCAGTCAGCTTTTCTTTGGGGTGGATCTGACCTTAGAAGGAAGGTGCATATGGTGAAGTGGGAGGTTATTACTAAAAGCAAGACTCTGGGTGGTTTGGGTGTGAGAAGAATTAGAATTATGAATGGATGTCTTTTATTAAAATGGTGGTGGAGGTTTGGGTATGAGCATCAATCTTTGTGGAAGGAAGTGGTATGTAGGAAATATAATATAGGGGGTGGAAGATGGTTCTAAGTTGTGGTCTGATATCATTCAAACTGTCCTGTCTTATTCAGATTTATATAATTACTACCTTAATAGTGCTAAGATTGTGTTGGGGGATAGAAGGAGAGCACATTTCTGGTTAGATAAGTGGGCAGGTAATGTATGCTTCAAGGGGGAATTTCCAAGGTTGTTCTCCTTATCTACTAATAAGTATGGTGTGGTTAATAGCTTTTTCCAGAGAAGGGGAGTAGCTGGAAGTTGGACAGTGGGTTTTAGAAGAGCACTGTTGGCTTGGGAGGAGCAGGAGGCTAATAGGCTGTACACTCTACTTAATTCTGTAACTCCACTTTGCAATACTAAAACAGATGAATTGATTTGGGTAGAAGGTACATCAAGGATGTCAAGTGTTTCTTCAGTGTATAATTGGTGTGAGTCTTTTCTTGGGCCTAAGCTGGACATGGCAGGAACAATCTGGAATAATTGTGCTCCACCTAAAGTGGAGTTTTTTGGGTGGTTGGCCTGGCATGGCAAGGTTAAAACTTCTAGCTTTTTTGCAAAGAATTGGTATCCTTGATGCAAATGCCAATATTGTTTGTGTTTTGTCAAAATGAGGTAGAAACCGTGGATCATATCCTTCGCTTTTGCCCTTTTGTATGGAGGCTCTGGTCAAACATTGTAAAATGGTGGGGTCTTCAGTGGGTGTTACCTGGTTCTGTAAATGGATTGCTGCAGTGGTGGTCTAGGTGTAAAATGAAAAAGTTGGAAAAGCAAATTTGGGCAGTGATTCCCTTAGCCATTCTCTGGTCCATTTGAAAGCATAGAAATGACTGTGTGTTTAGTGACATTCAACCAAATTGGGAAGAATTGTGTGATATTGTTAAGGTGAGAGCAGCAATGTGGATGAAGGCTTCTCCAATGGATGTGGTGTTCTCTGTTAATGACTTTGTGTTTAATCTGCAACAAGTACAATACTGCATTAGGAATGGTGGTTGATTATGCTCTACTGCTACTGGTTCTGTTGGGTGGTATGCCCTGCTGCTGGTATGCTCTGCTGCTGGTATTGCTTTGTGGTATATTCGACTATTGGTTTGATCTGTTATGTTGTTCTACTGGGGTGTCCTGATACTGAACAGTTAATAGGGCTAGTTGGTGTTGATATGTTACTGAACTGCTGTTGATCTGAACTGCTGATGTTGATCTGTTGGGATACCCTCATGCTGCTGCCCTGCTACTAATTCCAGTTGTTGTTCCTAGACATAGTTTTTGCTGATATGTTTTTTGTGCTTGTTGCTCTGTTCATGAGTGGAATGACCTGCTAACTATGGACTGCAGTGGGGTTATCTTTGAATCTATATCTTTGAACCAATGCTCTAGCAGAGGGGTTGTTGCTGAATAATGCTCCTGCTGTTTGTGTGTGTGTGTGTGTGTTTTTTTTTTTTTTTTTTTGCTCTGCATGTTGGTTACTTACCAACTTGGAGCTTGGAGTTAGTGATAGTAGATGATTTTGGTGGGCATCTAGGTGCCAACCTAGTTAGGATCTGGATGTTTCACTGTAAAGCTTTTTGCACCCTCCCCTTTATTGATGTACGTTATCATACTATGTATGTTTTTCCATCAATAAAGATTCTATTTTGTTGATAAAAAAAAAAAAAAAAAAACTAAAAACTAACAAGTATAGTAACAAAAACAACAAACATACAATGAACTCTTGAAAAAATAAAACTTATACCAAAATACAACGTGAATATTCACAATTTATAATTAATATACAACTAGTTTTAAAAAAAAAATAAACTCATACTAATGTGAACATGCACATTGCAACGTGAAAACATAAAATAAAATTGAAAAAAGTGAAAATCGATTATTTTGATTGTTCAATGGTAACAAAAATGATTGTTCAACCAACAAACATTGTAAAAAAAACAAAAAACAAAATACAATTAACTTTTGAAAAAACATCAAAAAAAAAAAAAAAAAAAAAAAAAACACATATCAAAATACAATGTGAATGTTCACAATTTACAATTAACATATAACTAATCTTAGAAAAACTAAATTTATACAAATGTGAATATTCACATTGCAAATATGAAACAAAATTGAAAGAAAATAAAAATGACTATTTCAATTGTTTAATGGTAACAAAAAATGATTGTACAAACAACAAGTATAGTAACAAATAACTAATGATATGTGAACATTCACATCTTACAAAATATAATTATGCCCATATCTATATTTTAACACTTATTTATCAGATTTTCAAATGATGTGAAATGTGAACATTCACACTGATTGATAAAAAAATAGAAACAATGGCAGGAATAGAATTAGAAATCCAAAAAAAATTCAATCACTCTAAAAACAAAACAATTTCACCCACATCCACATCCTTATCTTCATCTTCATCTTCATCATTATCATTAGGGTAATGCTATAGTGTGCAACTTACACCTTACACCTTTTTGTGTTCACTTACACCTTACACTTACACCTTTTTTACCTTGCACTTACACCTTTTGTGTAAGTGGCACATGGTGTGCAACTTATACATTTCATTTATACCTTCCACTTACACCTTACACTTACACCTTTTGTGTGAGTGGCACATGGTGTGCAACCCACTTACACCTTTTGTGGGTTGCACACCTAAGAAAACTCCTTATCATTATTATTAACAATCTATGCAATTTCACTATTCCACCAATCCAAATCAAACCAAACCTACATTTGAAAAATATGTTTGTAACAAATTTGACTGGATATAAACAGAGTTTCGACTTACAATAATAGAGAAATATAAAGTTTCGAACATAGAGTAATAATGGACGAACACAAAACTTTGAACACAAAGTGACAATGGAGGAACACAAAGTTTCACCGCAACAATGGAGGAACATAATATTATTTCATCGCCATGTGTAAACTAGAGTTTCAAAATCCTAGCATAATGAAACAATACCACAAATGTGAATGAAACTGATCAAAAAGAAAAAAATGTGAATAATGGTAAATACCAAAATAGAGGTAGCAACAAAAAGGAAATGTGTATATCTTTTTTCTATGTAATACTTATCAATAATAAACATAAGAGTATAATAGTTCAACAAACAATATAAATCAAGAAAAAAGGATGTCATGGAATAAAAGTATAAATACATAAGACTAAATAGGTTATAATTTTCTTTAGTGGGCTTATTAAGTTAAAACTCCTCCAAATATGATTTATCAATAAAAAACCGTTATATAAATGCATTCACTCATCTATATCTTATATTAAAATAGTGCTGTTAATTGCACCTAACTACCTAATTTGGACCCACTTGTTCATAATTTTTTTTTAATAATTTTTTTATTACAAGTTTAGGTATTACAAAATTTCCATCCTACTTTTACGTGTAACCTTTTAAACCCTAACCTTAATTTTACACCGCTTGACTATCACCACCATCAATTGCCACTCCCAACCCACCTTCACCCCTCTCCCTTTCCCAACCCCTCCTCACCACCCATCACCCTCCCTGGACTTTCTCTAGCTCCTTCCCACCCTCCATCACTAACCTTCAGGCCCTTATCCCCTTCTCCAACAGCCCCTACACCTTTTGTAAGGAGAAAAATCATGTGAGAGAGAGACATCTTGAGTACCATAAGAAATTAAGGTTTTAGAGAGAAAAATTTAAGGACAAAATCTCTTTTTAAGGATAAAATATTTTTGTTGCTAAAAGTGATTATTTTATTTTTAGTGACAAAATTGGATATTTAGTGATGAATTACTAACCTTTTAGGATCAAAAGTTGTCTAAAAAAAAAAAAAAAACTTTTTTTTAGGACCAAGTTGCTTTTTATTTCCTTCTTAAAAGTGCATTTATTAGCAATATTTTCAAAATTTCATCTCCAAAAGCTCATTTTTTGACTCTTCGGGATAATCTTTTAGCGATTGTCCTCACGACAACTAAAATTAATTCTCAAATATTTTTTGAAACAAAATTTACACTTTTAGAGAAAAAATCTTATATGAAAGTGTCCCTCAAAATCATTTAAAAAAATAAATAAATTACAAAAGTCTCTCTCTTCACCAATCAAAGTGCTCAATAATTTTATGATCATCATATTATTTTGTCACATTTTATTTACTCATCTCATATATCATCATTACATTAATTTAACGGTTTTATTACTACCATTAGTTTAATGGTCGAGTGGAAATTATGAAAGTGGCTTTGCACCCCAAACCATTCCATTCCATACCATACTAAACCATGTGTTTCAATTAATCGAGGTCACTTATATGAATCTTTTTCTAAAAAGAAAATGATATACAAATTTGCTTTCTAGACTTAATAATATATAAGTGATATGATTGGTTGATAACTAGAGAAGATATGAGAGACAATATTACCTTAGATATCCTAATTGATTGCCATATTATTGGGCTTGAAAAATGAATTTATTTTTTGGACTTGAATAGTAATAGTCTTTTTACAATTATGTTATGTTAAAGATTATATGCTTAGTTAAACTATAAAAAAAATATTTATATTTAATTTTTTAAACTAATGTCACACCTTTTGGAAATTGGGAAAGTGTCCCTTGGCATCACTTTTACTTTGACATTCACAATACCTAATAATTGAACAATAATTATATTATTTTATTATATTTTATTTATCATCTTATACGTCATTACATTGGTTTAATGAATTTTGCTACTACCAATATAGTAGTAACACATCATGTGATAAACAAGTGTAATAGCAATATGATCTTTATAGCATTATACCTACCATTTTGCCACATCTAAATATATACAAAGCAAATTGCATCATATATGAAAATATAAATAGGATGTGTTTGGGACATTGTTTTCACATTGATTACCGAAAAATAATATACAAATAACTTTTTCATATAAACCATTTTTATAAATCGACTTTGCATCCAATAATAAAGGCTTAAGATTCAAATAAAAATGATTGAAACAAGCTACATCAGTTTGTAAAAAAATGATTGCAGAGCATTAGTTGTCATTTGCTACTTCTATATTGTCTCTCAAAATATCAACATATGATGAGTCCTATTATATCTTTTTTTTGGTGGTGTTAATTAACATTGCCAAGCATTAGTTTTCATTTGCTACTTCTATATTGTCTCTAAAAATATCAACATGTAATGAGTCCTATTATAACTTTTTTTTGGGGGTGTTAATTAACATTGCCAAGTTTAAACTCGATATATTGGTAAGATTTCTCTATGTGTGATATTGGTATAGATAGGTAGTGATTATTAGTGGTAATTGTTAGATTTTTGTTGTTGGCAATCCCATTTGACAAAACTCCTTTCAATTGTAATTTTGTTCAACTTTTATTTCAGTGAGGCTATGAGTTTTTAAATGCAAATCCAACCCGAATTGTGCCTTGCAGAGATGTTTATGAAGTTAATTTTTTCATCTTTGCCACTTCACTGACTATGTCGGGGATCAAGCTGTCCAGTTAGCTTGCGGGGGTCCAGGGGGCAGCGCCTCTTGGCGGGTCTGGGGCAGCGCCCAGCACCCAGGTAGGGTCGAGGGGGAGCGCCCCGGAAGCAAAATGAAAATTTGCAGTCGAAGTTGTTTTTCCGCTCGAGCGGCCATTCTTGAGCTGGAGCAGAGATCGCGACCTTTCAGAAGTTTCACTCGCCTGTAAAAGTACTGGGAGTTGTTTTCTTCCGCTCGAGCGGCCATTCCTGCGCTCGAGCGTAGACCCTGTTTAGTCACACGTGTTTTAGTTACTCTGCTCGAGCGGTCATTCTTGCACTCGAGCGAATATCATGGATCTATTTTCTATAAATATGTGGTTCTATCAGATTTTAGAGTTACAGTTTCTAGATCTTCTTCTTGGGTATTAGGGTTTTCATCTGGAGCTTCTTTACTTGTTTCCTTTGATATTTGTGAGAGTTTATATCATAAATTGAGTGGATTATATCAAAGGGTTTGTTTATTTTGTTTTATTCACAAATGAAAGATTTGTTCTTCAGTGGATTCCGTGAAATTTGGACCTGAAGCTTTGGTGGATTCCGGAGTGGCTTATTGTCATGGATTCGACATCGGCGTTGTGGATTCAATATTGGGCAAGACAATTTCGAGTTGAAACGGGGCTAGAACAGGCATATAGGGATTGGTTCGATTTGGGCTTGGATTCGCTAGGTAATTGAGAGCACACTTTTGTAATTCCTTTATGTCTTTTTAATGGATTATTTTGTAGCTTTTGCCTGTGATTTTTTTTTTATCACAATTGGAGGCACTCCAATTGTGGTTTTTCCACATAAAATCGTTGTGTCGATTTGTCTTTGATTGTTTGATTAGGATTGCTATTTATTGGTTAAAATTGATACATAATCACAAATCAATATTTAAGGGATTTTTAGATTTTTCAATTGGTATCAGAGCAGGTTGCTCTATTTAAAAAAAAAAAAAAAAACACTATTAGAGTGAGATCTTATTTGATTTGTGATAATAGATTCAATTCGTGAGGGAA
Organism: Camellia lanceoleosa; assembly: GCA_025200525.1. NCBI lineage: Eukaryota > Viridiplantae > Streptophyta > Magnoliopsida > Ericales > Theaceae > Camellia > Camellia lanceoleosa. The sequence continues at coordinate 15,636,177 of CM045758.1, forward strand.
ATTCTATGGTTCGACTACTCCTACTTGACGAATTCAATTATTCTTTTTGGAAAGCTAGGATGAGATCATTTTTAAAATCTATTGATGAAAAAGTTTGGCAATCTGTCATGTATGGGTGGACCGAACCGACGATTAGTATTGATGGAGTAAACTTTCCCAAACCAATTGATAAGTGGGACACAATTGTTTACCAAAATAGTAGCTGTAATAGTAAAGCTATCAATTCTCGTTTTTGTGCCGTCACACTTGAAGAGTTTTGTTGTATTTGCAATTATGAAGCAAAAGAGGCTTGGGATATCTTACAAACTATTCATGAGGGCACTCCTTCTGTTAAATGCTCAAAACTTCAAAGGCTCACATCTAATTTCGAAAACCTTTGTATGAAAAATAGTGAGACCATTGATGAATTTTATGCGAAGTTGAGTGACATTGTAAATTCCAGCTTCAATTTAGGTAAAAAAATGCCAGAATCCAAGATTGTGGGAAAAATTTTGAAATCCTTGCTCGATTGGTTCCAATCAAAAGTTACGGCTATTGAGGAGGCTCAAGATGTTGACAACCTCAAGCTGGATCATTTGGTTCGAAATTTTCAAACTTATGAGACACATAGAAATTTCAAAAAGAAACAAAAAGATGATATTACATTTAGTAGTGCTCATATAGTTGGAAAGGATTTTGATGAAGATTGTGAGATTGACTCCAAGATACGGATCCTTTCATAAAATAATTTAAAAAGTCTTTTCTGAAAAAGAATCCTAATCTTTTGGAATCAACTCGTAAATCCAACGGTAAAGGTAAATTCAAAATTAATTCTACAACCCAGAAGAAGAAAGGAAAGATACAAGGGAACTCTAAAAGAGTCCAATGCTATGAATGCCAAGGATTTGGCCACTTTGCTTAAGAATGCCCTACTCTTTTGAGGAAAAAAAAAAAAAGCCTTTGCTATCACGTGGGGTGATGAATCAGAGTCTGACAAAGATGAAAGTGACAACGAAGCACAAGACGAAGAGGGGCATGAACAATTCCTTGCTTTTATGGCAACTTTTGAAATTAACAGACAAACAGAGTATCTGTACAGGCCAATCGAGAATATCACTGATGATGAATCCTCTGGGAGTGATGATGAAGAACTTCAGTAAGCTTATGAAAAGTTGTATAAGGAATCTTTTAATTTATCCAAATTGGATGACAAACTCACTATAAAACTCAAAGCATGTGAAAGTGAGAATGTCATACTAAAGGAGGAGATTTCTGAGGCTAGGAATGATGCCATCAAGCTATCTTATGATCGACAAGCCCTTTGTGCAAAACTCCATAACCTACAACAAATCTATGCAACGTATGAAGAAAATATTGATACTCTCGAGATATCTCAAGTTGCCTTGGAAGAGCTAATCATCAAGAAAGAGGAAGAGCTCAAGTGTGCTATGACTACCATTGGTCTTTGAAACAAAGGATCAAAGATTTTAGACAATATCATTGGTCTCAACAAATGAGTTATGACAAGAGTGGCATTGGCTTTTGTGGTGACTAAGAGCAAAAATGAAGTGTATCTACATCTCATGATACAAGAACTCAAGGAAAGGGAGAACAAAAAATTCAATATGAGGATGGACTTCTCAATATTCCTAGAGTTGGTAAGGCCAAAGAAAAGGAGGTACACCCTATTTTTATTTGTCATCATTGTGGTATGTATGGTTATATTCGCCCTTATTGTTATGAGTTGCATAGGAGAGTGTCTCATAGAGATGGAAGAAATTCCAACATCTCGTGGGGTAAGAGACACTTCATTGATGGTAATGAGGTTAAGGGTTATATTAGACCTCGTTATCTTGATTTGCTTGAGACCAACCATGAATAGATGTTGTGTTTGACTGGACCTAGGAATCGGAAGTTGGAAACCAAGTCAAGATAGCTTCCCATTGAAGGGAAAGGGACTCACAACGTCAAGACACCACCCAAGAACCACAATTCTCTCAACTTTGTTCATATTAAAGCGATTTGGGTGAGAAAACTTGACTTGTGTTAATTTGCTTATTCATTTTTTTTCTTCTTTTTGGCTATTGGTTTTCTATGTTTGTTTGTTTGTTTTATTTTTTTTGGATCGTTTAGTGTGTGCTTGCTCATTTTCTGTCTTGCTTTGTTTTAAAAAGGAAAAAAAAAATCCAAATTTTTTTTCTTAGTATGGTTTTGCAAGCTTGTAATTTTTGAGAAGTTCTTGGTGCATATTGGAATTGATGAGAATATCTATTACATGTTAATATGTGTGTACTTTCTTTGGTCATTATTCATTTCAGAGTGTGTGTTCTTTGATTAGTATGTTTCATTTTGCACACACTCTTGGATTAGCAAATATCGGAGTTTTCTGTCTTAGTGATCATTTTTCTCTATGGACTTCTGGCATTGTATCTTTTACTTTTCTAGAGGAGTTGACCTATACTAGCACATCATGGGTCATGTTGAGTCTCTTAACCACCTTCCATCTTTTTGCATCTCCACGGCTTTTCCCTATGTTCTTTATTGTCCAGCCATGAGGAAAAGGCTACCTCAGAGTCACCAACTAGGCTATCCTTATTGTATCCATGCTTCTCTGGTTCTTTTTCCATACTTTTGAGTGTGAAAGTCGCCAATGAGTGTGCAAAAGAAAGGAAAAAAATGTGCAAAAGAATGAAAAAAAAATGTTAAAAAGAAAGAAAGAAAAAAAAGATTCATTGATTGAGGGGGAGCCTCCGCTTTTACTTAACAAATACTCTTTGATTCCTAGTGGTTTGACTTTCCTTAGTTGTGCTTAGATTCTCTTGCCTCTAGCTTTCATATCACTTCTAGGATTTGAATCTAGTGTTTTTCGAACTCCAAGAGTCACACACACACTTTTATCATGGGATCTATGTTTTTCACATAATACATCACTCTCTTTTAGGAGGAATCTTCTAAAGGCTGTGCATATTGTGTTTTCAAGTAATTGTGTTTCTTGGATAATCTTGTGTGGCTTAGGGCACAAATATGAAATTCCTTGCTTGCTCCACCATATTATTTTTTGTCTTTTTTCTTCTCATTCAATGTTTTCAGAGTTTGTGGTTGCTTTTACTGAGGGTGAGTTTGGTCTATCATTGCAAGGGTTTTTTTTTAGCATGAACTTAAATCGATTGGTTAGGTAAGGGAGGTTAGCATTAGTTGGTTTGTATGTAGCTGTCCACTATTTGTTTATTGCTTACTTCTCGCAAGTTCTTAATTTTTACATCATCAACATCATCTTGTCCTTGCTTGTGTGGTTTATGCTCTTGCTTTCGTTGATTGAGCTTCCTAAGACAATTCATGACAAAAAGGGGAAGAAGTTTGATTCAAAATCAAAATGGTTTTTGAGCGTTGTAGAGAAGTGTTTTGGAAATACTCTTTAGATCCTAGGAGACGCTAGTGATCCTCAGCTAGTCACCTGAAAAGATACAAACACTTCGGTCGGGAGTACCGGAATTAGCACTTCGACGGGCAAGTCAGTTCAGACACTCGAGATAGCTTATTTCCTAAGTTGAGTGAAGTTTTTCTTACATACCTTTCTCAACCCATTGTTCCTGTATTTATACCTGTTCCTCTTGATCCTCGGGGCCAGGGCCTACTTTTTAATCACTGTCCCTTCTATTATTCGGCCTTAAGGATTTACACTTATTCGGCACATTTATTATATTCGGCTTCCCACTATTGCAGGATACAACCGATTAATATTAGTTCCAATGGTACGCACCTTCTGCCCTTTCCATATATTCGGCCCCCGCAATTGCCCCCCGAACTCCCCATTGACGGTAGTTAATCGGCGTGTTTGGCCTTGAATTGGAAAAGTTAAAATAGGTCAGGCGGCTTCGCGTACCCCAATGTAGATGTCAGGATACATACACCTTTTTGTTCATCATTACACTTTCCCGCCTCGTTCGTGCGTCTCGCGTTTATTGTGATTTGAAATTTCAGTCCCTTCGAATGCACAGTTCGTCGAGTATTCGAGACTCTTGGATCGCTAGTGGATATCTCTTCTCTGACTCGCATCTTCTGCAACTCTTCTCCATTTACCCTCGTCCCCCTTGCTCATCGTAAGTCTTCTTCTCTTTTCTTTGCAATCCTACTTTCTATTTGTTATCTTAATTTTGGCGAACCCTTTATTCCCCGTGAAAATGGCTAAACACTTGAAAGTCCTCCTTTCTGAGGGTCATGTCTCCGGATTCTGGCGACACTTTTCAATCCCCGACGATGTGCATCTATCTCTAGTGACAGACAACACTCTGGATATGGAGAGAGAGGATCGAAATTCAATCATCTTTCCTCTCCTATCCATTGCAGAGGGCGGGGTCCGTTTTCCCCTACATCCATTCCTTAGGGCCGTCCTCTGCTATTGGGGTCTGATTCCTTCTCAGCCCAACGTGAACTTTTTTTCAAATCGTAATGGGGATCGTAGAGTTGAACCGGCACCTCAGGATCGATCTTGGCATCCCGTCCATTTGGCACTGCTATGCTTTAGCCAAATCTTCCGGTTGGCTTAGGCGATACTTTCTTAGGGCCAAGGATACTGACCATCATTTGGTAACCATGCTTGCCAGTTCTAGTAAGCGTGTGGATGACGTAATGGTCAATGTCCGAGGGAACTGGGAATTTGGCGAAGGCGAGGGTTACCTAGACCCTATTCCCAGACAGAGGGGTGAACCAGGTTGCTATGTGTCTCCTTGCATTTACTGAACTTTTCTTTTACTCGGCCTTCTCTCCATGTCTAACCCTTTGTCTTTGCAGGTAGTAAATTGAAGAAGATTATGGTTTCTACTGACGACGCAGTCCTTATGCAAATCGCTACTGCACTCGAATACTTCGACCGTCCAAACTTACAGAAGCAAGGGAGAGCGGCCCACATACTTCTTCGATACGAGCCCACTTATACTGCTTTTTCGGCAGCTGACAACATTGTGATTCCATCTAACGATCAACAACTTGCGGCTCTTATCTTCCCTAGCTTCAAGAGCCTTAGAGTTCATTGAGGAGGCCGAAGAGGTTGATGAGGCCTTAAACTCGGCGTTTGAGGCAGCTTGACGTAGTCAACCTACCTCACCGTCCACTTCGGGATAGGCGGAATTTTCTTCTGGAGATATTTTTGGGAGTTTGAGAGACCTACCCGGCGATTTTTTTAAAGGTATGGTTGGGGAAAGCCTCACGCAGATGGCTCAAAAGAAAAATGCCGAGCGCATGGCCGTTCGGAAAAAGGCCGAGGCCGCCCGTTCTGGACCGGCTCAGATTGTTGAAGAGCCGGCTCAGATTGTTGCGGCAGAAACAGCGAAAGAGGTTGAACAGCCGGTCATTGAACTGTTAATTCCAGAAGAGCGGGGCAAAAAGCGTAGCGCTGAGGGAGAGGCCAGTTCAGAAGATAGTCTTGCCGACTAAAGGCCTCGCTTAGAAGAATCTGACGTGGTTGTTCCTTTCATTGTTCAGCCAAAGATCAGAGACACACCGATTCCTCGACGATCCATCATTACTGACCGACTCCGAGCCTGGCGGCTTCGGTCTTCCTACCAGCTGATAAGGCATCCTTTCATGCGGTGCCGGATTTGGTGGTTGTAGCCCTATCTACGTAGTCGGCCCTTTTGGTAGGTGAACTTTGACTTGTTTTGATTTTTGGTTGCTTATGGCATCTAACGATCCCAACTCGTTTTGTAGATGGTCGGCAGGATCGCCGACTTGGGTCGCCGCCTACACGATGCCCTTGAGAGGATTGACTGTTTGCAATCAGAAGTGGTCGATCAAAAGAGCAGGGCCGAGTTTGAGATGATGAGAGCCGCAATGGAGACTGCGTGAGTCGAAGCCGAAGTAGAAAGGGCTCGGGCTGCCGATCATCTCCGTTTTGATGCCGAAGATAGGGCGAATGCGAGCAAATAATCGCTTAGGCTGGCCGAGGAGGCGCTTAACAAGATTGAGACTGAGTTAGCAGAGTTGAAGGCGGCCAAGGAAAAGGCAGAATTTGAGGCTTTTGCCGCATTTGAAGTAGGAAAAGGCGCCGCCTTCGGGGAATATGTAAACAAAGTCCCCAAGTTTGAGAATCGGGGGTTCAAACATGGGTGGCTCAAGGCCCTTGATGCCGCTGGGGTTACATTGGCCTTGCCAATTCCTTATGAGCAGGTGGACATTGAGCCACTTGAGTTTGACCCCGAGGGTTGATCTAGGAGTCATTTGAATTTTGTAAAATGCTTTCCCTTTTAATGTATGTTTTTGTTTTTTTTGTTGGTTCCGAGTAGTTTTCATGTATAAATTGGTTACTGTCTGTGCTCAATTTATTAATGAAAATTATCGTGTTATTTCACTACTACTTATGCGCAATTTGTGATGTTATGTTGGTGAAGAATTTTTGCCTTTTACTACTTTAGATAGAATGATTACTCTGTTGAGCTTTCTACGATTGAATATCTTGCCAATCTTATCATTTGTATGCCGAATAGTTCGTTGGTATTATGCTGAAACGATTCATGGGCTGGCTGGGGCACTTAATCCGAATAGATTGATTAATCTGCCCTTGCCCCAGGCGGTGCATGATCATTCGGGCGCCGGATGAGACGAACTTGGCAATATTGACCTATCGTTCATATGCCGAATAGTTCGTTGGTGTTGTGCTGAAACGATTCATGGGCCGGCTGGGGCGATTAAGCTGAGTATATAGATTAATCTGCCCTTGCCCCAGTCGGTGCATGATCATTCGGGCGCCAGATGAGACGAACTTGTGGCAATATTGACCGATCATTCGTATGCCGAATAGTTCATTGGCATTGTGCTTAAAAGATTCAGGGGCCGGCTGGGGCGATTAAGCCGAGTATGTAGATTAATCTGCCCTTGCCCCAGGTGGTGCATGATCATTCGGGCGCCGGATGAGACGAACTTGTGGCAATATTGACCTATCATTATCATTCAGATGTCAATAGTCTGGTATTGTCTTCAAAACGACATGGCTAGGCTAGGTACTTAATCCGAATAGATTGATTAATCTGCCCTTACCCCAGGCGGTGCATGACCAATCGAGCGCCGGATGAGGTGAACTTGTGGCAATATAGACCTATCATTCATATGCCGAATAGTTCGTTGGTATTGTGCTGAAACGATTCATGCGCCGGCTGGGGCGATTAAGCCGAGTATATAGATTAATCTGCCCTTGCTCCAGGCGGTGCATGACCATTCGGACGTCGGATGAGATGAACTTGTGGCAATATTAACCTATCATTCGTATGCCGAATAGTTTGTTGGTATTGTGTTGAAACGATTCAGGGGCTGGCTGGGGCGATTAAGCCGAGTATATAGATTAATCTACCATTGCCCCAGGCAGTGCATGATCATTCGGGCATCGGATGAGACGAACTTAGGAGTTTTGAAGTCGATTCATCGGCTGATCGGGGCGCTTAAGCCAAATATATTGATTGATCTATCTTCCCTTGCCCCAAGTGGGTCGATCCAGTCGACTCTGGGCGATTGAGGTTTTCACAATTAATGAGATTGCCTCGAGGGTGCTACCTCTGTAAAGGATAAATGATTAAAGGTACAACTTTTATGAGCACAGTAACAACTGACTCCAGCTTTTGAAGGTATTGGGGAAATGTTGAACAGACTCTTCTTTAACAGCAGAGGGGAAGTGAGGACGCTAGCTAAGCTGGGTGGAGACATGAATCGAGGTGGTGACCCGTCGCGCACAGGGAGTAGGAGTTCCAGGGATCGAGAGAGGCGTCAGTCTCCTCGATGTCGAAGCAGGTCGCCCAGGCAGGACAAGCAGTCGCAGGGCAGATCTTCTCAACCTCGAGTCGAGAGGGGATCTGAGGTGAATCCGTGCCCATTAAGCTTTGCGGTATTTGTGGGGAATAGACCCATGACAGAGGCAGACTCGATCGTTTGAGACTCAAATGTAGCGGTCGAGTTTGCTCGACAGATTTTTCCTCCTGAGGTTCAACAATTGATGGTAGGTCGTTAGGACTATGAAGTATTTCGCGAAGGCATTCACGGGGCGATGAAGGGGCTTTATACTGCCTATGAAATTGGCATGCGGTTGCGCGCTGCCTACTGAGAAATAGAGAAAAGGGACGAACGTATTCGAAGTTTGGAGGCCTGCGCGGAGGCGGCTGAGCGCGAGTTAAGGAAGACCAAGGCGGCTCAGGAACAACCCACCGGGCAAGGAAACCCAATTGTGGAAGATAGGGTTACCAGTCGGCTCATCAGTACCGCGCTTGCCGATCGTGAGACGGCGAGTATGTTCGCGATGGAGACCGCGAAGGGGAGGGCCTATGAGAAAGGTTTTCATGAAGGCCGAAAAGTTGGAATCGAAAAGACCAAGGAAAAACTTGCCGAAGAAGTTTGCCGATGTGAAAATCGTGGATTTAGGCACGGTTGGATCAAGGCATCTCAAGCCGCGGAAGCTCTTCGAGCGTCGGGCATTGATTCAGCATCGCCACTCTACCACAGTAAACATTTTCCATTTTCTGCTTTTGAAGTCGAGAAGAGTGAGGATGAGGGTGACGCCATGTAAATATACTTATTGTGACGTTGAAACGCAGATCACGTTCAAAACTATGTAATTTATTGTTTGTTTTATTGAATAAAAAAAACGTTCTATTATAAATGTTTTGTTGCAGTTCATATTCGGCATGTATGTGTTTCGTTTTATTGTATATATGTTTGAATGAACGTATAAACGTTGATCGGTCCGAGTATCGGTTAAATGTTCAGTGATACGCCGGTTTATAGGCAGGGTCGGCCCATACGTGATAGCCGTTTACTCCTGAATGAGGCCATTGTAACTTGAGGAAGCCGAAAATCAGCGAGTGGAGTGGCCGCAGCAAATTTTACTCGGCTTAGGGCCTGAATTTTTGGCCAGTGCATGTGCGTTAAACGGTCGTTTGGATAACTAGGCGGTGGCGAATGTCAACCGACGTTTGTTGCATGGAGTTTAGCGTTAACACAATCACCTCGGGATTAGAGCCTCGAAATCGCTGCCAGTATTGAAAATAAAAGGAGTGGGCGTTTCGCGCATATAAACAATCACTTATGTGAGGCAGGATAAGTGGGGATGTTAGTTAGAAAGGCTCGGAGTGTAGCTGAACTTGGTGTTACAATGGAGCGCGGCAGAGGACCTATCCGTATGGGAAGTAGGGCGTCCAAAAGTTGGCATGAATCTTCAAGTCATCGAAGCAGATCACCCCGAAAGGAAAGGCAACGACCGTTGGGTTTATCCTTCCTTGTCCTGGATCTTTGCCTTGACATTGTCAATGGTATCAAGGGAAGTTTGGCAACGCGCAAGTCATGGGCTTGGGCACAGTTGGCTTAAGGCATTGCAAACTGTGGAGGACTTCCTGGTGACGGGTGTTGATTCGGCCCTGCCGCTTTACCAACGCGCCTTTTCCCCTTTTTAGATTTTGAGGTTGAAAATAGGTATTGTAATGCTCAAATGAGGGTTGCGTTTATGTAACAGATGTTTGATCAAATAAAAATTGTAATGCTCAAATGCGGGTTGCGTTTATGTAACAACTGTTTGATCAAATAAAAAGTTTTATTTCAAACATTTGTGTCTTATTCTAAATTTTTTATATACTTAGTTAAGCATCTTATTTTGGATGTTGGTGATTTTTGTTTTGTTCGTGCCGAAGGGTACGCCAAATCTGGAGTCTTAATCGGCCCTAAGGTGACATGCACCAAAGGGAGCTCTAAATCCGGAGACTTAATCGGCCCTAAGGTGACATGCACCAAAGGGGGCTCCGAATCTGGAGACTGAATCTGGCCAATCGTGATATCCACGAAGGGCGCTTCAAATCTGGAGACTTAATCGGCCCTAAGGTGACATGCACCAAAGGGGGCTCCGAATCCGGAGACTTAATCGGCCCTAAGGCGACATGCACCAAAGGAGGCTCCAAATGCAGAGACTTAATCGGCCCTAAGGTGACATGCACGAAAGGGGGCTCCGAATCCGAAGACTTAATCGGCCCTAAGGTGACATGCACCAAAGGGGCTCCAAATTCGGAGATTGAATCTGGCCAATCGTGATATCCATGAAGAGGGCTCCAAATCTGGAGACTTAATCGGCCCTAAGGTGACATGCACCAAAGGGGGCTTCGAATTCAGAGACTTAATGTGGCCAATCGTGATATCCACGAAGGGCGCTCCGAATCCGGAGACTTTATCGGCCTTAAGGTGACATGCACCAAAGGGGGCTCCGAATCCGGAGACTTAATCGGCCCTAAGGTGACATGCACCAAAGGGGGCTCCGAATTCGGAGACTTAATCGGCCCTAAGGTGACATGCACCAAAGGGGGCTCCGAATCCAGAGACTTTATCGGCCCTAATGTGACATGCACCAAAGGGGGCTCTGAATCCGGAGACTTAATTGGCCCTAAGGTCACATGCACCAAAGGGGGCTCCGAATCCGGAGACTTGATCTGCCCTAAGGTGACATGTACCAAAGGGGGCTCCGAATTCGGAGACTGAATCTGGCCAATCATGATATCCACGAAGGGCGCTCCGAATCTGGAGAGTTAATCGGCCCTAAGGTAACATGCACCAAAGGGGGCTCCGTATCCGGAGACTTAATTAGCCCTAAGGTGACATGCACCAAAGGGGGCTCCGAATCCGGAGACTTAATGTGGCCAATCGTGATATCCACGAAGGGCGCTCCGAATCCGGAGACTTAATCGGCCCTAAGGTGACATGCACCAAAGGGGCCTCCGAATCTGAAGACTTAACCGGCCCTAAGGTGACATGCACCAAAGGGGGCTCCGAATCCGGAGACTTAATGTGGCTAATCATGATATCCACGAAGGGCGCTCTAAATCCAGAGTCTTAATCGGCCCTAAGGTGTCATGCACCAAAGGGGGCTCCGAATTCGGAGGCTTAATGTAGCCAATCGTGATATCCACGAAGGGTGCTCCGAATCTGGAGACTTTATCAGTTGACATGACGAGCGCTACAGTGGGGTTTGAGAAATGAATTGAGCGACAAAGAAAAATGGTTTGCATTGCAGAAGTGATATATATACAAGTATCAAAGCCCACAGGTCGAGTCAGTGATAAGGTTTTTGCAAAATCTCCGCTTGTGCCGATTACGAGGAGCCACAGATTTCTTTAATGCCATGGGCTGTCGAGAAGCGCACAAGCTGATGATAAGTGCTTGGAACGGCCTTCATAATATGTAACCAGGTTCCCCCCATGATGACATTATACGGCGAAGGGAGCTTTACCACCAAGAATTCTACTTCGATCGTTTTGGAGCCTGCTCGAACAGGTAGTATGATCTTCCATAACGGGTACTCAGGATTCGTAATAAAGCCGAACAATGGGTGAGGCGCCGGGGACAAATCTGAGTCGTTGAAGCCGAGTTTGATGAAAGTTTGGTAATACATAACCTCTAAAGTACTCCCTGGGTCTGTGAGAATGCGTTCAATGGTGAACCGGTTTACGCGTAATTTGATGACCAACGGATCGATGTGGGAAGCTGTTGTGCCGCTTAGATCGGAGTCATTGAAAGTAATTGTCGGAGCTTCTCCGGGCCATTCGGTTGGAATACATTGCTTTTGGGAGATTGGATGAGATTGAATTATGTGCACGGTTGGGGATGCAGGCAAGCTGTAGATTATATGGATCACGCCGAGTGGAGGTGAGTCCTGCCTCAAGGCTAGTGCCTTGGTTGGCTTTCCCTTTCTCACGTATTGTTGCAGTTAGCCGTCTTGCACCAGTTCTTCTAGGTGATCCTTTAATGCGTAACAACTCTCTGTTTCGTGGCCGTGATCCTTATGATACTCGCACCGCCTATCCCTTCTTCGCGTGTCGAGTGGCCCCACCATCTTTGACGGCCATTTGAAGAATAAAAGGTGTTGGACTTTGGTCATTATTGCAGTGATTGGTTCTGACAACTCTGTGTACTTCTTGTCGGCACGCCTCGAGCGCCGGCTGCCGACTTACAGTTGTTCATTCGTCCGGTGGGAGCATTGATCGCTGGATCGGCGAGAGTCCCGCCTTTTGTCTCATTTAGCGTGTTGCCATGGCTCAACGCTCGGAGGTGGCACAGAACTTATTGGTTGAGCAATTTCAGGGGGGGTCGTTTTGTTGGACATTTGTCCGGGTTTTATTCTTAAGGCATCATCTTCCACTTTGCAATACTCTTCAACTTTCTTCATCAACACCCAGACTGTTTTGGGAGGTCTTCTGGTCAGGAAACTGTGAAGAGCAATGTCAGGATGTAGTCCCATTTTGAAGGCGGTGATGGCCATGGAGTCGTTGTAAGCATCGTCGATGAGGTTGAAGCACTCCCAATAGCGCGCCGAATACACTCTGAGCATTTCTCCTGACTGGATCTGCATAGCCCAGAGAGAGTCGGCCTGTTTTGGCTATACCTCGTTGGTGATGAACCTGGCCCTGAAGGATTTCTGTAATTGATGGAAGCTTTTGATCGAAGCTGGCTCCAGCTTGTAATACCACCTAACAGCTAATGGCCCCAGGCTGCTGGGGAATATTCGGCATATGAGGGCTTCATTGTCTGCATGCAATGTCATGGCCTGCTTGTAGTAACGGATATGATTGGTGGGGTTTGATTTTCCGTCATAAAGAGTGAATGATGAAGCTTTGAACTTCTTGGGCAGGGCCGCCCTTGCTATCCGTCGGACAAAGGGATCGTGTTGGTCCTCTTCGTCTGAACTGCTTCTTCTGCGCTTGTTCCTTGTATGTGGACTCTTGTCGGAGGAGCTGGAAGTTTCGGATCGTTCCTTCTTGTTGAGCTTCGTGGGTAATGAGTTGGAGTCGCTATCGGTATCCTTTGGTCGGGCTCGAGGTCGTTGTCCACCTGCCCTCGGAGGTCGTTCGGGATCTTGGTGCATGGCTTCTCTGGACTTTGCTACTTCTAGGGCCAATCATGATGAAGATGTTCATTTTTAGCGATCATGTTCTCCAGCCTTTGTTCATTCTGTTTTGCTTGTTCCATATGATCGCTTGCATTGTCTCTTGCGCAGAAGTCGTTGGTGAGTCGAATTTCAAGGCTCGTCTTGCAGCGATGGTTTCCTTTCTGAGCATATTTGCTGGAGTGAGGTCATCTCTTTGTGCGGTCTCGTTAGTGGCTATCAGAGGATCTTCAGTGACGCCTGCCATGGATGTATTTGAGTATTCCCACAGACGGCGCCAATTGTGGAGAAGTGGATTGGAAATACTCTTCAGATCTTGGGAGACGCTAGTGATCCTCAGCTAGTTACCTGAAAAGATACAAACACTCCGGTCGGGGGTGCCGGAATTAGCACTCTGACGGGCAAGTCAGTTCAGACACTCGGGATAGCTTATTTCCTAAGTTAAGTGAAGTGTTTCTTACATACCTTTCTCAACCCATTATTCCTATATTTATACCTGTTCCTCTTGATCCTCGGGGCCAGGGCCTACTTTTTAATCATTGTCCCTTCTATTATTCGGCCTTAAGGATTTACACTTATTCGACACATTTATTATATTCGGCTTCCCACTATTGCAGGATATAGCTGATTAATATCAGTTCCAATGGTACACACCTTCTGTTCTTTCCATATATTCGACCCCCACAAGCATGTTTGCATGTTTCTTAGGATTGTCATCTATTCATGCTACATGCTCTTAAAATCTCCAATTTACATCTATTCATATTTCCATCTCATGCTTCAAGATAATCTGGTTATATGTCTATTTCTTTTTCATATACTCTTGTGGCACTAATAGTTGTTTTGGAGATTGTGGCACTAATAGCTATTTTGCAGATCATGACTTTGAGAAAGAAGTTTGCTTTTATTGGCTGTAATGGGTTTTGGAGATTGTGGCACTAATAGCTATTTTGCAGATCATGACTTTGAGAAAGAAGTTTGCTTTTCTAGGTTGTAATGGGTTGGGGTGATTAGGATTTTATTTGTTAGGTGTATTTTGTCACGGCATTACCAAATGGGGAGATTGTTAGGTTTTTGTTATTGGTAATCCCATTTGAAAAAACTCTTTTCAGTTGTAATTTTGTTCAACTTTTATTTCAGTGAGGTTATGAGTTTTTAGATGCGAATTCAACCCGAATTGTGCCTTGCAGAGATGTTTTTGAAGTTAATTCTTTCATGTTTGCCATTTTGCTGACTATGTTGGGGATTGAGCTTCGGTGAGGGTATCAAAGGCAACGCCCTTGGCGGTCGGGGTAGCGCCTGTGTGGGGTCGAGGGGCAACGCTCCCGAAGCAAAATGCAAAATTGCAGTCGAAGTTGTTTTTCCGCTTGAGCGGCCATTCCTACACTCGAGCAGAGATCGCGACGTTTCAGAAGTTGCACTCGCCTACAAAAGTACTGGGAGTTGTTTTTTTAGCTCGAGCAGCCATTCCTGCGCTCGAGTGTAGACCCTGTTTAGTCACACGTCTTTTAGTCACTCCGCTCGAGCGGAGATCGCGGATCTGTTTTCTATAAATATGTGGTTCTATTAGATTTTAGGGTTATGGCTTCTAGAACTTCTTTTTGGGTATTAGGGTTTTCATCTGAAGCTTCTTTGCTTATTTTTTTTTGCTATCTGTGAGAGTTTATATCATGAATTGAGTGGATTATATCAAAGGGTTTGTTTATTTTGTTTTATTCACAAAAGAGAGATTTGTTCTTCGGTAGATTCCGTGGAATTTGGACCTGAAGCTTTGGTGGATTCCAGAGTGGCTCATCATCATGGATTCGACATCGGCGCTGTGGATTCAACATTGGGCAAGATGATTTTGAGGTGAAGACAGGCCTGGAAGAGGCACATAGGAGTCAGTTCGATTCGGGCATGGATTCGCTAGATAATTGAGAGTACACTTTTGTAATTCCTTTATGTCTTTTTAGTGGATTGCTTTGTGGCTTTTTCTTGTGATTTTTTTATCACAATTGGAGGCACTCCAATTGTGGTTTGTCCACGTAAAATCATTGTGTCGATTTGTCTTTGATTGTTTGATTGGAATTGCTATTTACTGGTTAAAATTAATACGTAATCACAAATCAATATTTAAGGGATTTTTAGATTTTTCAGTAATAATGAAAATATCAAGTAATAATCCGATGGGCAATGTGGGTGGCAAGTGCACATCTGCCAAACCACTAGTATAAATAAATAGATAAGTAGAGAATCTCTAACATGAAATCCTTAATCTCAAAATCGATGTTCTCATATCCTAGTACACTTTTAATTATTAGATCATGTCTTGAGATTTATGTATTTTTAATTTGCCATATCATCTAATAGTTTGATCAAACATATATGTTAAAGCTGATGTGTAGCACAAAATGATGAGGCCTCACTAGATTTTACTACAACATATGAAGATTTTAGAAATCAATTTTTTTGGGTTTAAAAAGTAAAAATTTTGTTGCAAAACATATTTGGGGAATAATTCTTATTGTCGCAAGGGTCGTCTCTAAAAAGCCCCCCCAATAGGTTAAAAAAAAAAAAACTTTTAGCGACAATTTTGAAAATGTTGCCAATAAATGCACTTTTATGAACGAAATAATTTGGTGCCAAAAAAGTTTAATTTTTGAGAGAAAAATCTTGATCATAAAAGGATAGTAATCCATCACTAAATGTTAAATTTTATCGCTAAAAATTCAATAATGACATTTTTGATAATTAAAATATTTCGTCTAGAAAAATGATTTTGTCCATAAATTTGTTTTCTAAAACGTTAATTTGTTATGATGTTCCTTGTGTTCCAATCATCTTGCAAAAGAACACATCTTTCCTCCTTCCTATGAAGTAGAAACTATATTGTTTTAAGAGTACTCATAGATCAGGATAAGCTGTTGTGTTATTGTGAACGATAATGCACATAATAATAATAATAAATGTACCCATATCTCATGAATCTAGACTTCACTCAAAACTTACAAATTCCTTCCAAAGGGTGTTTTAGGGGTTGTTTAGGATGATCTAAATAAGTGCATTTTTTGATTTTTTATGAAATATGGGTTGGGTATGAGTTGAGTTTAAAGTGAAGTGGTAGAGAGATGATGTGACTTAAATGGGATAGTAACTTTTTAACTTTTTTAGGTTATAACAAACAAGGCCGTCATTATACCTGTGCACATTGTGATTGAGTTTGCATTCTTTCTAGAACAAAAGAAAGAATTTTAACTAATAATACGTTATTAGAAGGCTATAGCTATTTTTACTAGCTAAATAGTACATATAAAAAATAATCCTTACCTTTAGTAACTCATTTTAACTAACATTTATTCTAATAATAATCTTTACTTAGCAACTCGAACGCTACTCTTTATTTTTCATTAATGAAAGTACAAAAAAGACATTGTTTATTTTTCTTTTTCTTTTTTTGTTTTTTTATTTTTTTTATATACATATTTTGCCTATCCATTCATACAAAGTGTTTAAAGAAGCTCTCAAATCTTATAGCAATCCCGGTTTTCACTTCTTGGTTTATTGTATTCCAGACTCCGTTTCGTGGAGGTGGGTTGTTGTCTTACTCTCGTTTCCATCCTTTACTCTTTGTATTTGAGTCTTGGGTTGTGTTGGGCAGGTTTGAAACAGGTTGGTTGTGTTTGGAACCAAGAGTTGATGCCCAGATTTTGGCCTTCACGCTCGAGCGGGGCTTTTGGTGCTCGAGCAGACCCTTTGCTTTTGTTCCTCCGCTCGAGCGGGGAATATGACGCTCGAGCGGGATTTTTTATCTCTCAGTATTTTTTTTTTCCTGCAGGTCATCGGACACTCGAGTGTCCACTTTTACAATCGAGCGGGGACCTTCATCTGCAGAACTTCTGGAAGCGTGCATTCGACGCTCGAGCGACGCTTTTGACGCTCGAGCGTGAGTCGATATGTGACGCTCGAGCGAGGCGTTCTACGCTCGAGCGGACTGTATGTTATATCAGTCCGAGTTGTAGCTTTTTGGGATCACTTTTCGACTTTCTCTCTCTCTCTCTCTCTCTCTCTCTCTCTCTAACTTTTCAAAAACCTCTTTTGAGAGCTCCTCTCTCTAGAATACAACTTCTCTTTAAGAAATCATCTAGTTTGAGTGATCTTCTACCATAGTTCCTTTGCATAAAGTGTAGAGCTTGGTGTGGGCTACATTTCAATCCGAAAATCTTTGGGTTTGGAGCACTTCGAGTTTTATCACCTTCTCCATTAGGTCTCTTCATTTGAGGTAGGGATATCCTACTCATTCTTATGGGTTTTGACATAAATGTTGGTCATTTTGATTAGTTGGTGTCGTTGGGTAATTTTGGAAAAAGTTAAGGTTTGGTATGTAATTTATAAAAGAGGGGTTTGGTGTTTTAAAGCTCCATGTGTATTAAAAGCCTTGGGAATGTGGGCTTAAGAGTTAAATTGGTGGAATTTGGTCTTAGGATCAATATTTGAGAAAAAGGAAAAATGCCCTAATTATTGTAATAAATTAATTCATGTAATTAATTTGGGAAAAATGTGGACATATGAAAATTGAGTTGAAATCCATTAAATTGGGGAGTTGTGAGATTGAATGGTGTAGTCGAATAATTTAGTCACTCACCTATGAAAATGTCAATATTTTATCTGTTGATAAATTTATTATCTGTTTAGAGATAACTGCTTTGGGCTATCAGTAGAGGATAGTCTTGATTTTTGTAGACATTGTATGATGATTAGGGAAAACTGAAACTAATCACATTGAATATGTCATTGAATATGACGGTTGGAATAATACAGCAAATGGATGTATTGATTGATCATTGTACATGATAAGTGTTTAATACATTTTATATGTATATTGTTTGGGAGGAGAAAAGGGATGTACTCTATGGTTTGAGAGGAGATAGGGGATGGACTCTCAAACCTGTTTGGGAGGAGATACGGGATGGACTCCACTGATACAGCAAATCTGTGTATCATTTGAAATATGGAAGTGTTGAAGTATGGAAGTGTTTTTAATATGTGTTATAATCTCATTGAATTGTTTGAAAGGTTCTGAGCCATGTTTATGAACTGAATTGGTTGAGTAAAGGAAAGTGGAATGAAACATGGACATATTTGTCATGAAACTGGAATATGTTATAAGTTGGTTTATATGAGTTAAACATTTATCAAATGCTAATGTTTTAGTTATTGCTCATATTATGTTTAGCATATCTCTACTGGGCGTTGGCTCACCCTATATGAGACATTATTTTCAGGTGCAGGTGATATGCCACCTCCAAGGATGTAGCTTGGGAGGTTGTAGAAGCTAAAGGCTTACTTTTGTGATTATTTTGTGTATTACATGTATATCAAGCCAACGGCTTATTTTGTGTAAAGAGTTAGGACTCTATTTTTTGTTGAACCCAAGTGTTGACTTGGAAAGTTGTAAGACTATAGGACATTTACTTTTGTTGTCAACATGTAATATCTCTTGTAAGAATACTCTGATGTTGGGAATATGATGTCTCTTTCTTGTATCATGGATGTATGATTATGGGTATTTTTTTTGAGGGCGTTACAAATCTCTTGAAATGTAGCTAGCATGGGGAATAAGTGTTAAAATAGTTATTGTAGTAGCTATCATGTTAAAGGGATTAGAGCATCCATACCAACCTCTTCAAAATTTTAGTCAAATTAAAGCTATTTTGCTATTTTAGCTAGTCACCTCTTAGCACCTACTGCATCAAACTCTCTATTCTAACTTATTCTTATTAAAATTTTATTTTCTTATTGTGTTTGTTAGTCTTTTTAAAAAAAAATTTAAATTGATAAGTTATCAACCAAACAATTCTTAAAAAAAAATAAATAAATAATTGTCGTTGACCGGTTGACTGGCTGGACTTCCAAGCGAACATCCGATAACACTAATCTAGCGATGAATAGTACCTCGCTTGTTATAGCGAGATACTGTAGTAAACATAAATTTTGACGAGTTGCACGCGAGTTTGATGGAGTTGATTTTTTTTAAGTTTATTAGCTAAAACATAATTTTGAAGAGGTTGATGAGAATGCTCTGAAAATGGATTGAAAGTGCTACAATAACCAACAAACCTTTTTTGAAGAGCCCATTACAGATGCACTTAGCTAGTTATTATAGAAGATTTGTTTTTTTGCTAATGTTTTTTTTTTTTTTAATTTTTTTAAATTTTTTACTTTAAGATGAAAAAGGAGGGGAGAAAGAGAAGGAAATTGAGGAGTAAATAACTTTTTTTAATGTTTAGCTAGTGATTTTGACCAGCTAAATTTGGCTAGCAAAAAGCAGGGGGAAAAAAATAAAAATAAATTACAAATACACCTTTTTAGATTTTATTAAAATACAAATCACTCCCTATGGTTTTCAAAATTATATTCCACCCCATGAGGTTTCTAATTTCATAACAAATCGCCCACTTTTATTAATAAATTATCAAGTCACTTAACAGTTTTTAATGATGTTAAAAATGTGTTTCAATTAATAATTTTGATAATTTTATTATTGTATAGGAGAACAATTATGCTTTTCAATTTTTTAGTTAATTTTGTTAAATAATTTTTTTTTTCAAACCGTAGCGGACAATTTGTACTTTAAGCAAATCTCAGGAGATGTATTTGTAATTTATCAAAAAAAAAAAAAAAAAAAGGAAATAGCTATACCTCACTGGAAAATTTTAGATGGTCCGTTGGAATTATTTTTTTAATATTTTGCCTTGTTTCTAAATTCTAAAATCATCCACATAAAGAGTATAACCAAGTTAGACTGATTTGAGGATTTCAATAACCAAAGGTTTGATGGTCCATTGCCGTCTCCTAACTATTGAATATGGGAGACTAGAGAAAGATCAGGAGGGTGGCATCCTTATATGAGAGAGAGAGAGAGAGAGGGAGAGAGAGAGTATTATTTAGCAAACTTTGTTATTGTAAAAATATAGGAAAACAATTATAAGGAAATCATCCACAACCAACCCACTTATTCATGCTATGTTGAATCATATCTATTTAAATTTTAACAAACAATAGATTCATGTGGGTACTTTCTTTTTGTTTATTTCTCTAGTTGTTGGGCCACCAGAATTGAGCTTGAAGATGGTCTACCACTTTCTTGTCCACTTGGAATGCCTTAGCAAGAACATCATCAGAAATTTTTGGATTTGACCCAAACACTGCGTTAGCAATGGTAATGACACCAGGATTTTGGCTGCTCAAGCCAGCAAGAGCTACTGCATTAGTCTTTCCCTGATTAAACTGGAAGTGAATGAGACCTTCTGGGAACACAAAAACATCTCCTGGGTACAAGACCTTTGTGAAGAGACGGTTGTCAGGGTTGGAGGTCACAAAGCCGACATAGAGAGTACCCTCCAAGACCACAAGGATCTCAGTTCCGCGAGGGTGTGTGTGGGGTGGGTTGAGGCCATAAGGTGCAAAGTCGATGCGAGCTAGGGAGATGCCAAGAGTATTAAGGCCTGGTATTTGCATGACATTTACGGAGGGTATTTGTCGATCCAATGGATTAGATGTGTTTTGTGGAGTGAGGAGGCGAGTAGAAAAAGTCATTGGTCATGGCGAGCTTTTGGGTCGCTGCGTAACTTGCCATTCACGAAGCTGTATGCAAATGAAATCAAGTTGTGCTTCAGTAAGGATTGGGTGAAAGAAAGAATATCTTATATAAAATAATAAAATTTCAATATTGTTACGATGATCTAATCTAAGAAAATAAAAACCGACCCTTTACAAACTTAAACAATTAAAATGTAAGTATATTTCACGTAGCAAAAGTGCAATTAACCTTTTTTAGCTTATGTGTATTTTCTGTTCCAAAACTAATACTTATTCTTACAATGAATACTAATGAAGCGAGTTTGGAAGATAACTTTGATACACATGTCATCCATTGAAAGTGAAATTGCCACAATTAAATGTTGATTACTAAATGACAAAAAAAATATGCTAATTGGGCTTTGTTTTTTATTAAATTAAATTTGCCACTAAAATCATATTTGAAAGCATGAGACTAGAGTTTGGAATGTAAAAAGTTGGGAGATAGAGATGAGTAAAAATATACCAGATTTGGAGTCTTTGACAAAGAACACAAAAGTCCTCATGTAGTTGACTTGGGTCAGAAGCAGAGACAAGTGTAGAAGCCAAGGCCATAATGGCTATGGCTACGAGGATGAAGTGAGTGGCCATTTTCATCAATTGAATGCAAAAACACAAAATTTGTTTGTTTGAAGCAAACTGGAATTTCTATATATGCCTAATTGCTTGAAGGAGGTGATAGATATCTAGCATGGAAAACCTGACTATTTATAGATATGGATAGAGATAAGAGTAGTTGAATTTTGTGATTATATTATTTCCAATGCCAATAAGATAAGAATTGCCAAGTCCTCAATGGGTAACTTTTTTCCTCAACCACCATTGAATTCAAGGATATGAATGGTTCTTCAATATCTTCACACGTTTCTAATTTCTTCTTCTAACTGCTTACATCAACACCAGGGTGGCTTTGGCTCAAAGCCAGAAAATTGTCTCTATCCAAAAAAAAAAAAAAAAGGGGGAAATTTTTTTTTTATCGCTTTGGGTTTGAAAATTGATTAAAAAAAAAAAAAAAGGTTTAATTTTTTTTTATAGCTATTATACTATTTCATTAAAAAAAAAAATTCTGAATTTTAAAGGCCCCAATAAAGCTCAGTGGAAATTAAAAACTGATAAATGATTGATATACTAAATTATTTAAAATTAATGGATGATATCTTTTGCCAAAAAAAAAAAAATAATAATAATAATAAAAGAATAAAAGGCCAATATGTTATTATACTAGTTAGTCAAAAAAATATTCAGAAGTCTAATTGATTTTTGGAGATGGGTTAAGTTATAAAATAAAAGTTTTAGTGGCATGTTAGTAAATTTTGTTTGATTATAAAAGACAATGGATGACAGTGATAAAATTGATTCAAAATTAAATAATTTAGCTATAATGAGGTAACAAAGCTAGCATGGCATTGACATAGGTATATATAATGTTTAAGAGTCAATGATGAATTTGTCTCATATTTTTTAATAGAAAGCATATGATAATGTTTTTTTACCCAGTCTTCCACGGTTACATGATGAATGATTCTTCAACTGCACCAATCCTTTTTTTATTGATTAAATTATAGTGACTATTTTTTAATTTGTAAAAAATATAATAAATCGTTTAAGTTTTGGTATATAATTATATTGACTTATCTTTGAATAAGATTTGGGGAGATTTACGTGTAGGTTCTAATAGGTGAATTTATTGTCCAATAGATTCTATGATATTTAATGGCATTTTTCATTAAATATTATTAAAAGAAGTCACTAATTGTTAATTTCAATGACAGATTAAAAATTGTCATAAAAATTGTTACTAATTATAAGTTTTAGCAAAAGTTTAAAAAAATCGTCACAAAAAAGTTATTAATTTTTAACTTTCAGCAACATTTTAAAAATTTGTCTCAAAAAAATGTGACTACATGTTACAAATTATTTTTAATTGAGCTATACTCAAGGGATGTGTTTTGTTTTGTTGTCATTTTTTATAGATAAATTGGAGGGACGGAAACACGTTCTAATACAATAAGCAAAATATAAAAGTACAACCATGATAAAGCATTAAAAAATACATTTCACTCCCTAGTTTTCATAACTTTATTTTACCTCATATCATGTAGGGATAGCAATATATAACCTATCCTATGGATATCCATGGAGACCCAACCCATATGTATGGATTTTTCACTTTTTTCTTATCCGTCGAGTAGGGTAAGCGATATTTTTTAAATATCCACAGGGGATGGGTACCCACTAATTTACCTATATGATTTATTTATTTATTCTATTTTATTTTATTTTTTTTTAAAGATTCACAACCAAAAGCTAAATATACATTCAATCTTTTTTCTTTTCTTTTTTTTTTTTAAATTTTGTTTTTTTTTTTTTTAAGGTTCACAACCATTTTTTTTTTTTTTTTAATTTAAGATTCACAACCAAAGCTAAATATACTTTCAATCTTATTTTATTTTATTTTATTTAGCTGAATAACAAAATCAAATACACATTAACTAACATTGTCACATTATTCTTGTCAAATTTTATGTTTATCTAAAAATTTTTAAATTTATTTAGAAAAATTCTATTCCTATAAAAAAATTTCATCTTCTTTTTTAATTTTAACTAACATTTAAAAAAAAAAATCTCAGTAATTCTATAGTTATTCAAACAAAATGAAAAAAAAAATGTGATAGAAATGTACACGGTAGCATAATTGTCAAATTGGAATTCGAATTGTGAATCGAAATGGTTTCAAATCAAATCAAATCAAATCATGAATCATAAAAATTCGATTCGATCACTTTTTAGCATTAATCAAAAGATGCAAAGGCAGTAAAGACGATAATTTTTTTTCTTTTAAATACAAGCCCCATCATGTAATTCACTAGTATATGCATCATTGCCAAGCACGGTTTTATGAAGTCAGGTAAGAACAAAAGCAGAGAAACAGTGTGAGTGTTATCCATTGGTTGTGAATCTTATTAAAAAAAAAAAAAAAAAAAATGGTTGTGAACCTTAAAAAAAAATAAAATAAAATAAAAAGAAATTGAATGTATATTTAGTTTTGGTTGTGAATCTTTAAAAAAATAAAATAAAATAAAATAAAATTGTGAACCTTTAAAAAAAAAAAGTGAATGTATATTTAGCTTTGGTTGCGAATCTTAAAAAAAAAAATAAATAAAATAAAAAATAAAAACGGAATGTTAAGTTGGGTTGGGGAATATCCAAACCCATTAGGAGATGGGGATGGTAGTACCCATGGGGAATGGAGAATGGGAAAAAATAATTATAGGAGAATGGGGATAGAGAATTAATATCCACCCCATTAACCCCTATTGCCATCCCTAATATCATGGAAAACCACAACAGTCAGTTTAAACATTATTCTTTGTCTTTTTGTGAAATTCAATCAAAACTAAATTGGGGAAAAAATTCGAGTAGGCAAGATAATAGTATTAGCCGTTTCTTTATTGACAGTTGTGTCAGTATTATTTGTATATTAAATTTTATTAATAAAATTATTTCATTTTGCTAATAAATAAATAAATAGCGAAACCCTTTCTCAAGCCTCCACCAATTCCCTTTCTTTACAAATGAAAGGCTGTTGGTTATTACTTACTCTTCTTTATGATATGCACTATTACAAATGCTTGGGTCATGGCTGAATGGAAAATTAGGCCAATATATGTGGCTGTAATTTACGAAATATTTAAAAGATGATGTTTAATATATTTGTGTATGTATAATGTTTTGTACACGTATTGCAGGTAAATCAATCACTAGAATTATTGTCAATCAACAACAGTTAGATTATTCAATCTATACTACATAAGGTACGGAGTTTGTATTTTAAAATTTTTTATGAAGCGGGTATTTTTTTTTAAATATTATTTATTGTCTCTTTATGCTCTTTATGGGTTTGGTAATGACAAATAACTATTAACTTATGTGATGCTGCCCCCAGTGTGATCATTGGATATAAAATGCTTCTTGTTGCTTTGTTGCATAAAATTGTATATGTAGAATTGTATAGTATGATTGGTGTTTACCCAGTTGCATAAATATGAACTCGGTCCCCATCTCAAACTTGCTCCCTCTCATGCTTGTAGGTTCTCCTGATGATGAGACAATTGCCTTTTGTATGATTCAGGAATTTCAACATAATCTATTCAGAAGACAAAAAATTAAAAAATTCTCAATTTTGAAGTCCAAAATTCTTTTAGTTGTCACATTATAAGCTAAACTGAAAGCTAAATTATTAGCAACACCAAAATTTCAGACACCATTCTGTTGGGGCAATACACTCCCAACCAGTGTCAAGTGTAAATTAAAATATACAAAAATAAATTAATTTACTAAGACAAAGAAAATAGACAGCCATAAGGGACACCCAGATTTATGTGAAAAACCTCCTATGTAGAGTAGAAAAACCGCGGTGCAAATATAATCTCCGCTATATCAAAAGAATGGGTTCACAGTAGTTCTTGAGAGTATGCTCTCCACTCCACTCACTAGTGGCTAAACTCTCCAAATAATATGTAAACTCGAACTCTCTCAAAAAGGAGGTATACGACACACTCAAGTTTTTTTTGCCCAAATTTTGAGGAATACAGCAGAAGGAGATATCTTCAATACAATGGTGATACCATGTCATTGGTATCACCATCCAATCATTTCTTATTTTTTTACCCTTCATGTATATGTGGTAAGACAATTATTGGCTGACCCTCCGCATCATGTAACTTTATTGTTTGCTGGTCATACCATGTCATCGGTGTCACCATTACACTGAATTTTTACTCCTACCTTAGAAGCTCCCTCGAATGGGGTAGTTTATAGTTGAGATTGGGTCCTAGGAAAACCAAATCCCATCTGTCTGATCAGATTTTATTGTGCTATTTTCCTAGATAAAGATCTGCGGTAGAAAATCGGCAAATATGTTTGCTGCTGTATTTATTTCTACCCACCGAAAAAATTCATGCTTCACAACCTCCTTTTCAATTGCTTGAACTTACTCTTTCTTCAATTGTCAAAGAGCATTTACTATCTTTGAGATTTTGCATCAACATTTTCATTAATGATATTTGGTGAGGTGGACCATAACACATTCCTTGAAACCAAAGAATTTCTCTTTTAAGCCTAGCTGTAGAAATATGAATCACACAACCTTAATTTGTTTCTTGATCAAGCAAACCAATAAAATCCTGTAAAGGATTTGCACAAAAATATGCTATGGAAATAGGAGGCAACAAAAAACAAAAAGAACAAAAAAAAAAAAAAAAAAAAGAAAAAAGAAAAAAAGAAAAGAAAAGAAAAGAAAAACACCCACAAAACTATTCACAACATATGAAGAAAGTTACACATTTCTTCCAGAATGAAACTATGAGGCATGGAAAAGTGAAAAGATTTGAAGGAAAATTACAAAGATACTGTGTTTGCACCTATCCCTCCGAACACCAAGTAATTCACTTTTGCATAATCCATTGTTGCCAACACCCCTATTATCCACAAACTAAAAACAAAAAATTGCACGTTAGTAAATTTTGTTTGATTATAATCGACAAGGGATGACAGCGATAAAATTGAATCAAAATCAAATAGTTTAGCTATAAAATTGATATAACTAAAAAAGTATATGGATTAAATTTGATTTTTAAGTGATAATTTGCAGAGTAAAATAAAAATTTTATTTGTGATTATATTTTCATTGGAGTTGTTATTTGGCGGTCCGCATTGCTACATTTTTTTTTCTTTGATCAGCAAAGAAAAATTTCATTAACAGCATAAAATTAAAGATACATGAAGATGACACTGTTGGAAAATGCACTTTTAGCGGCGTTTAAAAAAACTAAAAACGTCGCTAATTCTTTTTTGTGACATTTAGTATCAAACGCTAACAACGTGGCCGTCGCTATAGCTTTATGGCGTTTGAAAAACATCGTTATATTAGTATAGACGGCGTTTTTAAACGCTGCAAAATGTCCTACCCTAACAGTATTATCGCGTCACTAAGATATTTAGCGACATTTTTGAAATGCTGTCATAGATATTTATACATTTTAAAAATCTAGCCGTTGGGGTTGGGATATAGGGACGTTTAAAAAACGCTGCCATAGCCTTTTCTTTTTTCTTTTCTTTTTTTTTTTAAAATTGTGCTAAGCTTGACATTTAAATATAGCAACAGATATTTATACATGTCATAAATGACTATTAAGAACTAATAATTGATGTTTATTAAAATAATAAATAAACTAAGCTTGAAAACAAAATTAAAAATAAGAAACAATGCATTGCATACCCAAAGAATAGAAACAATTCATGTTCAGACTTTAAATACATCAATTAAAATCAAAATGGTCAAGAAGTCAAATTACTTAAACTTCAAAAGTAGTACTCATCAGTGTGAGATGAACAACATTTAAAAGAGGTGATTTGCCAAAAAATTTGAACTGACCCTATAAGCTATTTTAACAATTACAACCTTAAAGGCTCTTATCTTAGCTACTACTTTAAAGATGAACAAAGCAGCAACAACAACTATTAAAAATATAAGGATCTTACAAAAGTGACTTCCAAGTGGCATTAGCAGAGACTAAATAGAACTATTAAAAAAAATGTCTACTCAAGAGAAGAGACTCCCGAGTCCTCTTAGCATAGCTACTTACATCCTCTGCTCAAGTGACCTGCTCAAGTGACCTCCATCTGGGCTCATTTTTGTCCTGAGAAATTGCCAAATTTATCTTCCTTTGTCACCACAATGACAGCTGTGCTAGGTTTGTCTTCTATTCTACATCATTTGCTCCCAAGTATCATACAAGCAAAACTGAGACAATAGAGATGTTTCAACATTAGATAAATATTAGTATTCAAATAATTCATCGTTTTACCAACAAAAAGCAGCAAATAATTCAAAAGGCAGGCTCCAAATATGATGACAAGGTTTACATAATTAACAATGTGAAAGTATTCAAATAATTCATTGTCTTACCAGCAAAACCTTGCAGCATTGTCATTACCCACTCAGCTACTTGCTGCATCGACCAAAAGGCACAGAATATTACCAAATATCCCACAAGACATGGATTTTTTTCAAGGTACTACTTTCTAGGTTAATATATAAAATTATGTGACTGATTTGGCTTAATTCAAGTTTTTAATTTGTTTCCAAACTAAAAACAACCAAATTGTATCACTCCAATTTTTCATTTTCCTCATTTTTTTAGGTTATCCAATCTCAATATCGCGAAAAGATGTGTTGCGTTGTGTTTAATTTTTTCAGTTTTTAATTTGTTTCCAAACTAAAACCCACTCTTCTCTGTTTTCTGTTATCTGTTCTAGGTCTTTTCCCAATCTACAATTATTCACTAATTTCCAACACCAAATCACATAATGTCTTAATAGATTTAGAAAAGTGAGAAATTAAAAACTAGTGATGTTAGTACTTTTACCTTGTTAGTTCTTCTTCTTCTTCTTCTTCTTTGAAAGGTGAACCTATATTTAATAAGAACAAGTGAAGAAAGATTATACATATACCCCCACCGCCCCCCCTCCCAAAAAAAAAATGATTGAGAGCCTAGCTGTAATGTGTGGTAGGTTATTCATGCAATCAGACATATCAGTGAGCTACCAAGCAGGTGGGGTATGTGATGTAATTTGGCAATGTTCTTCAATTCAATTCAATAGCTAAGTTTGACAATGTTATAATTTGGCATGAGCATTGGCAGACCATTGGAGTGGAGTTTTAGAGAGGTCTTTGTTATAATTTGACTTTGGCTGCTATAATAGCATCCCACTGGAGTTTCACTAACAATGCATTCAATTTCTACTTATTTTTTCCCAGTAGATCCATTTGGCCCAACTAGAATTGTCATTTCAATGCTATATGAGGGTACAATTATGGATCTCAAATTGATCTCATTCCACTTTACGCAAGCACAAAGTATCAATCCATCATTGTAGGCTTTATCCTCCTAATTCTTTGCTCTAAGAGCTTTTATATTCTCTGTTTTGATCAAAAACTAATTCAAAGGCTCACAACTAGTTAAACATCTATGTACAGTAGGATCTACCCTCATCCACCTTTCTCGTCTCAAACTAACAAAGAGTTTTATAAGACTGAAATAGCTTAATGCAAAATCATAGTCATTGAAGTAGTCTACAATGACAATGTCCACTTTAAGAATTGCATACACAAAGCATAGCTATGGCAGTGGCACCTGCACCATCTGTGCTATTTCAAGTTCAGAACTCTTTAAGCATTCAATGAGTAAAAGAGACTAGTGGTTAAAGATCTGCAAAGAAAACCGAGTTTAACCATACACAAAATCCAATAGCATGTACTGGACATAGTTGTTTGATACAAAATCCATCATTGTACCCTATCTTAACACTTGTTTTGGTCTATTAACACAATTTTCCAACAATGGTGAGGGAACCCCTTTCCCAAAAAATATTAAGAATATATATATATATATTATCATAACTAAGCAAAATATTAGTGTTATTGATATCTAAATAAAAGATAAGACCACCATCTGAAAAAAAAAATAAAAATAAAAAAGATAAGACCCATTATCACATAGGATGATATCCAAAGAGCAATCATCAACCTAAAAAAAAATAACAGCCAAAATGTAGTGGTTGCTTTCATTGCCTCTTGTCTTGTCCTGGTAATTCCCAAGAAAGAAAATGATATAATGCGACTAAAATGACATACACACGCACAGAATGGATTGTAAGACAACTCATTCAACCTAACAATACTTGAGCAACAAACAACTCATTGGTTTTTCACTGGAAATTTCAATAAAAATTAAGCTACTTTATAATTTGTATATTTAAAAATATCCTCTTCTTTCACACACACACACACACACACAAAAAAAAAAAAAAAAAAAAAAGAGCAAAGTTTTGTAATTAAAAGCAAATTCATGATAAACCAAGTTAACTAGTAGCATCAAGAGCTTCAAAACATTTCACACAAACAAAACATCAATCACTGAAACAGGGCAATGTTATCGCATTACAGAATCAAAACTTGGCAATAACCAAATCAACAAAACATAAGAGGGTTATAGTATATATATATATATATAGAATCACTGAATGAACATAAACAAAACAGAATCAACAACCAACACAAACAAAATAGGATCACTGAATCAGATTTACGATGGTCATATATATATATAGAGAGAGAGAAATGGGTAGATCTGAACCTTTCTGCCTTCTCTCAATGCCTTCATCTCCGCATAGCCTTGATCTGCACAAACGAAAATCAATAACCAAATCAACAGAGAGACCTTTGAAATCGTGAGAGAGAGAGAGAGAGAGAGAGAGAGAGAGAGAGAGAGAGAGAAAGAGAGAGAGAGAGAGAGAGCTTTGAAATCGAAAGATAGAGAGAGCTTCAAAATCAAAATTGAAATTGTCAAGATGTCATTCTGAGATAAATCACGGAGCTGAAGTAGATTTTGAAGGATTTGATTGGTTTTTCTAAGATTGTAGACAACAGTGGTCAAAACCAAACTTCGAAATCACAATCGCTCTGAGAAACTACGAGATTGAAGCCATACGAATGCAGATAGGTTGGCTTTGTGAAATTTCAAAATCGCAATCGCTCTGAAAAAGAATCGAAAGAGAGCAAGAGAGTGAGAGATTTGTTGGAAATGGTTATAAAATTCTGGGTAAAACCAGAATTTTTTCCTAAGTTTGGTCTAATTTTTAGGTGGGCCCCGTGCATCGATTTACACGGGTCAAAGTGATAACGCGTTCTATGCCGCGTTGTGATTCACGTGGTATATTTGGTTGCTCAAAACCATTACCGAGTGAATGGGAAATTGAAGCCAAAGTATGCTCCATGGAAATGGAGTTTTGGTGGAAATTCCTTAAAGGTTTGAATAAGGCTTGTCCCACATTGATTTGGTGGGAGGTTTTGAAAGGGTTTATAAGGCATGGGTTTGGTACTTGGGGTGTGCCCCAAGGGGTACCCAAGTGTTTTAGAGGGAGAGGTTATGGACAAAATGGGCTAGACCCATTGGACCCAAAAACCACCACACACGCGCGCGCCACCGTCCGGTCGGGCAGGCTGGGCTTGGGCGCGGGTGCGTGGTGTGAGGTTGGGTTGGGCTTGTTCAGCCCAATACTAATCTTTTTGGGCCAAAAACATTTGAATTTACTGTTTATCCAAACAGGGCCCTTCCCGAAATTAAACTGGTTTGGTTTTATTGTACATCCAAACAGGGCCCTTCCCGAAAATAAACAGCTTTGGTATTAATGCATAGCCAAACAGGGCCCTTCCCGTTTTTGATATCTGTTTGAAATATAATTCAACATATTCAAATCTGTTTGAATTCAAAGCCAACAGGTTTCATACCTGTTCAATTCAAATCCTACAGCCACCATTACATCTATAAATAGAACAACCCTCATTTGGATTTTGGAACTCTACTTTTCGTCCTTCATAATTCTGCAAACATCCTCTTCATTTTGCTGCATTTTATTTCTGAAAGAAAGAATGTAAACACTTAGTGTGTTCGTAAGGCAAACAATTTGTAGTGCTGCTATTGTTTGTGGTAAGATCATTTCATCCTGGGAGATAGACGTCCAAATTCTGAAAGCACCGTGGAGAGGACGAATCTGTCTTAAGGACACAGTGTCAAACACTGGACTTGATCAGATAATTATTCAAAGAAAATTAAATCAAGTAATTAAGTTATTTAATTTATTTTCAGTGTGATTATTATATGTTTAAATCAGATTTTAATTTTGTTTTTTGTAACAAAATAAAATCTGTTTTTTATTTATTTATTTTTATTTCGAGTTTGATTTTTGTAATCAAACAAATTCTCTCCTTTTCTTTATTTCTTTAAATTCTAATTGTTGTTTTGTACACAATAGAATTAAAATCTTTTAAATACAGTGAAGATTGTCCAACAAGATTTGAGTGAGTGATGGATTCGAACTAGACGGCGGTGGGTTTTGAAAATAAAGGTTTGGAGAGACAAAATAGGGTTTGTAGGGAGACAAGATTTGGAGGCGTTTCCAAGCGTCTTCTATTCATAAAACGGGGTCGTTTTGACTCATATCAAATGCGACGTTTTAAAAACGTCGTTAATTATTAAAAAAAAGTGACGTTTAATATAATGCCATTAATTAAACGTCGTTAAATCCCTTATTTCTTGTACTGTGACATGCATCGAAAGAGATTCAAAAAGTACAAATTATCCCTACTACTGCTACTCGCATCCATACAACCAACCCCTTCGCCTCACAAATATATATATATATATATATATTATAAACAAAATAAGTCGGCATTGCTACATTCTATTTCAAAAATCAACATAAAAATGTAGGTCCCATAATGAGGTAACAAAGCTAGTATGGCATTGACATAGGTATATATAATGTTTAAGAGTCAATGATGAATTTGTCTCATATTTTTTAATAGAAAGCATATGATAATGTTTGTTTTACCCAATCGTCCACGGTTACATGATGAATAATTCTTCAACTGCACGGATCCATGTTTTATTAAGTAAATTATTGTGACCATTTTTTAGATTTGTAAAAAATATAATAAATCTTTTCAGTTTGGCATATAATTATATTGGCTTATCTTTGAATAAGATTAGGGGAGACTTATGTGTAGGTCATAACACTATAAGAATTTTCATTTTTGGCAACTAAATTTTTAGTTGCTGATTGGTTTTAGCAACTAAATTATTTGGTCGCAAAAGTAGTCGCCAAAAAATTGTCGGTAAAGGTAATTAGCAACTAAAATTATTTTAGTCACCAAATGTATACAATTCCCGACGAAAATTTTAGTCACCAAAAGGTTGGACATTAAATTAAATTAGACCCTTTTCGGCGACCAAACTTTTAGTCGCCTAAAGTCCCACATTTTTAGCTACTAAAATTTTAGTCGGCAAAGAGTTCTTCTTTTGGCTACTAAAAATTTAGTCGCCGAAAGTCCCACATCTTTGGCTACTAAATTTTTAGTCAGGAAAGAGTTCCTCTTTTGGCTACTAAATATTCGGTCGCCTAAAGTTCTACATTTTTGGCTACTAAAATTTTAGTCGAAAAAAGTGTTTTTATTCTTTAGTTTTTTGTTTTTAGCTATGAAATATTTTAGTCGCCAAATGTTTGATTTTCTTTTGGCTACTAAACTTTTAGTTGTTAAATGTCTTTTTTTTTTTTTTTTTGCTACAAAACTTTTAGTTGCCAAATGTCTTTTTCCAATTTCCTTTTAGCTACTAATTGTTTAATCACTAAAAACATGATATTATGTTTTATTGCAAAATTATAATTTGTCCACAACCTGTCTATATTCAATGCAACCTATAATACATATACAAATAAAATGATACATACTATCAATCATTTCACAATCTACATCCATATACCAAAAATAAATAACTTTAAGTGTCAAAGTCCATGCAAATCAAGTATTGTCCAAACTAAAATAATAATTCCATACAAAATATATCATACAAAAATCAAAACCCTCTGTATACAAAAAATACATTTACTACCAAGCGAAATTACGATTTGGCATGGTACAAATTATCATCGTAATCTGTACCACGACAAAAGGTGATATATGTACCACGACAAAAGTTTTCTATGAACCATGACAAAACGTCCTATATGTATACCGACAAATGGTATATATGTACCACGACAAAAGTTGATCTATGTACCATGACAGTCATTATCTATTGATTGCCAAAAGTTTTCTGTATCAGTAATAATGAACTACACAAAAGCTGAGGATGACAAAAGTATTATATTAGTTCTACACCAAAGTGAAAATTATTCTCCATACACCAATATGGATTATCCACAAGTCCACGCAACAAAGCCATCTACAAAGAAAAATAAAAAACGAAACATTAGAATTGGTTACAAAATATCAATTTAGTCAGCCATATGGAACATGTTCTAACATGCATTTAAGGTAGAACAATCGAGAAATGTCTTCTTGGAAATAAAAGAAAGTATATATATATGTATCATGCAATATTTATTTCAACCAACTGCACAAACAATGTAATATATAATTTCTTTGTCCTATAAATGTATAAAGGCAATTACTAGAATATGTAGATGTTATTTTCATAAAATTGTCGCTTTTTAAACTAAGTGTTGTGAGTTTTTCGACTAAGTGTAAGGCATATTCGGGGGTTGTTATGAATTTTTGCCCCCCGGAAAGCTCTTTTTCGAGTAAGTTTAGGGTGTATTCAGTTCTAACTCCCAACCTATGGGTTCGAATTACGTTTCGTCAGTTCTCAAAAGTCCTATTTGTTATGGCAAAGCTATCCGTGTGAACCACATGATTGTTCGGGGGCTGTTTTGAATTTTTGCCCCCAAAATCCCATTTTTTGACTAAGTTTAGGGTGTATTCGGCTCTAACTCCCAACCTATGGGTCTGGATTACATTCTGTCAGTTGTCACAAGTCCTATTTGTGATGGGGGAACTGTCCGTGTGAGTCACACGGTGGTTCGGGAGCTGTTTAGAATTTTCACCCCCGAAACGCCCTTTTTCAACTAAGTTTAGGGCGTATTCGTCTCTAACTCCCAACCTACGGGTCCAAATTATGTTCCATCAGTTCTCACAAGTCCTATTTGTCATGGCAAAGCTATCTGTGTGAGCCACATGGTCAGTTGGGGGCTGTTTTAAATTTTTGCCCCCGAAATGCCCTTTTTCGACTAAGTTTAGAGCGTATTTGGCTCGAACTCTCAACCTACGCATCGGGATTACATTCTGTCAGTTGTCACAAGTCCTATTTATCATGGGGGAACTATCCCTATGAGCCACACGGTGGTTCGGGGGCTGTTTTGAATTTTTGCCCCTGAAACGCCCTTTTTCGACTAAGTTTAGGGCGGATTGGGCTCTAACTCCCAACCTACGGGTCTGAATTACATTCCGTCAGTTCTCACAAGTCCTATTTGTCATGGGGAAGCTATCTGTGAGAGTCACATGGTCGTTTGGAGGCTGTTTTGAATTTTCACCCCCGAAAAGCTCTTTTTCGAGTAAGTTTAAGGCGTATTCGGCTCTAACTCTCTACCTACGGGTTCGAATTACATTCCGTCAGTTGTCACAAGTCTTATTTGTCATGGAGAAGCTATCCATGAGATTCGCACGGTGGATCGGGGGCTGCTTTGAATTTTCACCTTTGAAATGCACTTTTTTTACTAAGTTCAGGACGTATTCGGCTCTAACTCCCAACCTACGGGTCCAAATTGCATTCTGTCAGTTGTCACAAGTCCTATTTGTCATGGGAGAACTGTCTGTGTGAGCCACACGGTGGTTCGAGGGCTAGCGGGAAATCAAACACTTCAGCCAATGAGCCCTTAACCGAAATCAATACAAAAATAAACTAAAAAAGTATATAAACCCTAGATGAAGTGTGAGAAATGGGGAAATAGGGGAAGGGGGAGAGAGAAAGAGAGAGAGAGAGAGGGAACTAGAGAGATGGCTTGATAGAGAGAGAGAGAGAGAAAGAAAGAAGCAGATCGTAACGCCCGGGAGAGGACCGAACAGAGAGAGACAGAGACAAATCTGTGATTTGTGGCAGTGTTGGTGGTGATTTCGGCGTCGGCAGTGGTGATGGTGACGTGCAACGGTGGGGATGAACAGTGGCCAGCGACGGTGGTGAGCGGGCCTCTAGTTTTGTGGTGAGTGGTCTGTGTTTGTAAGACAGAATAGATACAAAAAAAAAAAAAGTGTGATCAGGAGGGCGCCAATTCATAAGCTTCCATCTAATGTTTTTGGCCTACTTTTAGCGACCAAATTCTGTTTAGTTGGCAAAAATAGTCAATATTTGTCTAATTTGGCTACAAAGTATTCTTTTTGTTGGAAAACACTAATCATAAAAGGACTAAATTATTTTAGTCACTGATAGTTTTGTAAAAAAACCTATCTTTTGGCGACTAGACTTTTTTTTTGGTCACCAAAAGGATATATACACCGACTAAAATTATAATTAGTAGCCAAAAAAATAGACAAACGCCTACTAAAACATTTTTAGTCACCTGCTCACATGAATTTTAGCGACTAAATTTTTTTTAGTCGCCAATAACTAATATATGGATACTAAAAAATTTTAGTAGCTAAAATGCTAAATATTGGCGACCAATAGCAAGATTAGTCATGTAACAACCCTCACTTTGACTTAGTCTTGCTTGCATGCATTGCTCTTTTGTATGATTTTGCCTTGCCAAGGTTGCAATCTGTTATCTTGTTTTGCTTTGCTTTGTCTATTTGATGCTTGCTTGAATTCGCACCTTGTCTAGAGTATAGCCGAGGTCAGCTTAGCATAGTTTACCTTTGAGCCCTTGCATTTAAGAACAGTTTTTGAACCTTAGCCGACCTCCACCTTTAACACAGCATATTGGCGAGATGATTAACATCTGGGCGAGGCGTATCATGGCCGAGGCGGTGTGTATTATCTAGGCGAGATGTTATGAACAAGTGATCTTGTCACTGAAGTGGTACAACCTAGACCGAGGTGTGGTACATCTAGGCCAAGGTGTACCTTCGTTGGGTGTTGTCCTTCCTAGCCGAGATCATTAGCGAAGTCATTGTCCTTTTCTTGCCGAGGTCTTGTTATTGGCCGATGTCATTACTCATGAGTCCTTGCCGCCTAGCTTGTTGAACACACTTTGTCGGGGACTTGTCTTTTCCATCACCACCTTTTTGAGTTAAGCCAACCCGGTGGCGCCACGTGTCAAGCGAAGGTTAAACCAAATAGCAAGCTTAGAAGTGTATCATTTGTATCATATCTTGTGCTTGAGGAGAGAAGCTCTAGGAAGAGTTCTAGAGTGAGAAAGTAGAGTGCAAGCTTGATCCTTGGTGTTTGATCCGTTAGATTCGAGTATTGAGGTTAGAATCTTGATTAACTCTTCTTTGTTTCTATTGATCCTCTAGCTACATTGCATGATTGATTATGTTTTGCATGCCATGCATCGATTCCAAGTTGGTTTTAGAAAGAGAAAGCTAGTGTTAAATAAGTTCTTGTGAAAAGCCTCATTTGATCCGAAAGTTTGCAACAAGTTACATGCAATTGTGTTTGTTCTTGCATGGTCTTCTTGTATGGGTATCGAGTCCATGGTTTTAAACTCATAACATGAAATCTCGTGTCTTATAATCATAAGTTATGATCCTCGCATTCATCTCCTTCTTGATCTTCATGTTCATGTTCTTCATGTTCTTGGCGAGAGGAAAACCAGATTTTTCCCGGCTCCATCTCTTTGAAAGTGGCCCTCGGGACATGACACCTCGGCGAGGTGTTGGACCTCGGCCAAGACCAGTTAGTGCCCACTTGTTCCCGAGATGAGGGACGATGTCTGCATTTTGATTTGACTTAGCTTTAGTGGATGCGAGATCATTTGTGTGCATGTGAAGTCTGTTTAAAGTGCATTCAATGAACTTGCCATGTGTTTGTAGGACTTGGGCTTACCTTGGCCTTGACGTCTGAAGAACTATGTGAGTGGTATTTTAATAAAGATATGTTATAGTGTTTTGATAAAAGCCTTATTTTTGCCTTGTTTTGGAAAGTATTTGTAGGCATGAATGTTATCCCTATTTTGTATACCAAGTGTTATATCTTGTTTTGATGACATTCTTGGAAGTCCGTGCGTGCGGGGACTTTAAGCATTTGTGGCACTAGTCGTATGTGCTAGGGGACTATAAGCATTTGTAGCACAAAGTTTGGAAGTCCGTGCGTGCGGGGACTATAAGCATTTGTGGCACAAGTCCTTAGTGTCAGGGACTATAATGCAACGACACCATTGTTTTGAGATCTCTCTTGTCTTGTCTTGCTTTGCCATGACGGTTTACAGCGTGGGCTTGTTTGTCGAGATGTCATCACTTGTATTATATTGATGTTAGTAAGCATCTCTTGAAGCTTTGAAAGATTTGATAGATGAACTTGATTTGTTTCATGTATTATTTGTTTAAAAGATCTCGGATATCATTCATGTAAACCCTTTATTACTTATGCCATTCCTTTGGTATCCAAGCTCACCCTCTCTATATATATGTAGGTGATGAGCGGTCGTGGTGATGCCTAGTTGTGCTTAGCCGACATGTTTTGCCGATGTGTTTTTGGATTCATGTTTTGCGAGATCTTGAAGATTATGCTTCTTGGTTACTTTATTGTATTTTGTGTTTGATGGCGAAGCCTTTTGATCAAGATGTAATTTGTGTCGTCATTATTTTGTATTAAAGCTACTATAAGATGTTTGCCATCTCATTTAACTCAAGCACGGCTCTTATGGACTAATTTACTTTTGATTATTGCTTCCGCATTTGTAAGCCCCATATGTTTACTCGATTTGTGTGTGTTTTCTTGTAAGTGGCCTTTGGTAATCGAATTCTTGGCCATCATGGCACCATTCTACTAGGCGGAATGGGGTCGTGACAGATTGGTATCGAGCACAAGTTTCATGTAGTGCGTTATTCACACTTGAGTCCTCTGAGCATAGGAATTTCCTTAAACTTGATACAAGGATTGCATCATGTTGCTTGATACTTGCCAATGTGTGCATCATCTCGGCATAGCTACTTGTTGCTAGCATACATGCTGCATTGTGCATTTTGTTTTAAAGTCACATTTTGCATACTCATAGCACTATGAGGAGAGAGACCACCAGTTGGCGAGATCGATCCAAGACAGATTGGACCGATTAGAAAGGCTAGTAGAAGGGTTAACTCGGGAGTTGAGACAAGTGAGACAACAGAATGCTAGTGCTACAACTACCCGGGCGAAACAGACTAATGGCCGGCGTGCAGATCCGCCTCCACCTCCTCCGAGACCTCAAGTACCTCCACAGCCCGACCTTGTATGGAGAGGAACCACGACTTTGATTAAGGAGTTCAAGAAGATGAACCCGCCGAGATTCCAAGGGGCATAGAGCCGATGAAAGCGAAGCATGGGTCCTAGGAATGGAGAAGCTATTTGAGATCTTTCCAGCCACAGATGTCTGAGAAGGTGGCAGCGCATTCACGTTGGACGGCGGCCTCGAAGATGGTGGATCTTGAGAAGAAAATCTGATTTAACTTGGGCCAAATTTTTGGAGCTATTTTATAACAAGCACTTTCCCATTAGTGTACGAGACCGTAAGACCACGGAGTTCGGACTTTGATACAAGGGAACAAATGATGGCGAATCTGACCGAGCTTTCACGAATTGGCGTCTGGTACGCCTCATATGATCGATGATGAGTATAGGAAAGCCGAAGTTTGAAAGCGGTTTCTTGTGCGGACGATCTGAGGATAGAGTCAACATGCACAACATGCCGACTTATCACGGGAGTTTTGGACAAGGCTATCCTTGCGAAGCTAATCTGAGCCGTATCGAGAATCTGAGGAGAATCGAGAGAAAGAGAGAACTATGATAACCGCCGAGTTCCGTTCAACTCCAAGAAAACAAATGTGGGCAGCTCAAACAACTCGAACCGGGAAGGTAGTACCAAGCCGATGTGTGCAAGTTGTGGGAGGCCGCATTTGGAGTTCTTGGTTAGGCGTCGGCGCTTGTTTTGAATGTGGAGAAATGGGTCACCGTGTGAAGGATTGTCCAAGTCAAGAACCGATGATGGTAAGAAAAGTGGGAGCACCTCGGGCTCTGCGAGAAGCAACGTTGGAAGGACCTGAGGCGAGGCGAGTTTTTTGCGTTGGTGCCGGAGACACCGAGAATCTTTGAGACAGTAGTATCGGTATACTCCCAATCTGCTCTCAAGATGCATACATATTGATAGATTACGGTTCTCGCATTCATTCGTATCTGCCAAGTTTGCCGAGAAATTGAATAGACAACAAGAACCTCTTGATTATGTGTTATATGTATACGCTCCATCGGAGAACCATGATTGTTGCATCTATCTATAAGGCGTGTGTTATTGTGATTGAGGGTGTAGAACTATTAATTGATTTGTTGCGTTAAACATGACCCACTTTGGCCATATTAGGAATGGATTGGTTAGTAAAGAATTATGCATCAATTAATTGTGTTTGAAGAGTGTCACATTGAGACCCCAGACCAAGCGAGGTTATTTTCGAGGTAAAGGGGTAGTACCCCACCATACTTGATTTCGTCCATTAAGGCACGTAAGCTAATTGAGAAAGGGTGCCATGGCTACTTGTGTAGTATATTGAGTGATCGAATGGAAATGTTGATTTAGCCGACATCCCGGTTGTTAGTGAATTCCCGACATCTTTCGAATGATTTGCTGGCCACTTAGTTGATAGAGAAATAGAGTTCACTTGTGGACATTGTGTCAGAACACGGTAGATCTCCAAGACACCCTATAGAATGGCCCGGCCGAGCTTAAGGAACTAAAGGTACAACTACTGAATTATTAGATAAAGGTTTTGTTAGGCCGAGCACTTCACCGTGGGGGCGCCTCTTGTTTGTTAAGAAAAAGATGGTACACTCGCCTTTGCATTGACTACTGAAGAACTTAACAAGGTAACTATTAAGAACAAGTATCCGTTGCCTAGGATTGATGATTTGCTAGATCAACTACAAGGAGCAAGAGTCTTTTCCAAGATTGACCTTAGGTCGGGCTACCACCAGTTGAAGGTTAAAAGCGAGGATATTGAGAAAGCGCCTTCGAACAAGATATGGCCACTATGAGTTTCTAGTAATGCCATTTGGAGTGACTAATGCGCCAGACATTCATGGACTTAATGAATAGAGTCTTCAAGCCGTACCTAGATGAATTTGTGGTTGTTTTTATTGATGACATATTGATCTACTCCAAGAGTCTGTTAGAGCATGAGTCATCTGAGACTTGCTCTCTGAGACCTTGAGGACGAAGGCGTATGCTAAGTTGAGTAAGTGTGAGTTTTGGCTTTCCAATATTTCATTTTTGGGACATGTGATTAATGAAGAAGGTATCTCTGTTGATCCCAAAGAAGATTGAAGCCGTGGTAAATTATTGGCCGACCAATGTGTCAGGTTCGCGATTTTCTAGGTTTGGCGAGTTATTACAGAAGTTTGTAAAAGACTTTTCAAGGATTGCGGTGCCATTGACGCAGATTAACTCGGAAGGAGTGACATATGAATGGACCAAAGATAGAGAATCACCTTCCAGAGTTGAAAGCGAGGTTAGTTCTGACCAGTTCTTGTACTCCCATCAAGTAATGAAGAATTTGATTCTGATGATGCTTCACATAAGGGTTTGGGTTGTGTATTAATGCAAGGGGCAAGGTCATAGCATATGCATCTACTTGATTAAAACCTCA
Organism: Camellia lanceoleosa; assembly: GCA_025200525.1. Classification (NCBI taxonomy): domain Eukaryota; kingdom Viridiplantae; phylum Streptophyta; class Magnoliopsida; order Ericales; family Theaceae; genus Camellia; species Camellia lanceoleosa. Next base: position 15,676,907 of record CM045758.1, read on the forward strand.
TGAGAAGAATTATCCTACCCATGATTTGGAGCTAGCGGTAGTGGTGTTTGCTTTAAAGATTTGGCGTCATTACTTGTATGGAGCTTCTTGCCAAGTTTTCACGGATCATAAGAGTTTGAAGTACTTATTCACTCGGAAGGAACTAAATTTGAGGCAAAGAAGATGGTGGAATTGTTGAAGGACTACGACATGCGATTGATTACCACCCGAGCAAAGCCAACTCGATGGCCGATGCATTAGCGAAGTCATTGGGAAGTTTGGCGTGTTTAGCCATAATCTCGGCAGAGCCGACCATCATTGAAGAAGTAAAAGCAAAGCAAATGGAGGATAAATTCTGAAGCGGATAGCCAAGCGAGATTATCACTAAAGCCGAGGTCGTTACACCTTTGATAATGGAGTGCTTAAGTTTGGAGGAAGGTTATGCGTGGCGGCGTCCACTGAGTTGAAAAGAAAGATTTTACAAGAGTCCCATGGTTCCCGATTCTTTGTTCATCCAGAAACACTAAGATGTATCACGATGTAAGCGAGACCTTTTGGTGGCCAAACATGAGAGAGATAGCAGTTTGTATCCCAATGCCTACAATGTCAACAAGTGAAAGCAGAACATCGAGAGACGGCGGGACTTCTTCAACCTTTGTCAATTCTGAATGGAAATGGGAACACATCTCCATGGATTTTGTGATTGGTTTGCCGAGGCCTTGAAGGGAATGGATTCGATTTGGGTCATAATCGGGATTAACTAAGTCGAGACATTTCTTGCTGTTAGGACTACATTCAATGCTGACCGACTAGCTGTATTGTATATGAATGAAATTGTGAGACTTCATGGAGTGCCGGTGTCCATTGTTTCAGACCGAGATCCGAAGTTTGTTTGCAGGTTTTGGCAAAGTTTACAGAGGGCTTTGGGAACCGAGTTGAGGTTTAGCACAGCGTTTCACCCCCAAACCGATGGGCAAACAGAAAGGGCAATTCAGACACTAGAAGATATGCTCAGGCTATGTGTACTAGATTTCCAGGGAAGTTGGGGAGCACATTTACCATTAGTGGAATTTGCTTACAACAACAGTTATCAAGCTAGCATTGGCATGGCACCGTACGAAGCTTTGTATGGAAGGAAGTGTAGATCGCCGATATGTTGGACCGAAGTAGGAGATAAAGTTTTGATCGGCCCCGAACTGATTCAAGTGACAACCGAGAAGATTAAGCTTATCCGACAGAGGATCGAAGCGCGAGTCGGCAAAAGAGCTATGCCGAGCCAGAGAAGAAGAATTGGAGTTTGAAATTGGGGACCATGTATTCTGAAAATTTCGCCAACAAAAGGAATTTCAGTTGGGAAGAAAGGTAAGTTAGCACCTCGTTACATCGGGCCATTTGAAATTCTTGAGAAGATTAACACGATGCTTCTGGACTTGCTCTACCACGGAATTAAGTCAAGTGCACAATGTGTTTCACATCTCGATGTTGAGAAAGTATATTCGGGATCCCCTGCATGTGATTAGTCATTTTGGGATTGTGGTTGATGAAGAATTAAGCTATGAAGAGAAGCCGATGAGAATTCTTGGAGACAAGTGAAACGACTAAGGAACAAATCTATAGTGATGGTGAAAATTGAGTGGAAGGAACACTTGGCAAGGATGCCACGTGGGAAATGGAAGAAGAGATGAAAGTTCGATATCTGAATTGTTTTCAGATCAAGGTAACCTAAGTTTGGGGACCAAACTTCTTTAAGGGGTAGGATGTAACAACCCTCACTTTGACTTAGTCTTGCTTGCATGCATTGCTCTTTTGTATGATTTTGCTTTGCCAAGGTTGCAATCTGTTATCTTGTTTTGCTTTGCTTTGTCTATTTGATGCTTGCTTGAATTCGCACCTTGTCTAGAGTATAGCCGGTCGACTTAGCATAGTTTACCTTTGAGCCCTTGCATTTAAGAACGGTTTTGAACCTTAGCCGACCTCCACCTTTAACTTTGGCATATTGGCGAGATGATTAACATCTGGGCGGCGTGTATCGCCGAGGCGAGGTGTATTATCTAGGCGAGATGTTACCTATGAACAAGTGATCTTGTCTGAAGTGGTACAACCTAGACCGAGGTGTGGTACATCTAGGCCAAGGTGTGTACCTGACTTCGGTTGGGTGTTGTCCTTCCTAGCCGAGATCATTAGCGAAGTCATTGTCCTTTTCTTGCCGAGGTCTTGTTATTGGCCGATGTCATTACTCATGGAGTCCTTGCCGCCTAGCTTGTTGAACACACTTTGTCGAGGACTTGTCTTTTCCATCGATCACCTTTTTGAGTTAAGCCAACCCGGTAGCGCCACGTGTCCGAAGCGAAGGTTAAACCAAATGCAAGCTTAGAAGTGTATCAGTTGTATCATATCTTGTGCTTGAGGAGAGAGAAGCTCTAGGAAGAGTTCTAGAGAGAGAAAGTAGAGTGCAAGCTTGGTCCTTGGTGTTTGATCCGTTAGATTCGAGTTTTGAGGTTAGAATCTTGATTAACTCTTCTTTGTTTCTATTGATCCTCTAGCTACATTGCATGATTGATTATGTTTTGCATGCCATGCATCGATTCCAAGTTGGTTTTAGAAAGAAAGCTAGTGTTCGTAAGTTCTTGTGAAAAGCCTCATTTGATCCGAAAGTTTGCAACAAGTTACATGCAATTGTGTTTGTTCTTGCATGGTCTTCTTGTATGGGTATCCAGTCCATGGTTTTAAACTCATAACATGAAATCTCGGTCTTATAATCATAAGTTATGATCCTCGCATTCATCTCCTTCTTGATCTTCATGTTCATGTTCTTCATGTTCTTGAAGCGGAGGAAAACCAGATTTTTCCCGGCTCCATCTCTTTGAAAGTGGCCCTCGGGACAGCACCTCGGCGAGGAGGTGTTGGACCTCGGCCAAGACCTCGTTAGTGCCCGACTTGTTCCCCGAGATGAGGGACGATTCTGCTTTGATTTGACTTAGCTTTAGTGGATGCCGAGATCATTTGTGTGCATGTGAAGTCTGTTTAAAAGTGCATTCAATGAACTTGCCATGTGTTTGTAGGACTTGGGCTTACCTTGGCCTTGACGTCTCGAAGAACTATGTGAGTGGTATTTTAATAAAGATATGTTATAGTGTTTTGATAAAAGCCTTATTTTTGCCTTGTTTTGGAAAGTATTTGTAGGCATGAATGTTATCCTATTTTGTATACCAAGTGTTATATCTTGTTTTGATGACATTCTTGGAAGTCCGTGCGTGCGGGGACTTTAAGCATTTGTGGCACTAGTCCAGTATGTGCTAGGGGACTATAAGCATTTGTAGCACAAAGTTTGGAAGTCCGTCGTGCGAGGGGACTATAAGCATTTGTGGCACAAGTCCTTAGTGTCGGGACTATAATGCAACGACACCATTGTTTTGAGATCTCTCTTGTCTTGTCTTGCTTTGCCAGCACGGTTTATCGTGGGCTTGTTTGTCGAGATGTCATCACTTGTATTATATTGATGTTAGTAAGCATCTCTTGAAGCTTTGAAAGATTTGATAGATGAACTTGATTTGTTTCATGTATTATTTGTTTAAAAGATCTCGGATATCATTCATGTAAACCCTTTATTACTTATGCCATTCATCGAGTATCCAAGCTCACCCTCTCTATATATATGTAGGTGATGAGCAGGTCGGCGGTGATGCCTAGTTGTGCTTAGCCGACATGTTTTGCCGATGTGTTTTTGGATTCATGTTTTGCAGCATCTTGAAGATTATGCTTCTTGGTTACTTTATTGTATTTTGTGTTTGATGGCCGAGAAGCCTTTTGATCAAGATGTAATTTGTGTACGTCATTATTTTGTATTAAAGCTACTATAAGATGTTTGCCATCTCATTTAACTCAAGCACGGCTCTTATGGACTAATTTACTTTTGATTATTGCTTCCGCATTTGTAAGCCCCATATGTTTACTCTGATTTGTGTGTGTTTTCTTGTAAGTGGCCTTTGGTAATCCCGAATTACTGGCCATCATGGCACCATTCTACTAGGGGCGGAATGGGGTCGTGACAAGTCAGTAAATGTGTGACTTTTGACGACTAAAAAGGTTTTAGTCGCCAAATTTGGTCACTAAAGGTGCAAATTGTTGTAGTGTAATATGTGAACTTATTGTCCAATAATCTTTATGATAATTAATGACGTTTTTCATCACACTATTAAAAAACGTCCCTAATTGTTAATTTCAACGATAGATTAAAAATTGTCATAAAAAATGTTACTAATTATAAGTTTTAGCAACAGTTTAAAAAAAAAATTCACAAAAAAGTTACTAATTTTTAACTTTCAATGACAGTTTGAAAAATTCATCTCAAAAAAATGTTACTAATTATTTTTAATTGAGCTATACTTAAGGGATTTGTTTTGTTTTGTTGTCATTAATTTTGTATTATAAGTATCAAATAAACACATTTTTTATAGATAAATTGGGGGGACGAAAACACATATTTTCTAACACAATAAGCAAATTATAAAAGTACAATTATGGTAAGAGCATTAAAAAATCAGAAATGATATATCTCTTTAATTTGAGAGCTCTAAAATAGCACTAATAATGTGGAAAATAAAAAATAAAAAATAAAACCAAAACATCACATTACATGAAACCCACACAACAATTAAAATCCTTAATTTAGAGGTCTCACATTTCACTCCCTAGTTTTCGTAACTTTATTTTACCTCATATCATGGAAAACCACAACTGTCAATTTTTATTTATTTATTTTTTTTGATCGGCAAAAAAAGAAACTGTCAGTTTAAACATTATTCTTTGTCTTTTTTTGTGAAACTCAATCAAAACTTATGAAAATCAAACCTAAATTGGGAAAAAAATTCGAGTAGGCAAGATAATAGTATTAGCTGTTTCTTTATTGACAATTGTGTTAGTATTATTTTTATATTAAATTTTATTAATAAAATTATTTTATTTTCCTAATAAATAAAAAAAATAGCGAGACCCTTTCTCAAGCCTCCACCAATTCTTTTTAACCTCCACCAAGTACAGCCTCTACACACTCCTTTAGTTTTGATTTTTTATTTTAAATTTTATTTTGAATATATATTTTTTGAGTTTTAGATGAGAGGGGATCCAAAATGTTGTCCACAAAACAAAGGAGAAAATTATATATTTTTATATATTTCATTTTTTCACATTATAATATTTTCTTAGTTAAGTGACACTTGAAAGTGCCACTGAACTACTTTTTCAGTGATATATTTTGGTCTTGTAGTGTTTTGAACAAGTGACATTTATACTCATGCCACAATAAATACTAGTGACACTTGCAAATGCCACTACACCATTATGGCTAAAGACTTTGAATGACACTTTGACGTCATGATAGACACTATTTGTGGAACTATTAAGGGCCATTACAAAAAGATTTAGTGACACTTCAGTGACACTTGTAAATGCCATTACACCATTAAGGCTAAAGACTTTCAGTGACACTATTTGTGACGCTATCAAGTGTCATTAAAAAAGACTTGCAATCTAAAAATGCCACTATATGAATTTTAAATGACGCTTATTATGCTACAATTGATATTTTTAACAACTTTATAAATGTCACTAAATCTAATTCATTTGTGCCATAAATGGATATAAGTGCTATTGGAGTTCATTCTAGTGACACTTTGCAAAGCTACTAACACTACTACGAAATGCCACTTATATGTTTTTTTCATTAACACTTTTAAAAGCCACAACTAAGCATGCGTAAATGCCTGTAAAAATTTTATCGATTTTATACAAAATTAAATATTAATTGCCACATCCTATATTAATTTGACATCCATTCAACAAGTGAAAATATTACCACCTAATCTCCGATCATAAACATTTACTCTTACCAACCCACTGGCATTGGGTGCGCAAAGGGGTGAATATTTTATCAATATTTTATCAACCTTAATATTTTTTTGTCTGTATCTAAACCTCAATTGAGAAAATAAATTAGGCAAGGCAAGTTCAATACAACTGAAATTACTTGCTGAAACACCTTCAACTACACCAGTTTTTATATCATCCACCTCCATTCAAAACCTGAACATTACAAATAAAAAATTATAAATTATAATTCTAAGCAGTCTTAAAGTACATTTGACTCCTTAAAGTAATTTTGCATTCTTTTCCATTAACAGTAGCAGCCACTAAATATATGGCACCCTTTTGAATACTTCCAACATTTCCCAACAGTGTATCTTTGTAGTCTGTCCAAACATCAACTAGGAAGAACCGGTCCACAACTTCTATCCTGTGACGAACGTACTCTTTGTCCTTGCCACCAACGAGCTTGAAACTCATTTTCTTTAGCATCCGAAACCGGTCGGACTGGTCAGGATTAACAATCTAGGTCTCCGGATTACCCTCGCCAACTCCAATAAAGATCTTGTCAGGTGTGGGGACGGAATTTGATGGACTATTATCACTTATGACGAAAAACAAAATGTGATGGACCACAGCTTCGTTTTTAGCATCTTGTCCCAATTGAACATTCTCAATTAATTTTATACCCTTAACTACGATCTTGTCTGATTGGCGGTCATATCTCTTATTACCCAGCTCAATACCATTAAGCAATCTTGCCATACCTTTATTATCAAATTTAACGTCCCTTAATTGTTCATCGTACAGCTACAACTTCCTTACTCCCTTCCTAGTCTTCTTAATATATCGTGGAATATTATGAACGTACAGTTGGCGAACGTACGCCGCCTTAAAAGGTGCACGACCACAATAACTTAGCTTATATCCACTGGCTGCCGGTGTCCTTGACCTCCAATATGCAAGGGGGTCCGATACTGGCTGTTTCCTATTCTTTCCATTTTTTATAAAACATTCCAAATCTTTTATCTTACAAATTATGCAGATTCTGTTACCTCTGCTAACCCTTCTGTTCAGACACCTTAGCTTTGATATATTTTCCCTCTACCCCTCGTACATCGGAACAAACTTCACCGGAGCTGATCGTCAGCTCTCTTCCCACAGCCCTATTTGCCATGTCAAAAAGTGATCTACACACATTTGAGTGAACTGCCCATAATTCTTGGGATACTCTTCTAAGGAGTACAACATTGTATACCAAATAAATAAAAAATAAATAAAAAAAAGGCAAAAAGAAAAGGAGGGACGAAAGAAGGTGCCAGAAAACAACTTCACTACAATAGCTATCGCACTGCAAAAGCATATTCCTCTCTGCCATAAAATATTTTCTGGTACCAAATATATAGCAAAAATGGCCCGCGTGTAAGGACGAAGATTCACCATTCAAAATAATTTAAACACATTTATTTTCCTGCCTTTGCTTTATGTCTATCATTCTGCAAAAATATTTGCTTTACAGCCACGCAAACCACCATAAAAACAACACGTGTATAGCACTATCTTGCAAAGGAATCACAAGTACTCACACCACTCATACCTGGGCTTGGGTGTGACTTCCTTTTAACCACATCCATACACGTGTCCATAAGTACAGCAATGGACGGCTCAGATCAGCGGGAGGGGAGAGGGGCACTGATAATATTAATACAGTGCCCCCTAGTCACACCACTCACACCATTCACACCAGGTTTTTTAACTAATAGGGAGACCTTGTACGGCTGGTGTGAGTTCACTATTTACCACTACAAAATGCCTCGCGAAGCCTCTTTCCATTTTTATGCCAAAAATGTTTTCCTCACCTACCCCCAATTCCCATGCCCAAAAGAACAACTCTTAGAACTCCTCCAATCCCTTCTCCAACTAGCCTGTCAGCCATACTGCATACTTATCGCAAAAGAGCTCAACGAAGATGGAAACCCTCACCTCTATGCCATGGTTCAATGCACGATGAAGATCCAAACCTCCAACCTGAGATTTTTCGATCTTACTAGAATCAACGGTAGAATCTATCATCCAAATATAGAAAAACTCCCCTTGCCAACAGCAAGTCGACAGTATATACAGAAAGGGGGCGAGTTCGTCGAATGGGGAGAATTTTCATCAAAAGGGAAAAGTCCTTCAAAAAATAGAGACGAACTCTGGAGGGGAATACTTCCAGAAGCAGAAACGGAGGAACAATTCTTTGCACTCTGTAAAGAAAGATGTCCCACCGATTACGTAACAACATACCCCAATTAAAAACATTTTCGAGGGATCATTACAAAAGAGAGAGGCCCCCATATACTAGCCCCTTTAATTCATTTCCTTTATTAGATGAGAAAGCAAAAAAATGGGCAGAAAATAATATTTTGTTTGTAAGTGGAAATTTCGTTCAATACGAGTTATGTCAAAATTGTTGTCTCTCCGTTTGGAGGGAAGACGACTTCCTTATGAAAATCCTAAGTGATTCGTGATTAGATCAAGATTAAAATATTTTAATTCCCAATTATTCAAAACACACAATCTAAATCACAAAAGCACTTATGAAAGTGATTTAGATTGTTGTTTTCGAAATAAACAATAAATCGACACAAACAATTTTTACGTGGAAAAACCACAATTGAAGAACCTCCAATTGTAATAAAAAACCACGGGCGAAACACCACTAATCAATCCACTACTGAAGAAAGAAAGATTACAAAGATAACAAACAAATTACCCAACTCATCCAATTTGTCTTCAAACCTTCTATAACTCTTTCACCAAGCCTTCATCTCGAAACTGATTAATCTGAAGTTGAATCCACAACTTCACTTGTCGAATCAATGACTACGTACAGAATCAAACTCCTTTGAAACTCCACGTTTGAATCTTTAGAATCCATCGAAGAAGACTACTCTTGTATGTAATCAATCAACCTCCTTGATGTGTGCTTGTCAATTCATGAGTTTAACACTCACTCAATTTATCAAGGAAAACTCACAAAATATACTCGAAAAGAAATCCGTAGAAAACCTCAAAGTACATCTAAAAAGCCAATCCTAGTTTTGGAGTAAAACAAATACTTATAGAAATCCTGGACTGTGAAGCTTGCTCGAGCGAAGCTTCTCTCGCTCGAGCAAGGAACTTAACTCGTGTGATTTCCATAAGTAGCTTCGCTCAAGCCACGCAACCTACGCTTGAGCGAACAGTCAACTCTTTCAGGTTTTTATGCAGACGCACTCCTTCGCTCGAGCCACACAAGTTTCGCTCGAGCGCACATTCATCTCTTTTAGGTTTTTGCCAGGCGCAGTCTTCACTCGAGCGAGCAAGACAAAACAGCAAGGAAATTGCAACTCAATGACTTAAATTTTGTTTGTGGATTTGACAAGACTAAAGGACCTAACAATCTCCCCCTTTGTCAATTCCTGGACAAAACTTTCTAATACAATTTCGTAAACAAACATGCTATCTAAACAAACCAACTAGAAAACCAGAAAATGAACCAACTTCCAAACCAATCTTGATGGAAAAACAATCTACAAAAAAAAAAAAAAAACAATCTGCACAACAAAAACTCGGAGAGACTTGTTATTCATCATAAGAAACCATCAAGACTTAAAAAAAATAGAAGCCCATTATCAACATCATTAGCAAACATAACTATCTACATTTAACAAATTAAATTCCAATATAAACAATATAACATGGTGCCCATCAGTCCAAGTGCTGCCTGCAAAAAACAACATGTGTATCCCATATACATCACCCCAAAAAGATAAATCCTACCTGCAAAAACATATGAGTATCCCATATAAACATCACAAACAAACATATATACCCCCAAAATGCATACTCCCCCTTTTTGCCCAGGAGTGACAAAAGAAAGAAGGATAAACCAGAAAAACTGTCCAAGAAAGAAACAACAAAAAAACTGTCCAAAATGTAGGAGCCAAAGTCTGTCAAGAACTAAGAATCAGGTGGAGGTGGCTGCTGCATCTGGAGTAATGAGAGAATCTAGGCAAGCATAGTGTTCTGCTCATCAAGGCGACTGTCAAGGGTATCCATCCGAGCATCCAACTGGTCAAGGCGATGCGTGACAGACTGCTCAAACTGCTGTAGCTGGCCACAAAATGATCTAGGACTCATCTCAGGTAGATCCGAAGCACCAGCAGTAGCTGCATCAAACTCCTCCTCCTCAGCAAGTGGATCATCACCTGCACCAGTCATCCCAACTCTCGACACACCCCCTCGTACATGAGCTTGACTCTAGGAGACTGTCAACATAGTAACGGGTTTAATGGGAGAAGCAAACTCATCATCATCATAAACAGGAACATGAAGAGAAGTTAGAAAGCGAGTGAGCAAACACCCATATGGTAGCCCTAAAGACTTTCTACCCTCAAAGACCGCAAGCATTTTGGAAACTATCATCTCGGGTAAGTCAATGGGAAGCCTCTGATCGATGCAATACAACACATAACCCTGATCTTGGGTAATGTGCGAAGAATGAGAAGTCACGTGAAGATTAGCACAAACAATGATATTCAGAAGGCGAAACCTAGGAAGCAACTCATTTTGCTAAATGAGTGCCTCGGCAAACCAAGTCCGGGAACATCCACAAAGTGCAGAAGCAACTTGATCAAAATTAATACCAGTACGAGTAAGGAGAGGAAAACGAAAATCCGAGACTTCGGGAAGACTGAGGAACAACCAAAAAACATCCCCAGTAATGACTAGAGACTTCTTCCTAACCTGAGTGGTAAAAGATGCCGGAATTTCTTTGCGAATGGAGTGCATGTTACAATAGAACTCACGAATAAGACTCAAATTTTGTGGCCCCGAGAAATGCAAAACTTGATTACCTCCTAAAACATCGAACAAGGAACGAATGATTAGTAACTCAAAAGCACTGGGGAGGACATTTCTCTCTAAATGGACATTCTGAGTGACATAAAACTCTCTAAACAACTTAGACTTTTCTTTGGATTCGAACTTATTAGTGTTGAATGGGGGACAAGAAACAGTAGTCTTGCGACATTTTGAAGACTCAGCCATGACTAAACAACCCACAAGAATAAGACAATCACAGGGAGAAACAACAACCCACAACACAAGATACCCAATAAAAAAAATGAGAAAGCCCCAAATCCAAACAAAGTAACCAGTAAAACACCATTAGTCCAAGAATGTTAGAAAAAAAAAAAGCATAAAAAGTTAGCAGAATATGAATGTTATGAACAAGAGACTAATCAGAAAATGATAGACACAGACTAATCAATGTACTAAGACCACAAATTAAACATGAAAATGTTAAACACTAAATAAACAAATTAAACCACCCACAGAGATTAGGATAGTAAACACGAAATAAAACCCCAAATTAAACCCTAGCAAAATAACCTAGCACAATGCTGCAAATTGCTAACCCTAGATACAAGAGAGAGACACGAAATCAGTCAAAAGCAACGATGATGAACCCTAGATTATGATAGAGTAGATTGACAGTCACATTACACAACGAGAAGTAAAAACAAAGAGAAAAAAAACTTACCAAAAACAGAGAATGCAGATGAAGGAAAGGATGAAGCCCCAAATACGAGCAAAAATCCAAGGGATGAACACGAATGAAAGGGAAATTGCCCAAGGAAGTGAAAGAGACAACACTTGAAGCAAAGAGGGCAAAAAAAAAAAATGAAACAAAGAGACGTAGTAGCAGTGTTTAAACCTCAACAAGTCGTTCGAGCGAAGACTGTCTCGCTCGAGCGAGGACAATTATGCACAAGGGGTCGCTCGAGCTAAGAACTTGTTGCTTGAGCCAAAAACGCACGCTCTCAAGTCTAACTCGGTAGCAAAAGCATGCTCGAGCGAGCAATCCTTCGCTCGAGCGAAGAAGAAAACGAAACAAAACACAAATTTTTTTTTTTTTTTTTTTTTTCCTTCAGCAACAACACTATACTCAATATCATGAAGTGAGACCTGGAACACAAGTAGATAAGCACATTTAGCCAAATTGATACTAAGATGAAATAATCCACACATCATGAAACTTGTAAACTTGCAATTTTAAAAAAAATGACACTTGAAATCATGAGCAAAGCAGATAAAATATAATCAATGATCATAAGCTACATGAGAATGTACAACTCAAAATCCAACATGAGATCTCACAGAATAAAGGTGTGTGTGTGTGTGCAGTCCTTGAGAGGCCACTGAGCTACAATTAATCCTTGTAGTGATCGGATAGCTGGACGTCCGACAAGAGTAACTAAAAATCATAGAGAAAAGTCAAACCACTAGGAATCATGGGGTTTTTGTTAAGTAAACGCGGAGGCTCCCCTCAATCAATTAGTCCCTCTTTTTTTTTTTTTTTTCTTTTTTAAACTTATCTTTCTTGTGGGCACTCACTGGTGACATTCACGCTTAAGAGTATGGAGACCAAACTAGAGAAGAATGAAATAAAAAAGGATGGCCTGGTTGGTGCCTCTGAGGTAGCCTTTTCCTAATGCTCGGACTTCAAGAAACTGAGGGAGAGACCGTGGAAGTGAAAAATGATGGTAGATGGTTAAGAGACTCAACATCACCCATGATATACTAGTATCAGTCAATTCCACTGTAAAAGTACAAGAAACACTATTAGTGGTCCATAGAAAACTTTGATCACTTGTGCGGAAACCCCTGCAACAATTTATCTCAAGGATGTGTACAGAATGAGATCATAAGGGTAATGAGCATGGGCATTCAAAATGAGCTATGAACAAAGAACAATGAGATCTTGTAAGCAGCATGAGTAGTGTACATATAAAGTTGAATGCAAGAAGAACAGGGATCAATGACAATGAGATTATAGCATCCAAGCACACATAAAGCCAAGCACTCACACCCACTCAAGGAACAAGTAACACTCTAGTGATCGAGCATGACACCCAAATTCTTTCTAAGGAACTCAAACCGAAGAAGATCAAAGGGTTTTGTAAAAATATCAGCTTTTTGATGCTCAGTGGGTATATGTTCAAGAACAACAAGGCCCTCTTCCACTAACTCTTGAATAAAATGATGACGAATGTCAATGTGTTTGGTGCGAGAGTGTTGGACAGAATTTTTTAAATGTTGATGGCACTTGTGTTATCACAAAAAAGAGTGAGAGTGCTATGTTCTGTTCTATCCCATAATCATAAGCATTTGCTTTATCCATAGCATTTGTGCACAACAACTCCCTGCGGCTATGTACTCAGCCTCAGCAGTCGAAAGAGAGATGGCATTTTGCTTTTTACTATGCCGGGAAACCAAATTATTCCCCAGCTAAAAACAACCCCGGATGTACTCTTCCTATCATCAGCACACCCTGCCCAGTCGACATCAGAAAAACCAGTAATTTCAACTGTAGTGTCAGTAGAAAACCAAACCCCATACCCCAATGTCCCATTAACATATTTGATGAAGCGTTTGACTGTAAGAAGATGAGACTCTTTAGGACTGGCTTGGTAACGGGCACAAACACCGACACTGAAGAAAATATCAGGACGACTGGCTGTGAGGTAAAGAAGACTCCCTATCCTACTCCTATAAGGAGTAGGATCTACATCAATACCAAAGGAATCTTTGAAAAGGTGAAGACTGGTGCTCATGGGAGTATGTGCATGTTTGGCAGATTCAAGACCAAACTTTGACACAAGATTTTTGGCATACTTAGTCTGAGAAACAAACATTCCAAAAGGCGACTGTTTAATTTGAAGACCCAAGAAATATGACAACTCTCCCATTATGCTCATCTTAAACTCATGTGTCATACAATTCGAAAAATATTTCACAAGATGATCAGCAGTGGATTCAAACACAATATCATCAACATAAATCTGAGCAACAAGAATATGAGACTTAGTATGTTTCACAAATAAAGTCTTATCCACACTACCCCTTTGAAAGTCATTATCAAGAAGAAATGTAGTAAGTCTATCATACCAAGCCCGAGGGGCTTGTTTCAATCCGTACAAAACCTTGTCTAACTTGTAGACATGATTTGGACATTTAGGGTCCTCAAACCCTTTTGGTTGCTCAACATATGCCTCTTCTTTCAAGTACCCATTCAGAAAGGCACTGTTCACATCCATTTGAAACAATTTGAAACCAAGAAAACATGCAACACCAAGTAAAATACGAATAGATTCGAGACGTACAACTGGGGCAAACGTCTCATCATAGTCAACACCCTCTACTTGAGTGTAGCCTTGAGCAACCAACCTGGCTTTATTCCTAACCACAGTACCATTCTCATCAGATTAATTTTTAAAGATCCACTTGGTACCTACCACATTCATGTCTCTAGGTCTGGGAACTAGAGTCCAAACATTGTTACGTTCAAATTGACCTAATTCTTCATGCATAGCATTGACCCATCTATCATCTAGCAAGGCCTCTCTAAAATTCTTAGGTTCAATTAATCAAACATAACACATATGTGATACCTCATCTTGAATCTGTCTTCGGGTTTTCATTCGATCTGATACACTTCCAATCACCTGTTGAGCTGGATGATTCAGTTTCACCCTTGCTGATGGTTTGAACACAGGACTTGCGGTGACAGAAGCATCAGGAGTGATGTCTCTTTGTGCACTCTTTGGACTTTAACTTACCTGTGAGGATGGTGCTGTGTCAACTTCTTATGCTTGGACCTCAGCTTCTCTTTGGCTTTGTGGTTCAGTATCCAGGATTGAAAACTCACCATTGTTATCCTCATTTGCTGCTGGCATAGGGGAACATGTGTCATCTATAACCACATTGATTGATTCCATTAAAGAAGAAGTTCGCAGGTTATAGACTTGAAAAGCCCTACTAGTGGTTGAATACCCTAGAAAAATACCTTCATCACTTCAGGAGTCAAAATTTGCCCAAGGGCTCTCTATCTTTGAAAATGTAACACTTACTCCCAAAAGTTTTGAAGTATTTTACAGTAGGTTTCAATCCCTTCCACAATTCATATGGAGTTTGTAAAGTGCCAGGTCTTAAATACATGCGATTTATGACATAAACAGCAGTATTTAGGGCTTCAGCCCAAAACTTTGGAAGAAGTTTCTTACTAAGGAGCATGACCCTAGCCATTTCTTGAACAACTCTGTTCTTCCTCTCAACCGCTCCATTTTGTTGTGGAGTAATAGGTGCAGAAAATTCATGCTTAATTCCATGCATATCACAAAAATCCGAAAATGAACTATTTTCAAATTCACGACCATGATTAGTTCAAATTCTTATGATATGCCTAATGGAAACACCTTGTTCATTTTGGATTTTAAGGATTAAGGCCTAGAAAGCATCAAACGTATCAGATTTTTCCCTTAAAAAAATTATCCACGAAAATTGAGTAAAATAATCAACAGTTAAAAAAATATATCTTTCACCTCCAATGCTTTCAGTGCGAGTAGGACCCATTAAATCCATGTGAACCAATTCAAGAGGATGTTTGGTTGTAAAGCTGTTCACCTTTTTATGAGGGGCATGGGTTTGCTTTCCAAGTTGACATGGTCCACACACATAGTTCAGATTCTTACCCAGTTTAGGTACTCCTCTGACATGCTCCTTGTTGGCTATCTTAGTTAGGTCTTTGAAATTCATGTGACCTAATCTTTGATGCCACAAATCAATGTCACTTATGATGGCAGAGTGACAAGTGAGATCATTAGTAGTAACAATCCCATAGCAGTTATCAGATGTGCGAACCCAATGCAAGATAGTATTTCCCTTTTTATCCAAAATTTGACATTTATTTTTTTGAAAACAATACTTCATGGTGGGAATCACACATTTGACTAATGCTCAAAAGATTTGCTTTAAGACCATGAACAAGTAAGGCATTTTCCAGCTTGGGCAGACCAACAACACTTATAGAGCCATTACCAATGACTCTAGAAGTGCCGCCATCTCCAAAGGTAACAATCCTTCGTTCATATTTTTCAAGGGAGGTGAAGTAGGATTTGTTACCGGACATGTGACGAGAGCACCCACTATCAAGATACCACATGTGTGAGTCATGTGCTTTTAGAGTAGTGTGAACAACCAAACTAGTCAAATCATCTTTTCTCACCCAAATCTTTTTGGTCTTAACAAAATCAGGTCTTGCGGTCTTGGTAAATGTCTAGGCGTTGTGAACACCCTCATGAATCTTGGTATTCCGCCTAGACATGTAAGGTTGTCTCCTAACCCAAAAAGTATTCGAATTTCTATCCTTTAAGACATGTTACCAAACAATTCAAAACAGTAAGGACGAATGTGGCCATACCTACCACAGTGATGACAAATGAAAACAGGTTTTACCTCCCTTTTGTTGATCTTACCCCCTTTAGGTAGATGAAGAGAAGGATCACCCTGGTCATGTGATGTAGAGGCATGTCCCTTGTGAGCTATCGCATTACCATAACCTAGCCCACTTTTGTCACAACCCATTTGTTGAGACCCAAGGATGTCTTCTAATGATTTGGAACCTTTGTTCCACATAGCAATTGTGGCTCTAGCAATTCGGAGTTCTTTATCTTTCTGACAAACTACCTTTTCCAATGTAGCTTGTGACATCTCAAGGCTTTCAAGCTTCTCTTCATATGTGGAATACACTTTCAAAAGTTCATTCCTTTCAGTTTCACAGAATAGAAGTTTTCCACATAGGTCTTGTCTGTCACTTGAGATCTTGATGACATTCTGCTTTGTTGCTACAAGTTCTCCTTTTAGCTTGACATTCTCGCTTTCACATGCTTTAAGCTTGAGAGAGAGTTTGTCATTGATTTTGGACAAATTCAGAGATTCCTCGTAAAGCTTTTCACAAGCTTGTTGTAGTTCATCACCATTAATCTCATCATTGTCTTCTGATGTTTCATCATCCTCTTTTTGCCCCTCATTCTCCTTGACCTTATCCAGTCTAGCAACTAAGGCAGGAAAGGTGATAGATGGCGGTGAAGATGAATCTCCTCTTTCATGAAATTGGCTAAGAATTTCCCATGCATCTTTAGCCTTTATGCAGTGAGCAACCAGTTGCTGTTCTTCATCAGAAATTGCTCCACGAATAGTAATCAGGGCTCTTTGATTGCTCGGATTGTCAGCATTTTATGTATCTTCTTTAGTGGCTTGCCAACCTTCTGGGTCAAAAGCTCTTAGAAACGCCCTCATTCTGATCTTTCAATACAAGTAGTTACTCCTATCAAAAGTGGGAGCGTAATGCAGGTTCTGACCACAAGCTAATTCCACTGGCTTTAGAAGAGGTTGAGTGAAAGTGGACCAAAATGCCATGAAAGCACTATCCCCGTCTTCACTGGATTCAGGTTCTTCGGGTTCTTGCTTTGACCCGCTTTCATCATCTCAAGTCACTGTGTAGACTTTCTTTCGATTCTTTTTCGAAGGACATTCAAGGGCAATATGGCCAAACCCTTGACATTCATAGCAATTGACCCCTTGCCCCTTTACGATCTTCTTTTCAGTTTTTGGGGCAAGTTTTGGTGGAAAAGTTTTGGGTTTTTCATTACTCTTGTCTTTTGAATTAGGGTCTCTGAAATTAGGCTTCTTTTTCTTCAAAATTTTTTTAAACTGTTTAGTAAACATAGCTATCATCTCATACTCTAAATCAAATTCAGTCTCCGGAGTTTTTGTAGTCTCATGAGCACTAGTGAAAGCCACACTATCTTTTTGTTTTTTCTTAGAAATCTGGTGGGCTTCATAAGTCTGCAAGTTTTCAACCAACTGATCAAGCTTGAGGGTATCAACATTCTGAGCCTCCTCAATGGCTATCACTTTTGATTGGAATCTCTCCGGTAAAGACCTCAAAATTTTTCCAACAACTTTAGCTTCAAGGGTTTTTTCACCGAGTGTTAAACAGGAATTCACAATGTCACTAAGTTTTGCATAGAAATCATCAAACGTCCCATCATCACACATAAAAAGGGTTTCAAAGGCAGAGGTGAGACGTTGAAGTTTTGACCTTTTGACAGAAGTAGTACCTTCATGAATTGTTTCAAGAATGTCCCAAGCCTCTTTTGCTACCTCACACGTGCAGATATGACGAAACTCTTCAGGTGTGATGGAGCAAAAAAGGAAATTGAGAGCCTTGCTGTTCCAACACGAGTTTTGATAATCGATTGTGTCCCATTTATCAAGGGGTTTGGGAATCTCAACACCATCAATGGGGACAGTAGGTTCACTCCACCCATAGAGCACACAATGCCAAACTTTCTCATCGATGGATTTTAGAAACGCTCTTATATGAGCTTTCCAATAAGAATAGTTTGTACCATCAAGTAATGAAGGTCAATGGGTCAAGTTACCTTCACGAATTGAATCCATATCACCAATCACACAAAATCACACTCCTACAGTTTTGATAAAAAAAAACAAAGAGTGATCTACTCTGATACCAATTGAAAATCCTAAGTGATTCGTGATTAGATCAAGATTAAAATATTTTAATTCCCAATTATTCAAAACACACAATCTAAATCATCAAGCACTTACGAAAGTGATTTAGAATGTTGTTTTCGAAATAAAAAATAAATTGACATAAATGATTTTTACGTGGAAAAATCACAATTGAAGAACCTCCAATTGTAATAAAAAAACCACGGGCGAAACGCCACTAATAAATCCACTACTGAAGAAAGAAAGATTACAAAGATAACAAACAAATTACCCAACTCATCCAATTTGTCTTCAAACCTTCTGTAACTTTTTCACCAAGCCTTCATCTCGAAACTGATTAATCTGAAGTTGAATCCACAACTTCACTTGTCGAATCAATGACTACGTACAGAATCAAACTCCTTTGAAACTCCACATTTGAATCTTTAGAATCCATCGAAGAAGACTACTCTTGTATGTAATCAATCAACCTCCTTGATGTGTGCTTGTCAATTCATGAGTTTAATACTCACTCAATTTATCAAGGAAAACTCACAAAATATACTCCAAAAGAAATCCTTAGAAAACCTCAAAGTAGATCTAAAAAGCTAATCCTAGTTTTGGAGTAAAATAAATACTTATAGAAATCCTAGACTGTGAAGCTTGCTTGAGCGAAGCTTCTCTCGCTCGAGCGAGGAACTTAACTCGCGTGATTTCCATAAGTAGCTGCGCTCGAGCCACGCAATTTGCGCTTGAGTGAACAATCAACTCTTTTAGGTTTTTATGCAGACGCACTCCTTTGCTCGAGCCACACAAGTTTTGCTCGAGCGCACATTCATCTCCTTCAGGTTTTTGCCAGATGCAGTCTTCGCTCGAGCGAGGACTTCTTCGCTCGAGCGAGCAAGGCAAAATAGTAAAGAAATTACAACTCAATGACTTCAATTCTGTTCGTGGATTTGACAAGACTAAGGGACCTAACACCTTAGATTAGGGATACACAAAAATAATATCAACCATTTATATACTGACGAAGAACTTTCCTTCTCATCTGATAACAGGAACCAGAACAGAGGCCTATCCGCCCATTCTCCCTCTACCTCGAAGGACCCTCAAGAACAGGCAAAACCGCCTGGGCCGGAAGCCTCGGACGACACAATTATTTCTCCAGCAGAATAAGCTTCAAGGACTACGATCAAGACGCCGTCTACAACATCGTAGATGACATCAAATACTGACAGTCCCTACCAAATTAATGAAGAATTTAGTAGGTTGTCAAAGAGACTTCCATGTATTTGTTAAATTTCAACTAGATCTCACTATTAGAGGAGGAATTCCATGTATTATATTAACTAATGGGGACAGTAGTTGGTTAGATGCAATGTCGCCAAAAATGAGAGAATGGTTTGATGTTAATGTAACCACTGTCATGATTAATGAAAATTTTTATTAGTTTTATTTATGAGACCACTCAAAGTTTAATTTACTCACTACATTTCCCTTATCATCAGCTATTACATCTTGAGTCACATCACTATTTTTTACACTGATGATTACATTTCGTAAAACATTAGAAAATTCAGCGGGGTCATAATGACTGATCCTCTACGATCAACTTCCTCTTTGCTAACACCAACCTCCAAAATCGACGGACCAGGATCAACATCACTAGTATCATCACCACCTTTGCGTACATCAATCTCGGACAAACTCAGATGACCTTTGCGTTCATGAATAACTAAACCACTTTCCCCAAAACCTCCTAACAACAAATCTCTTCGTCTCTCCGGTAAACCCACATACTTAGTCCGTGTTAGAATTGGAATGGGCTTCGTTGGAGCACAATGCCAAACATCAACATTATCATTAGTATATTTTTTAGATAACACAACAATAGAGGGGGCCCTCATTTGCGAATCTTCTGGCATGTCACTCATAGAATACTTCAGATACCCCTTCATTTTACAATACGTAATCCCCTTTTTAATATTCAAATTTTCAAGTCGATATTTCACCATCCATGGCACCATAGGATCATCACATCACAAAAAACAAAAACAAAAAAAACAAAAAAACAAAAAAAATAAAAATTCAAACCACAATCATTTTTTTATCCAAAAATATAAATTTATTTATATTGCAATAAAAATCATAATCAAAATTATAAAATATTCTACTACACTAGCAAAGTTAAAAAATAAATAAATTATTCTAACAATAAGTTCTGAAAAGCATAGTGTTATTCATCTTCCAGAGAGACAAATTATCAAAACAAATTCAGTTCCCAAATTCTCAACCTCACTTGTATAAATATTCTCAGCTAGCATCCATAACTTGCAAAATCTGCATCCAAAAGATAAATATATAAAGGTAATTGAAACTATATTAAGCTAATATACATTTGTTAATGAAATTAGTATTTACGAAAGAAATATACCACAAATGTAGCAGGCCAAGCAACATGAGCTCCAATAACTCGTCCAATTGTTTTGACAAGACCATATGATCGAATCAAGCTCTCATTAGGTTTGACTGGCACTTGAACATGTATCTCCCAATAGTCATATAGCGATCCCGGTTTTGACCCGTCACTTGTTGTGTTCCAGACTCGGGTTTGTATGGTTTTAAATGGTTATACATATCTTGTTTCCCTTGTCTCCCTTCTGTTTTGGTTATCAAATTGTAGTTGTGTGTTTGGAATAGGTTGGTTGCTTGTTTTTCCAAACCTTTGTTGCCTAGATTTTGGCTTCTCCACTCAAGCAGGTATTCTTGGGCTCGAGCGGGCTTCACGGTTTTTGCTCCTCTGCTTGAGTGGACATTTTTATACGCGAGGGGGCTTTGCAAACTCTCAATATTTTGCAGGTCTGCAAAACTACTGGGAGGCTAATTTCTATGCTTGAACGACATTTACTATGCTTGAGCAGGTGGGCGTTCGAGCGTAGGCTTATCATCTGTAAAACTACTAGATGTATGTTTTTTACGCTCGAGCGTCACTTTTTGCGCTCGAGGGGTGAGCATCTTGTTCATGTGTCTTGGTGCTTAAGCGGCCTTTCTTAAGCTGGAGTGAAACAACTTTTTTCTGTCTAACGCTCGAGCAACATTTCTTAGGCTCGAGCCGACTGTGCGTATATCAGATTGTGAAAATGACTTTTTACATCACCTTTTCAGATCTTTTCACCCTAAAACCTAGAGTTGAGACCCTCTCTCTCTAAAACACACACTCTTTCTCTATATATATTTTCACTTAGTTCTAGTGGTTTCTCCACCCATTCACCTTTGTTAAAAAGATAGAGCATCTCAAGATCCATACTTTGATCCAAATAGAGTTGGGTTTGGACATCTTTGAAGTTTCATCCTTGGTTTACTCATCTTC
Source organism: Camellia lanceoleosa (assembly GCA_025200525.1). Classification (NCBI taxonomy): domain Eukaryota; kingdom Viridiplantae; phylum Streptophyta; class Magnoliopsida; order Ericales; family Theaceae; genus Camellia; species Camellia lanceoleosa. The sequence goes on from CM045758.1 coordinate 15,698,505, forward strand.
TCTCTTTGAGGTAGGGACTTTCTACACTTTGTTATGCTTTTTAACTTTAGTTATTTGTGGTTGTGTAACAATGGTGGGTTTTGGGAATATCATGAACAAACCTAGGGTTTGGGATATAAAATCAAAAGATGGGTTTTGAGTAAATGTGAAATAGATGGCAATGGGATTAAATGTAAGGTTGTATTATGGCCAAATGCTTGATTTGGGCCCCTTGGGTTGCTATTTTAAAAAGGAAGAAAAGTTTTTCCCTAGTTGGTTCAAATATTTATTTTGCATAAATAAATGAAATTGGTGTTGCAAATATGAAATTGGATGGACATTGGTAGAAATGGTGGAATTGGATATGTATTACCTCATACCTGTGGAAATTTGAATTTATTATCTGTCTAGAGATTGAATAGCTATTTAGAAATAGCTGTATTGGACTATCGGTGGAGGATAGTCATGATTGTTGTAGAAATTGCATGAGGGTTAGGTGAATTGAAACTAACCTCGTGTTGATTGTCATTGAATATAACTATGTTTAAATACATTGTATATATATGATTGATTGGGAGGAGAAAATGGGATGTACTCTATTGTTTGAGTGGAGATAGGGGATGAACTCCATTGAAATTAAGTTGACCGGAATGTCCTGGGTGAAAGTCTTGAAATCTTGTTTATACATGGGTGCCGGTTCTCGCAGACGAAATTTTCGTAAAATGGCAAAGTGAAGTGTTTCTGTGTTGGTTGCATTGATTAGAGAACCGTTGAGTCGTAATCTCGGCCGGTTTGTTGAAATATAAATGAAATTGACTCATGAATTGAGATGATACAAATCAACTGTAAATAAATTGAAGGAAAATGGATTGAAACACAATTTTGGATACCTTATGCTTATAAATGAGAATGTTTTGTTTCAAGCATTGCATGTGCACATCGTACTTATACCATTGTTAAACCTCATATATTGTGTTAGATTATTTCTACTGGGCTTTGGCTCACCCTATTTGGGAAACCACTTTCAGGTACCGGTGACATGCTTCCTCCAAAGATGTAGCTTGGGAGGATTTAGGAGCTGGAGGCTCTATTTTGTTGTTTTGCGCTTAATGTTTATTCAAGCCGAGGGCTTTGTATGTACAGAGCTTATGCCTCTTTTTTGTTGTAACCAAGCAATGTCTTGGAAGGTTCTAAGCCCATTGGGCCTTTATTTCGTTGATCATTAACTAGTGTTACATGCTATAGATTCAGGATGTTCATTTATAAATGTGTATCGCATGTGCTACCTTTTGTAATACAAACTCTAATGAATGAAACTATTTTATTTCTATTATTCTTCCGTTTATGAGTTGGATTTATTATATTATTTTAAGGGCGTTACAACTTAGTATCAGAGCATACCGGGTTTGAATACTTTGGGTATGTGGGAAGTGGTTAGTTCCACAATGGGTTTGTCTCGCTTGGTTGAGATGTTAATATGTATTGTATGCTTATGTGATAACATGCTTATATGATTATATGGGTATGAGATTTAATTCCTAAGATATTGATTGGGTCTACGGGTTTCTAGAAGTCCTATTAGAAGAGCACTTGATCACTGTTGTTTCTAATTGGAACTCTCGCAATGCCGTGAGACAATCATTATCAAGGAAGGAAATTCATATCTGTTTATCTGATTACGTGCTTATATGGAGTGATTTACTGTTGTCGATTGCATTAGGACGTAAGTGAGTAGCTTTGGCATATTTGAAAATGTGCTAATCTTTTCCGTTACCTTTATTAGGATGTCAGGACGTGGACGTGGTGGTGGTAGGCGTGGTAGGCCTAGACGGCATGAGATGCCTCTACCGGATGATATTTTGCCATAGGAAGAGGGGGTTGGTCAGGCCAATATGGCCGAATTAGTTGGTCAATAGGCCATGGGCACCTTAGCCCGCGAAATGGCTGGAGCATTGAGGGAATCCATGGACATTCTTAGGGCTGAGAATCAAGTCTAGGCCCAAGCAGCTGAGGCAGGGCCATCTTTCTTGAAGAGAGAGTTCTTCCGGTAGAATTCAGATGAGTTTTTAGGTGATCCCAAGGAGCCACTGAAGGCTGATGAGTGGCTAGAATAGATGGTGAAGATGTTTGAGATGCTCGACATCGAAGACGGAGGTTTGAGAGTGACTTGGTGTCCTTCCAATTGAAGGGAGATGCGGGTCGGTGGTGGAAGTATGCGCGGGGACACATTAGAGGGACTTGGGAGGCCTTCAACGATGCCTTCCAGGACAATTTTTTGCCTACCACAGTTAGGGAGAAGTTGAGAGATCAATTCTCTAAGTTGGTGCAGCTTAATACACCAGTGGCTGAGTTTGGGGCCACCTTCACCAATTTGTCGAGGTTTACACCTGAGTTAGTGGCGACTGAGGAGCGTCGTTGCTTGGAGTTTGAGAAACGGTTGGCGACTGGGCTCATGTTTAGAGTGGCCGAATCCATGATTGGAGACTATGGGCGCCTTATGGAGGCGGCGGCCCATCTTGACACAATTATGCAGGCTAAAGAGGAGATGATAAGGGGCCCCAGGAGAAGTTAGGATAATCAGGGGGACAGAAAGAGGAACATGGGTTCTAACCCTCAGCCATCTTAGGGGACTCAGTTGAGGTCCACTTTTCCAGTGCTGAGTTCGGGTTCTCAGAGAAGTGGTCAGGGGGATTTCACTTCCTTCAAATGTGGTCAGTTAGGCCATAAGTCTCCAGCTTGCCCGCAAAGAGGAGGAGGGCAATGAACAACATCATCTTTGGCTCGTTCTCAGGGCCAGAGTCAAGGGAGAGGCTGGCCGCTCACTTGTTTTCGGTGTGGCCAGGCGGGGCACATGAAGAGGTTTTACCCATAGTTGGGTGGCACATCTAATGCGTCTGGTTCGAGACAGACACAGAGTCACTAGCTAACACAGTCAACACAGGCCTCGAGGGCCAATCTGGGAGCCTTTTCGAGTCAGTCAGTGCATCAGTCCTATGCTCTGAGGGGTTAGCAGGTAGATCAGAAGCCTACAGGGCGTGTGTATGCTGTTACTGCACCAGATCTAGTACCAACGCCTTCTGTTGTGAAAGGTAATTTTTTGTTTTGTAATTCAGTTGCTAATGAGTTGATTGATACAGGTGCATCCCATTCATTTATCTCGTCTACATTTGCATCAGTTTTGGGGTTGGAGTTGGCACAGTTAGCATCTCTTATCTGTGTAGAGTCGCCTATCGGCGGTGAGGTTATTTTGAAACAGGGATGTCGGGGTTATGACATAGAGGTTTCTGGTCGTTGACTTCCATTTGCATTTGTATTGATTGACATGTCTAGTGTTGACGTTATTTTGGGTTTGGACTGGTTATCATCATGCCGGGCTGTTATAGATTGCTACCGTCAGAGGGTTACTGTACGTACCCTAAGCGGTGATTGTTTTTACTTCTTAGGGGACCGGGTGTATAGTGTCTTATCACCGGTATATGATCTGCGTGGGCGGAGTGAACTTAGCTGTCTCCTTGCTAGCTTCTCGAGTGGTGAGTGTGATGAAGTCTGGGTTGAGTTTCCAAGGGTGGTTTGTTAATACCCAGATGTCTTTCCCGAGGATCTTACTAGTTTACCACCTCACCAAGAGATCGAGTACTCTATTGATTTAGTGTCTGGTACGACACCGATTTCTATGGTACTGTATTGGTTTGCACCTGTTGAGTTGAGCGAGTTGAAGGTTCAACTCCAGGAATTGTTAGACAAGGGTTTTATTCACCCTAGTACTTCACCTTGGGGAGCATCGGCTCTCTTTGCTAAAAAGAAAGATGGAGCGTTGTGACTTTGTATCGATTATTGGAAATTGAACCGGGTAACTGTTAAGAATAAGTACCTAATGCCTTATATAGATGACTTGTTTGACCAATTGAATGGGTCTTGCTACTTCTCTAAAATAGACTTGAGGTTAGGTTATCACTAGTTGAGGGTAAGGAAGGAGGACATCTCGAAGACGGCCTTTCGTACACGGTATGGCCATTATGAGTTTCTAGTGATGCCTTCTAGGTTGACCAATGCACCAACTGTTTTTATAGACTTGATGAACTGAATCTTCTGCGAGTTCCTAGATCATTTCATGGTCGTCTTTGTGGACAACATCTTGATTTACTCACCCTCTGAGGGGGAGCATGAAGAACACTTGCGAGTAGTGCTTGAGTTTCTTAGAGCCCATAAACTTTACGCAAAGTTTAGGAAATGCGAATTCTGGCTTATGGAAGTTAAGTTCTTAGGCCATGTGGTATCTGGAGAAGGGGTGAATGTAGATTCATCCAAGATAAAGGCAATTCAAGATTGGGAACAACCTAAGAATGCTTTTGAGATCTGTAGTTTCTTGGGGCTAGCTGGGTATTATCGGAGATTTGTAAAAGATTTTTCTAGACTAGCCTCTCCTTTTACTAGACTGACGAGGAAAGGAGTTAAATTTGTGTGAAGTGAGACTTGTGAGAAGTCATTTCAAGAGCTTAAGGTTAGACTTACCACCACTCCAGCCTTGATTATTCCGGAGAGGGGCTTAGGTTACTCAGTTTACTGTGATGCCTCACGGGGAAGGTTTGGGTTGTGTTTTGATGCAAGAGAGAAAGGTAGTGGCCTATGGCTCACGGCAGTTGAAAACACATAAGAGAAACTACCCTACTCATGATCTAGAGTTAGCAGCGATGATATTCACGTTGAAAATTTGGAGGCACTATCTGTATGGAAAGAAATTTGAGGTGTTTTCCGATCACAAGAGTCTCAAGTATCTGTTTAGACAGAAAGACTTGAATTTGAGGCAAATGAGGTGAATGGAATTCGTAGAGGACTATGATTTTGAGTTGCATTATCATCTGGGAAAGGCCAATGTTGTGGTTGACGCCTTGAGTAGGAAATCAATTAGTAGTGTGGCTTGTATCGCCATTCGGGAATGGGAGATGTTGGGTGCTCTTAGGGAGTTTGACCTGCATCTTGGTGAGTCCGTTGAATTTGCGACTTTGTTTACGGTGGTTGCTCAACCTGCACTTGTGAATCGAGTGTTAGAAGCGCAGAAGAGTGCCCTTGAAGTAGAAACCCTCTGAGGGAAGCTCTCTAGTGGAAAAGTGGAGAGGGGCTTGAATGTGTATTCCGACCAGAGTGTGAGATATTGAGATCGTTTGTTCATGCCAGAGTCTTACTGAGAGGAAGTACTCTGAGAGTTTCACCATTCACGCCTTGCGGTGCATCTGGGAGGCACAAAGATATATCACGACCTTAGTCGCCAGTTTTGGTGGAGAGGTATGAAAAAGGATGTCGCCGTGTTTGTATCGAAGTGCCTTACTTGTTAGCAAGTGAAGGGCGAGCATCAGAGCCCAGTGGGTTTGTTGCAACCCTTGCCTATAGCCGAGTGGAAGTGGGAGCATGTCTTGATGGATTTTGTTGTGGGCCTTCTGAGGACTCAACAAGGTAGTGATGCCATTTGGGTGGTAGTTAACCGGTTGACCAAGTCGGCGCACTTTATAACTAGGCATATGAACGATTCGGTAGACTATATAGCCGACTTGTACATTAGGGACATAGTGAGGCTACACGGAGTCTCTGTGACGATTGTTTCTGATAGAGATCCACGTTAGAGCTTGCTGAGTGCCTTGGGCACTAGATTAACCTTTAGCACCGCGTATTATCCTCAGACTGATGGGCAGTCCGAGTGTACCATTCAGATCCTTGAGGATATGCTTCGAGGTTATGTCCTTGATTTTAAGGGGTCGTGGGAGAAGCACTTGCCCTTAGTGGAGTTTGCCTATAACAGTAGCTTCCAATCGAGTATTGGCATGGCATCGTTTGAGGCCTTGTTTGGTCGACCGTGTACATTACCTGTGTGTTGGACCGAGGTGGGTGATGCACCTTTGCTGGGTTCAGAGTTGGTTTGGGAAACGACGGAGAAAGTGACACTTGTTCGTAAGAGGTTGGTTACGGCTCAGAGTCGCCAGAAAAGTTATGCCGACCGTAGGAGGAGACCTTTGTCCTTTGAAGTGGGTGATCATGTCTTTTTGAAAATATCACCTAGGCGGGTTTGATAAGATTTGGGAAGAGTGAGAAATTATCCCCCCGATTTATTAGGCCTTTTGAGATCCTTGAGCGGATTGGAGAAGTTTCTTACTGTTTGGCATTACCGCCACAACTTTCTAGGATACATGACATGTTTCATATTAGTATGCTTCAGAAGTATGAGCTGGATCCATCGCACATGTTGGATTGGACCGACTTAGAGGTAGATGAGGATGCCTTGTATAAGGAGAGACCAGTGAGAGTCTTGGATAGACGGGACCAAGTCTTCTGAGGCAAGACAATTCCCTTAGTAAAGGTATTGTGGAAACATCACGGGGTCGAGGAAGCGACTTCGGAGCATGAATTGGAAGTCCGAAAGAAATATCCGAACTTGTTTGTTGGTGCCTGAACATGTATTGAGATTTCGATTATGTTAATGAAGAGTATAAGCATTGTATATGTTTTAAAATACAAGAACATTGTATATGTTATGGGCATTTTGGAAACATGTATTTAATATAAACATTGCATATGTTTTGGGAATATGGGATACCATGTATGTAGTATCACTTTTGAAAACATTGTATATGTTGTGTAAATTTTGAACATTGTAAATACTTTGAGAAATTGTAACTTGTACTTTTAAAATGGGACTTGTGTATCAAGTCAATGAGAATGGATGATCGGAGAATGGGCCATGATGATGAACTTGTAAGAATAACATCGTTGTGGCTGGTTTAAATTATGATTTTGGACATGATCTGTAATTTTGGGGACGAAATTCCTTAAGAGGGGGAGGTTATAGCGATCCCGGTTTTGACTTGTCACTTGTTGTGTTCGGAACTCAGGTTTGTATGGTTTTAAATGGTTATTCATATCTTGTTTCCCTTGTCTCCCCTCTATTTTTGCTATCGGATTCTAGTTGTGTGTTTGGAACAGGTTGGTTGCTTGTTTTCCAAACCTTTGTTGCCCAGATTTTGGCTTCTCTGCTCAAGCGGGCTTCACGGTTTTTTCTCCTTCGCTCGAGCGGCCATTCTTACACTCGAGCGGGCTTTGCAAACTCTCCGTACTTTGCAGGTTTGCAAAACTACTAAAAGGTGATTTCTACGCTTGAATAGCATTTACTACGCTTGAGCGGGTGGGCGTTTGAACAACCTTCCTTGCGCTCGAGTAGCTTGACTTTTTTGCGCCCTCTTTCGGAAGCTCAGAATAAGCCCTGCAGTTCGGACTCCCACAGTTCTGAATCTAATCTCACAAGTGCAATGTGAAATTGATAAACACTAAAGAGTCTAAATTTGGAAAATCTTTTAGAAAATCGATTTTGAATCAAATTGCCAAAAATAGACTGTTTTTCCAGATACAGAGTTGCCCATAAATATTTTGTTTTGGGGAAATTTAGGAAACTCATGGCTCATGCCGAAAGCCACATGTCCATCATCACCAAGACTGTCTTGGCTCGGGAACTTAGGTATGAGAGGGCAAGGTCATGAATACATTTGAGCACCCCTGCTCGCCGGATCAAAGTTCGACCTCTACTAATCATTATATGATTTTTATTTATATTATTTGTTCTTGTTCTGGTTTATTAGGCTAGCATTTACTATGTGATGTGTGCACACAAAGTATAGACTAGTTTACCAAAAGTGGAAGAATTCAATTTCATGTTTGTTTGTTTTTTTTTTTTTTTTTTTTTTTTGAAAAGGGTTTGATTTTGCCACTTAACAAAGTGGGCTTAATGTTTGTGAATTTGCCACTTGACAAAGTGGGCTTAAACATACATTCATTGAATCGTTCCAATTCAAATAACAAGTCTTCATCCATAGGTACTCAAATAGTTTAACAAGTAAGCACTTAGCCTCATGGCAAGTATGCTAGTCATGGCAATCACTCATACTCATGCAAGTGTGCTAAAGCACGAAAAACTCACATAGTACTCCAAGCTAAGATAAAACAAAAGGGTTAGAAAAATGCATGTTTCTAACCATGCCAAAGGTCTAATGCAACGCATGCAATAATTCAACTAATAGGCTCGGTTACTAATATGGCATATAAGGCAATTTGATAACATGCGGTTAAACATGTATTTAAAGAATATATTTAAACAACAATATAGTTAGAATGATGCACCGAGCCTCGGTGCATGCAATACAAGATGAATAGATGCAAGCATGCGATATGTGTAGACGTCCCTGAACGCCCCGGGAGGGTTAACTCCCGTTCTGTTCATATTGGGTTTACTACAGTTCGGACTCAAATTGTCACGGTTCTTAATCTTGAACCAAAGAGTCCAAATCCGGCAAATCGTTTTGAAGAAAAACAGATTTTGAAAAGTAGTGCCAAACATGGACTGCTTTGCCAGATTACAGAGTCGCCACCTAAATATTTTAAAATGGGAAATTTAGGAAACCCGACTGCGGTCAAGGCCACATGTCCGTCATCACCAAAGTGGTCTTGGCTCGGGAGCTTGGGCACGATCGGGAAGGTCACTATGAGAACCCTTTCGCCAGGTCCAAGACCGCCTCTACTAACCGTGATATCCGTTTTTGAAAACTTTATATGCTCTTATTCCTAAGTTATTGACCTAGAATTACTATGTGATGTGCACAACACGAAAGTATAGACTAGATTGCCTAACTTGGAAATAAACATTGCATATCCGTTTTGTCTCGAAAAACGTGTTAGATTTTGCTACTCGCAAGTAGGCTAAAATACGGATTTCAACGAGTTGTTCCAACTCAGGCAATCCAACCTCCACCCACAGGCATTCAAACAGTTTATCATGTAAGCATTTAGTCGCATGGCAAGCATACTGTCATGGCAACACTCACACGCATGTGGTATGCTAAAGCGTAAATACTTACATCGTACTCCGTGCCAAAACAAGAAACTAGTTAGCAAACATGCATGACCTAGTTCATGTTAAGTGGCTAATCCAACACAGGCATGGATGCAATCTAGAGTAGACTCGGCTACCCTAAACATGGCATATGAAATGCAGCAACTACCACGTATTCAATTTGGAATTGAAAGTACGATGTAGTTTGCATGATGTGCCGAGCCCGATGCATGTGAACAAATGCATGAATGCACGCATGCATTGCATAAGGTAGGCTAATTTAGATGTGCCATAATCTACCATCATAAGTAGGTAAATAAAAGGGAGAAAGAAATGGAGGTTGGAAGACATACACCCACTCACACACCCTTATTATAGATTTGCCCTCGCTCGGAGGGACCGAAAGAATATACAAAACCGAATAACTAATTAACTACGCAAGCTAATTAATTATTACAAATTAACTAAATTAATTAAATAAAATAATTAATCTAATTAAACAGTAAATTGCCTCGGGATGAGGGCCCAATGCAAAGACGCGCCGGATCGCCTAATCGCCGCCATACATGGATTGCCTCTGTTTTCCCTGCTATCCTCCTCTGAAGACTGCCAAAGTCTCAGGAATACTTCCTTGGGCACTGGAGATAACCACCGGCTGGGGTAGGACACCACCGGCTGAAGGAGGAGGCCACCGGCACTAGATGAAGTTATCGGCTGGAAATTGACTGCCGGTCGGCACTAAATAGTGCCGGCCAGCACTTAACACCTGTAGAACCTGCAACCCACAGCAGCAGAGGACAACAACATGCATGGCGATGTGATTCAAGGTATTTATGCACTATACACACCCCTTATCATGTTATTGACTCAAAGGGACATGTGCCTCGATTCCCGGACCACCAATCGTGCATTTCCATGCATGATGGCCCAAGGAACAAAGTGTACAACTTTGATTTCAAATGCATGCAAACCAAACAAATCAAAGTCCCAATCCCTATCACCAAGTCAAGGGACAAGGAATGCGTGTTGATGCAATGCAACCTAGTCATGTCATCTAGCATACAACATGGACTATGCAATATACCTATGCAAGCATACAAGCAAGCATACAAGACAAGCATGCAAACCAATGAAAGGATGGTCTTATACATGACTTAGGCAACTCAAATAGGCCTAAAATCAGTGGCCAAAATGTCTAGACATGAGGACTAAACAAACACACACACATGCAAGTGTTATGATCCAAGCCTTAAGCATGAACATGGCAACTCTCATGCACACTTAAAGAGACCAAACATAGATAATGAGCATGCATTGTAAAGCTCTGAAATACATGCAAAGCATGGTGCCAAACCAAGTCGAAGATAGACCAAACAAAGCATGCAAATGGTCTAAGGCTTAAGGCAAGCCCATGAGGCTTTGAACCACACTTAGTACAACCACACATGGCAATACTTAACCACTTAAAAATAGAGTTTTAACACATAAAACTAAGCCTAAAGGACCACCTAGATGGCATCTAGATGACATAAATCCAAAGGCATGCATTAAAGCCAAAACATGGAGCATTTAACACATACTCTTAAAGCATTAAAGAAGCCACTTAGGCAAGCATACAAGCTGTCACGCCCCGAACCTGCCCCCTAAAGTCCGCGCGTGACCTTAACAAAAACAGACAGAATAACCTATTTGGTATAACATTTGAGGGCCTGTACGGAAGCATTGTAATTTTAATTAATAGAGAACAGACGCATCCATTGAGCAACTACCAAAAACCAGGATCAACTTAACATTTAACATAAAGTACCATGCACACAAAATGAGGTTACAAAAACATTTACAAATTAGCCTAGGACTTAGGCACACAAAACAATAGATACAATTTCCCTGACTAGCAGTGTAGATACCAAAAATTCCATATACAAAGCTAATCGGTCTAATCTAAAGGGGTTCCTTCTGCTGGTTATCCTTAGGTCGACAAAAATGCATAAAGTATGCTAGAACGGCTCCTCAAGCCGGGTTCCTCTGAGAATCGAACAAAATTACGAATGAGACAAGCTCAATTGAATAATAGTACGCAGAATAAAATCATAATGTACAGAGCATATGTACCAAAATCAAATCTTGAGATAACAGAGTGGCCTATTGGCCCGTAGCCTTAAGGCAGTACTTACATTTATAGCCTTTCGGCTCGGGTAGCCTTACAAGACAATGTAGCCTTTCTAAGACAGATAGCCTTTCGGCTCGTGTAGCCTTTGGCACAACAGTAGCCTTTTCAAGACAGATAGCCTTTCGGCTCGTGTAGCCTTGGGCACAACAGTAGCCTTTCAAGACAGTACATATAGATACAGTTCTTACTTTTCATTCCCAGTTAGTACATAATTACAATTATGTCTTACTGAGCGAATACATAAATGTATGTATAATGCACTATTACTCACAATGTTGTGGTGGCGTATGAAGTTCTTCCGAGTGTGCCCACACAACATAGCCAATAAATTAGTATTCTTTTCTTTAGAAATCGCTTCATATGCCTCCACACTTTTATAAAGTTATAATCTCTTAAAACCCATCGTAAAAGAATATTCTAATAACACCAAAGAGTCCAAAGATGAAGAATGAACAAAACATATTTTCCTCGTCAATAGCCCCACGCTGAAGCGTAGCTTTGTCCGCCGAGCGACAAAGGTAATGCCGCCAAAAATATGGATGGTTGATTTCTCCGCCGAGCGCACCTTTCCACGCCGAGCGACAAGGTAGTTTTTCGAAACTTCGAGGTGCATTTCTACGCCGAAGCGTTCCCGACCGCCGAAGTGACGATCAAGCAGATTTAGGGCGGCTCGCTTTCCAGACAAGGTTTCATCATTCAAGCTCAATGTTCATGTAATCAAGGGTCAAATTCATGCAATACACTCATATGACACCAAAACATGCATCCAAGCTTAACCATCTCAATTGTAACCAAGTTAGAAACTTTAATAATTCATTACTTGCACAAATTTCATCTTAGATTCAAGTTCTTCCAACATGTCATGTGATCTCAACGTATTTGTAAAAAGAGACGATACAAAGTCAAGGATTTGAAGCTTAGATGCATACAACCCTCAAATTATTGTCAATTAGCTTATAGGTGAAAAACCTAATAAATCAAACATGGATTATTCATGAACCAACACAAGTATAAGATGAAATTCATGGAAATCAAACTAGGATTTAGAGTTCCCTACCTTCAATCTTCCAAATCTACCAAACAATTAGTTCCTTAGATGAATCAAGTGAGTTCCCCCCAATTCCTCTCCCACGGTATTCTCACCTTTCCTCTCTCAAAAGAGTCCAACGTTTTTTATCAAAGTTCCACAACTTAGACAAACATATAACTATATATATATAAGTGCATAAAAGACAAAACGAATCTTTATGGTGCGAAATGAAAATTCTACAGAAAATCCCATTATGGCTTAAAACTCTTGTAGATTCCAAATACTAAATCAATTTACGCAAATTAAATCTCTAAGGTGCTCAATTTGGATTTAAGTAATTCAAATGTGAATGAGATAGAGTTTTAATTCAACAGATGGAAATTCATTTTGCTAAGTCTCATGCACTTTTACTACATTTTCACATAGGTTTCCACAATAAACATTCAAAAACATCAAACAAAGCGATTGAAAAGATATGAGAATCGAATCAGGTCAGGCGTTACACTCTCCCCTTATTTAAGTTTGGTCCTCCAAACTTGTTTTTATAGGGCTAAAACGAATACGGATATTGATTTCGCATTTCCTCCTCTTTTTCCCAAGTTGCCTCGGGCCCATAGTGCTCTTGCCACTCCACTTTCACCATTGGGATTTCGGTTCCTTAACTGCTTCACTGACGGTCGAGAATTGAGCGGTTTTTCTTCGTATGTTAACTTATCGGTTAACTCAATCGATGATAGTCAATGATATGGGATGGATCCTAAGGTACTCTCGAGCATAGAAACATGAAATACATTGTGAACTGACTCGGTGTGTGGCGGGAGGCGACTCGGTAGGCTCTTGATTCAACTTTCGCAAAATCGAAAGGGCCGACATATCGGGTGTTAGCTTACCCTTCTTTCCAAATCTTGGGTGGCCTTTCATTGGTGTGACTTTCACAAAGACATGACCGCTCTCATCAAATTCTAAATTTAAATACGTTGTTATCGCAGTAACTCTTCCGCTTTGCTTTGGCGGTTTTTCCTTTCAATAATCTTCACCTTTTCGTAGTTAATTGAACAAGTTAGGTCCTAACAAAGGCCTATCTCCCACCTCGCCCAAAGACACAAAGTGAGCGACACGGTCTCCGTCTGAGGGCTTCATAAGGTGCCATTTGAATACTCGAATGGTAGCTATTATTATACATAAATTCAATCGGCGATAAATGAGTTTCCCAACTTTCACGAAAATCCAAAGACACACATTCGGAGCATATCTTCTAGAGTCAGACGTTCTTTCGGATTGACCGTCGATCTGGGGTGGAAAGTCAGATCAACTTTAATTCGGCACCCATTGCTTCTTGCAAGCTTTGCCAAAATCTGGAGACAAACTTGGATCCCTATCGATACAATGGAGACCTAATACCATGAAGTCTCACAATTTCATCTATATAAAGCACCAATTTATCTCAAGCATTATCTTGAGTCTTCTTGGCGGGAAGTGGGCGGACTTGGTTAATCGGTCCACAATGACCAAAATTGAATTCATACCTCGGGAAGTTCGTGGTAACCCCACAACAAAATCCATTGTCAAATGTTCCCATTTCCACTCCTCGACAGAAGAGGTCGCAATAAACCGGCAGTTTTTGATGCTCGCTTTTACTTGTTGGCATTGTAAGCATTTAGAAACAAATTCGCGATCTCCTTTTCATACCCGGCCACCAAAAGTTGCACTTCAAATCTCGGTACATCTTGGTACTCCTGGATGTCTTGTGAACCTTGAGGTATGTGCATCCTCCATTAATTTCTTAAGGTTTAACACGTTGGGGACACATATTCGATCTTGGAACTTAAGCACCGAATCTACTAAATTGAATCCCACCTTGGATTTGTTCCCGCTCATCACAAATCTTCTTTAGAGCTTCATCTTCGCTTGATGCGATTTAATTTCTTCGAGTAAGGTCGGTTGGACCATCATCGCTGCCATTAAAGCTTCTTGTCCTTGTAGTACTAAGTCCACTCCCATTTTATCCAATTCAATCATCAATTCCTTTCTCCCCTGAACTAAACTTGCCAAAATCCTCGTGACTTTTTCGACTAAGCGCATCTGCAGTATTGGCTTTACCAGATGATAATGAATTTGTAGATCATAATCTTTAAGCAACTCTAGCCACCTTATTTTCGCATATTCACTCTTTTTGGGTGAAAAGATACTTGAGACTCTTGTGGTCCATAGACTTCACGGGTTGTACCATAAAGATAGTGTCGCCATATTTTTAAAGCAAACACTCTGCTTTGCCGGCTCAAGGTCGTCGTGGGATAGTTTTTCTCATGGGGTTTCAATTGCCGAGAAGCATAAGCAATAACTCTTCCGCTTTTGCATCAATACACAACCAAGCCCTTTGTGTGAAGCATCAGAATTACAAATCCCTCTGTCGGATGGTAAGGCCAAAAGCAGGTCGTTGTCAACTTTGTCTTTAATTCCTGAAAAGCAGACTCTCGTTCCTCTGACCAGTCAAATGCAATTCCCTTTCGGGTCAATTGTGTAAGAGGCACAGCAATTTTGGAAAAATCTTGAACGAATCTCCGGTAATAACCAGCCAGTCCCATAAAACTGCGCACTTCAGTTACATTGGTCGGGGTTGGCCAGTTTACGATGGCCTCAACCTTGCTCGGATCAACGGAAACTCCCTCTTTAGTGATAACATGTCCCAAAAATGTCACCTCTGATAGCCAAAATTCACATTTCTTCAGTTTTCCATACAATTTCTTTTCCCGGAGGGTTTGGAGGATTAAACGAAGATGATTCTCATGAGCTTCCATATTTTTCGAATAAATGAGGATATCATCAATGAAAACTACCACAAACTCATCCAAATAAGGCTTGAAAATACGGTTCATCAAATCCATGAAAGCTGCCGGCGCGTTAGTGACTCCAAATGGCATAACCAAAAATTCATAGTGGCCGTCTGTCCGAAAAATTTGTTTTCTCAACATCATCAGCCTTGACCTTTAGGTGAGGGTATCCAGACCGTAGATCAATTTTGGAGAAGACTTGAGCCCCCTGGTGGTCAAATAAATCATCAATTCTCAGAGCGGTACTTATTCTTAATTGTGACTTTATTAAGCTCTCAGTAATCAATGCAAAGCCGAGTGTTCCATCTTTCTTCTTTACAAATAACACCGGTGCACACGGAGATACACTCGGACGGATGAATCCCTTGTCTAATAAATCCTGCAACTGCATTTTCAGTTCTTTCATTTCAACCGGCGACATTCTATAGGGAGTTTTTGAAATGGGTTGAGTGCCTAGTACCACTTCAACAGTAAACTCAATTTCACGGTCTATTAACTGCCCTGGCAGTTCTTCAGGAAAGACGTCCGGAAAATCACAAACAACTGGAATTGCATCAATAGTTTTATTCTTTGTTGGCCTTCCCAGAACACTACATAAATACCCCTGACATCCTTTCTGAATCAATTTGCAAGCCTTAGCTGCAGAGATTACATATGGTGGTGATGTCACTTCTTGACCTTGGAAAATAGTCTCTGACTGACCCGGAAGATGAAATTTAATTTGTTTTGCTAGGCAGTCTATAGTAGCCCCGTATTCACCCAACCAATCCATCCCCAAAATAATATCAAATGAAGTCATATCAAGGGGAACTAAGTTAGCATATACACAGACATCTCCAATGAGAATTTCACATGTAGGATAAGCAGTAAGTACAAATCAAAGAAGTCCCCATAGGTGATGTAACACACAACACATAGGCTAATTCTACTTCGTGTTTTTCTAAGTTCTTTGCAAATTGTTTTGACACAAAAACGGTAGAGCCGTAATCAAACAAAACATAAGCGAATGGCTATAAACCATAAATGTACCGACACCACGGTTGTTGCATTACGTACATTTCACGAACCAACGCAAATACCCTACCTGCCTCATGGCATCCTTACCATTGGTCGGTTTAACGATTGATTTGGCACTTGAGTCGGTGTAGACCAACCGAACTTGTGGCGATCTTACTACCGGGTTGTTGATTCCTTTGTGGGCGGTCCCTAATCGGATGTCCTGTTTTATCGCACCGAAAACATGCTCCGATCAACCGATGACAAACCCACGATCTGCAACCCACATTCTAGACACACGAGTTGAATTCGAGAAGGCAGATTGGAAAAGTTTCTGAATTACGCTTTTGTTTGGTGAAGTGGTTGATCCCTTAGACCTTGAGTATTTTGCCTCTTCCTTCCATTCGTAAATCCAGTCGAGTAGCCAAATTTCCTTCTGCGATAACCGCTCCAAAACATCAACATACGTCGAGAACTTCAACACATTGATCCGATCCTCAATGGCATTCCTCAATCCTCCCTCGAATTTCCGCGCTTTTTGTACTCGTGTCTACCATGTGAGGTGCGAAAGGCGATTCTGCAAGCGGGCTTCATACTCATTCTGATTTTATTTCCTTGTCTCAATGTTTCAAACTCCGTTACTTTCTTGTCTCGCATACTGGGAAAATATTTGTCATAGAATAACACTAAGAACTGTCCCAAGTCAACTCGGGGTGCATTGTTCGTAAGCATCCACCACCTCCGCCTCTTCTTCAAGCGTGAAAGCGGCAAGCTGCACTTTCAACTCCAAAGACAAGGAAAGACTTGAATAGTTTCTCTATCCCTAACACCCATGCCTCCGCCTTCATTGGTTCAATCCCCCTTTAAACGAAGGTGGTTTCATCTTTTAAACTCCTTGTCGATTAATCGTGCGGTCCTCGGCATGAATGTCTTGCATTGCGGTGGAGGTACCGGTGGGGAGTGGTCGAGGTCATTGTGGCCGTCGTTGTTGTTCTTAGTAAAGTTTCACCATATCTCTCATCATTCTTTCCATTCTATCCAACCGCCTTGAGGTAGCATCCTCGCTCGTCAAATTTTGTTCTCACCATAGTCTACAAAACAAATCATGCCAACATACACAAAAGTATACAAAATGCAATCATCAGCATTAGTGTTAGCAAAATCATGTCACGTTGCTATCAATTCTTTTTTTTTTTTTTTTTATGATGCCTACTACTTTCTAGACACCCTAACGCCCAATGGATCAGTGTGTGAGATAGCAACTCGTGCTCTGATACCACTTGTCACGCCCCGAACCTGCCCCCTAAAGTCCGCGCGTGACCTTAACAAAAACAGACAGAATAACCTATTTGGTATAACATTTGAGGGCCTGTACGGAAGCATTGTAATTTTAATTAATAGAGAACAGACGCATCCATTGAGCAACTACCAAAAACCAGGATCAACTTAACATTTAACATAAAGTACCATGCACACAAAATGAGGTTACAAAAACATTTACAAATTAGCCTAGGACTTAGGCACACAAAACAATAGATACAATTTCACGACCAAGGTGTAGATACCAAAAATTCCATATACAAAGCGAACTGGTCTAATCTAAGGGGTTCCCTTCAGTGCCTGGTTATCCTTAGGCTGACAAAAATGCATAAAGTATGCTAGAACGGCTCCTCAAGCTGGTTCCTACAGAATCAGACAAAATTACAGAATGAGACAAGCTCAGTGAATAATAGTACGCAGTAATAAAATCATAATGTCATGAGCATATGTACCAAAATCAAATCTTGAGATAATGAGTGGCCTATTGGCTGTAGCCTTCTTGACACGGATAGCCTTTTCGCTCGGGTAGCCTTGCGGCACAACAGATAGCCTTTGGCTCGAGGTAGCCTTCTTGCGGCTGTGAGTAGCCTTCGGCACAGATAGCCTTTCGGCTCGGGTAGCCTTGCGGCACAATGTGTAGCCTTTTCACGGATAGCCTTTCGGCTCGGTAATATAAGACAACAGTAGCTTTCTATGTGTGACATATATAGATCAGCTTCTTACTTTTCATTCCCATTAGTACATAATTACAATTATGTCTTCTGAGCGTATACATAAATGTATGTATAATGCACTATTACTCACTGTGTTGTGGTGGCGTATGAGTTCTTCCGAGTGTGCCCTGCACACAACATAGCCAATAAATTAGTATTCTTTTCTTTAGAAATCGTTTCATATGCCTCCACACTTTTATAAAGTTATAATCTCTTAAAACCCATCAGAAAAGAATATTCTAATAACACCAAAGAGTCCAGCATGAAGAACAGAACAAAACATATTTTCTGGTCAACAGCCCTACGCCGGCGTAGCTTTGTCCGCCGGCGACAAAGGTAATCTTGCCAAAAATCTTGGATGGTTGATTTCTCGCCGACGCACCTTTCACGCCGGCGACAAGCAGAAGTTTTGAAACTTCGAGGTGCATTTCTACGCTCGAGCGGCCCTGACCCCCGCTCGGCGAATGAAGCAGCTCGATTTCAAGACAAGGTTTCATCATTCAAGCTCAATTTTCATGAAATCAAGGGTCAAATTCATGCAATACACTCACTTAACAGCACCAAAACATGCATCCAAGCTTAACCATCTCAATTGTAACCAAGTTAGAAACTTTAATAATTCATTACTTGCACAAATTTCATCTTAGATTCAAGTTCTTCCAACATGTCATGTGATCTCAACGTATTTGTAAAAAGAGACGATACAAAGTCAAGGATTTGAAGCTTAGATGCATACAACCCTCAAATTATTGCCAATAAGCTTATAGGGTGAAAAACCCTAATAAATCAAACATGGATTATTCATGAACCAACACAAGTATAAGATGGAATTCATGGAAATCAAAATAGAATTTAGAGTTCTCTACCTTCAATCTTCCAAATCTACCAATCAATTAGTTCCTTAGTTGAATCAAGTGAGCTTCCCCCAATTCCACTCCCACGGTTTTCTCTCTTTTCCTCTCTCAAAAGAGTCCCACGTTTTGATCAAAGCTCCACACTTAGATAAACATATAACTATATATATATAAGTGCATAAAAGACAAAAACGAATCGCTTTGTGGTGCCGAAATGAAAATTCCACAGAAAATCTCATTAAGGCATAAAAATCGCCTAGATTCCAAATATCAAATCAATTTCAGCAAGTTATATCTCTAAGGTGCACAATTTCAGATTTAAGTAATTCAAATGTGACAGATAGAGTTTTAATTCAACAGATGGAAATTCATTTTGCTAAGTCTCATGCACTTTTACTACATTTTCACATAGGTTTCCACAATAAACATTCAAAAACATCAAACAGGCGATTGAAAAGATAACAGAATCAGATACGAGGGTCGGGGCGTTACACAAGCACACCAAAGGGACTGAAATAGCATGCTAGATGGCTCTATACCACCAAAATGATGCAAACAAAGGTATGCTACACTTATGCACTTAAGGCTCACAAGCCAAGGATACAAAGGAGCCATGAGGTACAAGTCATGGTCGACCAAAACAATCATAGACAGACCTCGTACACGGAAAAATAAGCATACAAGCTTCATGAATCTAAGCCTAAAACATGCTAGAAATAAAGGCACACAACCTAGGCATGTTAAGGGACTATTAAGGCATTACAAAGCAACTATGCAAAGCATGCAAGGAGTGCTAAAACCAACTTAGAAACATGTTATATCATGGCAATATAAGCATGAAAAATAGTCCAAACATGCTCAATACACACCCAAGCATAGGCTCCCTCAAGAAGCCAAATCTTGTCCTTTTCAAGGACATCAAGGAGAGGAGGTGGCCCTCCCCTTTTGGAGACTTCAAGGCACCATCTCCACCACTGAAATCCCTCAAGATTTCAGTGGTGGAGAGGCCCAAGAACCAAAGTCTCGGAGCTCTCACAAAATGGCCTAAAATGGGCCCTTTTCAAGGCCTAAAGGGGGTCAAACTTGCTCAAACCACAAGACACTCTTAATAAAAAATAAAGAGGCTTAAAAAATAGAACTTTTATGTGTTATAGACTAAGCACAAAAACTGTTCTAAGCTATGTAAAAAAGGAGTGCAAAAATGGGGTAAATAAAGCAAGTTTCTTACCCTTGAAACTTTTCTTCACAAATGTTGAAGTTGTTGGTTCCTTGAGCTCCAAACCAGTCAAGAACACTAAGAACAAGCCCTTAGCACTTCAATTCCAAGAGGAAGGTGAAACACTAGGTGTTGGTGAGCAATAGTAAGTCACAAACACCTAGTGTACTAAACAAGAGAGAAATAGAGAGATAGGATGTGTATCTATCCTAACCCTTAAAACCAGAGCTTGGCCTCTCTAGGATGTCTGAAATTTTTTGTAACCCTAAGCCAAGAAGAGGAGTGGTCCTCTTATAGGCAAGCAAAGCTTGCAAAGCTTACAAGCTAAGGCAACAAAGGACTCATCCCTCCATACACGTGTATGGAGGGGAAACAAAAGGCATACAGCTGTCTGAAAATATCTCAGAAAACAACTGTATAGGAGTCGGCAGGGCAAAATGGTAATTTTGCCAAAAAGAGTGCCGACCGGCACAATATAGTGCCGATGGAAACTATAGCCAGTCGGTGGCCTCTAGCCACGGCCGGTGGTGTGTGGGGGTGCCTCACAAAGCATTCCTTGCCTTTCCAAGGCAAAACACAAGTGTCTGGTGCAAAACCAGACACAAAACGGTCAAGTCCGGAGGTCCTGAGGCAAGGCGCGTAGCCGAGAACTCCGGGAACTCCAAACAAACACAAACATGGATGATCACCGAGTGTTCAAGCGGTGACGTCCAAGTCTTGAGGACGGTCAAAAATGGGGTGTCTCTGATTTGCCCTCTTTGTGAACTCGGAAGTCATAACAATGACGGGAGTGAATGTCAAAGCCCAGAGACGACCCATTTTTGACAAGGCCGAAGACTTGGACAAACATGCAAGACAAACAAGGTATGCGCCCGAAGGCAGGGGCAAAATGCAAGACGATGCAAGAAGCCGAGCATAACTTATGATCACGCAAAGAAAGCTGTAATGGAGCACGCGTGCAACAGTTATAAGCTAGCAAATGCCAATCTACACTACAATGCAGAAAGGATGTAAGAGAATTATGCAATTCTCCGTACGTCTCACACGGAGGATACAATACCTGTGCAGCTCATCCGGTTGCACTGGCCTCAAATGAGCCGTACATACAATATCGTGCCTGCAAAGAAAGCAAACTTAACAGGTACAATGTTGTTAGCCATATGCATGGCAATGCGAAATGCAAAATGATATGCAATATATACAAAATGATGTATGAATAATGCAAATGATAATGCAATGCAATTGAAACTACGCAAACTACATGCAAAGCAATTGAATCATGATTCAATCATGAGTAGTTCGAAACCACACAAATGTCAAGTAGATTGATGGAAGTAGCAAGTCCGTCTACCATAGAACGATGTTTGAACTATGAGTGATGTAGACGGACACAAGAACAAGTATTGGGTGGGTTGACATAAGTGGGGTGACGACCCACTAGGGAGAGAATAATGATCCTAATGCTGGATACAACAATTATACTACAATGTAATATGTGATTATGGCGCGCGGGCCAAACCGTATCTCGCTTAGGAAGGGCATGCACACATACAAGCCATGTCTAACACAGAAAAGGTGCCACAACCTCAAACCAAGTTCATCAAGGAGTAGGCACGATACACATGCAGAACCGTGCTTCAACGTGAAAAGTAAGGGCACATACCAGACCAAGCTCAACAAGGAAAGGCGCAAGCCATAGATGGAAGATGATGCAGTGGATGCATGCAACTACAATGCAATGGATATTTACAGAAAATGCATGACATATGCATGTTTTTTTTTTTGTGTTTTTGATTTTGAAATGCTTTTTTTTGAAAATGAAAATGATGCATGACGATGCACGTTTTTTTTTTTTGTTTTTGATTTTGAAATGCATGACATATGCAGTACTTATAAATGATGCATGTTAATGCAGTATGATGCAACGACTATGATTGCAGCTTTCCCTATTCTCCCAACAGGGCGATATACTAGGTTGGTTCGGTATCCAGAATTGAGGCGTAAACATGCCGCCTCAACCTATGGGGCTTCCATACAGATTTCAAGCGGGGTACACCCCGGGTATTTAAACCGGACTTTAGTCTCGAAATCTCGAACCTTGCGTTCTAGGCATAAGCCGTCAACTCTAGTTTTCACCGTCCCCATTGGTCTCCTAGGAACTCACATAAACAGGCGGTGGCTTTACCGCACCAAGAAAGTCGTTCGACACGACAAACACCGGAAGAATTGCACCCTCGGAGGATTTAAGGTCTCCTAGACCGATGCAAATATGGTGAAGGTTTCGCACCCTCCAAGGATTTAAGGTCTCCTAGACCGTGCGTGTTTAAGGTCTCGCCGGACAGGCGAATCGATGAGACGCCACGAAACAACGCGATGGAATGTCTGCCAAATTCAATGAGGTGCACCTTAATGCCACGACGGTCTTGCACCTCCCGAGTACTTAAGGTCTCCTAGACTGCACGTGTTTAAAGTCTCGCCGGACCAAGCGGGTAATCGTTACACAACACTTTAAGCGAATGCGATGCAATGAGACATGCATGCGGATGCAAATGGGGCAAATGAGACGTCGTGCCTCAAAAGATGGAAAATGGAGTGCAATGAAGGTCATGAAACGGCGCGATCGCAAAAATAGCATGATGCGTTTAGACAACGCGAGTGCACAAGATCGCGATCTGAATGCATGCCGTCGATGAGGTGCGCCAAGATAAGCGCGATCGTTAGACAACGCGAGTGCACAAGACGGTCGCGATACGATGCATGCCCACGCGATATGATGCGCCAAGATAAGCGCGATCGTTAGACAGCGAGTGCACAAGACAAGGCGATACGATGCATGCTAAATGCGATATGATGCGCAAGATAGCGCGATGCGTTAGACAACGCGAGTGCACAAGACAGTGCGATACGATGCATAAATGCATGACAGTGCTCGTAATAAAGCGCGTGACAATGCAGTCAAACGGGTTTAAGGTCTTGCCAGACCGTGCGTGTTTTAGTCGCGGACGTCGTGTTTGGTCCCGGACCGGCGCGTGTTTAAGGTCTCGCCAGACCCAGGGGCAACAATGAGGTAACGCACATGGGATGCGTATGCCAATACAAATGAGAAATGGAGTGCAAAACGAGGCACGCGTACCTCGAGATGCAATGAAATGCAAAATGAGGCACGCATTCCTCATTTGAATGGAAAATGGAATGCAAA
Source organism: Camellia lanceoleosa (assembly GCA_025200525.1). Lineage (NCBI taxonomy): Eukaryota > Viridiplantae > Streptophyta > Magnoliopsida > Ericales > Theaceae > Camellia > Camellia lanceoleosa. Next base: position 15,721,682 of record CM045758.1, read on the forward strand.
ACGAGTCACACGTACCTCGAGATGCAATGAAATGCAAAATGAGGCACGCATACCTCATTTGAATGGAAAATGGAATGCAAAACGAGGCACACGTACCTCGAGATGCAATGAAATGCAAAATGAGGCACGCATACCTCATTTGAATGGAAAATGATGCAAGTGTGACATGCATGTCACACGAAAAATGCAAGACAGTGCAAGTCACAAGGGACGTGCAAGACGGCACGATGCGACGCACTAGGCAATGCGATGGATGCGCGCGACGCACACGGGGCAACTTTTGAATCTTTATAAACGACAAAAGGATACAAAAAGGATACAGTCTTTGCTTGAATTTGAGTGTTACGCCTGATGAATACGGTCCGAAGTCAAAACGAAGGCCGGTTGAACATCGGGGGTGCATTTTCTTGCATTTTCTTGAGCTATGAAGACCAAAAACTACTCATTTTGCCTAAACAAGGCCTTGGTAACACCACCGGCTGGGTGGGAAGGCTACCAGCTGCCACCAGCTGCCTAAACTTACCCACCGGCACAATATTGTGCCGACCGGCACAAAACAAAGGTCGACCGCCAAAAGATTCTTGATCGGCATTTCACCTCGGGCTTTATAAAATAGGGCTTGAAACCCTATTTTCCTCACTTTGCCTCCGCCGAAAATCTTCGCTCTCTCTCTCCAAAGCTTTGTTCTCTCACCTTTTTGCCGTTTCTTTGAATTTTCGCGCCGTTTTACCGTCGGATTTGCGATATTCTTCGCGTTTCGGACATTTCCACCCGATCGAAAATCTCATTTCGGGATCTCTTTTGCTATCTTCGCCTTTTCGGGACTTGTTCCCCTTGATTTTCTCTACATTTCTGTGTATTTTCATCTCCCGGCCTTTCCGGCCATTTTCGACCCGCTTGGGGTTGACTTTCTCGGTTGACTTTTCGCATTCCGCCCCGGTTTTCCTTTCCGGCTTTTTTTTTCACTACCATTGCTATGGCAGATGATGTTCCACATGTCGGGACTCCCCCGGATCACGAGATGGATCCCAGGGTCGAGCTCCTCCCATTGAGCGAGCGCCCATTTGATCCGGCGACCTATCGCCCGGCCATTCACGTGCTTCCGCCAGATGGACTCCGCCACTTCCGCGGTTTTGACAGGGCTCTGGACCCGGAGCTTCTGCTACACGAGCCGAGCTCGCACCTATCCTTCGGCGCTTCCGAGGTAACCATTTTCTCTGTTTTACTTTCTGCAATGTAGAACTGTAAACTATCAACTGCCATAGCTGATTACAACCTTTAATTGCTTAGCTCGATACCTTTGTCTTGTAGTTGATTGTAGACAACTTCACAACTGATATCTGCTTAGGATCGACACGCGCACACACACTGCACTTGCCTTAATCACCCATATACACGGCACACCGTATTTCACTGCAAACTCACCGATACCCGGTATTTATTTGAATCTGAAAACATATTGCATGCCGTATTTAAACCGGACCACACAAAGTACACTGACGCATCATACGTTGTAGCTCACCTACTGGCACACTATAACCCGATATCTGCTTGAATCTAAAAAATGTACACACATGTACCATATCTGTATGCTGACCCTCACAAACACTGCGACACATCACAGTCGTAGTCCACCGGCATGATAATCGAAACCTCGACATTTGCTTGCATTTGAAAAGCGTACACCGTGCACCATGTTTAAACCGCACCACGATCACATATCAGTAGTTTCTTTGTAAGCACACCGCACCGGTTTACGCTTGAATCAAAAACGATGCCGCATGCGATTTGTATCGACTTTAACATGTTTCCTCGAGGTATGCATTTCATATTGCTTCGCAATTATTTGTTTGTAAACAGAGAGATTCCCATACCATCCGCGGGTATGGGAATGTTGCTGCGCGAGATTGGTACCTGGGGCTTCCCGAGGCGGTTCGTCGCATCGTGGATGATGCGGGCTTCGGTTCCTTCTGCAGGGGTCTGACTCGGCTTACTGCCTGCAGGCCTCTTTTAGCTGCCTTGGCGGAGAGGTGGTGGGACACCACCGATTCATTTCACCTATCGGCGACTGGGGACATGACGATGACCCCTTATGACTTCTCGGTGCTCACCGGCATCGGGGTAGGGGGTGATCCGTTCCTCTTTGATACAGAGATGGATGAGTGGACCGCCGCTCAGATCCATTTGCTTGGCACTGCTCCGCCTCTTGCACATCCAGGTTTCGTCCGCTACTCCTGGTTCGAGGTGCAGTTCCAAGTGCAGCCTCTTCTTGTTGACGTGGCTCCGATGACCGAGGCGGCCGTAGAGCAGTATGCACGCGGCTTCCTGATGTTCTTGCTAGGGACGACCCTCTTCGCCGACCGGGCGAACACCGTGCCTCTCTGCCTACTCAGCGCACTGGTGGACGTCCGGGACATCTTGCGCTATGACTGGGGTGGCGCGGCTCTGGCCACTCTCTACGGCTATATGAGCTCAGTTTCCCGCGGCAGCGGACAGTTGCTTGGGGGTTACTGGCGAGCTTGGGAGGTATGTTTTCTTTTCCGCTTTACATTTCTGTTCTGTACTTTCCGTACTCTGCACACACTGTAGTCTGCTTTACACTTCGTATCTTTGTACACCTGCACACATACTACTCTGCTTTACTCGACTGCTAATCGCTGTACACTCTGCTCAATACCCGCACAACACATGGCTCTGCTATTTACGCTTTACTACGTGATACCTTTTTTCGATAAATGTTCTGACATCTATCTTGTAGCTGTGGGTTTATGCCTACTTTCCCGAGTGGAGCTGTCGAGACCGAGAACTCCTCTGGTCGCCCCTTCACGCCGCTCTGACGGGAGGTGCACACAGCGGCATGGAGACTTCGGCTTCTTCCGTCGCTATTTTGACACCATTACCCCTGGCGGTATGTTTTACTTACAGTTCATTTAAGTTTTACTTTTCCATTGTATATTTGCAATACCGAGAGGTAATAAAGCAGATTTCAATTTGAGATCACTTGGCGACCATGGGCTCCTCTGCGGCGATAGTCGGGATCGGTTTGCTGATCGAGACCTCGCATTCGGATTTTGCTAGAGGGCCGATGCAGCCGGGCTTGGTACTGGTGGCGCTTCTTGCGTCGGACCTCGAGGTTACTGGCGAATAGTCCCAGAGCATCCTCCTGAGCATATGAGGGACACCGAGCGTTTCACCGCTGAGCAGATGGCGGACTACACCATCGGCTGGGAGGCAGACGGCTTCAGAGGCGAGGGCGATTACTCAGAGTACGTCCGGACCTTCATCATGCGGCCGCTGAGTGGTGGTCGCCGAGCTGAGCCAGAGAGACCTGCGGCGCCGACGGTTAGGGCAGAGGTGGGAGCAAGAGCGGGATCGTCACAGAGAGCTCGAGCTCGTGGTAGGAGGGGAGTGCAGAGGGGACGAGGGACGGCTGGCCTGCTCTGCCTACCATGCTGACATATAGGGGACAGGGTGAGGAGACCTACCAGATCCCTTTTGCTCCTCCCCCGGCTGGTCATGAGTTGGCTGGTATTCCTGACTTGCCTCCGGTATGTATTACTGCATTTCTGTACAGCCATTTGATTTTAGTTTATTTGATATTCCACAGAATATTTGATGCATCCGATATTTTTGCAGGCTTCTTCCGAGTACACCCGACAGTCAGTGGAGCTGAATGCCTCCATGGCGGGGATGTTGCAGCGGACCTTTGAGTTCCTAGCCTTCTACGGCCTTCCGGTATGTTTTCTCTGACATAGTTCCAAACTATATACAAACTGCTTCGCATAATCTGATGCACGACACAACATCTGATAAACTGTTCACGGCATTCACACACTGTATTCATACACTGCATTCTGCACTGATAAACTGCTCACGGCATTCAAACACTGTATTCATACACTGCATTCTGCACTGATAAACTGCTCACGGCATTCAAACACTGTATTCATACACTGCATTCTGCACTGATAAACTGCTCACGGCATTCACACACTGTACTCATACACTGCATTCTGCACTGTTAAACTGTATACTGATGCATTTGCCTTTTGTACTTTTCAGCCTCCCTTCCCGATTCCTCCCATGGGTGGCGGCGCTCCATCTGGACCTCCCATTTCTACTCGGGATGGCAGGATATTCCCCCGCACCAGAGGGGGGCGTGGCCATGTGGGGAGCAGGTAGCTCGATTCTCGAGGATGGCGAAGTCGGGCGAGGCCTCGAGGAGGCCAGAGGCAGCTCGGGCTCGAGCTCCGACAGCGACACTTCTGACGATGCTCCTGCGCTTTTGCCCAGGAAGAGGGCGATGACGGATCCCCCGGCGCGAGGCCATTGATGATGATTACAGACTTCTACTGTTTTTCTTTCATTTTCTTCTCTTGTACTTTTCTCTTTTTGGTAGATAGAGTACTATGTACTGCCGCAGGCAGATTTTGCTTCCAAAACTATGTATTTGAAAAAGATGATATGAAATGAAACAAACTTTTTTGTCTGAAAAGAATGTTATATCTGTACATATCTGCATCTTTCATACTTTGCACTGCATGGCGTCATGTTACACCTCGAATGTAAACGATATTGATCTGTTGTCTGAAAACTGAGCAATTGTACTATGATAATCGGATAACCAACCAATTAACAGCAAGACAACTCATACAAACCATTGCCCAAAACTGGATACAAAGCCCATACTCTGCTGGGGACTAATCTGCTGGGGATTGACCTGTACGCAACCCATAACACAGCATTTGGTTCATTCTGCACACAGCAAACCCTGAACAAACAGCCCCAATCTGACAAGACGGATCATAAAGCTGACACAGTTGCGGTTGAAACACACTCGGATGCCCCAAATTTTCCCTTTCCTTCTCTTGCTTTGCACGGATGTAGAGAATGGCACAGCATTCTGAGCACAAGTGATTACTTTTTGGAAGAGGATGGGTTTTCAACCGGGGTATCGAGCCCAACACAGAACACGGCGAGACTGACTCAAACAAAGAAACAAAAGGCACACGACCTGACCTAATGAGACATGCTCGGAAAAGACTCAAAGCCAAAATCAAGGTCGACAAATCAAAAGACACGACACGCAGACATGTTTACAAAAAGACCTCGGATCTCGAGAAGCCAGTTCCTCCGGGTATTATTCCCACCCTTTCTGATTTGTGATACTCACATCGCTCGGCCCTCAGGCTCGGTTTTTCTCTCAAAACTCTTTTCTCACTTTTCTCTCAACTTACTCCTCTCTATTCTTTATTCTCTCATTTTTCAATCCCTCCCCGGGGTGAATGACAGATGAATAGGAAGTTGCGGGTTCACGCCCAACACTGTTAGCTCACGGCTATTCTTCCTGGTGGATAGGGTGCTTTGCTGGCAAGCATATTAACGGGGGAAGACAGAAGGCCTGACTCAATTGTGCCCCTAGTTCGTCATTTTGACCATTTTTTTGTTGTTTTTCTAAAACAGTTTTGATCAAAGATGAGAGTTGGATGAGCACACTTATTCAATTTTTGATTTGAAAATCATGCGAATCAAGCTGTGAGCACTGAAAATTCTCCTTTTGGGTTCCAAACATGGTCCAATTTTGAAGACGAAACAGTTTTCGAGAAAATAAGTCAGCCTCAGTGAAAATTTCCAAAAACTATTTTTGCAAACAATCAACGCTCAACAAGCGTAGAACTTACCCTTAAGATGCGCAACCTCGGATCGAAGATGATGGAAAATTGCCCCTGGCTTAAAGGGGGATTAAGGCAACGGAAAGTTGCCCCTGGTTTAGATGGTGACTCAGGGCAACTTATGGCAATGCATGGCAACGGAAAGTCGCCCCTTGTTTGGATGATGCCGCGGCATTTCGTAAGCCAGTCCTTGTTGATGACGATCGGACCCTCGGGCGCGGAGGAGACGAAGACGGTTTGAATCAATATATGGACACAGTCACCTGGAAGGTGTTGGTGGTTTGGCTTCAAGAGGAAGTTAATCACGTGGTTCCAAGTTGCTGCAATTGAGACATTGGATTCGGAGAAGGCAAAAAGTGATCAAAACCATGACATGGACTGAGACGCTATGGAAGCGTTGGGGGCTGGACTTCAAGATGAAGTTGCCTACGTATCCCAAACATGGGAATCAAGCCTTACGTAGTTCCGGTCAAGGTACACTCGGGTATTTTAACCTTCACTTTTTAGGCTCTAATTTTTGCCAAGGCGCCTGTTGCAGGTTTTCGACCTTGCGAGCTATGTTTTTCTTTTCTTTTTTTTTCTTTCTTTTTCATTTTTTTCGTATTTTCATTTTTTCTTCTTTTCATTACATTTCTTTTTTTTGTATATTTTTTGCATTTTTTCTTCTTTTTTTTTGCATTTTTCTCTTGCTTCTTTTTGTACTTTTCTTTGCTCTAACTTTTGCCTGGGCCGCCATTCCGGGTTTTCGGTCCAGCGAGCCTCTCAAAGGGTAAAAGTGTAGCAAGCCCATGCCAAATGGTTTTGAGGTTGAAGCCTCTCCGTATCCAGGAGGGCAACTGTTGTGTTGATTTGCAGGGAAGTCCATCACGGTTGCTTTTCGAGCTTTGTTTGGTGGGATCTGATCTCCTTGATCTAACTTTGACGCCTCTTGCTAGAGGGCTGCCTCGAAATGGGCCACACAGGCGTTTCATGGCGCTGGATGTTTCGAACGGATCCAGTTTGTAACAGATGAATTGAAACTTGAGACTGAGAGCGATCCTGGGTTGCACCATCTCAAGAGCGGTTCCACACAGGTCTTCGCGAGACTTGCGCAGAATATTTTGTTTTTGAAAGTTTTTAAGAAAGCGACAAATCGCTCGTGTTGAAGATAGTGTGGAACCAGTCTGGATCAGGCCAGGGTCCTTTTCAGTACTCACGCCGACAAGTATGATTTCATTCATTAAAAGCTTAGCAGGCCTCTCTTTCTCTCAAACTGATCAAAATTTTACAAAACCCGAGGAATTACTTCCTCTTCGTTTTCATCACCGCAGTGTTTGAAAAAGGTTTTTCTGAAAAGCTTAGGTCATTGTGACGATGTTTAGGGCACAAGAGTGTAGGTGAAATGCACTGTCGTTCCATCCAAATTCTCTGGCACGGCTGGCTCGAATAGCAACAAATTCGGCCCATGATAGCCACAGCTGTTTCATTCAGATTTGTTGGCATAACTGGCTCCTCGGCAGAAACAAACTCAAAAAGCAAAAACAACTATTTGAAAGACAAAACGGTGTTTGAGGCAACAACCCCAAATCACACGGTATACTATACAAAAGGACCGACTTATTCTGACAAGAAGACTCTATAAGCAAAAATCGACTCAATACAGAGAGACAGACTCAAAAACAAAACAAAAGACTGACTCGACACCCAAGTCAGGATTTACAAAACTAGCATTGGCAGGTGCTCAAAAATGCGTGCCAAATGCCACATCTAAAAATGTACCAGACACTGCTCGCAGGCGGCTCACCTTCCGGTTACATACTTGCAGTATCTGTGTCCTCGAAATCCAACAACTGAGTGGTGACGGATTTCGCTGAGGTGGGCGGGAGGATAACCTCGTTGTCAATCAAGTCTTGTACCTCATGACGGAGGCGGAAGCAATTATCGGTGGCATGGCCAGTCTGCTGATGGTACGCACAGTACAGGGAAGCATCATGTGTGGCCAGGAGATTCTTCGGGAGCGGTCGAGGCTCCAGAGGTTTAAGGTGTCCCTTCTCGGCAAGGATCTGAAGTGCCTTGGACAATGGCATGTAGAGAGCATGGAAGACCCTGCGCCCCCGGGGCAGGTATTTTGGGGTCTGGACACTCTTGCTAGATACACTAGCGAACGGATCGGCGGGTGCGGCCTTGGGTTTCTGATCCTTTCCGGATGCAAGGCTGGGAGAGGGAAGAACTGTTTTGGCATGACGGGGCCTATCCCGATTCTCTGATTGATCGAAGCGCCTCGGTGGAGTAGGGAAATCATTCTCCACAGCTTTTGACATGACTGCGGATATCTGTTGCTTGTTCATTCCCCCGGCTTTCAAAGCCTCCACTGCCCACAGCAGTTGTTCGATGGGGTCGGCATCCGCCTTCATCTTACCTTTGTCCCCGGCCTCAGCCTGGTCTAGAACTTGGTTTACTGCGTCGTTGCCATGGCTGGAGGCCATCTCCGGTTGGCTGAGTTCAATTACAATTCGTCCCAGTAGTGGGGGTTCTTGGGGCATAAAGCCCTCGGCATATGGTGCAGCTGGTGGCGAAATAGACATCCCATAGGCGAGGTCCGCCACGGACCTTTGAAGATCACCTATCATTCCCATTAGTTCAAATGTAGTAGGCTCGCGAGCCTGATATAACTGAGGAGTCCAGATTGGATGTGCGGCAGGCGACCTAGGCGGGCGCGGCATATCAACAGTAGTATCATTCTGTGAGGTGGTTTCTTGACTTAGTGCGGCCGTCATGACCACAATCTCTTATGAGTTCTACGTCATGTTCAGTCCTGCCTTAGCAAGGAGAAGACACTAACTGCTCGATCGATCCTGAATCGAATCAAACGGAAAACAAGCGATTTCATTTCAAACAGATCAAACACGGTGTAGTCGAACAATCAGATCTACTATCAACACTGCTCCCAAGTCATCCCCAAATCAATTTGATACCCGCAGATATAACTGATTCTCAACAATCATCGATCTTGGTGCCCGCAGTTCGATACAAAACTTGCAAACCGACATGATTCCTCAGAGATACACTCTAAAAGCACATAGCAGGTAAATGAGAGCCAATACACCCCTATGTTGGGGTAGGGTTTCCCTGTCCTATTTTGTTAGGAGCTAGGGTTTCACGATGCACGCAGCAGTTTCAAACAACCTAACATCGGGTAAGCAACCTGTCCTAGTTTGGAATGGTCACTATGGATCCGAATATGCACTAGGTCGAATGGTCAAAGAGGGTGCCCCAGTAAAACCGGGGTTTGTGTTCCCATGCTGTCAGAGCCCATAACCGGTTAGCCTTATGGTCATGCCTTGACAAGACAAGCCTCCGGCAAACTGTTCAGGAATGGCAGATGGCAAACACTGTGTCCTAGGCGCACCAATGCACATGCAATGCAAAGAGACACATAAATGAAATCAAAACAGGATATCACGAGTTCGAGTCAAGCTCTCTAAACTCTCCAGCAGAGTCGCCAGAAACTGTAGACGTCCCCGAACGCCCCGGGAGGGTTAACTCCCGTTCTATTCATGTTGGGTTTACTACAGTTCGGACTCAAATTGTCACGGTTCTTAATCTTGAACCAAAGAGTCCAAATTCGGCAAATCGTTTTGAAGAAAAACAGATTTTGAAAAGTAGTGCCAAACATGGACTGCTGCAGACATGAGTCGCCACCTAAATATTTTAAAATGGGAAATTTAGAAACCGACTCGGTCAAGGCCACATGTCCGCTATCACCAAAGTGGTCTTGGCTCGAGCTTGGGTACGATCGGGAAGGTCACTATGAGCACTTCTTTCGCCGTCCAAGACCGGCCTCTACTAACCGTGATATCCGTTTTTTAAAACTTTATGCGTTCTTATTCCGGTTATTGACCTAGAATTACTATGTGATGCGCACAACACGAAAGTATAGACTAGATTGCCTAACTTGGAAATAAACATTGCATATCCGTTTTGTCTTGAAAAACGTGTTAGATTTTGCTACTCGCAAGTAGGTTAAAATACGAATTTCAACGAGTTGTTCCAACTCAGGCAATCCAACCTCCACCCACAGGCATTCAAACAGTTTATCATGTAAGCATTTAGCCGCATGGCAAGCATACTGTCATGGAAACACTCACACGCATGTGGTATGCTAAAGCGTAAATACTTACATCATACTCCGTGCCAAAACAAGAAACTAGTTAGCAAACATGCATGACCTAGTTCATGTTAAGTGGCTAATGCAACACAGGCATGGATGCAATCTAGAGTAGACTCGACTACCCTAAACATGGCATATGAAATGCAGCAACTACCACGTATTCAATTTGGAATTGAAAGTACGATGTAGTTTGCATGATGTGCCGAGCCCGATGCATGTGAACAAATGCATGAATGCACGCATGCATTGCATAAGGTATGCTAATTTAGATGTGCCCTAATCTACCATCATAAGCAGGTAAATAAAAGGGAGAAAGAAATGGAGGTTGGAAGACATACACCCACTCACACACCCTTATTACAGATTTGCCCTCGCTCGGAGGGACCGAAAGAATATACAAAACCGAATAACTAATTAACTACGCAAGCTAATTAATTATTACAAATTAACTAAATTAATTAAACAAAATAATTAATCTAATTAAACAGTAAATCGCCTCGGGATGAGGGCCCAATGCAAAGACGCCGGATCGCTTTAATCGCACTACCATACATGGATTGCCTCGCTTTTCTCGCTATCCTCCTCTCAAGATTGCCAAAGTCTCAGGAATACTTCCTTGGGCACTGGAGATAACCACCGGCTGGGGTAGGACACCACCGGCTGAAGGAGGAGGCCACCGGCACTAGATGAAGTTATCGGCTGGAAATTGACTGTCGGTCGGCACTAAATAGTGCCGGCCGGCACTTAACACCTGCAGAACCTGCAACCCACAGCAGCAGAGGACAACAACATGCATGGTGATGTGATTCAAGGTATTTATGCACTATACACACCCCTTATCATGTTATTGACTCAAAGGGACATGTGCCTCGATTCCCGGACCACCAATCGTGCATTTCCATGCATGATGGCCCAAGGAACAAAGTGTGCAACTTTGATTTCAAATGCATGCAAACCAAACAAATCAAAGTCCCAATCCCTATCACCAAGTCAAGGGACAAGGAATGCGTGTTGATGCAATGCAACCTAGTCAAGTCATCTAGCATACAACATGGACTATGCAATATACCTATGCAAGCATACAAGCAAGCATACAAGACAAGCATGCAAACCAATGAAAGGATGGTCTTATACATGACTTAGGCAACTCAAATAGGCCTAAAATCAGTGGCCAAAATGTCTAGACATGAGGACTAAACAAACACACACACATGCAAGTGTTATGATCCAAGCCTTAAGCATGAACATGGCAACTCTCAAGCACACTTAAAGAGACCAAACATAGATAATGAGCATGCATTGTAAAGCTCTGAAATACATGCAAAGCATGGTGCCAAACCAAGTCGAAGATAGACCAAACAAAGCATGCAAATGGTCTAAGGCTTAAGGCAAGCCCATGAGGCTTTGAACCACACTTAGTACAACCACACATGGCAATACTTAACCACTTAAAAATAGAGTTTTAACACATAAAACTAAGCCTAAAGGACCACCTAGATGGCATCTAGATGACATAAATCCAAAGGCATGCATTAAAGCCAAAACATGGAGCATTTAACACATACTCTTAAAGCATTAAAGAAGCCACTTAGGCAAGCATACAAGCACACCAAAGGGAATGAAATAGCATGCTAGATGGCTCTATACCACCAAAATAATGCAAACAAAGGTACGCTACACTTATGCACTTAAGGCTCACAAGCCAAGGATACAAAGAAGCCATGAGGTACAAGTCATGGTCGACCAAAATAAGCATAGACAGACCTCGTACACGGCAAAATAAGCATACAAGCTTCATGAATCTAAGCCTAAAACATGCTAGAAATAAAGGCACACAACCTAGGCATGTTAAGAGACTATTAAGGCATTATAAAGCAACTATGCAAAGCATGCAAGGAGTGCTAAAACCAACTTAGAAACATGCTATATCATGGCAATATAAGCATGAAAAATAGTCCAAACATGCTCAATACACACCCAAGCATAGGCTCCCTCAAGAAGCCAAATCTTGTCCTTTTCAAGGACATCAAGGAGAGGAGGTGGCCCTCCCCTTTTGGAGACTTCAAGGCACCATCTCCACCACTGAAATCCCTCAAGATTTCAGTGGTGGAGAGGCCCAAGCACCAAAGTCTCGGAGCTCTCACAAAATGGCCTAAAATGGGCCCTTTTCAAGGCCTAAAGGGGGTCAAACTTGCTCAAACCACAAGACACTCTTAATAAACAATAAAGAGGCTTAAAAAATAGAACTTTTATGTGTTATAGACTAAGCACAAAAACTGTTCTAAGCTATGTAAAAAAGGAGTGCAAAAATGGGGTAAATAAAGCAAGTTTCTTACCCTTGAAACTTTTCTTCACAAATGTTGAAGTTGTTGGTTCCTTGAGCTCCAAAGCAGTCAAGAACACTAAGAACAAGCCCTTAGCACTTCAATTCCAAGAGGAAGGTGAAACACTAGGTGTTGGTGAGCAATAGTAAGTCACAAACACCTAGTGTACTAAACAAGAGAGAAACAGAGAGATAGGATGTGTATCTATCCTAACCCTAAAAACCAGAGCTTGGCCTCTCTAGGATGTCTGAAATTTTTTGTAACCCTAAGCCAAGAAGAGGAGTGGTCCTCTTATAGGCAAGCAAAGCTTGCAAAGCTTACAAGCTAAGGCAACAAAGGGCTCATCCCTCCATACACGTGTATGGAGGGGAAACAAAAGGCATACAGCTGTCTGAAAATATCTCAGAAAACAACTGTATAGGAGTCGGCAGGGCAAAATGGTAATTTTGCCAAAAAGAGTGCCGACCGGCACAAAATACTGCTGATCGGCACAATATAGTGCCGATGGCAACTACAGCCAGCCGGTGGCCTCTAGCCACGGCCGGTGGTGTGTGGGGGTGCCTCACAAAGCATTCCCTGCCCTTCGAAGGCAAAACACAAGTGTCTGGTGCAAAACCAGACACAAAACGGTCAAGTCCGGAGGTCCTTAGGCAAGGCGCGTAGCCGAGAACTCCGGGAACTCCAAACAAACACAAACATGGATGATCACCGAGTGTTCAAGCGGTGACGTCCAAGTCTTGAGGACGATCAAAAATAGGGTGTCTACAATATGCTAATTGAAATGTGATGTCCCTAATCTAACCATCAAAAGTTGGTAAATAAAATGGAGAAAAACGTGGGGTTAGAAGACACACATTATTACAACATTGCGCTCTCACAAAAGAGAGTCCAAATGAACTAACTAGATAACTAATTAAGCTAAGCTAATTATTAACTAAATGATGAATTAACTACCCTAAGCTAATTAATTAAGTACAACAATTAAATAATTTAACTTGGCTATGCTAATTAAATATTTACAACACAAACTAATTTTGTAACGCCCTCAAAATAAACCCATGATACATATAACATTAACATGCATTAATAAAAGAAAACAAATCTTTATATCATCCATCAGAGTACTTTTATTTAAGACATCACATGTAACATCAAAAGTAAATGCCCTACGGGCTTACATCTTTCCAAGCCAACACTTGGACACAAAATATGAGTACTAACCCAACTACAAATTAAGCCCTTGGCTTGAGTTTACATGTAATATCAAATAAAACAAAATAACAACTAGTCTAAACAGAGTCTTCAACTCCAATTCCTTCCAAGCTAATTCCTTGGAGGTAGCATATCACCTGGACCTGAAAATGATGTTCCCGTATAGGGTGAGCCACAGCCCAGTAGAAATATACTAAACCAAATATAAGTATTGAATAAAGCAATAGCATTTAATAGATGGTTAACACAAACATCCATTTTATCAATATACAGTTTCATGACAATAATGTCCATGACACGTTTCACTTTCTATTATTCGTTCAATTTTCCATTTATACCACTATGGCTCAAAACCTGGCCAAACTATAACAGTGAACTATATATCACATTAATATTACTTCCAATATCAACAAAACAAATGAGACTAAGGCTCATACCAAAACACTTCCATACTTCCAAACTGATACACATTTTAGTGCTGTATCAACAACACGTAAAAACACTTCCATAAATCAATAAGCACACATAAAGTGGTGCTAATGGAGTCCATCCCCTATCTCCTCCCAAACAAAATCCGGTTTAGAGGTCCATCCCCTATCTTCCCCTAAACCGTGGAGTACATCCCCTATCTCCTCCCAAACAAAATGCATATACAATGTATTAAACACTTGTCATATACAACTCACAATCAATACACGTATTTTCTGTATTAATTCAACAGTCAAAATCAATGACTTAACCAATGTGATTAGTTTCAGTTTTCCCTAATCCACATACAATGTCTACAACAATCACGACTATCCTCCACCGATAGCCCAAAACAATTATTTCTAAACAGGAAATAAATGTATCAACAAATGTAAATTTAACATTTTCCACAGGTAAGTAATTAAACTAACCAACTACGCCATTAAATTATTAAATTCCCCAATCCCATGAATTAAACTCAATTCCACATTTTTCCCTAAATTAATTATACAAATTAATTTATTACAACAACTAGGGTTTTTCCCAAAGTTACCAAACAACCCCCAACATATCAAAATACCAAAACGTAGAACAAAACCTATAATATGGAGTAGGAAATCCCTACCTCGAAGTAAATGACCTGAAAGGAGAAGATGGAGATGATGACCAAAAATCCAAAGTGCTCCAAATTGCTAAACGTTCAGATTAAAACGAAGCCCTCAACCCACTCTACCTTTTTAATAAAGAGCCTAGGGTAAAAACACCCTAAAAAGAGATGAAATCTAAGAAAGAAGGTGAGTGGAGGGAGAGAGAACACGACCCTAGGGTTTTGGACTCAAAAAGAATGTGAAAAAGTGTTTTAAAAACCGCCATACGATGATATAAACAAAGCTCGCTCGAGCGAAGGATTGGTCGCTCGAGCGACCAGACACAAGAAAGTCTCACTCGAGTGAAGAAAGTCTCGCTCGAGCCAAAAACTCGAAGCTTCAGGTCTGCAACCCAGAAGCTCGCTCGAGCGATAGAATGCTCACTCGAGCGAAGGACTCGAAAACATACACCTCGCTTGCTCGAGCGAAGGAAAGATCGGTCGAGCTAAGAAACACTGCTCTCAGATCTTATGCCCAGACGCAGTCTCTCGCTCGAGCGAAGAAACCCTGGCTCGAGCGAAGGACCAAAACAAAAAGCTCGCTCGAGCGACTAATTGTTCGCTTGAGCGAAGGATCAAAATTCTAGGCAGCAACCCTTTGCTCCCAAACACTCCCAACCTGCAACAAACCTGCCCACTGCATCTCATAACTCAGAAATAAAAATTTAAAGGACGACAACCACAATTATATAACAACAGAATCTATGGAACCTAAGTCCGGATACAACAGTCAACTAGGGAAAGACCAGGGTCGCTATAAATTTAATTAATCAATCTAAACTAGATTAAATAAGTACAAAACAAACTAATTAGCTACAACTAATTAATTATAAAAAATAAATGACTAATTGCTAATTAAACCAATTAACTAGTCCTAGGAGGCGAGGGAGGCTCATGCGTGCTCGGTTTTCACCCGAAAAACATCCACTGTCTGCCTCTGAAAGCCTCCGTTGCACAACATTTGCATTGATTTTCCACTTTTGGACCAACTCTGTTCTGTCTTAGAAAGACACCACTGAATTTGCACTGGTGGACGACAGGGGGCCGGTCGGTCACTGCTAATGGTCGGTCGGCCACTTATGATGGCTTGTCGGCCATTGCTGACTGGACTTCTTTGTTGCAACAGAGAGCTTTTTGATGCAACAGAGAGCTCTTTGTTGCAACAGTGTATTTCTCAAGGGTTGTTTGTCTGTGTATCCCTCATTATCATCAAAACATCTCAAATGAGTGATACAATTAGCTCTTAAACCATCAATCAAGCAATTTCATTGCATGATGGCCAAAGAACTAAGATGTACAAGTTCAATAAATGCACAAACAAGATCAAAAGCCTTCACCTTATCATGCATGGTCAAGGGCAATGGAGACCTTAGAAACTTGGCACATTTCATCACTTTGAGTATGAAATGTCCTAATTTTCCTTGTGCTAAATTAACGTCTGATTGAATACACCGAAACACAATCAAATTCTTATCTTGCACCATTTTAGTTGTAACTTTTTAGTTACTCATTTTAGATTACCAACCATTCCTTAACCAATTAAGTCCATTGGTGAAACAAATCCTCTAAAGAGAAGGACGTGTCAAACAAGTGGTGGTTTAAGGCAAGAGAAAGGTGTCATGCCGCTGATAATGAACCCCCAAAAGAGGATTAAACCATTAAGCATGAACCTCAATCTCAAGCTTACACAATCCCAAGGTTGAAACAACCCTCAAAGCAAATGAAAAAGTCAAGAAATGAGGGAGGTTGCAGAGATTAATAGTGCTGAAATTAAGTGAGAAAAGCACTAAAACAATGCAATCAACTCAAACAAGTGGTGTCTAAGGGCTAAAACACCAAGCTTGTCAGGGCACTTATACTACAAGCATACAAAACAAGACTCAAATGACTTAACCAACCCAAAATAGAACTAAAATAGTCCAAAATAGATGTTAAAACATGCTGGAATTAAGCTATAAATGGCTAGAAAAAAAAAAAAAAAAAAGCTAACACATAAAACTAACTAGGCTAGCAAACAATGCACAAGGAGGGGAGGCTAACCCCTCCAAATTTGGACTTCAAAACATGATTTTCACCACTGAAATTACTTTGAAATTCAGTGCTTAAAAGCCCAAAAAAAAAAAAAGATGGTTTGAAAGTGGGAAACAAATGTGGAAAGGCCTTACAAACAAGAAAGAAAGAAGGGTGAACCACCCCCTAACCTTAAATGGCCTAAAACCACCAATTTTAGCCCACAAAAAATAGAGTTTTTATAGCCCAAAAACAACCCAAAAAATAGTAGGAAAAAGATAGAAAAACAAGTATACAAAGCAAGGTAAAATGGGAAGTGTTATACCTCTTGAAGCAAAGATCAATTCTAGGAAACAATTCAAGCCAAAACCACCTTCTAAAGCTCCAAGAAGGCCTCAAGGAATCTCAACTCAATGATGAACAACTTTGGTTAAGGAGGTATAGGAAAAAGTGTAGTGTACGTAGACTAATACGCACAAATTTCTCTGTGTGTGTGTGTGAGAGAGAGAGAGAGAGAGAGAGATTTATTTTTGTTCCAAAAATTCTATATCCTTCAAAAATGGGGGAAGAGACCCCCTATATATAGAAAACATGAATTCCATACAAGAAGATCCAGCCCTACATGTGGGTGCAGATGCATACATCTGTGCAAATAGTTGGCACAGTTGGCATAAAATATCTGCAAAAAACACTAGTGGCTGTCGGCCACCACTGGTGGCCGACTGGCCACACCAATGGCTGACAGCTAGAAGACATAGATGACTACCCATGGTGGTGGCCGACAGGTCACCAGAAGGTTCAGGCTCGAAACACTAAGGTTTTGGTCCAAAAACAAGGCGACAGGGGTGCAAGGCTCAAAGCTATGGTATTTCACTAATGACTTTGAACACTTGGCGAGCAAACAGACTCATCAACGAGTGTGTATGTGAGGACGTCTAAGTTGTAATGGTCGTAAAAAATGGGGTGTCTACTGCGTAGGCTTGTCGTCTGCAAAACTACTGGATGTATATTTTCTACACTCGAGCGTCACTCTTTGCGCTCGAGCGGTGAGTGCCTTGTTCATGTGTCTTGGCGCTTGAGCGGGACAACTTTTTTGTGTTTGACGCTCGAGCGGTACTTCTAGCAGTCGAGCAGACTGTGCATATATATCAGATCCTGAAAATGACTTTTTACATCGCTTTTTCAAATCTTTTTACCCTAAAACCTAAAGTTGAGACCCTCTCTCCCTAAAACACACACTCTCTCTATATATATTTGCACCTATCTCTAGTGGTTTCTCCACCCATTCACCTTTGTTAAAAAGATAGAGCATCTCAAGATTTACACTTTAATCCGAATAGAGTTGGGTTTGGACATCTTTGAAGTTTCATCCTTGCTTGACTCATCTTCTCTCTTTGAGGTAGGGACTTTCTACACTTTGTTATTGTTTTTAACTTAGTTATTTGTGGTTGTGTAACAATGGTGGGTTTTGGGAATATTATGAACAAACCTAGGGTTTGGGATATAAAATCAAAAGATAGGTTTTAAGTAAATGTGAAATAGATGGCCATGGGGTTAAATGTAAGGTGTATTCTGAATAAACAATTTATATAACCAAAAATTTGAGAAATTCCAAACCAATATCAGTCTACCACCATCACCGATGAACTTGAACAACTGCTAGTGTACAGATCTCTATTCGGCAGAAGATTCTCTGAGGCAGTGGTGATGAAATCATCGGTTGTCTGTATGCTGTAGCGGAGGAGGAGTGTGTAGCGACCCTGATTTTCGCAAGTCATTATTTATTATTATTACTTTATTTTATTTTTGGCTTTATTAATTACGTGGCTACATGATAATTTAATGTGATATTTAATAAATTTAATGTGTTAGTTAAATATAGGTAATTAATCCAAATATTAATATATTTATATTGTTTATGAAAAAAAAAGGGTGTTTTATATATTGATAAAATATGTATGTTATAATTATGTTGTATTATATAATAAAATATAAATATAATGGTAAAGTAGGTTATTTAGGAAAATTAGGTTATCAGCAAAACAAAACAAAAAAAGAGGCTCGTGTTTGTGGTGTGGCAGCCGAGAGAGAGAGAGAGAGAGAGAGAGATAGATTGATTAATCAAAGACAACCAGAGGAGGAGATCAATTCCAAGAGAGAGAAAGAGAACGGTGGAAAAATGAGGAGAGGGTGAAGGAAAAAAAAGAATAAAAAAATTTAGGGTTTTATTTTGGTGGCTTCATTAATTGTTCAAGTGATTTTTTGATTTTCAAAAAAATATTGTGAGTGTAACACCCAGAAATTTATTCAACATGAACTAACCACATTAATTGGCATTCACTAAACAATAACAATAAACTTTTCACCTTTACATAATTGAAAATAAGTTTATACAAAAGTTTCACATGCGGATATACATTCAACGGCAAAAGAATACTTGAATCTATAGCATGTGAAGCACTTAGTCTCAAACAACAAAATGCCCTTAAGGGCTTACATCTTCCGAGGCAATAGCCCGGTTACATGAATTGGTCTCTTGAACCCATACACGTTGGCCCTTGGCTCACAAAACAATTACAACAAAAATAAAAGAGCTATGTACTCTTCTCAAAAAAAGTATCCACGCCCTCAGTTCGGCAGGATCACCACATCTTTTCCTGCACCAAATCCCGTAGGGGTGAGCATAAAGCCCAGTAGAGAATTCTCACAAAGTATATACAGTTATGCAATTCTCAATAAAAATGCAAATGTCCATGCCATGCCATGCTCTTTTAAAGAAAATTCATTTCATGCTCTTTTAAAGAGTATCATATTTGCATAAAATTGAAATCTCAACTTATTTCAAACTTCCACTTTCAAATCAATAGGGGCGGTAAATACGACACTGGTAATCCCTAGGCTGGTGTCTACCAAACTGTCATTTTTACCGGTATTAACCGGAAGGCTCGACACCTATCCGCGCGGTTTTCTGGTCTTTCACCATGGACACTCTGGCCAACTTAACAAGTTCAACTACACCCCCTATTTGGACTTACCAACGTATTTACCCCATAGAACATTTTCATAGTTCCATTACAATATCTTATTCTTTCATGAAGTAAATGTCTTCAATCTCAATTTACAATGCAAAATAATATAATTTGAGATGTGTATGCCATGCAATGATCTTTCTCATACTTCGTAGCATTACCCATTTCCAACTATCTCTACAACAACAACAATTCACCATACCATCAATTTATTGTAACCACAATCTCTCTTCGTGTCCAAACCATAACAAACTAGCCTCTTCAAGGCCACATATGATGCTTCAACATTAAACTATACAATTTCACAATTCCTACATTTCATGGTTACACAACCTCTGTCACCTTACAATAATACATGTGCAAATCTTTACTACAAATGTTGAAATAATTCCTCAATGCTCATACTTTTAAGAAGGTTTGCTATTTAACAAAACAAGTGATAGAAACTACACTATCTCATTTATTGAACACAAGAAAGAAGGAAGGAAAAATCCATAGACATTTCTGTATGTTCTTCAAAATCCCCAAATTCTAGGGTTTTTCACCAAGGCCAAAACCTTTCACATTTCATTGGTAAAATCCCATCAAAATCATAATTTTAAAGTTTTATCAAGGAGTATCCTCATGGATTAAGAAAATGAAGGTAAAGACCCATTTCTTTGAAAACCCTTTCTACATTTAGAGCAAATACCAAAATCAACATCAAAACTTCAAGTGAACTTTAAAATCAACATTTCTTTAGCAAAACATGTATATATAACTCAAGAATGTCCCTACCTCAAAGGTTGATGAAGAGGGAGATGAAACCCCAGCCTCAAAGGAGGATCCTTCAACTTCCACTACACCAAGAAAAGCCCCAAGCGTGATCTTCAAGATTAGAGGATGAGGATGATGATCTAAACCCAAAGGATTGCAAGAATCAAAGAGTTTTAAATGTTTTGGCGATGATTTCTAGAGAGAAAGAGGAGAGAAATTAGGTTTTAGAGTGAGAGAAAAGAGTCCCAAATGAGATACACTTCCGCCAAAAAGAGTAATAAAAATAAAGATCTGGACTTCCCGTTTGCCGCACATGTGGCGCCCTTCCCCTCACGTTGCGGAGGGCCTCTACCACACATGCGGCCCTCATCCCCGTACATGCGAGGCTCCTCTCCTGCACCACTCTCCACACCTGCAATTTAAGCAGAAGGCCAGCCAAACAATCCCCTAAATTCCGCACGTGCGGCTTCACTCCCCGCACGTGCGACCCAAGGCCCCGCACGTGTGGCCCCTGGCCTCTAGCCCAGAATTTTCCAGCTTCACTCCCGGGCACTTCGGACTTGGCTACGCACCCTCCGAAACAAGAGAGATTTAAGTCCCCGAACAAAACAAAAACAACGATTAGGATTCTATTTATAAAAAAAAATCTCCGAACGTTTCATACCCAAAGAAAAATAAAAGAAAGATGGGGTTAAAAGAAAGAAAAGAGGAAAGAAGTCTCAGTGAGTACAAAACCCACTTCCCTTTATTTATGTTTAATTTGTTGGTTTTATTTATTTATTTTTATTTATTTGATGTTGATTTGATTTTTTATTTGCATGTAGATGATTGATTTATTTTAATTATTTTGATTAGTTGTGTATGTAAGGTTTAGGGTTTCTATATGATTGATTGATTTTAATTATTTTGATTAGTTGTATATGCAAGGTTTAGGGTTTTTATATGGATTGATTTTATGGTTGTAATTACACTCATGGTTATATGAAATTAAAATAAACTTGGAACCCTTAGATAAATTCCTTATACTTCACCATGACTCTATGGATTGTTATTTTATTTGAGTGATGGTGAGAAAGAGTTTAAAAAAAGAAGTGAGGATTATGAGATTTATTTGAATGTCTTAGGCTTGGCAATGTTATGTTTGTTCTCATGAGTAGATGAGAGATTGTGTATATATATTGATTGCCTCGTTCTCATGAGTAGATGCATGCTTTGATTTACGCGCGTATATATATGTTAACCATCCGGGGAGTGTGAGTGAAACTCGGAACGATATCCCTGTGCAAGTTTGGCTTCAGAGCGGTGTTAGGTTTACGGGAGACACATGGGATATATGTGTAGGCCGGAAGTGAAGGGCCGAAATGGTGGAGTTAAGGTACAAAGAATTTAATTATGAGTTTATTGGTATAGTGTGAATTGTATTGATTTGTACATATTGAAAAATAGTAAACGATCTTGATAAACTATGAAATTTAAGCAGAGGCATGTATACATGATTCTAGACAACTTTTGTGTTTTAACCTTTTATTAAAGAGATCGATTAGAACTTATAATCGGATGATCTTAGTTATTGTAGTTTTGATTCATTTTAGCAATGCAAATTTTAGAGGCTGTTTTAACCCACGAAACGAGCTCATTTTTATTAGTTTCGCAAAAAATGAAGTAAAGCATTATTCTGAACACTTTTTGTGTTTTGAACTTTTCCGAAAAAATTCATTTTACTGCAGTTTTGTTTCATTTTCGATTCTAGATTTTTCGATTGAATTTCGTTTAGGATTTTCTATTAAGTTGTTCTCTCAATCTGTTTAGTTTCTACTTAATTCATCCACACAACCTTTTAGGAAATTTGATTCTGTACAATTTTTGTTCTTTGAGTTTTGGTCAATTCGAATTATTTAAGTATGAAACGGTGCATTTTTATATTTATTTAGCAAGTTACTTATGATTAAATTATACTAACTTTATTTTTTTTTTAGGATGGTGGGTCTTACTAACTTTTTATGCAGGGCTGACCCACCATATTTTTATTTCTATTTTGTTTCTTTCATACTCAATTTATATTTAGATTTATTATGCGGGCAAGAAACTAAATGCCACCATATCTTGGGAAACTACTCCTTCGTCTCGGTGCTGGTGGAACTACTTGTCTTGTCCCGTAACAAGAATTAATGTACTTTTATTTATGTCTAGTGGACACGTGGGTGTCAAATATTTTCACTCATACAAGTATCCTTGTATATTGACCCATTTTGTCTCTTGGCAACTCGGGTGCGTTCTATTTGAGCGCAGCCGAGCTTCCTTTGCAGGATTAGTTGGGACTATGGTGGTAACAACAAATAAATATGATCATAGGACATGTCTTTTGAACTTCTTTTGGTTTTCTTGAGCTTAGGGTTGATATTAGTTTATGTATTTATTATTTTTATGACCTTAATATTTTTGACAATTTGGCATTGTGGATTGTTTTTCAACGTTACATTATTTAAGTTGTTTTGACTAGTTGTTGCTACTTTAATGTTGGATGTATTGGATAGTTATGAAATTATGGTAGATGGTTTGGTTGGCGTTTTGTTAGTTTTTTTTTTTTTTAATCCCTTCTAATCTTTTGAGCATGAAATTTACTTAAATCTTATGGAGACGAGAACGTTTATTTTTTTTTTACCCCTAAGATTTGGATGATAGAATATTGATTGGGGATTTAGTCATAATTTAATATTTAATTGTCCAAATTTTGGGCGTGACAGAGTGTGTGAAAACTATGGACCTCACGACTGGCGATAGTGGTGGATCTAGATCTAGAAGCAACAGCACCGAAATAGTGGCACCATCGAGCGGTCAAAGAGAGATGTACCGGTGGGAAGTAAGGTCGTTGATCTACATCTAGAAGCGACGGCATCGAAACAATGGCACCATCGGCCGGTCGGATAGAGATGTACCGGTGGGAAGTAAGGCTGAGAGAGAGAGAGAGTGATGAACGTGGGTGGGTGGGTGTGATTTGAAGTGAGGTGATTGCAAAGTTTTAGGTATTTTTGAAGTGTGGCTCTTGGGCGGGAAGTTGAGGTAGAGTGAGAAAGAAGGTTATTATCTCTGCCGTTCATTCTCAAGCATAAATAAATCCTAACCGTTCAAATGTCCTAGTAGGAAAAATGTGCGTAGGATAAATTCAAAAACCTTTCTCCCTTATTATGTATATATATACATATAAAATCTAAGAATTGTTTTGATTGTTTTGAAAATTTGATTATTACAACTATATTTATTAGTAGTTGTAAAACATGTAATGGGTGATCCCCAATTTTAATAAAATCACTTCTCTATTTGATTTAGTTATAGAATCATGATTTGAGTGTATAGTTGTGTTTTTAAAGATAAATTTTTTAAATGGAATTTGAAAAAAGAAAGGGAAAATTAGTCTAAGGTTCCTCTTCCATTTCTAGTAACAAAAGAAATCCACAATATTATTTTATGATATCTAAGGTCCCTCAATCCCACACACATTTATCACAGAGAAATTTAACTCTCTCAAATCAAACCTCATTTCTCTCTCCCTCTCTGTCTCTCTCCCTCCAAACTCCTTTCCCAAAGTCTCCTTCACATTCCCAGATGATCTCGATCGTCTCATCCCATAATTTCCATAACCTGATCTCTCTCTCTCTACCATTGCTATAAGAGGATGACGATGCCTCTGTCTCTGTCGATTTCTTCACCGAAACCTGTTCAGTCGCCTCTTCCACTTCTCGCCGTCACCACCATCCAAACAACCACTGTTGCTAAAGGCTTGTTCGTACCACCATTGTAGCAGATCTCGGTCCATCCATCGTCGTCAGAAACTTCCTCCATCTCAGATCTACCACAATAGTTAGCATGAATGTTAGGACTCATAGGTTGCATTTATGTGAGCATGGGATTAAGTTTCCTAGATAGTACTCGTAGCCAGTGAACTTGCTTTGAGGTCCTCTTGGAAACACGCCTGATCAACGTGGTTTCTGATAGGAATTCCTTGAGAGTTCCGGGATGAGTGGCTATCTTTGTGGACTTGATTCGATTATGTGTTTAAATGTTTAGATGTTTATATGAAATAGAAATGTATGTTGTGGGGCTAAGTGTGTCTTGTGATTTATGAGTAGTAAGTGTGTGCCTTGGGGAAGGCTGTTGTGTTGTGCACTAAGTGTGGCTTTGTTTTATTTTATTTTTTTTGGCCTTATAGGATGTCTACACGAGGGAGTAGAGGACGGATGAGTAGTAGGAGTGTCGGTAGAGGCACAACAGTTCCTTTAACACCCACCGCTAAAGATTCGCCATCTCTGAGGGCGTTGCATCGAGATTGTGAGAGTAGTGTATGCGTTCTAGCTCACATCGAGGGTGGCAGTGGGCGTACCCTCAAGCTTATTAAGGAGTTTCTTTCCTCCAATCCACCAGAGTTTGTGGGGGAGGCCAAACCGTTGGAGGCAGAGGATTGGTTAGATCAGGTTACCAAGACTCTTGATATGCTCAGAGTCGAAGATGAGGAGTTAAGGGTTTCTTTGGCGACTTTTCAATTGAAGGGAGATGCGGGTTATTAGTGGAAGTATGCTAAGAATACTGTAGGTAGGATGTGGGTTGCCTTTACCGAGGCCTTTTTGGCCAAGTATTTCCCTTCTTCTGCTCGGGAAAGGTTGAGGGAACAGTTTGTTGAGTTGCGTCAGGATGCTACGCCGGCGACACAGTTTGAGATGCGGTTTACTAGTTTGTCAAGGTTTGCTCCAGAGTTGGTGGCAACAGAGGAATGTCGTTGCTATGAGTTTGAAAAACAGTTGTGTATCGATATCCGAGAGAAAGTAGCTGGATCCCTTTGGAAGGGTTATTATTATCTAATCGAGGCAGCGGCCCATCTGGAGGCCATGGTTGTGAGTCTTGGTCGGGTTAGGGAGGAGGCCATCTCGGCAACTCCTAAGATTCATAAGCACTCTAGGCTCAGTAAGAGGTGGAGTCGAGTGCATGCTCAGTCCCAGGCTAAATCATTTTCTTCATCAAGGGTTTCGAACTCTTCTGTTGGGAGGTCCAGAGAGGTTCAGGTTTCAGGCCAGTCTCAGAGTAGGGGGTCTGCTGGTTGTTTTGATTGTGGTCAGCTGGGCCATGTTAGACGTTTATGCCCTTTGCGTGTGAATTCTTCGAGTGTTTCAAAACCTAGTCAGACTCAGTCATCTACTCGGTCAGCTGTATGCAGCAGGCGAGCGGGCTTGAGAGCCTTGCGATAGGTGACTTATTAGCGAACACTATGGTACTACCCTGGACAAGGACTTTTGTATTGATGGTCGGTGATGTATTATGTGAATCATTTTGTTGTTGACCGGTGTACTATTGGATACTGAGACATCATGATTATGTATTGCATATGTATGTATATTGTTGTTTGTTCAATCCTCATGTGTTGGGGGCATGCATGGAATCTCGAACCCTCTTTTATTTATATTGAGAAGTTGTCAATGGGATCGATGATCCTAGTGTTGTTGTATGTTTGGTATTGAATTATGAGATTGTTATATGATGGCCTGCGATCCTTGTTCAGTTTAAAAGTTGTTTCTTGAGAACGGGGAATCCGTGGGTGAATGTGATTGGTGTTTTGAAAGTTGTGTGGTATTGGCAAAATTATGTGAGAATGTCTAAGGGAGTGTGAGATTTGTATCTCGGGTTAACGGTAATGGTATTGGTGTGTTGTTTAGCATTTTGGGTTTTGCTAGTTAATGAGTTCGCTGTGATTCCATCAGTTATGTATGTGGGTAGTGTTCGTATTGTGACTTGTTATTAGTTGGTGACTATGTGTGGGTGAGATAAGTTAGTGGTGTTATTGGTTATTGGGTATGGTTCGTGAGTAGGAGGAGAATTTCGTGAGTGGATGTTGGCATCACTCTTTGGAAGGAAGAACAGTTTGTGTTCTCGGGTAACGAGAGTAGCATTGGTCAAAATTGTCTTTTGTGTTAGGGTCTGTGTGAGTGAGGTTGACCATGTCAGTCTTGAGTTTGAGGAGAAGGCCAGGCTTACTATATAGGCATGGGAGGTGATGACTCTCTTCGAAACAGTGATGGTGTGGTTCGATCTTAAGAAATCCGGTGAGATTCCAAACTTGGGGTTTGTGCAGGGAACTCCGTATTTGGGGTAAATGGTATTGAGTAGCACATCAGTGTTTGGTTTATCGAGTGTAGAGGTTTATTGAGTTGATTAGTCAGCTTGTTGTCATTGGTCACCTTGAGGAAAGCTTGGGTTTGTGTATATAGGCTGTCAGATTATGAACGCCTTGAGATGTTTTTGCGGACTTTGAGTCTCGTGTATGTGGTCGGGAAGCTTGCGTGAGAATTGTTTTGAATCAATGAAAAACTCCAGGTTGGGGCAACATGTTGTAGATTATTCGTTTGCACATATATTTGGCTCGTGTAGCTGATAATTTCTGATAATGATTATAATGGAATGAAATTGCCAAAATCATGAATTTCTTATGCCTTATTGTGTTGATAGCACAGTTGTTATTTCTATTAACTATTATTATAGAAATGTTACGTTTCTTGTTGGTTGTGACATCACCGTGTGAGTGATGGGTATTGTTGGGTGACGGTAGAAGTTCACCGATTGTTGTATTGGAAAGGAATTGGAAAACAAATTCTTCCTGGTGTTATGGCCTTCTAAGGGCGTTGTTAAAAACGGAAATGTTGAGGATTTGATTCAATTTAAATGTTATGAGGGATTCCAAATGAGTAGTCTTTGGCAAATAAACTGTGGATGGTTATGTGTTATGGGTAACACCGTGTTTATGAAAAATGTTTACAAAACTTTTGAGTTTCACATGGAAAGTGCAAAATTTATTTCGGAATGTCAACGCTAAAAATTTGAATATCTTTGAGAAATGTTTCATGAACAAGAGAATGGTTTTCTTTATATTTATACAAAAGGTTTGCTATGGTTGTCTTATTTGAAATTATGAATGTTGAGTAGTGACTTAGCTTGGAGCGCTAGTTGGGTATTTTGGTGATTTGTTTCGGGAAGGGTTTGGTATTGCTGAAGCTTATTGTGCCAGAGTGTTGTCATTTGGGACGTGTTTCCTTGGTAAGCCCTTTCTTTTGTGAGAGTTAACCAAAGGTCTATTGTGAGAATAGTTTCCTTCCTAAGTGCTCGGGTGTTGAGTGCTATGTGGTCGGTTGGCCTTGTGTCTTTGATGTATTCTTAATTTCGGGGACGAAATTCTTTAAGGAGGGGAGGTTATAGCGATCCGGGTTCTTCCCCGTCCCTTGTAGTATTCAAGACTCGAGTTTCGAGTTGTGTGTTGTTATCTGTATCTTGTTTCCATCCTTTAATTTCTTATATTTAAGTTTTAGGATGTGTTGGGCAGGTTTGTAATAGGTTGGTTGTGGTTAGAAACTAAGTGTTGCTGCCCAGTTTTCGATGTCTTTGCTCGAGCGAGGCTTTTGTCGCTCGAGCAAGCTTTGAGTTTGTGTCTCTTGCCCATTTTTTATCCTCTTTCTTCCTCAAAACCCTAGATCGGCAGCTTCTCTCTCTAAACTCTCTCTCTCTCTCTCTCTCTCTCTCTCTCTCTCTATAAATAAATATTGTTCTAGAGACCTTCTACCCTAGTCCCTTTGTAAGAAAGGTTGAGCATCGCGAGGGCTACGTTTTGATCCGAAAAAGTTTGGGTTTGGAGCACTTTCAAGTTCTTCTCTTCTCCTTCTTTGGGTTTCTCCATTTCAGGTAGGGATTTCCTTGCTCTTTTTCAATACCTCGTTCATAGATAGACGTGTAGTAAATTTATATTGTATGAAAGTAATATCCATGTTGGATTTCTTTGAAAATCATGAGAAGGAACCAAGGGTTGGATGCTTGAGAATGAGTTTGTTATCATTGTTTGTTGTTTGGGTAAATTGGGGAGTAATCTAGCATGATTATGTTGAAAGAAGAGAAAACCCTAAATCACATTTTGATTTGGTAAATTAAAAGGGAGGATGGTTGAACAATGTTTGTAAATTACTATTGTTAATATGGGTTGTGTGAAAGTGTTAATGGCTAAGGGATTAACTATGGCATTGGGTTATTTTGAAATGAATGTATTGAACTGAGAGGGGTTATGGCTTTATTATTCATGGGTTTGGTTTTATGAAAATGAAAAGAATGGAATTGTTTCTGTGAAATGGGATAAGTGGGTTGGAATAAATGGTGGAATATGTTGACCTGGAAAATTATGAAAGTTGATCTTGGAAATGGAAAATGAAATGATAACTCTATGTGAGTCTCGAAAAATAAATATTAGAATTGACCTATTATACCATGAGTGTGGAATACACACATTTGGGGGTTTTGCCTTTAACTATCGTACTAGAGTTGTTGTTGGGTTTAAGATCTCATGAGAGAGAATCTTTTAATAAGTGTGTTGAATACATGCATCTAGAGGTTTTGTTTTTAGTCATTGGTGGAGGATGGCATTGTTATGTTGAATTGTTGTGTATGCATCACACTTGTGTTGGTTGAACATTATTGAATGGTTTATGTGTATGTATTACACTTGTTGGTTATTTTTTGTCGTGTTGAAGTTTTTGGTGTTATATACCGCGCTTAGAATGAGGGGTACCAGTACCTTCCAGCTAGCACCTGGAGAACTTGGCAGAGGTACCAGCACCTTCCAGCTTGTGTCTGGAGAACTTGGTAGAGGTACTAGTACCTTTCAGTTCGTGTCTGAAGAACTTGGCTTGTCATTTGTTGTAGGTGTATCCTTAACTTATCGTGCTTATGGCAGGTAGAGCAGAGTACTTTATCTTCATTGTCTCAGTGTATCTGAGTATGTTATGGGTTACGATGGTCACAGTTTTGAAAGGCCGAGTTGCCTCATTTTTTGATCATATACTTGTCGATAATTTGTTGTTTCCCTTTTTACTAAAGGTATGCATGCATAGATATAAATGTGTTGGGAATAGACATAATTCTATTTTGAGATTTTGGAAAGTGTGAAAGAAATTGGGTATTTGTGAACTCATTTTGAAAAAGGCAAATCTGTTGTAAGTACGGAAAATGGGAGAAAGGTAATAGGCTTGATGAAATTGTTTGCTAGAATTGTTATTGTCATGAAAGTTTTGGGGGAAAAAAAAGGGAATGGAAAGAAAAGAAAGATAAATTGCTTACAGTGTTGAACGAAATGACTGATTTTGAGAAAAGTTCATATGTATGTACATTTTTGTATAAACTGCCACATTATTCTTCTAATATAAGATTGGACATTCATGATCATAGATATCTGTAAGTTGTTATTGTTGAGGGTCATGTTGAGATTCCTACTGGACTATATATTCTTCTCACGTTGTTGAATCTTTTTCAGGTGATAATTAGGATGTGCTACAAGATTTTGGATCTTCTTATTTGTTGGCCGCGGGGCATCTTTTGTGTTGACGGAATGCCATTGATGTAGAAGGGTTACAGCCTTCATCCTGATTTTTAAATGATGTAAGCCCACGGGCAGTTTATTTAGTATGTTCATGTTGTATTTAATTTGCATTCGGATGAGAGAATAGTTATTTATTTCTACTAGTTGAACATTTGAATTTGTTTCCGCATATTATCTCTAAAATTGAATTGGATTAATGAATTTGGTAATGATTTTGAGTAATAAAAAGTGGAGCGTGACAGCTTTCGAATCAGCGATACACATAGACATATGTAAATATAATGAGAGAAAGTGTAGATGTGGAATTTTTTTTTTTTTTTTGGTTGCGTATCTGCTTTGCTTTCTCCCTCTTCAGTTCAAGAGGCAATAGATGTGTGTTGTCTTCTATCTCTCTAGTCTAGAGAGAGTGCTTTTAAAATCTGCATCAAGATCGTTAGCTATTCTCTATCTAAAAAATGAGTTTGTGTGTTAGAAAAGAGAGTGTTAGTTGTTTGATTAGAAATATAAAACACTGCTCTGCACCTTTCCACTTCAACAAATACAAAAAACAACCCGAGGTTTCCATTTTTTTGTTTTAATTCAATTATTTGTTGTTTGATTACTTTTCTACACAAGGAACCAGTCAATATTGGATTGGTTGTTGTATGAAAGATCTCCTAGAATTTCTCTGTGAAGTCCAGAGAAATTTTTATTTTAAATATTTTAATTTTTAAATATTTTTGAAATATTTATTTGAAATATTTTTTTTATTTTTTAAATTTTAAAAAATTTTGAATTGCCCATATATTTGATTGCTCAATGTAAATCACCTTAGCCCTCATAGCAAATTATTTGGCCAATACTTTAAAAAAAAAAAAAAAAATGAAAAAAAAATTTAATTGTTCTTTAAAAAAAGCAAGAAAAAAATATTTTCTAAAAAAATATTTTTTTAGAAAAATAAAAAATAAAAAAAATATTTTTTAAAAAATAAAAAATATTTGTTTTTTGAAATATATACTTTTTTATTTTTAAAAATCCAATTTTGAAAAAAGTTTAGTTATTAGTTTTGAAATTTTTTTGCTCAAAAGGGTTTTAAATTGATTGTTTGGTTTTGAGTTTTGAAAATTTTTGATTGGAATCATGATTCCAAAATAAAACTAACGCTACCTCATTAATTCTCTATTTCATTAGCATTTCATAATATATAGTGAGATGATTTCCAATTGTTTCATCTTAAAATCAATTGTTTCATATCACTTTTTCTTTTATTTTATTTTAAAAATCAAAGAAGTATGCATATTTTAATAAAGTGACTTAAAATGATTATCTAATCAATTATATACTGAGTCCCAATTCACAGTTCAAAATTTTGGGAAAAAAAAAAAGACTCATTACATATATTTAATTATTTTCCTTATGAATTATTACTTTTACAACGCTTATGTAAGAATTATATTTAATTAGTCATATATCAAAATAACTTATTTTTTATGTACACACCGTGACCTCTTAAATAAAATTTCTGATTTCGCTCCTAATTCTGAAGGAAGGGAATCATAATAATGTTGCTCATTGTTTGGCTAGAATGGCGTTATCCAAGGATTTGAATGAAAGATGTTTTTCTTCTATTTGCTCATTGGTTTTGATGGAGGCTTATTCTCTTTTGTAATTTGGCTTCCAGACCTTAAATGGTCCTAACTTTTATGTCGTCTAAATTGATTATCATGAGTTGGTGTATTTTTGAAATTTCACAAAATAAATTGCAAGAAAATAAAAATATTTGAGATTAAAAACACATATTTATCAATCTAAAAAAAAAAAAATACACATATTTTAGGCTCTAAAATGTAACAAGGTTCATATTTTAGAGATCATGAGTGTATATAGTCCTTTTAATTTTGTTGAGGTTTCGTGTAAAATTTCAAATATATGCTAACTTCTGTTAATTAATTTAAGGGGGACTTACGTATCGATCCTATAGTGACCCCGGTCTTTTCCTTTTGGTTGTTGTATCCGGACCTATGTTCCGTAGATCCCGTTGTTATATAATTGTGGTTGCTGTCCTTTAAATTCCTTATTCTTGAGTTATAGGATTTACTGAGTAGGTTTGTTACAGGTGGGTTGGATTTGGAAACCAAGTGTTGCTGTCCAGAATTTCTGAGTTAGTTGAGTTGAAGATTCAGCTCCAGGAGTTGTTAGATAAGGGCTATATTCGTCCTAGTGTTTCGCCGTGGGGAGCACCTGCCTTCTTTGCTAAAAAGAAAGGTGGTGCTTTGAGACTCTGTATAGATTACCGGAAATTGAATTGGGCTACGGTCAAGAATAAGTACCCAATGCCTCGTAAAGATGATTTGTTTGACCAGTTGAAGGGTTCCCGTTGTTTCTCTAAGATAGACTTGAGATCGGGTTATCATCAGTTGAGAATCAGGGAGGAGGATATTCTGAAGACGGCATTCTGTACACGATATGGCCACTATGAGTTTCTGGTGATGCCATTTGGGCCCACAAATGCACCTACAGTCTTTATGGACTTCATGAACCGGATATTCTAGGAATTCTTGGATCGTTTTCTAGTAGTCTTTGTAGACGATATCCTTATTTATTCACCTTCGGAGGAGGAGAACGAGGAACACTTGAGAGTAGTGCTTGAGTTACTTAGAGCCCGTAAGCTTTATGCTAAGTTTGGGAAATGTGAGTTCTGGCTAGAGGAGGTGAAGTTCTTAGGCCACGTGGTTTTCAGGAAAAGGGTGTCTGTTGATACATCCAAAATTGAGGCAGTGCAAGATTGGGCACAGCCTAAGAGTGTGTTTGAGATCCGCAGTTTTCTGGGATTAGCTGGGTACTACCGGCGGTTTGTGAAAGATTTCTCCAGATTAGCTTCGCCATTGACTAGATTGACTCGGAAGGGAGTCAAATTTGTGTGGAGTGAGACTTGTGAAAAGTCGTTTCAGGAGTTGAAGGTTAGATTGACCACCGCTCCGGTTTTGATCATTCCGGAGAGAGGGCTAGGTTATGCTATTTATTGTGATGCCTCACGAGAGGGTTTGGGTTGTGTGTTGATGCAAGAGGGGAAAGTGGTAGCCTATGGCTCACATCAGTTGAAAATACACGAGAAGAATTACCCTACCCATGACCTAGAGTTAGCAGCTGTGATCTTTGCCTTGAAGATTTGGAGGCATTACCTTTATGGTGAGAGATTCGAGGTATTCTCGGATCATATGAGTCTGAAATATCTGTTTACACAGAAAGACCTGAACTTGAGGCAGAGGAGGTGGATGGAGTTCATTGAGGATTATGACTTCGAGTTGCATTATCATCCGAGGAAAGCCAATGTGGTGGCCGATGCCCTTAGCAGGAAATCTGTTGGCGACATAGCTAGTATAGCCATCCGGGAATGGGAGATGTTAGGTGCACTTGGGGAGTTTGATTTACTTCTGGGCGAATCCGTTGAGGCTGCGGCCTTGTTTTCTGTTATTGCGCAGCCTACACTTGTGACTCCAGTGTTAGAGGCACAGAGAGGTGACCTTGAGGTAGATTCCCTTCGAGAGAAGATCTCCGATGGGAAGGTTGAGAAGGGTTTGACGGTATATCCCGACCAGAGGGTGAGATACCGATACCGTTTGTTTGTGCCGGAGTCTTGTCGAGAGGAAGTACTCCGAGAGTTTCATCATTCACGCCTTGCAGTGCATCCGGGAGGCACTAAGATGTATTGGGATTTAGGTCGCCAGTTTTGGTGGTGGGGTATGAAGAGAGATGTGGCAGCTTTTGTGTCTAAGTGCCTTACTTGTTAACAAGTGAACGCCGAGCATCAGAGGCCAGCGGGTTTGTTACAACCCTTGCCTATTGCTGAGTGGAAGTGGGAGCATGTCACTATGGACTTCGTGGTAGGTCTTCCGAGGACTCAGTGGGGTAGTGATGATATTTGGGTGGTTGTAGACCGGTTGACTAAGTCGGCGCACTTCATTCCTATGCGCGTGAGAGATTCGGTAGAACATCTTGCCAATTTGTACATTCGGGACATAGTGAGATTGCACGGGGTCCTAGTGATGATTGTCTCAGATAGAGATCCTCGTTTTACTGCTAGGTTGTGGCAGAGTTTGCAGAGTGCCTTAGGCACTAAGTTGACCTTTAGCACGGCCTATCATCCTCAGACTGACGGGCAGTCCGAGCGTACTATTCAGATCCTTGAGGATATGCTTCGAGGTTGTGTTCTTGACTTTAATGGGTCGTGGGAGAGGCACTTGCCTTTGGTGGAGTTTGCCTACAACAACAGTTTCCAGTCTAGTATCGGTATGGCATCGTTTGAGGCCTTGTATGGCCGACCGTGTAGATCTCCAGTTTGTTGGACCGAGGTGGGTGATGCACCTTTGTTGGGTCCAGAGTTGGTGAGGGAAACGACGGAGAAAGTTGAGCTTATCCGTAAGAGGCTTGTTACAGCCCAGAGTCGTCAGAAATCCTATGCCGACCGTAGGAGGAGACCTTTGGTATTTGAGGTGGGTGATCATGTCTTTCTGAAAATATCACCTAGGCGGGGATTGATGAGGTTTGGGAAGAGCGGGAAGTTGTCCCCTCGGTTTATTGGTCCTTTTGAGATCCTTGAGAGGATTGGCGAGGCTGCCTATCGTTTAGCTTTGCCGCTACAATTATCCGGAGTTCATGATGTGTTTCATGTAAATATGCTTCGGAAGTATGAGCCGGATCCATCACATGTGTTGGATTGGACCGATTTAGTGGTCGACGAGGATGTCTCGTATGAGGAGAGACCGGTTCGGGTCTTGGATAGGCGGGAACAAGTTTTGCGAGGCAAGACCATCCCTTTGGTAAAGGTTTTATGGAAACATCACGGAGTGGAAGAAGCCACTTGGGAACGTGAACTGGAAGTCCGCGAGAAATATCCGGACATGTTTATTGATATGTAATCTTGTATTTAGATTTTGTAATATTGTTGGACTTAAGAGCTTTATATATGTCTTAAGTTGTAAAACATAGAGAATGTTTTGGTTTAATGGAATTATGTCTTGAAACTTGCCTCATAATGGAAGTTTAGCAAAACCTTGAATATGTTGAATATATTGTGCAATTGGCGTTATATCATGAAGTTGAATGTGATATGGAAATAAGAATCATGTTTATAAAAACTGTTGAAATTAAAAGGAAAATGCATAATATTGATGCAGGTTGAAATATATGTTGCTTTCTATATATTGTGAGATGCCTCTTGATAAAAGATGAAATGACCGGTATTGGGTCAAGTTGTTTATTATTGAATTGTCATATTGTTGGGATTTGAGAAAAAAACCTGTTTTCGAAAATTTATGCTTAATTTCGGGGACGAAATTCTTTAAGGGGGGGAGGTTATAGCGACCCCGGTCTTTTCCTTTTGGTTGTTGTATCCGGACCTATGTTCCGTAGATCCCGTTGTTATATAATTGTGGTTGCTGTCCTTTAAATTCCTTATTCTTGAGTTATAGGATTTACTGGGTAGGTTTGTTACAGGTGGGTTGGGTTTGGAAACCAAGTGTTGCTGTCCAGAATTTCGGGCCTTCGCTCGAGCGAGGGTTTTGTCGCTCGAGCGAGAGTAGTATTTTGTGTCTGGTGGATCGAGCCAGGATATCTTCGCTCGAGCGTGAGATTGCGTCTAGTATAGACTTGAGAGCTGTGTTTCTTGGCTCGAGCGAGCTTTCCTTCGCTCGAGCGAGTCATTCTTGTGTCTGGTCGCTCGAGTGACCAATCCTTCGCTCGAGCGAGCCTGTCAGGTTTAAATAGGCAGCATCGGTTTTTAAAACACTTTTTCACCCTCTTTTTTATTCCAGAACCCTAGGTACGACTTTTCTCTCCCTCCACTCACCTTCTCTCTTAGGTATCATCTCTTTTTAGGGTGTTTCTACCCTAGGTGCTTTATTAAAAAGATAGAGTGAGTCGAGGGCTTCCTTTTAATCTGAACAATCTTGGGTTTAGAGCACTTTGGATTTTCGTCATCTTCTCCATTCGGGTTACTTACATCGAGGTAGGGATTTCCTACTCCATATTATAAGTTTTGGTATTTTGATGTGTTGGGGGTTAATTGGTAATTTTGGGAAAAACCCTAATTGTTTTAATAAATTAATTTGTATAATTAATTTAAGGGAAAATTGGGGAATTTAGTTAAATTCATGGAATTGGACAATTATAAGTTTAAATGGTGTAGTTGGATAATTTTAATCACTCACCTACCGAATTTTTGAGATTATAATTGTTGATATGTTTATTTCTTGTCTAGAAATAATTGTTTTGGGCTATCGGTGGAGGATAGTCGTGATTGTTGTAGACATTGCATGTGGATTAGGGAAAATTGAAACTAGTCACTTTGGTTAAGTCATAAATGTTGACTATTGAATTAATACAGAAAATACGTGTATTGATTAAGCATTGCATATGCATATTGTTTGGGAGGAAATAGGGGATGTACTCCACGGTTTAGGGGAAGATAGGGGATGGACCTCTAAACTAGATTTTGTTTGGGAGGACATAGGGGATGGACTCCATTAGCATCACTATTATGTGTGCTTATTGATTTATAGAAATGTTTCTATATGTTGTTGCTACAGCACTAAAATGTGTATCAAATGAGAAGTATGAAGTGTTTTAATATGAGCCTTAGTCTCATTTATTTGTTGACATTAGAAGTAATGTTAATGTGATGTGTAATTCACTGTTATAGTTTGGCCAAGTTCTGAGCCATATTGTTAAAAATGAAAAGTTGAATAAATAATGGAAAGTGAAACTGATATTTGAGTTAACCATCTATTGAATGCTATTGCTTTCTTCAATGCTTATATTTGGTTTAGTATATTTCTACTGGGCTGTGGCTCACCCTACATGGGAACATCATTTTCTGGTTCAGGTGATGGGCTACCTCCAAGAACTTAGCTTGGAAGGATATGGAGCTGAAGACTCTGTTTAGATTAGGCATTTGTTTTGTTAATTGCTTTATTTGGTATTACATGTAAACACTCAGGCCAAGGGCTTTATTTGTAGTTGAGCTAGTACTCACATTTTTGTGCCCAAGTATTAAGCTTGGAAAGATGTAAGCCCATAGGGCATTTATTTTGATGTTACATGTAATGTCTTTCAATAATGATACTCTGATAGACGAATGATAATTTGGTTTTCTTTTATCAATGCATGTTAATGGTATATATTATGGGTTAAATTATGAGGGCGTTACAGATCCTAATATGTGGATTTATTGTCCAATAATCAATGGCATTTTTCATCAAATACTATTAAAAATGTCACTAATTTTTAATTTGGTAAATTATAAATACACCTCCGGAGATTTGATTAAAATACGAATCGTTCCCTATGGCTCTAGAAATTACATTACATCCCCTGATGTTTCTAATTTCATAACAAATCCCCTCTTTTATTAATAAATCATCAAGTTAATTAACAGTTTTTAATGATGTTAGAATTATGTTTCAATTAATAATTTAGGTAATTTTATTATTGTATACGAGAAGAATTATGATTTTTATTTTTTTTAGTTAATTATGTTAAATAAAAAATTTTAATAAGAGATATTTGTAATTTTTCAAACCACAGAGGGCAATTTGTACTTTAAGGAAACCTCAGGGGTGTATTTGTAATTTACCCAAAAAAATCGTCTAAAAAAAGTCACTAATTTTTAACTTGCAGCGATAATTTGAAAAATTCATCACAGAAAATGTCACTAATTATTAGTTTTAACTACAATTTATAAAAATTGTGACAAAAAAGTAACTAATTATCAATTTTTAGTGACATGCAAAAAAACGTCACAAAAAAATATTTTTAGCAACGATTTTATTAAAACTTATTTTCAATAAAACTTAATGGGAATTAAGTCCAATTATTAGGACCTATTGATAGTTTACCCTTTAATATTTAAACAGGGTGAAAACTAAGGACCCTTTAAACTTCCATTTTGTAGTTTGGGAAATCAAATTGACAAAATTTAAAAAAAATAAATTAAGAACTCAAGTGCAATATGCATGCTTTGACTACCATTTAATCAATACTCGTAAGGAAATCATTCATAGCCAATCCACTTATTTATGCCATATTAAAGTTTAACAAAGAGTGGATTCATGAGTTTTCTCTTTATTCTCTGGTTGTCAAGCCACCAAAATTGAGCTTGAAGATTGTCCACAACCTTCTTGTCCACTTGGAATGCCTTGGCAAGAACATCATCATAAATCTTTGGATTTCACCCAAACATCACATTAGCAACGATAATAACACCGTGGTTTTGGCTACGCAGGCCAGAAAGAGCTACTGCATTAGATTTTCCCTCATTAAACTGGAAGTGAATGAGACTCTCTGGGAACACAAAAGCATCTCCTGGATACAATACCTTTGTGAAGAGATTGTTGCCAAGGTTGGATATTACAAAACCAACGTAAAGAGTACCCTCTAAGACCATGAGGATCTCAGTTGCACGAGGGTGCATGTGGGTTGGTTGAGGCCATGAGGTGTGAAGTTGATGCGTGCTAAGGAGATGCCAAGAGTATTGAGACCAAGTATTTGCATGACGTTTACAGGAGTGACCATTGATCCGACTAGATTGGAGGGAGGAAGCTGGAGAAGAAAAAGTCATTAGCTGTGGTGAGCTTAGGGTCATTGCAGAATTTCCCATTTACGAACACTACATGCAAAGAAATAATAATAGGTGAAAGAATGTCATCACAATATTAGGTGAAAGAATATCATCACAATATTAGGCTAACTACAATTTTCATCTTCAAATTCTACCTTTTGTGTCATTTTAGTTTCCAACATTTAGAGTTATAAAACAAACTGAGTTACTCGAGTTTGACTTGTTGAAAACTCATTCGATATCGATTTGTTATGTAAACAAATCAAATTTAAATACATTTTAAAAGTCATTAAGTTTTTAAGTTAACCTTAAACATCCTAATACTTGATTAAATAAACTAATATATATGTTATAAAAACCAAACTAGTCAAACTCGACTTGTTATCTGTTTGATTAAAACTCATTTAAAATTCACTGAAAAGGTAAACAAACAAAACTTGAACGTATTTTGAAACTTCTTGAATTTTTAATTTGAACTTAAACAACCTAATACTTGTCTTGTCTCGTTTCATTTATAGCCTACCAACAATTTAATTGTGTCAATTTCAACTGAAAGTATTTAAGAGTTTTAAAGTGGTTGACATGGCTAATACCATCAATATTCATCATTAGAATCAGGAGTACTTTTTGAACAAAAACAATACACCTAAAAAAACACATCCATTTACAAATTGACAAAAAAAAAAAAAAAATGTTAGGGATAAAAAATGAACCAAATGCATATTTTAGAAAACAAAATTTATAATTAATCCTTTTTTAATTTGTGCTGTGGTGTAATTTTTTGTCCCAAAAATGCTTATAATTTTGATAGTGAATATTGGGGGAGCGGGGTCACTGTTGTGCCCCCTTCTTGTTGTGTTCTGCTAAGCCGTGAAACGGCATAGTTTTACCCTATTTTTATTTTTTATTTTTTATGTTCTCACTATGAATTAAATCTAAATCCTAAACCCTAAACTCTAAAATAAAAAAAAATAAGTTTTAAGAATTAAACTCTGAACCCTAAACCCTAAACCCTAAAATAAAAAAAATTAAATTTTAAAAATTAAACCCTAAATCCTAAAATTAAAAAAAATAAATTTTAAGAATTAAACCCTAAACCCTAAAATGAAAAAAAAAATAAAGAATTAAACCCTAAACCCTAAACCCTAAAATAAAAAAAATAAAAACAAATTTTAAGAATTAAACTCTAAACCATAAAATAAAAAAATAAATTTTAAGAATTAAACCTAAACCCTAAACCCTAAACCCTAAAAAAAAATTAAAAATTAAAAATTAAACCCTAAATCCTAAAATAAAAAAAAAAACAAATTCTAAGAATTAAACCCTAAACCATAAAATAAAAAAATAAAAAAAATTCAAGAATTAAACCCTAAACCCTAAAATTTAAAAAAAAAAATATATCCCTAAACTCTAAAATAAAAAAATAAATTTGAAGAAAACTCTAAACTCTAAAACAAAAATAAAAAAAATTAAGAAAAAAAAAAGAAAAAAAAGAAGAAGATGAAACACTGTGAGAAGAAGAAGAAGAAGAAGAAGAAGAAGAAGAAGATGTGAAACTGTGCCATTTCACAGCACAACATGAACACAGCAGGGAGGGGGCACAACAGTGACCCTGCTCCCCTATTAAATGATGTGAGCAGTAATATCATTATAAATTGTCTGGATGAATAGAGAACCATATCTATGAATTGGTTTGAATAATGAAAGTGAAAAGGGTTGTTATATATATATATATATATCTGTGAATGTGGATTGGTTATGAAAGAGATGTACGCCTATTTATATGAGTTAAACATTTATCAAATGCCAATGTTTTAGTTATCGCTCATATTATGTTTAGCATATCTCTACTGGGCGTTGGTTCACCCTATATGGGACATCATTTTCAGGTGCAGGTGATATGCATCCTCCAAGGTCTTAGCTTGGATGGTTTTGGGAGTTGAAGACTCTTTTGGTCATTTTTGTTATTTTTGGTGTTACATGTAAATTCAAGCCAAGGGCTTAATGTGTTTAGAGTTAGTATTCTCTTTTTTGTAACCAAGTGCTGGCTTGGAAAGTTGTAAGCCCGTGGGGCATTCACTTTTGTTGTCAACATGTAATACTTTTGTAATGAATACTCTGATAAATGGAAATATGTTTTATTCTCTTATGTCTATGGATGCAATGAATGTTGGGTTTTATATGTATTATCTTAAGGCCGTTACAACTTGGTATTAGAGCGTACCGGGTTTAAATACTTTGGGTACGTGGGAAATGGTTAGTACCACAATGGGTTTGTCTCGCTTGTTAGACACTTAGATGTAATGTTATGTACTTATGTGATAACATGCTTATGTGACTATATGGGTATGAGATTTAATTTCTAGGATGTTGATTGGATCCTTGGGTTTCTAGGAGTCCTATTAGAAAAGCACTTGATCAATGTTGTTTCTAACTGGAACTCTAGCAACGCCACGGGACTGTCATTATTCGGAAATGAAATTCGTAAGTGTTTATGTGATTATGTACTTACGTGGAGTGAATTACAGTTGTCCATTGCATTAAGACGTGAGTGATATAGCTTCGGCACATTTGTGAATATGCTAATGTCTTCGTCGCTTTTATTAGGATGTCAGGACGAGGACGTGGTGGTAGGCATGGTAGGCCTAGGAGGCATGAGATGCCTACACCGGATTAGATTCCGACGCAGCAAGAGGGTGTTGGTCAGGCCAATGTGGCCGAGCCAGTATGTCAGCAAGCCATGGGCGCCTTAGCCTGCGAGATGGTAGGAGCATTGAGGGAATCCACAGGCATTCTTAGAGCTGAGAATCAAGCCTAGGATCATGTAGCTGAAGCAGGGCCGTCTTTTTTGAAGAGGGAGTTTTTTCGGTCGAATCCAGACGAGTTCTTGGGTGACCCAAAAGAGCCACTGAAGGCTGATGAGTGGCTTGAGCAGATGATGAAGACGTTTGAGATGCTAGGCATCAAAGATGGAGCCTTGAGGGTGACCTTGGCGTCCTTCCAACTGAAGGGAGACGTAGGTCAGTGGTAGAAGTTTGCTCGAGGTCATATTAGTGGGACTTGGGAGGCTTTCGTTGATGCCTTCAAGGAAAATTTTTTGCCTCCCGCTATTAGAGAGAAGTTGAGGGATCAGTTCTGTCAACTCAATGTAGACACCCCATTTTTGACCAGCCTTAAGACTTGGGCACTTTATTTTGACCACCCTCACCAGAAAAATCAAATTGAAATTTTAATCTGAAACCTCTCCCATTTTGGCCAAATTAAAATATTTTTATTTTATAAATTTGTAGTATTGTATAATTTTATATAATTTTGTGTGTTCATACATAATTGTAGATGTTTGGTATAAATAATACATTTTTGATATTTGATAAAAAGAAAAGGACAAAAAAAATAGAAAAGAAAAGATTAAAAAAAAAGGGGGGGTGGTCATTATGATTATGGTTTGTTTTGGATGGGATAATGATAATAAAAAAAAACAAAAACAAAAAGAAATGGTGTATCGTGAGTGGGGCTTTGGAGAATATCATTCTGATGAATAAAGGAGCGATGGAGGCCATTTTTAAAAAGAGAAAGGAGCAGGTGAAGAAGATAGAAAAAAAAGAGGAGCAGGTGAGAGTGAGTGGGGGAATAAAAAAAGAAAAGAAAAAAGAGAGATAAGAGAAAGGAGTGAGT
The DNA here is from genome assembly GCA_025200525.1 of Camellia lanceoleosa. Taxonomy (NCBI): domain Eukaryota; kingdom Viridiplantae; phylum Streptophyta; class Magnoliopsida; order Ericales; family Theaceae; genus Camellia; species Camellia lanceoleosa. Next base: position 15,763,617 of record CM045758.1, read on the forward strand.
GGGGAGGTTGGTTTAATAATCATATCTCCCTCTCAAATAGAGGGTTGGGGGGATAGATGGCAAAGGGGGGGAAAAGCCATAGCTGCTAACACCATACACACGGGCTCTCTCTCTCTCTAGAAGAGGAGACCCACCACCACGGGTAGAGAGAAGGAGGAGAATACACAACACACTCACCCACCTCTCTCTCACTCACGGGATGCACACACCAGCACCACACGATCTATACAGAGCACACACCCAGCACACAGGACACCCACATACAGAGCACACACCCAGCACACCACTCAACACCACTCACACGGCACCATGCATACACACTGCACACACGCTCACGGCATACACACACGTACGCAGCTCACACACTCATCACCCACACACCCAGCACCTCCCACACACACACCCACGGGATAGAGAGACAACACACACACTGACTCTCCTCTCTCACACACCCATGCATGACACACACACACACACACACACCTCTCTCTCACACACCCATGCATGACACACACACCCACCTCTCTCTCACACACCCATGCATGACACACACACCCACCACTCTCAACACACACAGGAAAACACAGAGACACACACGAGTTGATCTCTCTCTCTCTCTCTCTCTAGGACACACCACGCACGGGTTGATCTCTCTCTCTCGGTAGTTTGGGTTTGAAAAATGTAAAGAGAAACCCATCAACACCATACAACTCACTCTCTCGAGTTTGGGGAGGAGGAACATGATCTGAGGGGCTGCACTATCTCTCTCACTCTCTCTCTCGGGTTGGAGAAGAGAAAGAGGAGCTGCTGGCTTACACACAACAGACCAACTTTTCTCTCTCTCGCTCACATGAGCTAGCTCTGAGACGGACACACATACACTTGCTCTCTGGCTGTAACTCATTTTTAACAAGTTTGTTTTTCTCTCTCTTTGTGTAGAGAGTGTGTTAAGATAAGATAGGAGTGCGATGGGGATCACAGCTGTGATTGTTCTACCTCTGGGTCTCATCTTTCTTCTCCCCGGCATCCTCCTCAACTTCATTCAGATTCGGAAACTTTTCAATTAATGGGCAGAGAGCACGCACTTGTCATTGCAATCACAGATGCGACGTTTACTAGCTTGTCGGATGGGTCTTAGCTCAACGTGTAGGTTGTCTTGGTACAAAGTCAGTTAAACACGTGGTTGATCGAGAAAGTGTACAGACCATTGTGGAGCACAAACCGTTGGCTAGTTTGCTGCAACAAGTGAGGTGGTTTCTTATAAAAAAATATATTGGTGCTGGGCATTCACCAATATTTTGGGCAATGGTCAAATGTGAAATGGGATAGTGGGCTGTCCATGGACAACCTGTTTTATTCAATCAGCTAAATTGTTTTGCTAAGTGGGCCACGGTTTCTTCAAGTGTAGCTAACATAGTGAAGGTGGGCCTTCCATTGAAGATGAGTTTACATGGGCTGGATTAGATTGAAGATACGTGGATTTTTGCTAATTGCTGAGTGGCCGGGGTTTGAAAAGCTTTTCTTTTTATTTTGAGTGTTTGTGAGGATTTTATTTTATTTTTCTCTCCTTCGGATATGTAATAATTCAAAGTGTTGTAATAATTCTCCCACCCTACTTGTTTCAATCCCATTCTTTAATCGCTTTCCTTAACTATACATATGTATATATCTGACATGCCATGCATATCCATGCTTTACATCCATGTTCCATGCATTAAGATTTGGCTAAATTTGCATCTTTATGCTTTAATTGATTATCCTATGTTTTGTGCGCTATTGCATGTTTTGCAATGTTTCACATGCCATATTTTAGAAGCCGAATCTTTAGTGCATCTCATGAGTGAATTGCATTAGGATTTTGTATATAAGATCATGCATATTTTACTAACTTTGTTTTGTAGCTGTTCGAGGGACGTTGGTCAATCTGTGAGTTTTTATGCTTTAGCATCCCATTTGTGTGTGTTTTTCTTACTATGTTTAGGATCCTACCATGAGGCTAATTGCTTAACTGATATAACTGTATGAATGCCTATGGATAAAGGCTTGTTGCTTGAATTAGAATAATTCGATGAATATACTTTTAAGCCCACTTTGTCAAGTGGCAAATTCAAACTCCTTTTCGAAAAACAAACATGAAGTTGAATTGTTCCAATTTGAGCAAACTAGTCTATACTTGTATGCTTCACATAGTAAATTTTAGGATTTACTAAAATAATCAGAACATGAACATATAAAGAAAATAAAAGTCATATCATGGTTTAGTAGAGGCCGATCTTTGGATCGGGTGAGCGGGGGTGCTCATTATTGACCTTCCCCTCTCATACCTAAGGTTCTGAGCCAAGCATCCTTGGTTACGACGAATAGTGGCCTTGGCACCAAGTCATGGGTTTCCTAATTTCCCCAAAATATTAGGTGCCGACTCTTAAATCTGATGACGCAGTCCATTTTTGACAAAATTGCAATAAAATGGATTTTCAATAAAAGTTACCAAATCTGGATTCTCATCTATGTTTCATATTGCACTCGTGAGACTTGAGATCAAAGAGATCTCGGGAGTCCAAACTATTTAACGCGCGCGGGTACCCCTCGGGCATGTTACACTCAAGCAGCTGAATACCCTAGTGGCCGAGTTTGAGGCCGCATTTACTAGTTTATCGAGGTTTGCACCTGAGCTAGTGGCGTCTGAGGAACATCGTTGTCGTGAGTTCGAAAAGAAATTAAGGACCGAGCTTAAGCTTAGAGTTGCAGGGTCCATGACTCGGGAGTATGGGCACCTTGTGGATGCTACAGCCCATCTTGAGATTATTATGCATGAGGAGGAGGAGAGGATAAGGGGCTTCAAGAGGAGTCAGGATGGTCAGGGGGATGGTAGGAGGCAGAGGGGTTCTAACCCTCAGCAGTCCTAAGGTGCATTTGCGAGATCTACCTTTCTAGTGCCGAGTCACGGGCTCGGAGAGGCAACAGGAGACTTACCTATTACAAATGTGGCTACTGGGCCACAAGTCTCAACTTACTGCTGAGAGGAGAGGAGCGCAGAGAGCAGCTTCATCTTCGACTCGTCCTCAGAGCCAAAGTCAGGGCAGAGGCCAGCGACTCTCTTGTTACCAGTGTGGTCAGGCGGGGCACCTGAAGAGGTTTTGCTCGTAGTTAAGTGGCACATCGGGTGCGTTTGGGTTGAGGCAAACGCAGAGTTTTCAGCCAACACAATCAGTTCAAGCCTCGAGGTCCAATTAGGGAGCCTCTTCGGCTCAGTCTGTGCAGCAATCTTTTGCTCCAAGAGGTGAGTAGGTAGATCAGAGGCCTTCAAGGCGCGTGTATGCTATTACAGCGCAGGATCTTATACCGGCTCCATCTGTTGTGAGAGGTACCTTTCTATTTTGTAACTCGGTTGCTAATGTGTTGATTGATACGGGTGCATCCCATTCTTTTATATCTGCTGCATTTGCTTCTGTTTTGGGTTTGGAGTTGGCTTAGTTAGCATCTCCTATTTTTGTTGTATCACCTGTTGGGGGTGAGTTGATTTTGAAACAAGGGTGTAGAGGTCGCGATATAGAGGTCGCTGACCACCGGCTTCCATTTTCTTTTGTAGTAATGGTTATGACGGGTTTTGATGTGATTTTGGGTATGGACTGGTTATCGTCATACCAGGCTGTTATTGATTGCTATCGCCAGAGGGTTACTGTATGTACCTTGAGCGGGGATTGTTTTCGTTTCATGGGGGATCGGGTTGGTAGTGTTTTGCCACCAATGTATGATCCGCGAGGGCGGAGCGAGCTTAGTTGCCTTCTCGCTAGTTGTATGAGTAGTGAGTGTGATGAGATCCAAGCTGAGTGGCTGAGGGTGGTTTGTGAGTATTCGGATGTTTTTCCCGAGGATCTTATTAGTTTACCACCCCATCGAGAGATCGAGTTCTCTATTGATATAGTGCCTGGCACAACACCGATTTTTATGGCACCGTATCGTTTTGCCCCAGCCGAATTGAGTGAGTTGAAGATTTAACTCCAGGACTTGCTAGATAAGGGCTTTATCCACCCTAGTGCTTCGCCGTAGGGAGCACCGGCTCTCTTTGCTAAAAAGAAAGATGGGGCTTTGAGACTTTGTATTGATTACCGGAAATTGAATCGGGCTACGGTTAAGAACAAGTACCCCATGCCCCGTATAGATGATTTGTTTGACCAGTTGAAAGGGTCCCGTTGTTTCTCTAAGATAGATTTGAGATCAGGTTACCATCAGTTGAGGGTCAGAGAGTAGGACATCCCGAAGACGGCATTCCGTACGCAATATGGCCATTATGAGTTTTTGGTGATGCCTTTTGGGCTCACCAATGCACCAGCAGTGTTTATGGACTTGATGAACCAGATTTTCTGGGAATTCTTAGATCGTTTTGTGGTTGTCTTCGTAGACAACATTCTGATTTATTCACCATTTGAGGAGGAGCACGAGGAACACTTGAGAGTGGTGCTTGAGTTGCTTAGAGCCCATCAACTGTATGCTAAGTTTGGGAAGTGTGAGTTTTGGCTAAGAGAGGTTAAGTTCTTAGGCCATGTAGTCTCCGGGGAAGGGGTGTCAGTTGATACATCCAAGATAGAGGCAGTGTAAGATTGGGCACAGCCTAAGAGTGTTTTTGAGATCCGCAATTTTCTGGGATTGGCCAGTTATTACCGTCGGTTTGTGAAAGATTTCTCCTGGCTAGCTTCGCCATTGACTAGATTGACGTGGAAAGGGGTCAAGTTTGTATGGAGTGAGACTTATGAAAAGTTGTTCCAAGAGCTTAAAATTAGACTTACCACCGCTCCAGTTTTGATTATTCCGGAGAGGGGTTTGGGTTATGCAGTGTATTGTGATGCTTAACGAGAGGGTTTGGGTTGTGTGTTGATGCAAAAGGGGAAAGTGGTAGCCTATGGCTCACGACAGTTGAAAACACATGAGAGGAATTACCCTACACATGACCTAAAGTTAGCAGCTGTGATTTTTGCCTTAAAGATTTGGAGGCACTACCTGTATGGTGAGAAGTTTGAGGTGTTCTCGGATCATAAGAGTCTGAATTATCTGTTTACACAGAAAGACTTGAATTTGAGGCAGAGACGGTTGTAGACATCCCCGAACGTCCCGGGAGGGAAATCCCGTTTTGTTCGTATGTGGGTCTACTACAGTTCGGGACTCAATTTGTCACGGTTCTTAATCTGAACCAAAGAGTCCAAATCCGGCAAATCGTTTTGTTTTTTAAACAGATTTTTTGTAAAGAAGTGCCAAACATGGACTGCTTTGACAGATACAGAGTCACCACCTAAATATTTTTTAATGGGGGAATTTAGGAAACCCTGACTCGGTGCCAAAGGCCATGTGTCCGTCATCACCAAAGTTGCCTCGGCTCGGGAACTTGGGTACGATTGGGGAAGGTCAGCTATGAGCACCCCCTCTCGCCCGATCCGAAGATCGGCCTCTACTAACCGTGATATCTTGTTTTGAAAACATTATGCGTTCCTATTCCAGTTATTAGCCTAGATTTACTACGTGATGCGCATAGCAAACAAGTATAGATCGAATCGCCTAAATTGGAACAAAACATTTCATGTTTGTCTGTTTAAAAATGGTTTGATGGTGCTACCCGCAAGTAGGCTAAGACATAAGTTTTGCCACCCTCAAGTGGGCTTAGAAAATATGGTTTTGCCACTTTCAAGTGGGCTTAAAACTCACATTCAATGCATTATTCCAATTTAAGTAACTCAACCTCCATCCACAGGCATTCAAGCAGTTATATCACATAAGCAGCTAGCCTCATGGTAATCATGCTATCATGGAAACACTCACACTCATACAAGGATGCTAAAACATAAATGCTTACCGAGTACTCCAAGCCAAAACAGAAACTAGTTAGTAATCATATGCATGATCCTAGTTCATGTTGAGATGGCTAATGCAATACACGCAAGATGCAACTACAATAGGCTCGGCTAATCTAAGAATGGCATGTGAGATGCTACAAATAACACGTATTCAATTTGGAATTTGAAATACAATGCAGTTAGCATAATGCGCCGAGCCCAGTGCATGCAAGACAAATGAATGAATGCACGCATGCATAGCATGTTAATTTAAATATGCCCTAACACTAACCATCAAAAGCAGGTAAGTAAAAGGGAGAAAGAAATGGGGGTTGGAAGACATGCACACACGCACCCACACTTATTACAAATTCGCCCTCGCTCGGAGGGACCGAAAGAATAATACAATTAATTAACCTACAAGCTAATTAAATATTACAGACCAATTAAACTAGTTAAGCTAATTAACTAATCTAATAAAGCAGTAAACAGCCTCGGGAAGAGGGCCCAATGCAATGCGTGCTCGGCTCCGCTCGGAAAGCCACTGCCATGCACAAGTTGCCTCTGTTTTCCCTGCTCTGCTCCTCTGAAAATTGCACAACTCCTAAGGTATGCTCCATGGACACTGGGGAACACCACCGGCTGAGAAGAATGGCCACCGGCCATGGGGAATGCTCACCGGCCACTGATTAAGCTATCGGCCACTGATGGATGGCCGGTCGGCACTGCAGATGGCCGGCCGGCCAAAGCTTCCTGCAGAATCCTGTTTTGACAGCGGCAGAGGGCAAAACAAGGCATGGCAATGCATTTCAAGCAATGTATGTGTAATAGCCCGACCCTCGTACATGACTTTGGTATCTTTTCAGCCCTCTATTCTGTGTTTGTGAATGTCTATGATCGAATTCTATGTGACATTTCTTTGAATTAAATGGAACTTAGAGGAAATGATCTGTTGAGTAAGAACATTATCTGTTACACTAGAGTTCTTTAAATTTCAAATTGGATGCCTTAGAGACTTAATTTTCAGAAATTAATTTGATATTTGAAATCTGCATGATTTTTAAGCTCTAACGGGGCATTCTGTGAAAATTCAATTTAGGATGCTTAAACGATTGAATTTCGTCTTATTGTAAACATAAATATCTAAGTCTTATATATCTATCAAAATCTCTTTAGATATGTTGACTTAAAATCATCTCTTGGATGTAAAGAAACACAAAGGGGGGAGAAAAACGTGGGTGAGAGAGAGAGAGAAGCCATTAAAGGGGAAAATTTGGGGAGAAATTGTGAAGAATTGTTTGGATTGGACTTAAGGTATGGACATTTCTTGATCTAGTCTCACTTCCTCTTGGAATTCTTCCTTGTTTTGGAAAGTTAAGGTAGATGTTGAACATCTTATGTGATAATTTGTGTTTTAGGACCAAATACGTTAATTCCTTGCTATTTTATGAAAATATTCCACCATGAGTTTGAATTAGAAGCTTGAGTAGCTTTATGTGTGTGTATGTAATGTATGAAGTAAGTTATGAGTGAGTTATGGAAATTAAGTGATGATTGACCTCAATTTGGTGATATATATAGAATAATTGTGTGTCTAAATGATTTTGGAACTATGGTAATCCTTGATTATGCTTGGAATTGAGAGATTGAAGTTAGAATGCCAAGGTAGAACTCAAAGGAGGAAAACAGGGTTTCAGAATTCGTCTGGTCCACTCGAGCGTAGGATAGCCCGCTCGAGCGGGAAAATCACTCTCTCAGCAAGTTTTGCAAAATTATACTGTCCGCTCGATCGCAGAAATCACTCTCTCAGCATTTGTGGCGGAATTATACTGTCCGCTCAAGCGGCCAAAGTGGCGCTCGAGCGGAGGACTGATTCTCAGAAAAACTCTGTGTTGCTCTATTTTACGTGCTATACCCTCTGGTCTTGTCGAATAATTGTTTTGATGACTCTGAGATGATTATAAATTCATATGAGTAAAAAGAAACTAACATTTAATGATGATTGTGTGCAGGGCACACTTCTGAAGGCACTAGCACGCCAACACATCGCTGTGAGTAATAGTGCAAAGAACATGTATTCATTTATTGTTAAATATCAATTAAGTTCTATTTCTGTCTGTTTTCTATATCTTCCTACCTTGTCTGAGCTTAATTAACATGTGATGTGAATAAAAGGTAAATGTGGAAAGAATTGTGAACGCATTTAGAGTAACATTCTGGGCCGAGAGCCAACTTGTGATATTGAGTAACATTCTGAGTAACATTTTGGGCCGAGAGCCAACTTGTGATATTGAGTAACATTCTGAGTAACATTCTGGGCCAAGGGCCAACTTGTAATATCGAGTAACATTCTGGGTACCATTCTGGGCCGAGGGCCATTTGTGACATTTCGTAACAATTTGTGTAACACTCTAAGTCATGGGCCATTCTGTAGCATTAAATTGAGTTGCATACACTTGAATAAGAGTTATGATTTCAATTTATTGGTACTATTATTCACTGAGCTTCGCTCACCCCTCATATTGTCTGTTTCTGTAGGTCAACCCGGGAAGCAGTCTTAGCTCCTGAAGCTCATTCCTTTTGTCAACCCTTATGGTCAGGCACATAAGAAGACTTGCCCTATTTTTGTATACCTTTGTCAAGTTTGGCTTGTAATCTAAACACCTATTTTGGGTTGTCTGTACTTATTATTTTTGGTTGTACGCCCTAAGGCAAGGGTTACATGTATATACGTAACCAGTACATAATTGGTTAGTGCTGTATGTGATATTCTGCTTGATGTGCATGATCCTGGCATGTTATAGTAGCTCAATGGAAGTTTGGTTTTTGCTCATTTGTACATTATGCTTCCGTTCAGGCCCCTATGTATATTATTATATCAGGTTTATCACATGTTTCTACATGGGTCATGCCCGGACTTTTAGGGGCAGGTTCGGGCTGTGACAGTATGCACCAACCACACTCCTTTATCATGTTATGGACTCAAGGGAGCATGGCTTTCGACCCTTGGGCCATCAATCACACATTTCAATGCATTATGGCCCAAGAGCCAAGTGTGCAACTTTAATATCAAATGAAATGCACACACAAAACACATCAAAGGCCCCAACCTCTATCATGCTTGATCAAGAGGGAAGGGATGCATGCACAATGTAATGCAACCTAAGCATGCAGGCTAAGTATGCAACATGAACATGCAAATGAGCAATGTATACCAGGCACGCAACCTAAATATGTAAGCAAACATGGCATGCAACAACATGTGATGAGGGACTTAAACTAACATGGATAGCTCGCAAGCATGCCAAAATCAGTGGCCATGTGATGAAAATGAGGCAACCAAGATGCATGCAAACATACACAATGCAATGGCCCCGAGTCTAAGGCACAAAACACAACTCCACAAAGGCATTGAAAGGATGAATTATGGCATACAATGGCATATGTTCCAGCACTAAAGTATGATGCTCAATGGTCCCGAAGCATGCAAATATGCCACCCAATGCACGAAATAGCCCCCGAAACTCAAAACTAGGCACATGTATTGAACTATAACCATGCAAAGCAAGCATTATTTGACCATGAAGCACAAAGACAGAACCAAGGCAGTCCCAAAATATGCACAATACTAGTTTAAAGCATGGCCAAAAAGTGCTAACATGTAGGGCTAACACAATATGAAAGATTGGCTAGTAAACATGGTTTACATGGCATGTATATAAAGCGTATGAGAACTCATTAAACCAGCCAAAAACAGTGAATAAAACATATCAAAATATGCCTAAATAATCATTGAAATGCAGCCAATGCATGCAAAAATGATGAGCTCCTTTAGAGGGCCATACAAGGGGTTATTAAGCACATATAAGGTAGACATGTAACATGGAAAAACCACCTCTGGAAATAGATTATGACAGGCCTAAACCTCACTAAATTGGCCCTGAAATCAGTCTCGAAAACATGCAAAGAAAGGCCTCTTTGGAAGGCCTTGAATGGGACTTCTCTACACATGCAACATAGACATAAAATATGGCCAAAAGGGCCTCGGACAGAGCCAAGGAAGATCTCAAAACTCACATAATAGGGCCTGGAAAGTGACTTCAAAGCATGCAAGATGTAGTCTCTTTTGAAGGCCAATAAGGCCAACAAACAAATCAAGGAGAGAGGGGGTCACCCCCCTCTAATTTGGGCTCTCAAAACAACATTTAAGCCACTAAAAATCCATTGTATTTTAGTGGCTAAGAGGCCAAACCAAGCATGCAACAAAAGCTTAGATGCAAGGCTCAAAACAAAAGGCAATCAAGCATACAAGGGAGCATATGACCTCAAACAGAAAAATTCCCTTAAACAAACATCAAGAGAGGCTCAAAATAAGACTTTTTCCAGTTTATATCAAATCTCGAAAATGTTCACAAGTAAGGCTAAAATAGGATGCAAAAATAGCCCTAAAAGAGAGATTGAACAAACAAGGAAGTAGATGACTTCAAACAGCAAAGTGTCCTTAATCAAAGTTGAAGAGAGGCTCAAAATAAGACACTTTACAGTTTGGGTCAGAGCCCATAAATGCTTTTAAACAAGGCTAAAGTTTGGAGCAAAATAAAGCCACAAAGAGAGAAATAGGGGCTTACCCTTGTAGAGCTGACCCTCAGCAGCTTCTAGACCAAGATTATGAACCTTCAACCTCTGCAAATCAGTCCCAAGGAACTTGGATGGATGGTGGAGGTGTTGTGCTAGGAGGTGTAGTGTAAATGGCCAAGAATAAGACCCTTTTGGACCCTTTAACACACCCAAATGTAGAGAGAGAGGGAGATATAGAGAGAGAGGGTGATATATATCAGATATATATGTATAGGTCTGGTTTTTTTCTGAACCAAGACAAAGGAGGGGTGAGGTCTCTTATATAGGCAATGGAAATGGTGTAAAGCTTCTCAAAGAAGCTATACAAAAGGGTCAAAGGGACCAAGCTTCTAAGAGAAGTTATCCCAAAGGTGCAAGCTTCTTGAGGAAGCCAAGACAAGGGATCAAAGCTTCCTCAAGAATCTTTGAGCAAAGGGTGCAAAAAGAGGGGTCAAAGGTGCAAAACAGCCACACACGTGCATGGGGAGCGAGTGCAGGCGCTCCGGTAGCACACCGCATGCATTCAATCTGTAGAATACTCTGGAAGGTCGTCGGCCAGAAAAATTGGTCAGCTGGCCACTTTAATTGGTCATTCAGCCATCTATTTGGTCGGTCGGCCATCTATTTGGTCGGTTGGCCATCTGTTCTGGCCGATCGATAGGAAAAATCTACTCTACAGGTCCAACTTCAAACGGGCATAACTTCTTCATATGGACTCCTTTTCAGGTCATTCTTGTGTCAAAATTGAAGCCCTGAAAGTGAGATTTCCAATGGCACCAGCCTTGCATCAAAATTCCAATTGTGAAAAAAGTTATGCTTGTTTTGGTGAAGCCTGCTCAGTTTCGGTCCAACCAGGATGATGCCCAACTTCAACCAATCATATCTCCGCCCTCCGGACTTGGATTTAAGAGATTCTTGAATGAAAAATGAAGCCCCAGAAGTCTTGTTTCCAATGGTGGTGGCCTCATAGCTTAACTCCAAGTGTATAGACAGATAAGCTTGATTTAGCGAGGACTGCTCGTCCTTCTCTTAGCGATTCTTGCCTATCCTCTTCTCCAACTTGGTTTCTTCTCTCTTCCCCTCCTTTATTCAAATTCAAACCCCTAAGTAAGGTGTTTTGAAAGATTTTTCAAAGATTTCATCTCTCTTTCATTCATTTCCACTTTGTCCTTGCTCAAATTACCGAAAAGCGCATCGTTTGACAAAATGCGAGCCTCGAAACATCGCAGAAACTTTATTTCAAAAATGTTTTGAAAGAGAGGGTTTTAAGGTCTAAAAACCATTCAAAATAGTTTTGGTCCAAAATGGAGTGTGAAGTTGAGATTTGTCTCTCTTCTTGCCGAAGAAATTGAACCTTTGCCCTGCACACCTTTTACCACCAAGTAAACCATCAGTAACGCCCAAGTCTTAAGGGCAGTAAAAAATGGGGTGTCTACAATGGTGGATGGAGTTTATTGAGGATTACGACTTTGAGTTGTATTACCACCCGAGAAAGGCCAATGTTGTGGCCGATGCCCTTAGTAGGAAATCCATTAGTGATGTAGCTTGTATAGCGATCCGGGAGTGGGAAATGTTGGGTGCACTTGGCGAGTTTGATTTACTTCTAGGTGAATCTGTTGATTCTGTGGCCTTGTTTTCTGTAGTTGCACAGCCTACACTTGTGAATCAGGTGTTAGAGGCACAGAGTAGTGACCTTGAGGTAGAATCCCGCTGGAAGTCCAGTGGGAAGGTTGAGAAGGGTTTGACTGTGTATCTTGACCTGAGTATAAGATATCGGGACCGTTTGTTTGTACCGGAGTCTTACCAAAAGGAAGTACTTCGAGTGTTTCACCATTCACGCCTTGCGGTGCATCCGGGAGGCACTAAGATGTATCATGATTTGGGTCTCCAGTTTTGGTGGCGGGGTATGAAGAAGGATGTGGCAATTTTTGTATCTAAGTGCCTTACTTGTCAGCAAGTGAAGGCCGAACATCAGAGGCCAACGGGTTTGTTACAACCCTTGCCTATAGCCGAGTGGAAGTGAGAGCATGTCATGATGGACTTCGTTGTAGGTCTTCCGAGGACTTAGCGGGGTAGTGATGCTATTTGGGAGGTCGTGGACCGATTAACTAGGTCGGCGCACTTTATCCCTATGCGCGTGAGAGATTTGGTAGATCATCTTGCCGACCTGTATATTCAGGACATAGTGAGGTTGCACGGGGTCCCAGTGTCGATCGCCTCAGATAGAGATCCCCGTTTTACTGCTAGGTTGTGGCAGAGTTTGCAGAATGCCTTAGGCACTAGATTGACCTTTAGTACAGCTTATCACTCTCAGACTGACGGGCAGTCTAAGCGTACTGTTCAGATCCTTGAGGATATGCTTCAAGGCTGTGTCCTTGACTTTAGTGGGTCGTGGGAGAGACACTTGCCCTTGGTGGAGTTTGCCTATAACAACAGTTTCCAATCGAGTATTGGCATGGCACCGTTTGACGCCTTGTATGGCCGACTGTGTAGGTCTCCAGTGTGTTGGGCTGCGGTGGGTGATGCACCTTTGTTGGGTCCAGAATTGGTTCGGGAGACGACGGAGAAGGTTGAGCTTATCCGTAAGAGACTTATTACAGCCCAGAGTTGCCAAAAGAGTTATGCCAATCGTAGGATGAGGCCTTTGGCATTTAAGGTGGGTGATCACGTCTTTCTGAAAATATCACCTAGGCGGGGTTTGATGAGGTTTGGAAAGAGTGGGAAGTTGTCCCCTCGATTTATTAGTCCCTTTGAGATCGTTGAGCAGATTGGGGAGGTTGTATACCGTTTAGCTTTACCACCATAGTTGTCCGGAGTGCATGACGTGTTTCATGTTAGTATGCTTCGGAAATACGAGCCGGATCCGTCACATGTATTGGATTAGACTGACTTAGAGGTTGATAAGGATGCCTCGTATGAGGAGAGACCGGTGCAGGTCTTAGATAGGTGGGACCAAGTCTTGCGAGACAAAACGATACCCTTGGTAAAAGTTCTGTGGAAACATCATGGGGTAGAGAAAGCCACTTGGGAACGCGAGTTGGAGGTCTGTGAGAAATATCTAGACTTGTTTGTTAATGTTTAGCCATGTATTGGAAACTTTGTTTGTTGATAAACTCTAAGAACATTGTATATGTTTTGGTTTATGGAAATATTGTAATGGTTGAGTACGCCTTGGAAATGGAAGTTTTATTTAACATTGTATATGTTGAATGTGTTGTAGAAATGCAAATATATCATTAACACTGAATATGTTGTTGAATTATGGAATATGTGTGTTGAAATTGGTGAATTTCAAGGGAATGCATGTTGATGATGCATGTTGAGAAAATATATTGTAAATTTCCTCTTGAAAAGAGATGTGATGACCGGTAATGGGTCAGGATGTTGAATGATTGAACTACAATCTTATTAAGAATTGAGAAAAACACAATTTTGAAACTTATGTTGTTAATTTCGGGGACGAAATTCTTTAAGGGGGGGAGGTTATAGCGATCTCGGTTTTCCCCATCATTGGTTGTTGTTGTCGTGGTTGTATGTATCTCGTCTTCACCCTTTAACTCTTTGTATTTGAGTTTAGAAATGTCTTAGGCGTGTTTCGAATAGGTCGGTTGAGTTTTAGTCTCTAATATTGTTTCCCAGATCTTTGATGATCTGCTCGAGCAGGTCTTGTTGCACTCAAGCGGAGTTTGCATCCTTTCAGCATTTTGTGCATCTGCAAATATACTGCAAAAGTGTTTTTCTCGCTTAAGCAAAGTTCCTTACACTCGAGCGGGTCTGCGCTCGAGTGGGTATCTTTGCACTCGAGCGGGTATTCGAAGTCTATAAAAGTTCTAGAGGAGTGTATTATACGCTCGAGCAGGTCTCTTTGCGCTCGAGCAGGTAGTGCTTTGCTGTTGTGCCTTGGCGCTCGAGCGGGCCTTTTTGCGCTCGAGCGGGTAAAGTTTTCGTGTCTTACACTCGAGCGTCCTATTATCCGCTCAAGTGAACTATACGTATATCAGATCGCGACTGTGTCATTTTAAATAACTTTTTCGACTCTCTCTCTCTCTAGCTTTTCAAAACCCTCATTTGAGGGCTCCTCTCTCTAGAATACAACTTCTCTCTACGAAATCATCTAGCTCTAGTGATCTTCTACCTTAGTCCCTTTATATAAAGTGTGGAGCTTGGCTTGATCTTCGTTTGGATCCGAAAATCATTGGGTTTGGAGCTCATTCGAGTTTCTTAATCATCGCCTTTGAGTCTCTTCACTTGAGGTAGGGATAACTACTCATATTTATGGCCTTTGACATAAACTTGTGGCCATTTTGATTTAATATTGAAGTTGGGAAATTTTGGGTGTTAGGGTTTCAAAACTTGAAATATATAAAGAGGGGTTTTGTTCCTTTTGAACTATACATGTGTATATGGGTTTTGAAAAGAGGTCATTGAAGTTCATTGATCATATTTGGACCTTTGGGTCAATGTTGAGAAAAAATGGGAAAAGCCCTAATCTAATGTGATTAATTAATTTGTATAATTAATTTGGGAAATGTGAAATTGAGATGGAAATCATGAAATTGGGAAGTTATGGGATTGAATGGTGTAATTGGATTAGTTAATCACTCACCTAAGAAATTGTTGATAATTTATTTGTCTAATGAATTTATTACCTATTTAGAAATAACTACTTTGGGCTATCAGTGGAGGATAGTCTTGATTGTTGTAGACACTGTATGTTGATTAGGGAAAATTGAAACTAATCACATTGAATATGTCATTGAATATGATGGTTGGAATAATACATCGAATATGTGTATTGATTGATCATTGTATATGATAAGTGTTAAATACATTGTATATGTATGTTGTTTGGGAGGAGATACGAGATGTACTCCAAGGTTTGAGAGGAGATAGGGGATGTACTCTCAAACCTGTTTGGGAGGAGATAGGGGATGGACTCCATTGATAATTAAGTTGGCCGGAGTGTCCAGGGTGAAAGTCCCGAAATCTTGATTACGTTTGCATAACGTAGATGAATTGAAGTATTGAAGTATTATTGATATGAGTTGTAGTCTCATGTTAAGTGATTCGGAACGGAAGTATTGAAATGTTAATGATGTAAGCAGTAATCTCATTATAAACTGTCTGGATGAATAGAGAACCATATCTATGAATTGGTTTGGATAATGAAAGTGAAAAGGGTTGTTATATATATATATATATCTGTGAATGTGGATTGGTTATGAAAGAGATGTACGCCTATTTATATGAGTTAAACATTTATCAAATGCCAATGTTTTAGTTATCGCTCATATTATGTTTAGCATATCTCTACTGGGCGTTGGCTCACCCTATATGGGACATCATTTTCAGGTGCAGGTGATATGCATCCTCCAAGGTCTTAGCTTGGATGGTTTTGGGAGTTGAAGACTCTTTTGGTCGTTTTTGTTATTTTTGGTGTTACATGTAAATTCAAGCCAAGGGCTTGATGTGTTTAGAGTTAGTACTCTCTTTTTTCTAACCAAGTGTTGGCTTGGAAAGTTGTAAGCCCGTGGGGCATTTACTTTTGTTGTCAACATGTAATACTTTTGTAATGAATACTCTGATAAATGAAAATATGTTTTATTCTCTTATGTCTATGGATGCCATGAATGTTGGGTTTTATATGTATTATCTTGAGGGCATTACAGTCTAATACAGTGAGCAATCTCTTGGGCATGCATGTACCTTATGATAATCAAGGCCCAATTCCCTAAGGAGTACTCTCGTTGCATAGAACGACTTTGGCAAAGTTTCACCTTTTGGGAATGTATCCTTCAAAAGTTTAAGCAACACCATGAAAGACTTGTCGCTCCATCCACTAAGGCACTTGATATGCAATAATCGAACAACAAGTGAGAGCGTTGAAAACTTGTGACACTCTAAATACAACTCTCTTTCGGCCTTCTTCAACAAACTAAAAAATCTTTCAGTTTTCTTATCCGGGCCTAGTTCGATGTTAGAACTTCCTATCTCATTACTAGCAAGATGAACCAAGCTTGGTGGAGGAAGTCCGAACCCCTCATATATCATTTCATTGACTTTATCACCATCATTCGAATTACCGATATTCTCATTCAATGGCATAGACGCCGGTAAATCTTCCCGTAAAAAATCCATCTGGTGTAGCTTGGAAGAAACCCATTAACCATTAAATGTTCCTCCAAAAGGTCTTTCTTTACTAGGTTGACATTCCGACACCGTTTACATGGGCATGTGACTTCATTTGATAGAGGATTATTTTGGCATGCAAGTTTAACAAATTCCTTAACCCCTTCTATATATTTTGGGTGCAACCTATGCTGATTTATTCAACTTTTATCCGTCTGACTTTGTCTTACACTACGAATGTCATTGCCAAATTAACAAAGTTCAAAATTATCATTTCATTTTAATTATTCTTAACCTCAATTAAGTACCTTATAATGCATGTGACATGACACCATTTAAGCAGTAGAACTACTAATTACGACGTAGACTTGTGCTCCTGAACATTTCAAACTGGACAATCCAAGAAGAACTTCATCAAAGATGACTAGGTATCTCTAATGAAGATTCTTGGACGGGTCTAAGGCTATTTATGCATGCATGGATAATTACTTGCTAAATTAACAACTGTCATGATTTTTATATCCCGGTGGTGCAATCTGAATCAGAACTATCAAGCATACTAGAAGCATTTCTAGTATAAAGCATATTAATGAAAAAACTAAAAGTTTCTACGATACTCTCAATAGATTAGGATATAGAGCTTCATCAAAGATGAATAGGTATCTCTAATAACTATTCTTCAAGAATAACTAGATTAATTTCCAAGCATTAACATCACCAAATTCCAATAGTTTAGTCAACAAAATTTAAAACCAATTAATTTGGAAAATTTATTCAAAATTAATTACTACACTCCAACTGAGTGATTAAAATGAGCATATAATCCACCATACATTTCTTGAATACACATAACACCAAATCATGTTCTCACTCTAAACACCACAACAATCCACATTCCATGAAATGATTCAAGTCCTAAAGTTAAAAATTGATTAGTTACATTCACCTACTAAGTTCTTAAATCCTACTAAAAGAATGTTTTTTAACAATAACTTAATTGTTCTTCAATTTAAGTCAAGTGTGCTACTGACTATGAGTTTGTCTTATTTTGCCACCACCAAAAAAAAAAAAAAAAAAAGCTACAAAAAGAAAAGAGACAAAAAAGAAAAAGGAGATAAGGATATCCAATCAAAACATTCATCCAATCAAAACCTTCTTCATGGGAGAGGGCGAAAGGTGTCAAGGTGGATATTGCTAAGAAAGTTGGGAGTTATGCAGGAGAGAAGGCCGTGGCGGCCAAAGATGTAGTGGTGGAAACCGACAAGAGTGCTATAGGGTATGGAGGGAAGGTAAGTCACTCTATGCTAAGTTTTGTTGATTTAAGTACTACCGGTTATTATTATACAAAAATGGTACACAACATTTTTCTCTCATTTTCTTACTAGTCACTAGGCACAAACTAGGGAGTTCCATGTTTAATCACCCAAATGTATTGTTTAGATTTACTTTTTCTTATTAGTTGCACAGAACCTGTTGATAATCCTCTGTTTGAAAGCAACAAGATTTGAATTTGGTCATATTATGGTATTTGAAACTCAACAATTTTGGGTATCAAATTTGGGTATAAAGTGATTTGTTATATTATCATATCATTAATCAAATTATGTGATTCTCCGCAAAAAAATTATATAGACTCATTCATCAAAATAATGTGCATTGACAAGTATTCTGATAGGTTTTCTGTTTGATAGTGATAGCTCTAACTCTGCCACATCATATCATTCTGTATACTTCTTTTCTATGCATTTTTTTTAATGACACTGCTAGTAATGTTATGGTCACATGATAATTTCAGTTGCAGTTCACTTTCATGTGTTATATTCCCACATCTTATAGTGATAAATAGGTTACACAAATTGTAAAATTTCATCACTATATCCAATTTCTTTCCATCAAAACCAATCTTCTATGAGCATAGCATCATTTGAAATCATACAGGGAGAAGAAACAGGAGAGCAAGAATTTGGCAATGGAGTAGTGGTTGAGAAGCCTACTGAAACCGTCCAAGAAGAGTTTTAACGGGCAGTGCTAGAAGAACATGAAAGAAGGGAACATCAGGGAGGTGGTGGGATAACGCAAATCTGGTTCTCACTCTAAACAACACAACAATCCACATTCCATGAAATGATTCATGTCCTACAGTGTAAAAATGATTAGTTGCATCCACCTACTAAGCTCCTAAATCCTACTAAAAGAATGTTCTTTAACAATAACTTAATTGTTCTTCAATTTTAGCCAAGTGTGCTACTAACTATGAGTTTGTCTTATTTTGCCACCACCAAAAAAAAAAAAAAAAAAGCCTACAAAAAGTAAAAAGACAAAAAATAAAAAAGAGATAAGGATATCCCATCAAAACATTCATCCAATCAAAACCTTCTTCATGGGAGTTAAAGAACAACTTCTCCAATGTATTAGCAATAAGCTCTGATTTTTTTTTTCTTTTAAAGGGAATTAACAGTAAATACATTTTTACATACTTGTATCCTAATTGGTTTTATGCATATTTTTGTATCTCAACAATAAATCTTATTATTTGGGAGATTTAATCCACCAAATCCTAAATTCCATATTTTATACTTTTTATTGATATTATTACCCTTACATATGTGATACATTAAGTTTCTATTATAGAATATAGACTTATACACACACACACACACACACATATATATATATATATATATTTCTATCAAAGAAAGGGAATACAAATTGACAAACCAAAACAATGAACTCAATATCGGAGAGAATACACATACATGTATATATATATCAAATAGATTTGAAAAATCAGAGATCTAAGTTCATACAAAACAAATGCATATATAATAAAAACTTACAGATCTGAGTTCAAGTAGTTTGGCAAGACAAAAAGAAGCGACCGATTGAGCGAGATCTAATAAAAACAGAGCAACATAATAGACATGCAAGATGTCAGTTCCAATGTATACATTCTTCAACAAAAAAAAAAAAAAAAAAAGAAGGGAGAGAGAGTGTTTGAAATCGAGGACTAAAATCAAAAAACTCACAAAATCGAAAGAGAGGAGAACCAAAATCGGAAGAGAAACACAAATCTGGCGGCCTTCAAAATCTGCAACAAGTTCTGAAATTGACATATCTGAAATCGAGCAAGAGAGAGTGTTTGAAATCAAGTGAGTTTGTTTGAAATTGAGAGTGAGATTGAGAGCTTCAAATTGAGGATTTCTGAGTGAGAGGTTTTTGAGTTTTGGAAGAGAGAGAGTCTGAGTTGTGGAAGAGTGAGAGTGAGAGTGAGAGACGTTTCAAAAGAGACGGAGTTTTGAACGATGTCAACAAATTGACCGAAAATGATGCCGTTTTACTAAGATCAGAGACAACGTTTTGAAAACGTTGTATTTAACTAATCTATAATGGCGTTTTCATAAATGCCCTAAAAGAAACGGTTTCAATATCTAACTTGTCCTGTAGTGCGTACACCTATTTACTAGTATGTTACAGAATTTTGTATTGTTGTCATCTTAATGCTTCATGCAACAAATGCACATTAAATTACACACATATTATATCTAAGAGCTGTATAACTTTAGTAATTTAGCTGATAAAAAAAATGATCATTTAAGCTTTAGTTTTTTTGTTTTTATTTTTTATTTTTGTTATCCAAGGACCTTATTTCAATTCACAATAAACAATAATAAGAATAACAAGTACACACACAAACACAAGATATACATGATTTGGCGAGATGCCTACGTCTATGGTGGAGAAACGATCAAATCGACTATACACAATAAGGATTACAAAAACACTCTGCAGCTCTTTTTTCTCTCTTAACCCTAAAACGTATAAACTAATATAATATATAGGGTAAAGTCTAATGGACCGAAACTAACATTATAAGCCCATAAATATCAATTTCGGCACAATTCAAACCTGTTTGGATTGCAACGCACCTTTGATGCATCGTAGGAGGCCTATCTTGCCCCCGAACTGAAGGTATAATAAATATAAGACACCTCAAAATATTTTTATTTTTATTTTTGCAGCGCTAATCATGCGATGCATAATGCCTATACCAATATATTAATAAAAGTTATTGAATTCGTCCCAATATATAAATAGAAGTTAATTCGACTAGTGTTTTTCATGAATACCACGCAGAGAAGTCTTCTATGTTAGATTTACCTAAGTCAATTCTTCAACTGCACCCATGCATTTTTTATTGGATAAACCTCAACAAATATTCTCCTTAGTGGATTAGTTCTTTTTTGTTTTAATAAAAATTGGAAAGAAGAGAAAAATGAAAGAGAAATTGCACTTGTAACTGTATGATTTAAGTCCAAATATTATATTTGATGAGATAGTATCTTATCCATAAGTCAATCTCATAATTTTTTGAATTTTACTTTAGTTATTCTAATTTTGCTCGTGATTTGTTTTTGTTCACAATTCTAACCATAAAAAACAGAAGAATCATATTGCAATAGAGTTGAAAATATCAAATTTAAATTGTACAAATTAAAACTATGAGAACTAAAGTGAAATTTTATTCAAATTAAAAAGACCAACAGTTTAATTTACCCATGTTTATATAAAGGGTCATTTTTTTGATAAATTCTTTTTTTGAGTGTTTTATTCCATTTAACCTATATTATTTTTTATTATTCCATTGAGTCATGTTTAATGTAATATGACCAAATCATCCATTTAATTTTTTGCACATGTTTCTATTTTGAAACTAATACATAACAATAGTCCCTCATTTTATAGAAAAAAATCTCTCCCTCATTCTAAAGAAAAAATCTTTCCCTTATTCCATAGAGAAAATCTCTCCCTTATTCTAAATAGAAAATCTCTCTCGCATTCGATGGAGAAAATCTCAAATTATGAATTTTGAACATTTTTATAATTTGAAAATTTTAAAAATAACGCAACAAAAAATCTGAATGAAAATCAAAATACAATGTGAATGTTCACAGTAAATACCAAACATACAAGTAACTTTTGAAAAAACATAACACATACTAAAGTACAATGTGAATGTTCACAATAAATAACAAATACACAACTAACCTTCGAAAAAATAAAATTCATATTAAAATACAATGTGAATATTCACAGTTTATAATTAACATACAACAAGTCTTAAAAAAATCACTTACACCAATGTAAACATTTACACTGTAACGTGAAAATAAAAAACAAAATTGAAAAAAGTGAAAATCAATTATTTCAATTGTTTAATGGTAACAAAAATGATTATTCAACTAACAAGTATAGTAACATGGAGAACTAGTGGTGAAGAAGGATGGAGAGAAGAAATGGAGGATGGCAGCCGATGGTGCGGAAGCATGAAGGTAGAGGAATATGGAATTTTAGGGAGGATGTATCTATCCACTCTGTTTTTGTGGATAATATACCAGAATTTATGGGGGTAAAAGGATTGTACAAAATCTTCTCAAACTATGGCGTAGTCATGGATGCATATATCCCAAACAAGATGAGAAAAATGACGTGATCCCGATTTGGGTTCGTGAGGTACAATTGTTCTGTAGCAGCGGATATGGAAATACAAAAAGCAAATGGAATTTGGTGTGATGACAGAGCACTGAAAGTGAAATTCGCAGAGTTTGGGAAGGATTATGCCACAAAGTACAAAGTAGCTCAATCACCAATGTTTAGGAAGACGGAGGAAGATAATCTTCATGTCACTGCCTGGTACCAAGGGAAGAAGACATTTGCTGAGAGAGTCAAAGGAAGAGGTGCATCAACAAACACAATCCAAATCATTAAAGCATATGAGGTAGGCAATGGATGGTTAGATGAAAGTGCTATAGCAAGACTAAAACCGTCCTATTCAGTTGATGACTTTAGGGTGGAAATAGTACGGAGAGGATTTGGGAATGTCAAAGTGAGAGTTGGAAGTGTTAGAGATGTGATCTTATCTTTTCTATCAGTGGAGGTCATGAAGGAAAATCCCAAGAGAATGAAGGACTGGCTCTAGGACTGGTGTGAATAAGTTCTAGAATGGAAACAAGGGATGGTCACTGATCAAAAAAGGTATGTTTGGCTTAGCTGTTATGGTGTCCCATTGAACCTATGGAACTGTAACACATTCAGCAATATTGGCAAGGTGTGGGGAGTTGTGATCGGGATAGATGATGATACCCGCAATCTGAATTCCTTTCGTTGTGGAAAAGTGAGGATAGCCACGAGTTATATGAAGCCCATTAATCAGATCATCAATTTATAATGCAAAGGTAAACTTCATCCGATTACGGTCTTTGAGGAGCAAAAAGTGAATATGCAATGCTTGTGTAAATCACATAAAGGAAGTAATGGCAAGAACTACAACCCACAGACGGATGATGAGCAGATTACATAAACACGTAGTAGGAATGAAGAGGAAGATGAATACGTGGAGGTCCATGTGGGCCAGGAGATGGACCGAAGGGCTGAGGTGGAAGGAGATAGGAAAGAGGTCTCATGCGTCAAGGTTGATGTCTTAGAAGGGGAGGATACGCTGCGGGACGTCTCTGTGGTGGCTGAAACAAAGATGATTCAGGATGTGTCAGAGGAAGGCGACACACGCGAAGGTGGCTCTGTAAGGAAGGTGGTGAGTTCCAAAAGAAATGATGATAATGAAAGTCAAAGGCTTGATGGTGATGTCTTCACGCCTGGTTTTATGAAAAGCATCAGTGGCTTAAAAGGTATTAGACATGGGATTCAATTAGAAGTGGATCTAAATTCGGCCCACTTGACTGGTGGCCCAAATTGTATTAGACTTAGGAATCATTTAGAAGAGGATTAGCATTGGACCCATTTGTTAGATGGTCTTGATCAACCGTAAAATTATATAAAAAGTAATGAAATTTGGGTTCTAAGAAGAATAGCAACCCACGAGTTCTCTGATAGATGAAACCCAAAACCAAAGGGAGCTGGCTAATCATAATATCAAGGAGAAAGGGGCGTTGAGAGTGGTAAACCCAACTCCAAACAGAAAATCTAATCTAAATTTGAGGAAAGGAGTTATTTTCAGGTCTGCTGTAGCAGCTATTTCACTCTCAATAGCAAGAGAATCCAACAAAGGAAGGTTAGTATTGTTGGAGGCGGAAGCATCACTTGAAATTGGTAAAGCTCTGGGTATTGATTATGAAGGGAAAGAAGATGAAGTGATCAGTAAATTGAAAGAATTGTAAGCTCAAGATCTGGAAAGAGCATGAAAAAGGGATGGAGATGCTAATTAATTTAGCAAAATGAGGAGATATAGAGTATTTAGCAATGTTTAATGAAGATACAATCTTGGAATGTGAGAGGAATTGAGAGACCAGAGAAAAGGAGAAAGATTAAGAAAAGTCTTGCTGAAAGAAGAGTGGATATTATGCTACTTCAAGAAACAAAGAAATCAGAAGTCAATTATGAGTTAGTAAAGAATATATGGCTGGGTGATCACTTTGATTTCATAACTGTTGATGCTATTGGAAGAGCTGAGGACTGCTATGCATTTGGAACCCGGAGGTCTTCCAATTGAAGGCTTGCTGTTGCAACCATAACTTCTTGCTGCTATCAGGTACAATTTTCCATAGTTTTGAATGTGTTATCGTTAATGTATATGGTCCTAATGAGGTGGCAAAAAGAAAAGAAGTTTGAGAGTGTTTAATAAGGCTAAAAACTACTTTTTTGGGGGCCATGGTGTATGGGAGGAGATTTTAATGAAATAAGAAATATCTCAGAAAGGATTGGGTGCTCTAGACGAGATAGAGGGATGAAGGACCTAAATTATATGATTGAACAAATGGAATTGATGGATATGACTATGCTTGGGAGGAAGTTTACTTGGTGTAATTCCCAAGATAGAGAGAAATGGAGTAGAATTGATAGATTTTTACTTAATCATGAATGGGTTCAAAACTTCAATTTCAAACTATAGGGTCTTCCTAGGTTGCTGTCTAACCACTGTCCTATTCTTTTAATGGAGGATGATAGGGATTGGGGCCCTAGGCCGTTTAGGTTTATAAATGCCTAGTTATTGCATCCCAATTTTATACCCTTTTGTGAAACAAAATTGGGCAGAGTTTATTGTGGAAGAGTAGGCAGGGTATAAGTGTCTGATGAAGTTTAAAGCATTGAAGCAAGCATTAAAGCAGTGGAACATGGAGGTGTTTGGCAAGATTGAAGGTAAGCTTAAAAGTGTAGAACAAGAAGCTTATGCTCTTGATTTATTAGTTGAAGAGAGATCTCTTTTGGGTACAGAACAGGCTAGAAGAAAAGAAGTAAGGGGTGAAGTTTGGAGATTAAGTAGAATGTTGGAATGGATTTGGTTGCAGAAATCCAGAAGTAACTGGACATCTAAAGGTGATAAAAATACAAGATATTTCCACATACTGGCTTGTAGCAGAAATAGTAGAAATTCCTTGTGTTCCATTTTTGTGAATGGATCAGTGATTGAGGAGCCTATGGGAGTCAAGGAAGAAGTTAAAACTCATTTCATGAGGCACTTCTCTGAATCTTGGAGTATTAGACCTAAACTATTGGGCCCTTTTAAAAACATTGTAGGTGCTCGAGTGGTGGAACAAATGGAGGCTGATTTTACAGAGGAGGAAATTAGAAAGGTGATTAAGAGTTGTGAGGGTAATAAGGCCCCGGGGCCTGACGGGTTCAACATGTCATTTTTCAAGAAGTGTTGGAGAATCGTTAAATATGATATACTGCCATTCATGAGAGAATTTCACCAGAATGCAAGCTTGGTCAGAGGGATTAATAGCTCCTTTCTTGCCCTAATTCCAAAATTTGATAGTCCATCTTGTTTGAATGAGTATATGCCAATTAGCTTAATTGGTTCACTATATAAGATTCTTACGAAAGTGCTAGCAAACAGGATGAAACAGGTGATGCCTAAGATAATTAGTGAGGTTCAGTCAGCTTTTTTGAGAGGAAGGAACATTTTAGATGGGGTTTTGATAGCCAATGAGGTAATTGATGGATGGAAAACCTCTAATAGAAAAGCTTTGGTAATCAAACTGGATTTTGAAAAGGCATATGACTCAGTGAATTGGGAGTTCCTATTTTCTATGCTTTCAAACTTTGGTTTTGGAGAGAAATGGGTGAGTTGGATGAGAACTTGTGTGTCTTCTGCTAAAATTTCTGTCTTGGTTAATGGATTACCAACGTCTAAATTTAGTCCATAAAGGGGTCTGAGGCAAGGTGACCCATTGTCACCATTTCTATTTAATATTGTAGCAGAGGGGCTAAATATACTGCTGAGTAGAGCCAAGGAGTTGGATTTGATAAAAGGGGTGGTGGTGGGTTTAAATGGTGTTACAATTTCCCATTTACAGTTCACGGATGACACTATCTTGTTTTGTGAAGCTGAATGGGAGGAAGTAGTGAACATCAAATGAATCTTACGATGTTTTGAGATCTTATTAGGTTTGAAAATAAATAATCACAAGAGTGTCATTTGTGGTGTTGGGGTGGATGATGGGCTAATACAAGACTTTGCCACTAGTTTTAATTGTCTGAAACAAAAGTTACCTATGAAATATTTTGGGATGCCTTTGGGGGCTAATCCAGGAAGGAAAAATACTTGGAAACCTGTGTTAGATAAATTCAAGAAAAAATTGTCTTCATGAAGAAGGAGGTTGCTTTCTTTTGCTGGGAGGTTGACTTTAATTAAATTTGTCATGTCCAATTTGCCTATCTATTACTTATCTCTGTTCAAGATTCCTGTAGGGGTGGCCAAGGAGATTGAGAAAATTCAGTCAGCTTCTCTTTGGGGTGGATCTGACCTTAGAAGGAAGGTGCATATGGTGAAGTGGGAGGTTATTACTAAAAGTAAGACTCTGGGTAGTTTGGGTGTGAGAAGAATTAGAATTATGAATGAATGTCTTTTATTAAAATGGTGGCGGAGGTTTGGGTATGAGCATTATAGCGACCCCGGTCTTTTCCCATTTGGTGGTTGTATCCAGACTTACGTTCCATAGATTCTGTCGTTATATATTTGTTGTTGTCGTCCTTTAATTCCTTATTCTTGAGTTATAGGATGTATTGGGCAGGTTTGTTACAGGTTGGTTGGGTTTAGAAACCAAGTGCTGCTGTCCAGAATTTTGGACCTTCGCTCGAGCGAGCAGTTTGTCGCTCGAGCAAGCCTTATGTTTCTAGTCCTTCACTCGAGCCAGGGTTTCTTCGCTTGAGCGAGAGATTGTGTCTAGTATAGACTTGAGAGCTGTATTTGTTGGCTTGAGCGAGCTTTCCTTCGCTCGAGTGAGTTTCGAGTCCTTCGCTCGAGCAAGCATTCTGTCGCTCGAGCGTGCTTCTGGGTTACAGACCTGAAGCATTGCATTCTTCGCTCGAGCGAGACTTTCTTCGCTCAAGCAAGTCATTCTTGTGTCTGATCGCTCAAGCGACCAATCCTTCGCTCGAGCGTGCCTGTCGAGTATAAATACGCAGCAGCGGTTTTTAAAACACTTTTTCACCCTCTTTTTGGCTTTAAAACCCTAGTTCCGTCTTTTCTCTCCCTCCACTCACCTTCTCTCTTAGATTTCATCTCTTTTTAGGGTGTTTCCACCCTAGGTTCTTTATTAAAAAGGTAGAGTGGGTTGAAGTCTTCGTTTTAATCTGAACGTTTAGCGGTTTAGAGCACTTTGGATTTTGGGTCGTCATCTCCATCTTCTCCGTTCGGGTTAATTACTTCAAGGTAGGGATTTCCTACTCCATATTATAGGTTTTGTTCTAAGTTCTAGCATTTTGATATGTTGGGAGTTGTTTGGTAATTTTGGGAAAAACCCTAGTGGTTGAAATAAATTAATTTGTATAATTAATTTAGGGAAAAATGTGGAATTGAGTTTAATTCATGAAATTGGGGAATTTAGTGATTTAATGGTGTAGTTGGTTAGTTTAATTACTCACCTATGAAAATGTTAAATTTACATTTGTTGGCACATTTATTTCCTGTTTACAAATAATTATTTTCGGCTATTGGTGGAGGATAGTCGTGATTATTGCAGACATTGCATGTGGATTAGAGAAAACTAAAACTAATCACATTGGTTAAGTCATTGATTTTGAATATTGAATTAATACAGAAAATAGGTGTATTGATTGTGTGTTGCATATGCATTTTGTTTTGGAGGAGATAGGGGATGTACTCCAGGGTTTAGGGGAAGATAGGGGATGGACCTCTAAACCGGATTTTGTTTGGGAGGAAATAGGGGATGGACTCCATTAGCATCACTATATGTGTGCTTATTGATTGAAGTGTTTTTACATGTTGTTGATACAGCACTAAAATGTGTATCAATCAGAAAGTATGGAAGTGTTTTGGTATGAGCCTTAGTCTCATTTGTTTTGTTGATATTGGAAGAAATGTTAATGTGATATTTAGTTCACAGTTATATTTTGGCCAGGTTCTGAGCCATATTGATATAAATGGGAATAATGGAAAGTGAAATGTGTCATAGACATTAAGGTCATGAAACTGTATGTTGGTTAAATGAATAGTTGTGTTAACCATCTACTGAATGCTATTGCTTTATTTAATGCTTATATTTGGTTTAGTATATTTCTACTGGGCTATCGCTCACCCTATACGGGAACATCATTTTCAGGTTCAGGTGATATGCTACCTCCAAGGACTTAGCTTGGAAGGTTTTGGACTTCGAAGAATTGTCTTTAGTTAGTTGTTTTTATTTGAGATTACATGTAAACATTCAAGCCAAGGGCTTAATTTGTAATTGAGTTAGTACTCATTCTTTTGTGTCCAAGTGTTGGCTTGGAAAGATGTAAACCCTTAGGGCATTGACTTTTGATGTTACATGTGATGTCTTTCAATAAAAGTACTCTGATGGATAATTTGATGATTTGTTTTATTTTATTAATGCATATTAATGTTATATATTATGGGTTTATGTGAGGGCGTTACAATTTGGTATCAGAGCGTACCGGGTTCGAATACTTTGGGTACGTGGGAAGTGATTAGTATCACAATAGGTTCGTCTCGCTTGATAGAGACTTAGATGTACTGTTATATGCTTATATGATAACATGTTTATGTAACTATGTGGGTATGGAATGTAGTTTCTAGAATGTTGATTGGACCCTTGAGTTTCTAAAAGTCTTGTTGGAAAGGCACTTGATCAATGCTGTTTCCAACCGGAACTTTAGTGATGCCTCGGGACTATCATTATCCAGGAATGAAATTCGTAGGTGCTTACGTGATTATATGCTTACGTGAAGTGAATTATTGTTGTCCAATGCATTAGGACGCAAGTATTATAGTTTTGGCACACTTATTAATGTGCTAACGTCTTTGTTACCTTTATTAGGATGTCAGGACGAGGACGACAACGTGGTAGGCGTGGTGGGCAGGAGATGCCTATACCGAAGGAGATTAAAACATCTGAGGAGGGAGTTGGCGAGCTAATGTGGCGAGCCGTAGAGATGAGCTATGGGCGCTTTGGCCCGAGAGATAGCAGGGGCATTCAGGGAGTCAGTAGGTATTCTCAAAGCTAAGAATCAGGCTCAGGTTCATGTTGCAGATGCTGGGCCTTCTTTTCTGAAGAGGAGTTCTTCCGGTCTAACCCGGATGAATTTTTAGGTGATCCTAAAGAGCCACTTAAGGCAGATGAATGGCTCGAACAGACAACAAAGACGTTTGAGATGCTAGGCATCGAAGACGAGGTACTGAAGGTGACCTTGGCATCTTTCCAGTTAAAGGGGGATGCGGGTCAGTGGTGGAAGTTCACTAAGAGTCGTATAGGAGGGACTTAGAAGGCCTTTGTTGACGCTTTCCAGGAGAAGTTCCTGTCCTTAGCTGTTAAGGAGAGGTTGAGAGAGCAGTTCTGCCAGCTTAAGCAGAACAGTTCTTCTGTGGCCGAGTTTGAGGCCGCATTTACTAGCTTGTCCAGGTTTGCACCTGAGTTGGTGGCATCTGAGGAACGCCGTTGTATTGAGTTCGAGAAGAAGTTGAGGCGCGGCCTCAAGTTGAGAGTTGTAGGGTCTATGATTCGAGATTATGAGCGTCTAGTTGATGCTGCAGCCCATACGGAGATCATGATGCAGGAGGAGGAGGAAGGGCAGAAAGGCTCCAAGAGGAGTCAGGATGGCCAGAGTGATGGCGGGGAGACGAAGAGTTTTAACCCTCGGCGGTCTCGGTAGTTTTCTAGATCAACTTTTCTTGTGCCGGGTGCTAGTTCTGGGAAAGGCAACCAGAGAGACATTTCCTATTTCAAGTGTGGTCAGCTGGGGCACAAGGCTCCAGCTTACTGCCCGAAGGAGGTGGATGAAGCGGCGTCATCTTGGCTTGATCTCGAGCGAGTCGGGTAGAGGCCAGCCGCTCTCGTGTTATCAGTGTGGTCAGGCAGGGCACTTGAAAAGGTATTGTCCGCAGTTGAGTGGCACATCTGGTACATCTAGTTTGAAAGCGGAACTCGAGTCATCGGCTAGCTCGGTCGATTCGAGCCTCGAAGGCCAATCGAGCTTCATCGTCCCGATCGGTCTGTGATCTTATGCTCCTAGGGGTGGCGAGTTGATCGAAGATAAATGCAGGCGCGTGTATGCTATTACCGCTCATGACCTTGTACCGGCTCCATCAGTTGTGAGAGGTACCTTCTTGTTTTGCAATTCGGTTGCTAGTGTATTGATTGATACGGGTGCATCTCATTCCTTTGTGTCTGCTGCATTTGCATCTATTTTGGAGTTGGAGTTAGCAGTTAGCATCTCCAATTTGTGTAGTGTCACCCTTGGGGTGAATTGATCTTGAAACAAGGTGTTAGGGGTTGTGATATAGAGGTCACGATCATAGGCTTCCGTTTCCTTTTGTAGTTATGCCCATGAAGGGCTTTGATGTTATTTTGGGTATGGGTGGTTATTGTCATACCCGGCGATTATTGATTGCTACCGCCAGGTCATTTGTTATCTGGTGGCGAGAGTGTTTTCATTTTTTGGGAGATCGGGTTGGTAGTGTTTTGCCACCGGGGTATGATCCGCGAGAGCGGAGTGAGCTTAGTGGTCTACTTGCTAGCTTTGAGAGTAGTGAGTGTGATGAGACCCAGACTGTGTTGCCAAGAGTGGTTTGTGAATACTCGGACGTCATTCCTGAGGATCTTGTTAGTTTGCCACCTCATCGAGAGATTTAGTTCTCTATTGATCTAATGCCCGGCACGGCGCCGATTTCTATGGCACCTTATCGTTTTGCCCCAACCGAGTTAGTTGAGTTAAAGATTCAGCTCCGGGAGTTGTTAGATAAGGGCTATATTCGTCCTAGTGTTTCGTCGTAGGGAGCACTGGCCCTCTTTGCTAAAAAGGAAGGTGGTGCTTTGAGACTCTGTATAGATTACCGGAAGTTGAATCGGGCTACGGTCAAGAATAAGTACCCAATGCCTCGTATAGATGATTTGTTTGACCAGTTGAAGGGTTCCCGTTGTTTCTCTAAGATAGACTTGAGATCGGGTTACCACCAGTTGAGAGTCAAGGAGGAGGATATTCCGAAGACGGCATTTCGTATGCGGTATGGCCACTATGAGTTTCTGGTGATGCCATTTGGGCTCACCAATACACCTGCAGTCTTTATGGACTTGATGAACCGGATATTCCGGGAATTCTTGGATCGTTTTGTAGTAGTCTTTATAGACGATATTCTTATCTATTCACCTTCAGAGGAGGAGCACGAGGAGCACTTGAGAGTGGTGCTTGAGTTACTTAGAGCCCATAAGCTTTATGCTAAGTTTGGAAAATGTGAGTTCTGGCTAGAAAAGGTGAAGTTTTTAGGCCATGTAGTTTCCAGGGAAGGGGTGTCTGTTGACACATCCAAAATTGAGGCAATTAAGATTGGGCCTGACCAAGAGTGTGTTTGAGATCCGTTTTACAGGATTAGCTGGGTACTACCGGCGGTTTGTGAAAGATTTCTCCAGATTAGCTTCGCCGTTGACTAGATTGACTCGGAAGGGAGTCAAATTTGTATGGAGTGAGACTTGTGAAAAGTCGTTTCAGGAGTTGAAGGTTAGATTGACCACCGCTCCGGTTTTGATTATTCCAAAGAGAGGGTTGGGTTATGCTGTTTATTGTGATGCCTCACGAGAGGGTTTGGGTTGTGTGTTGATGCAAGATGGGAAATTGGTAGCCTATGGCTCACGTCAGTTGAAAATACACGAGAAGAATTACCCTACCCATGACCTAGAGTTAGCAGCTGTGATCTTTGCCTTGAAGATTTGGAGGCATTACCTTTATGGTGAGAGATTCGAGGTATTCTCGGATCATAAGAGTCTAAAATATCTATTTACACAGAAAGACCTGAACTTGAGGCAAAGGAGGTGGATGGAGTTCATTGAGGATTATGACTTCGAGTTGCATTATCATCCGAGGAAGGCCAATGTGGTGGCCGATGCCCTTAGCAGGAAATCTGTTGGTGACGTAGCTAGTATAGCCATCCAGGAATGCAAGATGTTGGGTGCACTTGGGGAGTTTGATTTGCTTCTGGGCAAATCTGTTGAGGCTGCGGCCTTGTTTTCTGTTGTTGCACAGCCTACACTTGTGACTCGGGTGTTAGAGGCACAGAGAGGTGACCTTGAGGTAGATTTCCTCCGACAGAAGATCTCTAATGGAAAGGTTGAGAAGGGTTTGATGGTGTATCCCGACCTGAGTGTGAGATACCGAGACCGTCTGTTTGTGCCGGAGTCTTGCCGAGAGAAGGTACTCCGAGAGTTTCATTATTCACGTCTTGCGGTACATCCGGAAGGCACTAAGATGTATCGGGATTTAGGTCGCCAGTTTTGGTGGCCAGGTATGAAGAGAGATGTGGCAGCTTTCGTATCTAAGTGCCTTACTTGTCAGCAAGTGAAGGCCGAGCATCAGAGGCCAGCGGGTTTGTTACAACCCTTGCCTATTGCCGAGTGGAAGTGGGAACATGTCACTATGGACTTCGTTGTGGGTCTTCCAAGGACTCAGCGGGGTAGTGATGCTATTTGGGTAGTTGTAGACCGGTTGACTAAGTCGGCGCACTTCATTCCCATGCGCGTTAGAGATTCGGTATATCATGTTGCCGACTTATACATACGGGACATAGTGAGGTTGCACGGGGTCCCAGTGACGATCGTCTCAGATAGAGATCCTCGTTTTACTGCTAGGTTGTGGCAGAGTTTGCAGAGTGCCTTAGGCACTAAGTTGACCTTTAGCACGGCTTATCATCCTCAGACTGACGGGCAGTCCGAGTGTACTATTCAGATCCTTAAGGATATGCTTCGGGGTTGTGTTCTTGACTTTAATAGGTCGTGGGAGAGACACTTGCCTTTGGTGGAGTTTGCCTACAACAACAGTTTCCAATCTAGTATCAGTATGGCACCATTTGAGCCCTTGTATGGCTGACCGTGTAGGTCTCCAGTTTGTTGGGCCGTGGTGGGTGATGCACCTTTGTTGGGTCCGGAGTTAGCGAGGGAAACGACGGAGAAAGTTGAGCTTATCCGTAAGAGGCTTGTTACAGCCCAGAGTCGTCAGAAATCTTATGCCGACCATAGGAGGAGACCTTTGGTGTTTGAGGTGGGTGATCATGTCTTTCTGAAGATATCACCTAGGCGGGGGTTAATGAGGTTTGGGAAGAGCGGGAAGTTGTCCCCTTGATTTATTGGCCCTTTTGAGATCCTTGTGAAGATTGGCGAGGCTGCCTATCGTTTAGCTTTGCCACCGTAGTTATCTGGAGTTCATGACGTATTTCATGTGAGTATGCTTCGGAAGTATGAGCCGGATCCATCACATGTGTTGGATTGGACCGATTTAGAAGTTGACGAGGATGTCTCGTACGAGGAGAGACCGGTTCAGGTCTTGGATAGGCTGGATCAAGTTTTGCGAGACAAGACTATCCCTTTGGTAAAGGTTCTGTGGAAACATCACGGGGTGGAGGAAGCCACTTGGGAACGTGAGTTAGAAGTCCGCGAGAAATATCCGGACATGTTTATTGATTTGTAATCTTGTATTTAGATTTTGTAATATTGTTGAACTTAAGAGCTTTATATATGTCTTAAGTTGGAAAACATTGAGAATGTTTTGGTTTAATGATAGTATTTTGAAACTTGCCTCATAATGGAAGTGGAATGTAACATTTATATGTTGAATGTGTGGTATATATCATGAAATTGAATATGATATGAAAATGGGAATCATGTATATGGAAATTGTTAAAATTGGAAGGAAAATTGCATAATAATAATGCAGGTTAAAATATATTGTGAGATGCCTCTTGATAAGAGATGAAATGACCGGTATTGGGTCAAGTTATTTGTTGTTGTAATGTAATATCATTGGAAGTTGAGAAAAACCTGTTTTTAAAAAACTTTGCTTAATTTCGGGGACGAAATTCTTTAAGGAGGGGAGGTTATAGCGACCCTGGTCTTTTCCCATTTGGTGGTTCTATCCGGACTTACGTTCCGTAGATTCTGTCGTTATATATTTGTTGTTGTCGTCCTTTAATTCCTTATTCTTGAGTTATAGGATGTATTGGGCGAGTTTATTCTGAGTTGGTTGGGTTTAAAACCAAGTCTTTTGTCGAAATTTTGGACCTTCTTCGGCGGCGATTTGTCACTCGGCGAGCCTTATATTTTGGTCCTTCGCTCGAGCGAGGTTTCTTGGCTCGGCGAATGCGTCTAGTATAGACACGAGAGCAGATTTGTTGGCTCGGCGAGCTTTCGCCGCTCGGCGAGTTTGAGTCCTTCGCTCGGCGAGCATTATCACTCGGCGTGCTTGGGTTGCGAGACTGAAGCATTGCATTCTTAACTCGGCGAGACTTTCTTCGCTCGAGTGAGTCATTCTTGTGTCTGGTCGCTCGAGCGACCAATCCTTCGCTCGAGCGAGCTTTGCGAATATAAATCTGCTGGCAGCTTTTAAAACACTTTTTCACCCTCTTTTTGACTTCAAAACCCTAGTTCCGTCTTTTCTCTCCCTCCACTCACCTTCTCTCTTAGATTTCATCTCTTTTTAGGGTGTTTCCACCCTAGGTTCTTTATTAAAAAGGTAGAGTGGGTTCAGGGCTTTGTTTTAATCTAAACGTTTAGCGGTTTGGAGCACTTTGGATTTTGGGTCGTCATCTCCATCTTCTCCGTTCGGGTTAATTACTTCGAGGTAAGAATTTCCTACTCCATATTATAGGTTTTGTTCTAAGTTCTAGCATTTTGATATGTTGGGAGTTGTTTGGTAATTTTGGGAAAAACCCTAGTGGTTGAAATAAATTAATTTGTATAATTAATTTAGGGAAAAATGGGGAATTGAGTTTAATTCATGGAATTGGGGAATTTAGTGATTTAATGGTGTAGTTGGTTAGTTTAATTACTCACCTATGAAAATGTTAAATTTACATTTGTTGGTACATTTATTTCCTGTTTAGAAATAACTATTTTCGGCTATCGGTGGAGGATAGTCGTGATTGTTGCAGACATTGCATATGGATTAGGGAAAACTAAAACTAATCACATTGGTTAAGTCATTGATTTTGACTATTGACTTAATACAGAAAATATGTGTATTGATTGTGTGTTGCATATGCATTTTGTTTGGGAGAAGATAGGGGATGTACTCCACGGTTTAGGGGAAGATAGGGGATGGACCTCTAAACCGGATTTTGTTTGGGAGGAAATAGGGGATGGACTCCATTAGCATCACTATATGTGTGCTTATTGATTGAAGTGTTTTTACATGTTGTTGATACAACACTAAAATGTGTATCAATCGGAAAGTATGGAAGTGTTTTGGTATGAGCCTTAGTCTCATTTGTTTTGTTGATATTGGAAGATATGTTAATGTGATATTTAGTTCACAGTTATATTTTGGCCAGGTTCTGAGCCATATTGATATAAATGGGAATAATGGAAAGTGAAATGTGTCATAGACATTAAGGTCATAAAACTGTATGTTGGTTAAATGAATAGTTGTGTTAACCATCTATTGAATGCTATTGCTTTATTCAATGCTTATGTTTGGTTTAGTATATTTCTATTGGGCTGTGGCTCACCCTATACGGGAACATCATTTTTCAGGTTCAGGTGATATGCTACCTCCAAGGACTTAGCTTGGAAGGATTTGGACTTCGAAGAATTGTCTTTAGTTAGTTGTTTTTATTTGAGATTACATGTAAACATTCAAGCCAAGGGCTTAATTTGTAATTGAGTTAGTACTCATTCTTTTGTGTCCAAGTGTTGGCTTGGAAAGATGTAAGCCCTTAGGGCATTGACTTTTGATGTTACATGTGATGTCTTTCAATAAAAGTACTCTGATGGATAATTTGATAATTTGTTTTATTTTATTAATGCATATTAATGTTATATATTATGGGTTTATTTGAGGGCGTTACAAGCGTCAATCTTTGTGGAAGGAAGTGGTATGCAGGAAATATAATATAAGGGGTGGAAGATGGTTCTAAGTTGTGGTCTGATATCATTCAAACTGTCCTGTCTAATTCAGATTTATATAATTACTACCTCAATAGTGCCAGGATTGTGTTGGGGGATGGAAGGAGAGCACATTTCTAGTTGGATAAGTGGGCAGGTAATGTATGCTTCAAGGAGGAATTTCCAAGGTTGTTCTCCTTATCTACTAATAAGTATGGTGTGGTTAATTGCTTTTTCCAGAGAAGGAGAGTAGCTGGAAGTTGGACAGTGGGTTTTAGAAGAGCACTGTTGGCTTGGGAGGAGCAGGAGGCTAATAAGCTGTACACTCTACTTAATTCTGTAACTCCACTTTGCAATACTAAAACAGATGAATTGATTTGGGTAGAAGGTACATCAAGGATGTTTAGTGTTTCTTCAGTGTATAATTGGTGTGAGTTTTTTCTTGAGCCTAAGCTGGACATGGCAGGAACAATCTGGAATAATTGTGCTCCACCTAAATTGCAGTTTTTTGGGTGGTTGCCCTGGCATGGCAAGGTTAAAACTTCTAGCTTTTTGCAAAGAATTGGTATCCTTGATGGAAATGCCAATATTGTTTGTGTCTTTTGTCAAAATGAGATAGAAACCGTGGATCATATCCTTCTCTTTTGCCCTTTTGTATGGAGGCTCTAGTCAAACATTGTAAAATGGTGGGGTCTTCAGTGGGTGTTACCTGGTTCTGTAAATGGATTGCTGCAGTGGTGGTCTGGGTGTAAAATGAAAAAGTTGGAAAAGCAAATTTGGGCAGTGATTTCCTTAGCCATTCTCTGGTCCATTTGAAAGCACATAAATGACTGTGTGTTCAGTGACATTCAACCAAATTGGGAAGAATTGTGTGATATTGTTAAGGTGAGAGTAGCAATGTGAATCAAGGCTTCTCCAATGGATGTGGTGTTCTCTGTTAATGACCTTGTGTTTAATCTACAATAAGTAAAATACTGCATTAGGAATGGTGGTTGATTATGCTCTGCTGCTACTGGTTTTGTTGGGTGGTATACCCTGCTGCTGGTATGCTCTACTGCTGGTATTGCTTTGTGGTATATTCGACTATTGGTTTGATCTGTTATGTTGTTCTGTTGGGGTGTCCTGATACTGAACAATTAATAATGCTAGTTGGTGTTGATCTGTTACTGAACTGCTGTTGATCTGAGCTACTGATGTTGATCTGTTGGGATACCCTCATGCTGCTGCCCTGCTACTAATGCCAGTTGCTATTCCTAGACATAGTTTTTGCTGATATGTTTTTTGTGCTTGTTGCTTTGTTCATGAGTGGAATGACCTGCTAACTATGGACGGTGGGGTTATCTTTGAATCGCCTATATCTTGAACCAATGCTCTAGCAGAGGGGTTGTTGCTGAATAATGCTCCTGCTGTTTGTGTGTGTGTGTGTGTGTTTTTTTTTTTTTTTTTTTTTTTTTTTTTTTGTTTTTGCTCTACATGTTGGTTACTCACCAACTTGGAGCTTGGAGTTGGTGCTAGCAGATGATTTTGGTGGGCATCTAGGTGCCAACTTAGTTGGGATCTGGATGTTTCACTGTGAAGCTTTTTGCACCCTCTCATTTATTGATGTACGTTATCATACTATGTATGTTTTTCCATCAATAAAGATTCTATTTTGCTGATATATATATAACTAACAAGTATAGTAACAAAAACAACAAACATACAATGAACTCTTGAAAAAATAAAACTTATACCAAAATACAACGTAAATATTCACAATTTATAATTAATATACAACTAGTTTTAAAAAAAATAAAAATAAACTCATACTAATGTGAACATACACATTGCAACGTGAAAACATAAAATAAAATTAAAAAAAAGTGAAAATTGATTATTTCGATTGTTCAATAGTAACAAAAATGATTGTTCAACCAACAAGCATTGTAAAAAAAAAAACAAAACAAAACAAAACAAAATAAAATACAATTAACTTTTGAAAAAACTTCAAAAAAAAAAAACTTATATCAAAATACAATATGAATGTTCACAATTTATAATTAACATATAACTAATCTTAGAAAAACTAAATTTATACCAATGTGAATATTCACACTGCAACATGAAACAAAATTAAAAGAAAATAAAAATGCCTATTTCAATTGTTTAATGGTAATAAAAAAATGATTGTATAAACAACAAGTATAGTAACAAATAATCAATGATATGTGAACATTCACATCTTACAAAATATAATTATGACCATATCTATATTTTAACACTTATTTATCAGATTTTCAAATGATATGAAATGTGAACATTCACACTAATTGATAAAAAAAAAAATAGAAACAATGGCAGTAATAGAATTAGAAATCCAAAAAAAATTCAATCACTCTAAAAACAAAACAATTTCACCCACATCCTCATCTTCATCTTCATCTTCATCTTCATCTTCATCATCATCTTTATCATTGTCATTATTATTAACAATCTATGCAATTTCATTATTCCACCAATCCAAATCAAACCAAACCTACATTTGAAAAATATGTTTGTAACAAATTTGGCTGGATATAAACAGAGTTTTGACTTACAATAATAGAGAAATATACAATTTCGAACACAGAGTAATAATGGACGAACACAAAACTTCGAACACAAAGTTTCACCGCAACAATGGAGGAACATAATATTATTTCATCGCCATGTGTAAACTAGAGTTTCAAAATGCTAGCATAATGAAACAATACCACAAATGTGAATGAAACTGATCAAAAAGAAAAAAATGTGAATAATGGTAAATACCAAAATATAGGTAGCAACAAAAAGGAAATGTGTATATCTTTTTTCTATGTAATACTTATCAATAATAGACATAAGAGTATAATAGTTCAACAAACAATATAAATCAAGAAAAAAGGATGTCATGGAATAAAAGTATAAATACATAAGACTAAATAGGTTATAATTGTCTTTAGTGGGCTTATTAAGTTAAAACACCTCCAAATATGATTTATCAATAAAAAAAACCTTTATATAAATGCATTAACTCATCTATATCTTATATTAAAATAGTGCTATTAATTGCACCTATCTACCTAATTTGGACCCACCTCTTCATAATTTTTATATTACAAGTTTAGGTATTACAAAATTTCCATCCTACTATTACGTGTAACCTTTTAAACCCTAACCTTAATTTTACACCGCTTGACTATCACCACCATCAATTGCCACTCCCAACCCCCCTTCACCCCTCTCCCTATCCCAGCCCCTCCTCACCACCCATCACCCTCCCTAGACTTTCTCTAGCTCCTTCCCATCCTCCGGCCCTGTTTGGTAGAGCTGTGGGAAAGTGCTTATAGCTTATGCCTAAACAGCTTATAGCTTATAACTATGAACATAAGCTGATTTCTGACTTATAAATTAAGCATCTCCTGCCCCACTCAAAGAATAAGCTGATTTCTGACTTTCAAAAA
Organism: Camellia lanceoleosa; assembly: GCA_025200525.1. Classification (NCBI taxonomy): domain Eukaryota; kingdom Viridiplantae; phylum Streptophyta; class Magnoliopsida; order Ericales; family Theaceae; genus Camellia; species Camellia lanceoleosa. Next base: position 15,802,989 of record CM045758.1, read on the forward strand.
GCTATAAGCTATAAGCTATAAGCTAAACCAAACACATTAAAATAACTTAAATTAAGCTGAAAGCTGAAATAAGCAGCTTTTAAGCTGCACCAAACAGGCACTCCATCACTAACCTTCAGCCCCTTATCCCCTTCTCCAACAGCCCCCACACCTTTTGTAAGGAGAAAAATCATGTGAGAGAGAGACATCTTGAGTACCATAAGAAATTAAGGTTTTAGAGAGAAAAATTTAAGGACAAAATCACTTTTAAGGATAAAATATTTTTGTTGGTAAAAGTGATTATTTTATTTTTAGTGACAAAATTGGATATTTAGTGATGAATTACTAACCTTTTAGGATCAAAAGTTGTCTAAAAAAAAAAACCTTTTTTTTAGGACCAAGTTGCTTTTTTTTCTTCTTAAAAGTGCATTTATTAGCAATATTTTCAAAATTTTATCTCCAAAAGCTCATTTTTTGACTCTTCGGGATAATCTTTTAGCGATTGTCCTCGCAACAACTAAAATTAATTCTCAAATATTTTTTGAAACAAAATTTACACTTTTAGAGATAAAAAAATCTTATATGAAAGTGTCCCTCAAAATCATTTAAAAAAATAAATAAATTACAAAAGTCTCTCTCTTCACCAATCGAAGTGCTCAATAATTTTATGATCATCATATTCTTTTGTCACATTTTATTTACTCATCTCATATATCATCATTACATTAATTTAACGGTTTTATTACTACCATTAGTTTAATGATCGAGTGGAAATTATGAAAGTGGCTTTGCACCCCAGACCATTCCATTCCATACCATACTAAACCATGTGCTTCAATTAATCAAGGTCACTTATATGAATCTTTTTCTAAAAAGAAAATCATATACAAATTTACTTTCTACACTTAATAATATATAAGTGATATGATTGGTTGATAACTAGAGAAGATATGAGAGACAATATTGCCTTAGATATCCTAATTGATTGCCATATTATTGGGCTTGAAAAATGAATTTATTTTTTGGACTTGAATAGTAATAGTCTTTTTACAATTATGTTATGTCAAAGGTTATATACTTAGTTAAACCAAAAAAAAAAATTATATTTAATTTTTTAAACTAATATGACACCTTTTGGAAATTGGGAAAGTGTCCCTTGGCATCACTTTTACTTTGACATTCACAATACCTAATAATTGAACAATAATTATATTATTTTACTGTATTTTCTTTATCATCTTATACGTCGTTACATCGGTTTAATGAATTTTGCTACTACCAATATAGTAGTAACATGTCATGTGATAAACAAGTGTAATAGCAATATGATCTTTATAGCATTATACCTACCATTTTGCCACATCTAAATATATACAAAGCAAAATTGCATCATATATGAAAATATAGATAGGATGTGTTTGGGACATTGTTTTCACATTGATTACCCAAAAATAATATACAAATAACTTTTTCATATAAACCATTTTTATAAATTGACTTTGCATCCAATAATAAAGGCTTAGGATTCAAATAAAAATGATTGAAACAAGCTACATCAGTTTGTACGAAAATGATTGTAGAGCATTAGTTGTCATTTGCTACTTCTATATTGTCTCTCAAAATATCAACATACGATGAGTCCTATTATATCTTTTTTTTCGTGGTGTTAATTAACATTGCCAAGCATTAGTTGTCATTTGCTACTTCTATATTGTCTCTAAAAATATCAACATATGATGAGTCCTATTATAACTTTTTTTTGGTGGTGTTAATTAACATTGCCAAGTTTAAACTCGATATACTGGTAAGATTTCTCTATGTGTGATATTGGTATAGATAGGTAGTGATTATTAGTGGTAATTGTCAGATTTTTGTTATTGGCAATCCCGTTTGACAAAACTCCTTTCAATTGTAATTTTGTTCAACTTTTATTTCAGTAAGGCTATGAGTTTTTAAATGCAAATCCAACCCAACTGGTGCCTTGCAGAGATGTTTCTGAAGTTAATTTTTTCATGTTTGCCATTTCACTGACTATGTCGAGGATCGAGCTGTCCGGTTAGCTTGCAGGGGTCCAGGAGGCAGCACCTCTTGGCGGGTGCAGGCGGCGCGCCAAGACCCAAGTAGGGTCAAGGAGGCGCCCTAAAGCAAAATGAAATATTGCAGTCAAAGTTGTTTTTTCGGCGGCCATTCACTTTTCGGCGAGAGATCACGACCTTCGAAGTTTCACTTTCGCTGTAAAAATCTTGAGTTGTTTTCTTCCGCTCAAGTGGCCATTCTTGCGCTCGAGTGTAGACCCTATTTAGTCACACGTGTTTTAGTTACTCTACTCGAGCGGTCATTCTTGCACTTGAGCGAAAATCATGGATTTATTTTCTATAAATATGTGGTTCTATCAGATTTTAGGGTTATAGTTTCTAGATATTCTTCTTGGGTATTAGGGTTTTCATCTGGAGCTTCTTTACTTGTTTCCTTTGATATTTGTGAGAGTTTATATCATGAATTGAGTGGATTATATCAAAGGGTTTGTTTATTTTGTTTTATTCACAAAAGAAAGATTTATTTTTCGGTGGATTCTGTGAAATTTGGACCTGAAGCTTTGGTGGATTCCGGAGTGGCTTATCGTCGTAGATTCGACATCAGCGTTGTGGATTCAACATTGGGCAAGACAATTTTGAGTTGAAAATGGGGCTGGAAGAGGCACATAGGGGTCGGTTCGATTTAGGCTTGGATTCGCTAGGTAATTGAGAGTACACTTTTGTAATTCCTTTATGTCTTCTTAGTGGATTATTTTGTAGCTTTTGCCCATGATTTTTTTTTATCACAATTGGAGGCACTCCAATTGTGGTTTTTTCACGTAAAATCGTTTTGTCGATTTGTTTTTGATTGTTTTATTGGGATTGCTATTTATTGGTTAAAATTAATACATAATCACAAATCAATATTTAAGGGATTTTTAGATTTTTCAACTGGTATCAGAGCAGGTTGCTCTATTTTTTTTTTTAAAAAAAAAACTATTAGAGTGAGATCTTATTTGATTTGTGATAATGGATTCAATTCGAGAGGGAAATTCTATGGTTCGACTACTCCTACTTGATGGATCCAATTATTCTTTTTGGAAAGCTCGGATGAGATCATTTTTAAAATCTATTGATGAAAAAGTTTGGTAATCTGTCATGTATGGGTGGACCAAACCAACGATTAGTATTGATGGAGTAACCTTTCCCAAACCAATTGATAAGTGGGACACAATTGATTACCAAAATAGTAGCTGTAACAGTAAAGCTATCAATTCTCTTTTTTGTGCCGTCACACTTAAAGAGTTTTGTCGTATTTGCAATTGTGAAGTCGCAAAAGAGATTTGGGATATCTTACAAACTATACATGAGGGCACTCCTTCTGTTAAATGCTCAAAACTTCAAAGGCTCACATCTAGTTTCGAAAACCTTTCTATGAAAAATAGTGAGACCATTGATGAATTTTATGCGAAGTTGAGTGACATTGTAAATTCCAGCTTCAATTTAGGTAAAAAATACCAGAATCCAAGATTGTGGGAAAAATTTTGAGGTCCTTGCTTGATTGGTTCCAATCAAAAGTTACGGCTATTGAGGAGGCTCAAGATGTTGACAACCTCAAGCTAGATCATTTGGTTCGAAATTTTCAAACTTATGAGACACATAGAAATTTCAAAAAGAAACAAAAAGATGATATTGCATTTAGTAGTGCTCATACAGCTGGAAAGGATTCTGATGAAGATTGTAAGATTGACTCCAAGATTACAGATGCTTTCATAAAATAATTTAAAAAGTCTTTTCTGAAAAGAATCCTAATCTTTTGGAATCAACTCGTAAATCCAAAGGTAAAGGTAAATTCAAAATTAATTCTACAACCCAGAAGAAGAAATGAAAGATACAAGGGAACTCTAAAAGAGTCCAATGCTATGAATGCCAAGGATTTGGCTACTTTGCTTAAGAATGCCCTACTCTTTTGAGGAAAAAAAAAAGAAAAAGCCTTCGCTATCACGTGGGGTGATGAATCAGAGTCTGACAAAGATGAAAATGACAACGAAGCACAAGACGAAGAGGGGCATGAACAATTCCTTGCTTTTATGGCAACTTTTGAAATTAACAGACAAACAGAGTATCTGTACAGGCCAATCGAGAATATCACTGATGATGAATCCTCGGGGAGTGATGATGAAGAACTTCAGTAAGCTTATGAAAAGTTGTATAAGGAATCTTTTAATTTATCCAAATTGGATGACAAACTCACTATAAAACTCAAAGCATGTGAAAGTGAGAATGTCATACTAAAGGAGGAGATTTCTGAGGCTAGGAATGATGCCATCAAGCTATCTTATGATCGACAAGCCCTTTGTGCAAAACTCCATAAGCTACAACAAATCTATGCAACGTATGAAGAAAATATTGATACTCTCGAGATATCTCAAGTTGCCTTGGAAGAGCTAATCATCAAGAAAGAGGAAGAGCTCAAGTGTGCTATGACTACCATTGGTCTTTGAAACAAAGGATCAAAGATTTTAGACAATATCATTGGTCTCAACAAATGAGTTATGACAAGAGTGGCATTGGCTTTTGTGGTGACTAAGAGCAAAAATGAAGTGTATCTACATCTCATGATACAAGAACTCAAGGAAAGGGAGAACAAAAAATTCAATATGAGGATGGACTTCTCAATCTTCCTAGAGTTGGTAAGGCCAAAGAAAAGGAGGTACACCCTATTTTTATTTGTCATCATTGTGGTATGTATGGTTATATTCGCCCTTATTGTTATGAGTTGCATAGGAGAGTGTCTCATAGAGATGGAAGAAATTCCAACATCTCGTGGGGTAAGAGACACTTCATTGATGGTAATGAGGTTAAGGGTTATATTAGACCTCGTTATCTTGATTTGCTTGAGTCCAACCATGAATAGATGTTGTGTTTGACTAGACCTAGGAATAGGAAGTTGGAAACCAAGTCAAGACGGGTTCCCATTGAAGGGAAAGGGACTCACAACGTCAAGACACCACCCAAGAACCACAATTCTCTCAACTTTGTTCATACTAAAGCGATTTGGGTGAGAAAACTTCACTTGTGTTAATTTGCTTATTCATTTTTTTTTCTTCTTTTTGGCTGTTGGTTTTGTTTGTTTGTTTTATTTTTTTGGGTTGTTTAGTGTGTGCTTGTTCATTTTCTATCTTGCTTTGTTTTAAAAAGGAAAAAAAAATCCAAAAAGATTTTCTTAGTATGATTTTGCAAGCTTGTAATTTTTGAGAAGTTCTTGGTGCATATTGGAATTGATGAGAATATCTATTACATGTTAATATGTGTGTGCTTTCTTTGGTCATTACTCATTTCGGAGTGAGTGTTCTTTGATTAGTATGTCTCATTCTGCACACACTCTTGGATTAGCAAATATCGGAGTTTTCTGTCTTAGTGATCATTTTTCTCTATGGACTTCTGGCGTTGTATCTTTTACTTTTCTAGAGGAGTTGAGCTATACTAGCACATCATGGGTTATGTTGATTAACCACCTTCCATCTTTTTGCATCTCCACAACTTTTCCCTCTATTCTTTGTTGTCCAGCCATGAGGAAAAGGCTACCTCAGAGTCACCAACCAAGCTATCCTTATTGTATCCATGCTTCTCTGGTTCTTTTTCCATACTTTTGAGCGTGAAAGCCGCCAATGAGTGTGCAAAAGAAAAGAAAAAAATGTGCAAAAGAATGAAAAAAAAAATGTTAAAAAGAAAAAAAAGATTCATTGATTGAGGGGAAGCCTCCACTTTTACTTAACAAATACCCTTTGATTCCTAGTGGTTTGACTTTCCTTAGTTGTGCTTAGATTCTCTTGCCTCTAGCTTTCAGATCACTTCTAGGATTTGAATCTAGTGTTTGTCGAACTCCAAGAGTCACACACACACTTTTATCATGGGATCTATGCTTTTCACATAATGCATCACTCTTTTTTGTGAGGAATCTTCTAAAGGATGTACATGTTGTGTTTTCAAGTAATTGTGTTTCTTGGATAATCTTGTGTGGCTTAAGGCACAAATCTGAAATTCCTTGCTTGCTCCACCATATTATTTTTTGTCTTTTTTCCTTCTCATTCAATGTTTTCAGTGTTTGTGGTTACTTTTACTAAGGGTGAGTTTGGTCTATCATTGCAAGGGTTTTTTTTTTAGCATGAACTTAAATCGATTGGTTTAGTAAGGGAGGTTAGCATTAGTTGGTTTGTATGTAGCTGTCCACTGCTTGTTTTTTCTTACTTCTCGCAAGTTCTTAATTTTTACATCATCAACATCATCTTGTCCCTGCTTGTGTGGTTTATGCTCTTGCTTTCGTTGATTGAGCTTCCTTCGACAATTCATGACAAAAAGGGGAAGAACTTTGAGTCAAAATCAAAATGGTTTTTGAGCGTGTTTGCATGTTTCTTAGGATTGTCATCTATTCATGCTACATGCTCTTAAAATCTCCAATTTACATCTATTCATATTTCCATCTCATGCTTCAAGATAATCTGGTCATATGTCTATTGCTTTTTCATATACTCTTGTGGCACCAAAGTTGTTTTGGAGATTGTGGCACTAATAGCTATTTTGTAGATCATGACTTTGAGAAAGAAGTTTGCTTTTCCAGGTTGTAATGGGTTGGGGTGATTAGGATTTTATTTGTTAGGTGTATTTTGTCATGGCATTGCCAAATGGGGAGATTGTTAGGTTTTTGTTATTGGTAATCCCATTTGAAAAAACTCTTTTTAGTTGTAATTTTGTTCAACTTTTATTTCAGTGAGGTTATTAGTTTTTAGATGTGAATCCAACCCGAATTGTGTCTTGCAGAGATGTTTTTGAACTTAATTCTTTCATGTTTGCCATTTTGCTGACTATGTTGGGGATTGAGCTTCTGGTCACTTATGGTGTCGAGGCGCGCCTTGGCGGGTCGAGGGTAGTGCACAGTACCCTGTGGGGTCGAGGGCAAGGCTCACAAAATGCAAAATTATAGTCAAAGTTGTTTTTCTGCTCGAGCGGCCATTCCTACGCTCGAGCGGAGATCGTGACCTTTCAGAAGTTTCACTCTCCTACAAAACTAGGAGTTGTTTTTTTCAGCTCGAGCGGCCATTCATGCGCTCGAGTGTAGACCCTGTTTAGTCACACGTCTTTTAGTCACTCCGCTCGAGCAGAGATCGTAGATCTGTTTTCTATAAATATGTGGTTCTATTAGATTTTAGGGTTACGGCTTCTAGATCTTCTTTTTGGATATTAGGGTTTTCATCTGAAGCTTCTTTGCTTGTTTACTTTGCTATCTGTGAGAGTTTATATCATGAATTGAGTGGATTATATCAAAGGGTTTGTTTATTTTGTTTTATTCACAAAAGAGAGATTTGTTCTTCGGTGGATTCCGTGGAATTTGGACCTGAAGCTTTGGTGGATTCCGAGTGGCTCATCATCATGGATTCGACATCGGCGTTGTGGATTCAACATTGGGCAAGATGATTTTGAGGTGAAGACAGGCTTGGAAGAGGCACATAGGAGTCAGTTCGAATCGGGCGTGGATTCGGTAGATAATTGAGAGTACACTTTTGTAATTCTTTATGTCTTTTTAGTGGATTGTTTTGTGGCTTTTTCCCGTGATTTTTTATCACAATTGGAGGCACTCCAATCGTGGTTTGTCCACATAAAATCATTGTGTCGATTTGTCTTTGATTGTTTGATTGGAATTGCTATTTACTCGTTAAAATTAATACGTAATCACAAATCAATATTTAAGGGATTTTTAGATTTTTCAATCATAATGAAAATATCAAGTAATAATCTGATAGGCAATGTGGGTGGCAAGTGCACATCTGCCAAACCACTAGTATAAATAAATAGATAAATAGAGAATCTCTAACATGAAATCCTTTATCTCAAAATCGCTGTTCTCATATCCAAGTACACTTTTGATTATTAGATCATGTCTTAAGATTTATGTATTTTTAATTTTCCATATCATCTAATAGTTTGATCAAACATATATGTTAAAGCTGATGTGTAGCACAAAATGATGAGGCCTCACTAGATTTTACTACGACATATGAAGATTTTAGAAATCAATTTTTTTGGGTTTAAAAAGTAAAAATTTTGTTGCAAAACATATTTGGGGAATAATTCTTATTGTAGCAAGGGTCGTCTCTAAAAAGTCCCCCCAATATGTTTTTAAAAATAAACTTTTAGCGACAATTTTGAAAATGTTGCCAATAAATGCACTTTTATGAACAAAATAATTTGGTGCCAAAAAAGTTTAATTTTTTAGAGAAAAATCTTGATCATAAAAGGATAGTAATCCATCACTAAATGTTAAATTTTATTGCTAAAAATTCAATAATGACATTTTTTATAATTAAAATTGTTAGGTTTTTTTATTGGCAATCCCGTTTGACAAGGATTTCTATAAGAAGATGATTTTCTTCCAAAACTAGGATTACTTTTGGATTTTCTATAAATAGTTGGTTTTCTCCCAAAACTATTTAATTCCTTCAGATCTTCTTTTTGGTTCTTAAGGTTTATATCTGGGGATATTTTGTTAGTTTTCTTTGATGTTTTATTGAGTATTCAACTCATAGTTTAAAGAGAGTACATCAAAGGTTTTGTTTGTTATACACAAGAGAGAGAGAGAGTTGTTCTTCAGTGGATTCTGAAGAATTCGAGCCTGAAGCTTCGATGGATTCTGGAGTGGCTCATCGTAAAGACAATTCCGAGGTGAAGACGAGGTTGGAAGATGCACATAGAGGTTGGTTCAATTAGGCGTGGATTCGCTAGGTAATTGAGAGTATACCTATGTAATTCCTTTAAATCTTCTTAGTGGATTGTTTTGTGGCTGTTGCCCGTGGTTTTTTAATCACAGTGGGAAGTGTCCAATTGTGGTTTTTCCACGTTAAAATCGTTGTGTTGATTTGTCTTGATTGTTTGATTGGGATTGTTATATACTGCTTAAAATTGTTACATAATCACAAATCAATATCTAGGGGATTTCTAGATTTTTTCAATTGGTACCAAAGTAGGTCATTCTATTTTTTTAAAAACAATTCTTTTAGAACGAGATCTTGTTTGATTTGTGATAATGGATTCAATTCATGAGGGAAATTTTATGGTTCGACCACCCCTACTTGACGAATCCTCGGAGAGTGATGATGAAGAGCTTGAGTAAGCTTATGAAAAGTTGTATAAGGAGTCTCTTAACTTATTCAAATTAAATGACAAACTCACAAAGAAACTCAAAGCATGTGAAAGTGAGAATGTCAAACTTAAGAAGGAGATTTCCGAGGCCAGGATTGATGCCATCAAGATAGCTGATGATCGACAAGCTCTTTGTGCAAAACTATTGACTTGTGAGACAGAAAGGAATGAGCTACAGGAAACCCATGCCATGGATGAAGAAAAGATTGAATATCTCGAGATGTCATAAGTTGCTTTGGAAGAACTATTGATCAAGAAAGAGGAAGAGCTCAAGTGTGCTATGGCTACCATTGGTCTTTGGAACAAAGGATCAAAGACTTTGGAGGATATCATTGGGTCTCAACAAATGAGTTGTGACAAGAGTGGCATTGGCTTTGGTGATAACAAAGAGCAAAAACAGAGTGTATCTACATCTCATGGTACAAGAACTCAAGGAAAAGGAGAACAAAAAATTCAACATGAGGATGGACTTCTCAAACTTCCTAGAGTTGGTAAGGTAAAAGAAAAAAAGGTACACCTTGTACATCCTATTTTTATTTGTCATCACTGTGGTATCCATGGTCATATTCGCCCTTATTGTTATAAGTTGCATGGGAGAGTGTATTTGCCTAGACCTATGAATAGGAAGTTGGAAACCATGTCAAGACGGGTTCTCATTGAAAGGGAAGAGAACCACAACGTCAAGACACCACCCAAGAACCGCAATTCTCGCAATTTTGTTCATACTAAAGCGGTTTGGGTAAAAAAACTTGACTTGTGTTAATTTGTTTATTTGTTTTAGCTTTTGGGTTTCCGTGTGTTTTTTTTTTAATATTAAAAAAAAAATTTAAAAATGTGTGCATGTTTTTTTTTTTTTTTTTTTTTGTCTTGCTTTGGTTAAGAAAAAAATTTAAAAAAAAATCAAAAAGATTTTCTTAGTATGGTTTTGCAAGCTTGAAATTTTTTAGTGGTCCTTGGTGCATATTGGAATTGATAAAAATATCCATTACATGTTGATATGTGTGTGCTTTCTATGGTCCTTACTCTTTTTGGAGTGTGTGTTTTTTTTATTAGTATGTCTCATTCTGTACACACTCTTGGATTAGCAAATATCGGAGTCTTCCGCCTTAGTGATTACTTTTTTTGGATTTTTGGCATTGTATCTTTTGCGTTTCTAGAGAAATTGACCTATACTAGCATATCATGGGTGATGTTGAGTCTCTTAACCACCTTCCATCTTTGTGCATCTCCATGGCTTTCTCCTTCTATTCTTTGTAGTCCAGCCACGAGGAAAAGGCTACCTCAGAGTCACCAACCAGGCCATCCTTATTATATCCATGCTTCTCTGGTTCGGTTTCCATACTCTTGAGCTTGTCAGCCGCCAATGAATGTGCAAAAGAAAGAAAAAATGTGCAAAAGAAAAAAAAAAGACGTATAAAAGAAAGAAAAGAAAAAAAAAGATGTGAAAAAAAAGGAAAAAAAAAATAAAGGATTCATTGATTGAAGGGGAGCCTCCGTCTTTACTCACCAAATACCCCTTGATTCCTAGTGGTTTGACTTTTCTTAGTTGTGCTTAGATTCTCTTGTCAAAGGTCCAGCTTTGATATCACTACTAGGATTTGAATTTTGTGTTTGTCGAACTCCAAGAGTCACACACACACTTTTATCATGGGATCTATACTATTCACATAATGCATCACTTTCTTTCATGAGGAATCTTCTATAGTCTGTGCACATTGTGTTTTCAAGTAATTGTGTTTCTTGGATAATCTTGTGTGTTTTTAAGGTACAAATCTGGATTTCCTTACTTGCTCCACCATATTATTTTTTGTCGTTTTCTTCTTCTTCATTGTTTTTAGTAAGGGGGAGTTCGATCAGTCGTTATCATGTCATTGCTTGTGTGGTTTATGATCTTACTTTTGTTGTTTGAGCTTCCTTTGTCAATTCATAACAAAAAGGGAGAGAAAGTTGTTTTTCATGTGTCTTAGGATTTCATGTATTCATGCCATGTGTAGGGTGCATGTGTCTTAGCTTTCAGGTTTTCATGTTACATGTTCTTAAAATCTGTTTTTCATATGTCTTAGGATTTCATGTGTTTTTCATGTGTCTTAGGATTTAATGTATTCATGCCATGTGTCGGGTGCATGTGTCTTAGTTTTCAGGTTTTTCATGCTAGATATTCTTAAAATCTCCAAGTTGCATCTATTCATGTTTTCCATCTCATGCTTCAAATGCTTCAAGATAATCTAGCCATGTGTTTATTGCTTTTTCATATACTCTTGTGAGACTAATAGTTGTTTTGGAGATTGTGGCACTAATAGCTGTTTTGCAGATCTTTATCTTGAGAAAGACGTTTGTGTTTGTTGGTTGTAATGGGTTAGGGTGACTAGGATTTTATTTGTTAGGTGTGTTTTGTCACGGTATTGCCAAAGGGGAAGATTGTTAGGTTTTTTTTATTGGCAATCCCGTTTGACAAGGATTTCTATAGGAAGATGATTTTCTTCCAAAACTAGGATTACTTTTGGATTTTCTATAAATAGTTGGTTTTCTCCCAAAACTATTTAATTCCTTCAGATCTTCTTTTTGGTTCTTCAGGTTTATATTTGAGGATATTTTGTTAGCTTTCTTTGATGTTTTATTGAGTATTCAACTCATGGTTTAAAGATAGTACATCAAAGGTTTTGTTTGTTATACACAAGAGAGAGAAAGTTATTCTTCAGTCGATTCTGAAGAATTCGAGCCTGAAGCTTCGGTGGATTCTAGAGTGGCTCATCGTATAGACAATTCTGAGGTGAAGACGGGGTTGGAAGAGGCACATAGAGGTTGGTTCAATTAGGCGTGGATTGGCTAGGAAATTGAGAGTATACCTATGTAATTCCTTTAAATCTTCTTAGTGGATTGTTTTGTGGCTGTTGCCCGTGGTTTTTTAATCAGTTGGAGGTGTTCAATTGTGGTTTTTCCACGTTAAAATCGTTGTGTTGATTTGTCTTGATTGTTTGATTGGGATTGTGATATACTGCTTAAAATTCTTACAAAATCACAAATCAATATCTAGGGGATTTCCAGATTTTTCAAAAATATTTCGTCTATAAAATTGATTTTGTCCATAAATTTGTTTTCTAAAACGTTAATTTGTTGTGATGTTCCTTGTGTTCCAATCATCTTGCAAAAGAACACATCTTTCCTCCTTCCTATGAAGTAGAAACTCTATTGTTTTAAGAGTATTCATAGATCAGGATAAGCTGTTGTGTTATTGTGAACGATAATGCACATAATAATAATAATAATAATAATAATAATAATAATAATAATAATAATAATAATAAATGTACCCATATCTCATGAATCTAGACTTCACTCAAAACTTACAAATTCCTTCCAAGGGTGTTTTAGGGTTGTTTAGGATGATCTAAATAAGTGCATTTTTTGACTTTTTATGAAATATGGGTTGTGTATGAGTTGAGTTTAAAGTGAAGTGGTAGAGAGATGATGTGACTTAAATAGGATAGTGACTTTTAAATTTTTTTTAGGTTATAACAAACAAGGCCGTCATTATACCTGTGCACATTGTGATTGAGTTTGCATTCTTTCTAGAAAAAAAGAAAGAATTTTAACTAATAATACGTTATTAGAAGGCTATAGCTGTTTTTACTAGCTAAATAGTACATATAAAAAATAATCCTTACCTTTAGTAACTCATTTTAACTAACATTTACTCTAATAATAATCTTTACTTAGCAACTCGAACGCTACTCTTTATTTTTCATTAATTAAAATACAAAAAAGACATATTGTTTATTTTTCTATTTTTTTTATTTTTTTTATACATATTTTGCCTATCCATTCATACAAAGTGTTTAAAGAAGCTCTCAAATCTCTTCAAATGCAGCTAGCATGGAGAATAAGTGTTAAAATAGTTATTGTAGTAGCTATCATGTTGAAGGGATCAGAGCATCCATACCAACCTCTTCAAATTTTTAGTCAAATTAAAACTATTTTAGCTAGTCACCTCTTAGCACCTACTGCATCAAACTCTCTATTCTAATTTATTCTTATTAAAATTTTATTTTCTTATTGTGTTTGTTAGTCTTTTTTTAAAAAAAATTAAATTGATAAGTTATCAACCAAACAACTCTTAAAAAAACAAATGTCGTTGACTGGTTGACTGGCTGGACTTCCGAGTGAACATTCAATAACACTAATCTAGCGATGAACAGTACCTCGCTTGTTATAGCGAGATACTGTAGTAAACATAAATTTTGACGAGTTGCACACGAGTTTGATGGAGTTGATTTTTTTAAAGTTTATTAGCTAAAAAATAATTTCAAGAGGTTGATGAGAATGCTCTTAAAATGGATTTAAAGTAGCTACAATAACCAACAAACCTTTTTTAAAGAGCCCATTACAGATGCACTTAGCTAGGTATTATAGAAGATTTGTTTTTTTGCTAATGTTTTTTTTTTAATTTTTTTTTTATTTTAAGATGAAAAAGGAGGAGAGAAGGAGAAGGAAATTGAGGAGTAAATAACTTTTTTTAACGTTTAGCTAGTGATTTTGTCCAGCTAAATTTGGCTAGCAAAAAGTAGGGGAAAGAAAAAAATAAAAATAAATTACAAATACACCTTTTTAGATTTGATTAAAATACAAATCACTTCTTATGGTTTTGAAAATTACATTCCACCTCCTGAGGTTTCTAATCATAACAAATCGCCCACTTTTATTAATAAATTATCAAGTCACTTAAAAGTTTTTAATGTTGTTAAAAATATGTTTCAATTAATAATTTTGATAATTTTATTATTGTATAGGAGAACAATTATGCTTTTCAATTTTTTAGTTAATTTTGTTAAATAATTTTTTTTTTCAAACCGTAGAGGACAATCTGTACTTTAAGCAAATCTCAGGAGATGTATTTGTAATTTATCAAAAAAAAAAAAAAAGGGAAAATAGCTATACCTCACTGGAAAATTTTAGATGGTCCGTTGGAATTAGTTTTTTAATATTTTGCCTTGTTTCTAAATTCTAAAATCATCCACATAAAGAGTATAACCAAGTTAGACTGATTTGAGGATTTCAATAACGAGAGGTTTGATGGTTCATTGCTGTCTCCTAACTATTGAATATGGGAGACTAGAGAAAGATCAGGAGGGTGGCATCCTTATATGAGAGAGAGAGAGAGAGAGAGAGAGAGAGAGAGAGTATTATTTAGCAAACTTTGTTATTGTAAAAATATAGGAAAACAATTATAAGGAAATCATCCACAACCAACCCACTTATTCATGCTATATTGAATCATATCTATTTAAATTTTAACAAACAATAGATTCATGTGGGTACTTTCTTTTTGTTTATTTCTCTAGTTGTTGGGCCACCAGAATTGAGCTTGAAGATGGTCTACCACTTTCTTGTCCACTTGGAATGCCTTAGCAAGAACATCATCGAAATTTTTGGATTTGACCCAAACAACTGCGTTAGCAATGGTAATGACACCGAGATTTTGGTCGCTCAAGCCGAAGAGCTCTTGCATTAGTCTTTCCCTGATTAAACTGGAAGTGAATGAGACCTTCTGGGAACACAAAAACATCTCCTGGGTACAAGACCTTTGTGAAGAGACGGTTGTCAGGGTTAGAGGTCACAAAGCCGACATAGAGAGTACCCTCCAAGACCACAAGGATCTCAGTTCCGCGAGGGTGTGTGTGGGGTGGGTTGAGGCCATAAGGTGCAAAGTCGATGCGAGCTAGGGAGATGCCAAGAGTATTAAGGCCTGGTATTTGCATGACATTTACGGGAGTGACTGTCGATCCAACTGGATTAGATGTGTTTTGTGGAGTGAGGAGGCCAGAGTAGAAAAAGTCATTGGCTGTGGCGAGCTTTGGGTCGTTGCAGAACTTGCCATTCACGAAAACTGTATGCAAATGAAATCAAGTTGTGCTTCAGTAAGGATTGGGTGAAAGAAAGAATATCTTATATAAAATAATAAAATTTCAATATTGTTACGATGATCTAATCTAAGAAAATAAAAACCGACCCTTTACAAACTTAAACAATTAAAATGTAAGTATATTTCACGTAGCAAAAGTGCAATTAACCTTTTTTAGCTTATGTGTATTTTCTGTTCCAAAACTAATACTTATTCTTACAATGAATACTAATGAAGCGAGTTTGGAAGATAACTTTGATACACATGTCATCCATTGAAAGTGAAATTGCCACAATTAAATGTTGATTACTAAATGACAAAAAAAATATGCTAATTGGGCTTTGTTTTTTATTAAATTAAATTTGCCACTAAAATCATATTTGAAAGCATGAGACTAGAGTTTGGAATGTAAAAAGTTGGGAGATAGAGATGAGTAAAAAATATACCAAATAGATTTGGAGTCTTTGACAGCAACACAAAAGTCCTGTAGTTGACTTGGGTCAGAAGCAGAGACAAGTGTAGAAGCCAAGGCCATAATGGCTATGGCTACGAGGATGAAGTGAGTGGCCATTTTCATCAATTGAACGCAAAACACAAAATTTGTTTGTTTGAAGCAAACTGGAATTTCTATATATGCCTAATTGCTTGAAGGAGGTGATAGATATCTAGCATGGAAAACCTGACTATTTATAGATATGGATAGAGATAAGAGTAGTTGAATTTTGTGATTATATTATTTCCAATGCCAATAAGATAAGAATTGCCAAGTCCTCAATGGGTAACTTTTTTCCTCAACCACCATTGAATTCAAGGATATGAATGGTTCTTCAATATCTTCACACGTTTCTAATTTCTTCTTCTAACTGCTTACATCAACACCAGGGTGGCTTTGGCTCAAAGCCAGAAAATTGTCTCTATCCAAAAAAAAAAAAAAAGGGGGAAAAATTTTTTTTATCGCTTTGGGTTTGAAAATTGATTAAAAAAAAAAAAAGGTTTAATTTTTTTTTATAGCTATTATACTATTTCATTAAAAAAAAATTCTGAATTTTAAAGGCCCCAATAAAGCTTAGTGGAAATTAAAAACTGATAAATGATTGATATACTAAATTATTTAAAACTAATGGATGATATCTTTTGCCAAAAAAAAAAAAGAAAAAGAATAATAATAATAATAATAAAAGAATAAAAGGCCAATATGTTATTATACTAGTTAGTCCAAAAAATATTCAGGAGTCTAATTGATTTTTGGAGATTGGTTAGGTTATAAAATAAAAGTTTTAGTGGCATGTTAGTAAATTTTGTTTAATTATAAAAGACAATGGATGACAGTGATAAAATTGATTCAAAATTAAATAATTTAGCTATAATGAGGTAACAAAGCTAGCATGGCATTGACATAGGTATATATAATGTTTAAGAGTCAATGATGACTTTGTCTCATATTTTTTAATAGAAAGCATATGATAATGTTTTTTTACCCAGTCTTCCACGGTTACATGATGAATGATTCTTCAACTGCACCAATCCATTTTTTATTGATTAAATTATAGTGACTATTTTTTAATTTGTAAAAAATATAATAAATCGTTTAAGTTTTGGTATATAATTATATTGACTTATCTTTGAATAAGATTTGGGAAGATTTACGTGTAGGTTCTAATAGGTGAATTTATTGTTCTATAGATTCTATGATATTTAATGGCATTTTTCATTAAACACTATTAAAAGAAGTCACTAATTGTTAATTTCAACGACAGATTAAAAATTGTCATAAAAATTGTTACTAATTATAAGTTTTAGCAAAAGTTTAAAAAAAATTGTCACAAAAAAGTTATTAATTTTTAACATTCAGCAACAGTTTAAAAAATTTGTCTCAAAAAAATGTTACTAAATGTTACAAATTATTTTTAATTGAGCTATACTCAAGGGATGTGTTTTGTTTTGTTGTCATTTTTTATAGATAAATTGGAGGGACGGAAACACATATTTTCTAACACAATAAGCAAATTATAAAAGTACAACTATGATAAAGCATTAAAAAATACATTTCACTCCCTAGTTTTCATAACTTTATTTTACCTCATGTCATGTAGGGATGGCAATGGATAATCTATCCTATGGGTATCCATAGAGACCCAATCCATATGTATGGGTTTTGCCCTTTTTTCTTATCCGTCGGGTAGGGTAAGTGATATTTTTAAATATCCACAGGGGATGGGTACCCACTAATTTACCTATATGATTTTTTTATTTTTTTATTTTATTTTATTATTTTTTTTAAGATTCACAACCAAAAGCTAAATATACATTCAATCTTTTTTCTTTTCTTTTTTTATTTTTTAAATTTTGGTTTTTTTTTTAAGGTTCACAACCATTTTTTTTTTTTAAAGATTCACAACCAAAGTTAAATATACTTTCAATCTTATTTTATTTTATTTTATTTAGCTGAATAACAAAATCAAATACACATGAACTAACATTGTCACATTATTCTTGTCAAATTTTATGTTTATCTAAAAAAATTTAAATTTATTTAGAAAAATTCTATTCCTATAAAAAAATTTCATCTTCTTTTTTAATTTTTTTTTTTAATTTTAACTAACATTTTTTTTATAAAAAATATCACAGTCGTTCTACAGTTATTCAAACAAAATGAAAAAAAAAATGTGATAGAAATGTACACAGTAGCATAATTGTCAAATTTGGATTCGAATTGTGAATCGAAATGGTTTCAAATCAAATCAAATCATGAATCATAAAAATTCGATTCGATCACTTTTTAGCATTAATCAAAAGATGCAAAGGCAGTAAAGACGATAATTTTTTTCTTTTAAATACAAGCCCCATCATGTAATTCACTAGTATATGCATCATTGCCAAGCACGGTTTTATGAAGTCAGGTAAGAACAAAAGTAGAGAAACAGTGTGAGTGTTATTGGTTGTGAATTTTTTAAAAAAAAAAAAAATGGTTGTGAACTTTAAAAAAAAATAAAAATAAAAAATAAAAAGAGATTGAATGTATATTTAGTTTTGATTGTGAATCTTCAAAAAATAATAATAATAAAATAAAATAAAATAAATAAAATAAAATTGTGAACCTTCAAAAAAAAAAAAAAAAAGTGAATGCATATTTAGCTTTGGTTGTGAATCTTAAAAAATAAAATAAAATAAAATAAATAGGGATGGAGAATTAATATCCAAACCCATTAGGAGATGGGGAGGGTAGTACCCATGGGAAATGGGGAATGGGAAAAAATAATTATAGAAAAATGGAGATGGAGAATTAATATCCACCCCATTAACCCCCATTGCCATCCCTAATATCATGGAAAACCACAACAGTCAGTTTAAACATTATTCTTTGTCTTTTTGTGAAATTCAATCAAAACTAAATTGGGAAAAAAATTCGAGTAGGCAAGATAATAGTATTAGCCGTTTCTTTATTGACAGTTATGTCAGTATTATTTGTATATTAAATTTTATTAATAAAATTATTTCATTTTGCTAATAAATAAATAAAAAAATAGCGAAACCCTTTCTCAAGCCTCCACCAATTCCCTTTAACCTCCACCAAGTGCTGCCTCCACATACTCGTTTAGTTTTCATTTTTTTTAAAAAAAAAAAAAATTATTTTGAATATATATATACGTATATATATTTTGAGTTTTAAATGAATATATATATATATACATTTGCTGAAGGTCCTATGGACAAATTAAATGTACAAGATATGGAAATTCCTAAGGTATTTGAACTTTGTTGGTTTGTTCAGTGATCACAGATTAAAGAAGTTAATATGTATGGTATTCTTTACTAATGAAAGGCTGTTGGTTATTACTTACTCTTCTTTATGATATGCACTATTACAAATGCTTGGGTCATGGCTGAATGGAAAATTAGGCCAATATATGTGGCTGTAATTTACGAAATATTTAAAAGATGATGTTTAATATATTTGTGTATGTATAATGCTTTGTACACGTATTGCAGGTGAATCAATCACTAGAATTATTGTCAATCAACAACAGTTAGATCATTCAATCTATACTACATAAGGTACGGAGTTTGTATCTTAAAATTTTTTATGAAGCGGGTATTTTTTTTTAAAATATTATTTATTGTCTCTTTATGCTCTTTATGGGTTTGGTGATGACAAAAAACTATTAACTTATGTGATGCTGCCCCCAGTGTGATCATTGGATATAAAATGCTTCTTGTTGCTTTGTTGCATAAAATTGTATATGTAGAATTGTATAGTATGATTGGTGTTTACCCAGTTGCATAAATATGAACTCGGTCCCCATCTCAAACTTGCTCCCTCTCATGCTTGTAGGTTCTCCTGATGATGAGACAATTGCCTTTTGTATGATTCAGGAATTTCCACATAATCTATCAGAAGACAAAAAAATTAAAAAATTCTCAATTTTGAAGTCCAAAATTCTTTTAGTTGTCACATTATAAGCTAAATTGAAAGCTAAATTATTAGCAACACCAAAATTTCAGACACCATTCTGTTGGGGCAATACACTCCCAACCAGTGTCAAGTGTAAATTAAAATATACAAAAATAAATTAATTTACTAAGACAAAGAAAATAGACAGCCATAAGGGACACCCAGATTTATGTGAAAAACCTCCTATGTAGAGTAGAAAAACTGCGGTGCAAATATAATCTCCGCTATATCAAAAGAATGGGTTCACAGTAGTTTTTGAGAGTATGCTCTCCACTCCACTCACTAGTGGCTAAACTCTCCAAATAATATGTAAACTCGAACTCTCTCAAAAAGGAGGTATACGACACTCGAGTTTTTTTTGCCCAAATTTTGAGGAATACAGCAGAAGGAGATATCTCTCACTTGTCACTCCACTCAATTCTTGCTCTACTTTAGGAAAAAAAACTTCAATACTATGGTGATACCATGTCATTGGTATCACCATCCAATCATTTCTTATTTTTTTACCCTTCATGTATATGTGGTAAGACAATTATAGGCTGACCCTCCGCATCACGTAACTTTATTGTTTGCTGGTCATACCATGTCATCGGTGTCACCGTTACACTGAATTTTTACTCCTACCTTAGAAGCTCCCTCGAATGGGGTAGTTTATAGTTGAGATTGGGTCCTAGGAAAACCAAATCCCATCTGTCTGACCAGATTTTATTGTGCTATTTTCCTAGATAAAGATCTGCGGTAGAAAATCGGCAAATATGTTTGCTGCTGTATTTATTTCTACCCACCGAAAAAATTCATGCTTCACAACCTCCTTTTCAATTGCTTGAACTTACTCTTTCTTCAATTGTCAAAGAGCATTTACTATCTTTGAGATTTTGCATCAACATTTTCATTAATGATATTTGGTGAGGTGGACCATAACACATTCCTTGAAACCAAAGAATTTCTCTTTTAAGCCTAGCTGTAGAAATATGAACCACACAACCTTAATTTGTTTCTTGATCAAGCAAACCAATAAAATCCTGTAAATGATTTGCACAAAAATATGCTATGGAAATAGGAGGCAACAAAAAACAAAAAGAACAAAAAAAAAAAAAAAGAAAAAAAAAAAAGAGAAGAAAAGAAAAACACCCACAAACTATTCACAACATATGAAGAAAGTTACACATTTCTTCCAGAATGAAACTATGAGGCATGGAAAAGTGAAAAGATTTGAAGGAAAATTACAAAGATACTGTGTTTGCACCTATCCCTCCGAACACCAAGTAATTCACTTTTGCATAATCCATAAACCTGCCTCTGTTGCAAACACCCCTATTATCCACAAACTAAAAACAAAAAATTACACATTAGTAAATTTTGTTTGATTATAATCGACAAGGGATGACAGCGATAAAATTGAATCAAAATCAAATAGTTTAGCTATAAAATTGATATAACTAAAAGAGTGTATGGATTAAATTTGATTTTTAAGTGATAATTTGCAGAGTAAAATAAAAATTTTATTTGTGATTATATTTTCATCGGAGTTGTTATTTGGCGGTCCGCATTGCTACATTTTTTTTTTTTGATCAGTAAAGAAAATTTTTATTAACAACATAAAATTAAAGATACATGAAGATGACACTGTTGGAAAATGCACTTTTAGCGGCGTTTAAAAAAACTAAAAACGTCGCCAATTCTTTTTTGTGACATTTAGTATCAAACTCTAACAACGTGGCCGTCGCTGTAGCTTTATGGCGTTTGAAAAACGTCGTTATATTTTAGTATAGACGGCATTTTTAAACGCTGCAAAATGTCCTACCCTAACAGTATTATCACGTCACTAAGATATTTAGCGACATTTTTGAAATGCTGTCATAGATATTTATACATTTTAAAAATCTAGCCGTTGGGGTTGGGATATAGGGACGTTTAAAAAACGCCGCCATAGCCTTTACTTTTTTCTTTTCTTTTTTTTTTATTTAAATTGTGCTAAGCTTGACATTTAAATATAGCAACAGATATTTATATCTGTCATAAATGATTATTAAGAACTAATAATTGATGTTTATTAAAATAATAAATAAACTAAGCTTGAAAACAAAATTAAAAATAAGAAACAATGCATTGCATACCCAAAGAATAGAAACAATTCATATTCAGACTTTAAATACATTAATTAAAATCAAAATGGTCAAGAAGTCAAATTACTTAAACTTCAAAAGTAGCACTCATCAGTGTGAGATGAACAACATTTAAAAGAGGTGATTTGCCAAAAAATTTGAACTGACCCCATAAGCTATTTTAACAATTACAACCTTAAAGGCTCTTATCTTAGCTACTGCTTTAAAGATGAACAAAGCAGCAACAACAACTATTAAAAATATAAGGATCTTACAAAAGTGACTTCCAAGTGGCATTAGCAGAGACTAAATAGAACTATTAAAAAAAATGTCTACTCAAGAGAAGAGACTCCCAAGTCCTCCTAGCAGAGCTACTTACATCCTCTGCTCAAGTGACCTCCATCTGGGCTCATTTTTGTCCTGAGAAATTGCCAATTATTTATCTTCCTTTGTCACCACAATGACAGCTGTGCTAGGTTTGTCTTCTATTCTACATCATTTGCTCCCAAGTATCATACAAGCAAAACTGAGACAATAGAGATGTTTCAACATTAGATAAATATTAGTATTCAAATAATTCATCGTTTTACTAACAAAAAGCAGCAAATAATTCAAAAGGCAGGCTCCAAATATGATGACAAGGTTTACATAATTAACAATGTGAAAGTATTCAAATAATTCATTGTCTTACCAGCAAAACCTTGCAGCATTGTCATTACCCACACAGCTACTTGCTGCATCGACCAAAAGGCATAGAATATTACCAAATATCCCACAAGATTTGGATTTTTTTTCAAGGTACTACTTTCTAGGTTAATATATAAAACTATGTGACTGATTTGGCTTAATTCAAGTTTTTAATTTGTTTCCAAACTAAAAACAACCAAATTATAACGACCCCGGTCTTTTCCCATTTGATTATTGTATCCGGACTTAGGTTCCATAGATTCTGTCATTGTATAATTGTTGTTGTTGTCCTTATTTTCTCTTTTTGAGTTCTAGGATGTGTTGGACAGGTCTGTTTTAGGTTGGTTGGGTTCGGAAACCAAGTGTTGCTGTCCAGCTTTTGGCCTGGTCGCTCGAGCGAGAGTTTGGTCGCTCGAGCGAGGATTGAGTTTTGTGTCTTGTGGCTCGAGCCAGGGTTTCTTAGCTCGAGCGAGCGATTGCGTCTAGTATAGACTTGAGAGTTGTATTTCTTGGCTCGAGCAAGCTTTCCTTCGCTCGAGCGAGTTTCGAGTCCTTAGCTCGAGCGAGCATTCTGTCGCTCGAGCGTGCTTCTGGGTTGTAGACCTGAAGCATCGTATTGTTGGCTCGAGCGAGATTTCCTTCGCTCGAGCGAGTATTTCTTGTGTTTGGTCGCTCGAGCGACCAACTATTCGCTCGAGCGAGCCTGTCGGGTTTAAATAGGCAGCAGTGGTTTTTAAAACACTTTTTCACCCTCTTTTTGATTCCAGAACCCTAGGTACGACTTTTCTGTCCCTCCACTCACCTTCTCTCTTAGGTATCATCTCTTTTTAGGGTGTTTCTACCCTAGGTGCTTTATTAAAAAGATAGAGTGAGTCGAGGGCTTCCTTTTAATCTGAACAATCTTGGGTTTGGAGCACTTTGGATTTTCGTCATCTTCTCCATTCGAGTTCTTCGCTTCTAGGTAGGGATTTCCTACTCCTTATTATAGGTTTTGTTCTAAGTTTTGGTATTTTGATATGTTGGGGGTTATTTGGTAATTTTGGGAAAAACCCTAATTGTTTTAATAAATTAATTTGTATAATTAATTTAAGGGAAAATTGGGGAATTTAGTTAAATTCATGGAATTGGACAGTTATAAGTTTAAATGGTGTAGTTGGACAATTTTTATCACTCACCTACTGAATTGTTGAGGTTATAATTGTTGTTATATTTATTTCTTGTCTAGAAATAACTATTTTGGGCTATCGGTGGAGGATAGTCGTGATTGTTGTAGCTATTGCATGTGGATTAAGGAGAATTGAAACTAATCACTTTGGTTAAGTCATAAATTTTGACTATTGAATTAATACAGAAAATACGTGTATTGATTGAGCATTGCATATGCATATTGTTTGGGAGGAGATAGGGGATGTACTCCACGGTTTAGGGGAAGATAGGGGATGGACCTCTAAACCGGATTTTGTTTGGGAGGAGATAGGGGATGAACTCCATTAGCATCACTATTATGTGTGCTTATTGATTTATAGAAGTGTTTCTATATGTTGTGGATACAACACTAAAATGTGTATCAAATGAAAAGTATGAAGTGTTTTGATATGAGCCTTAGCCTTATTTGTTTTGTTGATATTGGAAGTAATGTGAATGTGATGTGTAGTTCACTGTTATAGTTTGGCCAGGTTCTGAGCCATATTGTTAAAAATGACAAGTTGAATAAATAATGGAAAGTGAAACTGATATTTGAGTTAACCATCTATTGAATGCTATTGCTTTATTCAATGCTTATATTTGGTGTAGTATTTTTCTACTGGGCTGTGGCTCACCCTATATGGGAACATCATTTTCAGGTTCAGGTGATGGGCTATCTCCAAGGAATTAGCTTGGAAGGATTTAGAGTTGAAGACTCTGTTTAGTTTAGTTGTTATTTCTTTTATTTGATATTACATGTAAACTCACGCCAAGGGCTGAATTTGTAGTTGAGTTAGTACTCACATTTTTGTGCCCAAGTGTTAAGCTTGGAAAGATGTAAGCCCATAGGGCATTTATTTTGATGTTACATGTAATGTCTTTCAATAATGATACTCTGATGAATGAATGATAATTCGGTTTTCTTTTATCAATGCATGTTAAAGTTATATATTATGGGTTTATTTTTGAGGGTGTGACACAAATTGTATCACTCCAATTTTTCATTTTCCTCATTTTTTCAGGTTATCCAATCTCAATATCGCGAAAAGATGTGTTGCGTTGTGTTTAATTTTTTCAGTTTTTAACTTGTTTCCAAACTAAAACCCACTCTTCTTTGTTTTCTATTATCTGTTCTAGGTCTTTTCCCAATCTACAATTATTCACTAATTTTCAACACCAAATCACATCATGTCTTAATAGATTTAGAAAAGTGAGAAACTAAAAACTAGTGATGTTAGTACTTTTACCTTGTTAGTTCTTCTTCTTCTTCTTCTTCTTGTTTGAAAGGTGAACCTATATTTAATAAGAACAAGTGAAGAAAGATTATACATATACCCTCGCCCCCCCTCCCAAAAAAAAATGATTGAGAGCCTAGCTGTAATGTGTGGTAGGTTATTCATGCAATCAGACATATCAGTGAGCTACCAAGCAGGTGGGGTATGTGATGTAATTTGGCAATGTTCTTCAATTCAATTCAATAGCTAAGTTTGGCAATGTTATAATTTGGCATGAGCATTGGCAGACCATTGGAGTGGAGTTTCAGAGAGGTCTTTGTTATAATTTGACTTTGGCTGCTATAATAGCATCCCACTGGAGTTTCACTAACAATGCATTCAATTTCTACTTATTTTTTCCCAGTAGAACCATTTGGCCCAACTAGAATTGTCATTTCAATGCTATATGAGGGTACAATTATGGATCTCAAATTGATCTCATTCCACTTTATGCAAGAACAAAGTATCAATCCATCATTGTAGGCTTTATCCTCCCAATTCTTTGCTTGAAGAGCTTTTATATTCTCTGTTTTGATCAAAAACTAATTCAAAGGCTCACAACTACTTAAACAGCTATGTACAGTAGGATCTACCCTCATTCACCTTTCTAGTCTCTAACTAACAAAGAGTTTTATAAGACTGAAATAGCTTAATGCAAAATCATAGTCATTGAAGCAGTCTACAATGACAATGTCCACTTTAAGAATTGCATACACAAAGCATAGCTATGGTAGTGGCACCTGCACCATCTGTGCTATTTCAAGTTCAGAACTCTTAAAGCATTCAATGAGTAAAAGAGACTAGTGGTTAAATGATCTGCAAAGAAAACCGAGTTGAACCATACACAAAATCTAATAGCATGTACTAGACATAGTTGTTTGATACAAAATCCATCATTGTACCCTATCTTAACACCTGTTTTGGTCTATTAACACAATTTCCCAACAATGGTGAGGGAACCCCTTTCCCAAAAAATATTAAGAATATATATATATATATATATATTATCATAACTAAGCAAAATATTAGTGTTATTGATATCTAAATAAAAGATAAGACCACCATCTGAAAAAATAAAAAAAAAATAAAAAAGATAAGACCCATTATCACATAAGATGATATCCAAAGAGCAATCATCAACCTAAAAAAAAAATAACAGCCAAAACGTAGTGGTTGCTTTCATTGCCTCTTGTCTTGTCCTGGTAATTCCCAGGAAAGAAAATGATATAATGTGACTAAAATGACATACACACGCACAGAATGGATTGTAAGACAACTCATTCAACCTAACAATACTTGAGCAACAAACAACTCATTGGTTTTTCACTGGAAATTTCAACAAAAATTAAGCTACTTTATAATTTGTATATTTAAAAATATCCTCTTCTTTTACACAAAAAAGAAAAAAAAAAGCAAAGTTTTGTAATTAAAAGCAAATTCATGATAACCCAAGTTAACTAGTAGCATCAAGAACATCAAAACATTTCACACAAACAAAACATCAATCACTGAAACAGGGCAATGCTATCGCATTACAGAATCAAAACTTGGCAATAACCAAATCAACAAAACATAAGAGGGTTATAGTATATATATATATATATAGAATCACTAAACGAACATAAACAAAACATAATCAACAACCAACACAAACAAAACAGAATCACTGAATCAGATTTACGATGGTCATATATATATATAGAGAAATTGGTAGATCTGAACCTTTCTGCCTTCTCTCAATGCCTTGATCTCCGCATAGCCTTGATCTGCACAAACAAAAATCAACAACCAAATCAACAGAGAGACCTTTGAAATCGCGAGAGAGAGAGAGAGAGAGAGAGAGAGAGAGAGAGACAGAGAAACAGAGAGACAGAGCTTTGAAATCGAAAGATAGAGAGAGCTTCAAAATCAAAATCAAAATTGTCGAGATGTCATTCTGAGATAAATCACGGAGCTGAAGCAGATTTTGAAGGATTCGATTGGTTTTTCTGAGATTGTAGACAACAGTGGTCAAAACCAAACTTCGAAATCGCAATCGCTCTGAGAAACTACGAGATTGAAGCCATACGAATGCAGATAGGTTGGCTTTGTGAAATTTTAAAATCGCAATCGCTCTAAAATAGAATCGAAAGAGAGCAAGAGAGTGAGAGATTTGAGTAAGTGATGGATTCGAACTAGACGGCGGTGGGTTTTGAAAATAAAGGTTTGGAGAGACAAAATAGGGTTTGTAGGGAGACAAGATTTGGAGGCGTTTCCAAGCGTCTTCTATTCATAAAACGGGGTCGTTTTGATTCATATCAAATGCGACGTTTAAAAAACATCGTTAATTATTAAAAAAAAGTGACGTTTAATATAATGCCATTAATTAAACGCCATTAAATCCCTTATTTCTTGTACTGTGACATGCATCGAAAGAGATTCGACAAGTACAAATTATCCCTACTACTGCTACTCGCATCCATACAACCAACCCCTTCGCCTCACAAATATTTTTTTCTTTTTTTTTTAAACAAAATAAGTCGGCATTGCTACATATTATTTCAAAAATCAACATAAAAATGTAGGTCCCATAATGAGGTAACAAAGCTAGTATGGCATTGACATAGGTATATATAATGTTTAAGAGTCAATGATGAATTTGTCTCATATTTTTTAATAGAAAGCATATGATAATGTTTGTTTTACCCAGTTGTCCACGGTTACATGATGAATAATTCTTCAACTGCACGGATCCATGTTTTATTAAGTAAATTATTGTGACCATTTTTTAGATTTGTAAAAAATATAATAAATCTTTTCAGTTTGGTATATAATTATATTGGCTTATCTTTGAATTAGATTAGAGGAGACTTATGTGTAGGTCATAACACTATAAGAATTTTTATTTTTGGCAACTAAATTTTTAGTCGCCGAATGGTTTTAGCAACTAAATTATTTGGTCGCAAAAGTAGTCGCCAAAAAATTGTCGGTAAAGGTAATTAGCAACTAAAATTATTTTAGTCACCAAATGTATACAATTCCCGACTAAAATTTTAGTCACCAAAAGGTTGGACATTAAATTAAATTAGACCCTTTTCGGCGACCAAACTTTTAGTCGCCTAAAGTCCCACATTTTTAGCTACTAAAATTTTAGTCGGCAAAGAGTTCTTCTTTTGGCTACTAAAAATTTAGTCGCCGAAAGTCCCACATCTTTGGCTACTAAATTTTTAGTCAGCAAAGAGTTCCTCTTTTGGCTACTAAATATTCGGTCGCCTAAAGTTCTACACTTTTGGCTACTAAAATTTTAGTCGACAAAAGTGTTTTTATCCTTTAGTTTTTTGTTTTTAGCTACGAAATATTTTAGTTGCCAAATGTTTGATTTTCTTTTGGCTACTAAACTTTTAGTTGTTAAATGTCTATTTTTTTTATTTTTTTTTGCTACAAAACTTTTAGTTGCCAAATGTCTTTTTCCAATTTCCTTTTAGCTACTAATTGTTTAATCACTAAAAACATGATATTATGTTTTATTGCAAAATTATAATTTGTCCACAACCTGTCTATATTTAATGCAACCTGTAATACATATACAGACAAAATGATACATACTATCAATCATTCCACAATCTACATCCATATACCAAAAATAAATAACTTTAAGTGTCAAAGTCCATGCAAATCAAGTATTGTCCAAACTAAAATAATAATTCCATACAAAATATATCATACAAAAATCAAAGCCCTCTATATACAAAAAATACATTTACTACCAAGCGAAATTATGATTTGGCATGGTACAAATTATCATCGTAATCTGTACCACGACAAAAGGTGATATATGTACCACAACAAAAGTTTTCTATGAACCATGACAAAACATCCTATATGTATGCCGACAAATGGTATATATGTACCACGACAGAAGTTGATCTATGTAACATGACAGTCATTATCTATTGATTGCCAAAAGTTTTCTGTATTAGTAATAATGAACTACACAAAAACTGAGGACGACAAAAGTATTATATTAGTTCTACACCAAAGTGAAAATTATTCTCCATACACCAATATGGATTATCCACAAGTCCACGCAACAAAGCCATCTACAAAGAAAAACAAAAAACGAAACATTAGAATTGGTTACAAAATATTAATATAGTCAGCCATATGGAACATGTTCTAACATGCATTTAAGGTAGAACAATCGAGAAATGTCTTCTTGGAAATAAAAGAAAGTATATATATATATGTATCATGCAATATTTATTCCAACCAACTGCACAAACAATGTAATATATAATTTCTTTGTCCTATAAATGTATAAAGGCAATTACTAGAATATGTAGATGTTATTTTCATAAAATTGTCGCTTTTTAAACTAAGTGTTGTGAGTTTTTCGACTAAGTGTAAGGCATATTCGGGGGTTGTTATGAATTTTCGTCCCCCGGAAAGCGCTTTTTCGAGTAAGTTTAGAGTGTACTCAGTTCTAACTCCCAACCTACGGGTTCGAATTACGTTTCGTCAGTTCTCACAAGTCCTATTTGTTATGGCAAAGCTATCTGTGTGAACCACATGGTCGTTCGGGGGCTGTTTTGAATTTTTGCCCCCAAAACCCCCCTTTTTGACTAAGTTTAGGGTGTATTCGGCTCTAACTCCCAACCTATGGGTTTGGATTATATTCTGTCAGTTGTCACAAGTCCTATTTGTCATGGGGGAACTGTCCGTGTGAGTCACACGGTGGTTCGGGAGTTGTTTAGAATTTTCGCCCCCGAAATGCCCTTTTTCGACTAAGTTTAGGGCGTATTCGTCTCTAACTCCCAACCTACGGGTCCAAATTACGTTTCGTCAGTTCTCACAAGTCCTATTTGTCATGGCAAAGCTATCCGTGTGAGCCACATGGTCAGTTGGGGGCTGTTTTAAATTTTTGCCCCCGAAATGCCCTTTTTCAACTAAGTTTAGAGCGTATTCGGCTCTAACTCTCAGCCTACGAATCGGGATTACATGCTGTCAGTTGTCACAAGTCCTATTTATCATGAGGGAACTGTCCCTGTGAGCCATACGGTGGTTCGGGGGCTGTTTTGAATTTTCGCCCCTGAAACGCCCCTTTCCGACTAAGTTTAGGGCGTATTGGGCTCTAACTCCCAACCTACGTGTCTGAATTACATTCCGTCAGTTCTCACAAGTCCTATTTGTCATGGGGAAGCTATCTATGAGAGTCACATGGTCGTTTGGAGGTTGTTTTGAATTTTCACCCC
Source organism: Camellia lanceoleosa (assembly GCA_025200525.1). NCBI lineage: Eukaryota > Viridiplantae > Streptophyta > Magnoliopsida > Ericales > Theaceae > Camellia > Camellia lanceoleosa. The sequence continues at coordinate 15,833,014 of CM045758.1, forward strand.
CGAAAAGCTCTTTTTCGAGTAAGTTTAAGGCGTATTCGGCTCTAACTCTCTACCTACGGGTTCGAATTACATTCCGTCAGTTGTCACAAGTCTTATTTGTCATGGAGAAGCTATCCATGAGATTCGTACAGTGGATCGGGGGCTGCTTTGAATTTTCACCTTTGAAATGCCCTTTTTTTACTAAGTTTAGGGCGTATTCGGCTCTAACTCCCAACCTACGGGTCTGGATTACATTTCGTCAGTTGGCACAAGTCCTATTTGTCATGGGAGAACTGTCCGTGTGAGCCACACGGTGGTTCGGGGGCTGGCAGGAAATCAAACACTTCAACCAATGAGCCCTTAACTGAAATCAATACAAAAATAAACTAAAAAAGCATATAAACCCTAGATGAAGTGTGAGAAATGGGGAAATAGGGGAAGGGGGAGAGAGAGAGAGAGAGAGAGGGAACTAGAGAGATGGCTTGATAGAGAGAGAGAGAGAAGCAGATCGTAACGCCCGGGAGAGGACCGAACAGAGAGAGACAGAGACAAACCTGTGATTTGTGGCAGTGTTGGTGGTGATTTCGGTGTCGGCGGTGGTGGTGGTGATGTGCACCGATGGGGATGAACAGTGGCCAGCGATGGTGGTAGTGACAATCGGTGGTGAGCGGGCCTCTGGTTTTGTGGTGAGTGGTCTGTGTTTGTAAGACAGAATAGATACAAAAAAAAAAAAAAAAAAAAGTGTGAACAGGAGGGCGCCAATTCATAAGCTCCCATCTAATTTTTTTGGCCTACTTTTAGCGACCAAATTTTGTTTAATTGGCAAAAATAGTCAATATTTGTCTAATTTGGCTACAAAGTATTCTTTTTGTCGAAAAACACTAATCATAAAAGGAATAAATTATTTTAGTCACTGATAGTTTTGTAAAAAAACCTATCTTTTGGCGACTAAACTTTTTTTTTGGTCGCCAAAAGGATATATACACCGACTAAAATCATAATTAGTAGCCAAAAAAATAGACAAACGCCTACTAAAACATTTTTAGTCACCTGTTTACATGAATTTTAGTGACTAAATTTTTTTTTAGTCGCCAATAACTAATATATGGATACTAAAAAATTTTAGTAGCTAAAATGCTAAATATTGGTGACCAATAGCAAGATTAGTCAGTAAATGTGTGACTTTTGACGACTAAAAAGGTTTTAGTCGCCAAATTTGGTCACTAAAGGTGCAAATTGTTGTAGTGTAATATGTGAACTTATTGTCCAATAAACTTTATGATAATTAATGACGTTTTTCATCACACTATTAAAAAACGTCCCTAATTGTTAATTTCAACAACAGATTAAAAATTGTCATAAAAAATGTTACTAATTATAAGTTTTAGCAACAGTTTAAAAAAAATTTCACAAAAAAGTTACTAATTTTTAACTTTCAACGACAGTTTGAAAAATTCGTCTCAAAAAAATGTTACTAATTATTTTTAATTGAGCTATACTTAAGGGATTTGTTTTGTTTTGTTGTCATTAATTTTGTATTATAAGTATCAAATAAACACATTTTTTACAGATAAATTGGAGGGACGGAAACACATATTTTCTAACACAATAAGCAAATTTTAAAAGTACAATTATGGTAAGAGCATTAAAAAATCAGAAATAATATATCTCTTTAATTTGAGAGCTCTAAAATAGCACTAATAATGTGGAAAATAAAAAATAAAAAATAAAACCAAAACATCACATTACATGAAACCCACACAACAATTAAAATCCTTAATTTAGAGGTCTCACATTTCACTCCCTAGTTTTCATAACTTTATTTTACCTCATATCATGGAAAACCACAACTGTCAGTTTTTTTTTTTTTTTTTTTGATCGGCAAAAAGAAACTGTCAGTGTAAACTTTATTCTTTGTCTTTTTTTGTGAAACTCAATCAAAACTTATGAAAATCAAACCTAAATTGGGAAAAAAATTCGAGTAGGCAAGATAGTAGTATTAGCTGTTTCTTTATTGACAATTGTGTTAGTATTATTTTTATATTAAATTTTATTAATAAAATTATTTTGTTTTGCTAATAAATAAAAAAAATAGCGAGACCCTTTCTCAAGCCTCCACCAATTCTTTTTAACCTCCACCAAGTACAGCCTCTACACACTCCTTTAGTTTTGATTTTTTATTTTAAATTTTATTTTGAATATATATTTTTTGAGTTTTAGATGAGTGGGGATCCGAAATGTCGTCCACAAAACAAAGGAGAAAATTATATATTTTTATATATTTCATTTTTTCACATTATAATATTTTCTTAGTTAAGTGACACTTGAAAGTGCCACTGAACTACTTTTTCAGTGATATATTTTGGTCTTGTAGTGTTTTGAACAAGTGACATTTATACTCATGCCACAATAAATACTAGTGACACTTGCAAATGCCACTACACCATTATGGCTAAAGACTTTGGATGACACTTTGACGTCATGATAGACACTATTTGTGGAACTATTAAGCGCCATTACAAAAAGATTTAGTGACACTTCAGTGACACTTGTAAATGCCATTACACCATTAAGGCTAAAGACTTTCAGTGACACTTTGATGTCATAGTAGACACTATTTGTGACGCTATCAAGTGTCATTAAAAAAGACTTGCAATCTAAAAATGCCACTATATGAATTTTAAATGACGCTTATTATGCTACAATTGATATTTTTAACAACTTTATAAATGTCACTAAATCTAATTCATTTGTGCCATAAATGGATATAAGTGCCATTGGAGTTCATTCTAGTGACACTTTGCAAAGCTACTAACACTACTACGAAATGCCACTTATATGTTCTTTTCATTAACACTTTTAAAAGCCACAACTAAGCATGCGTAAATGCCTGTAAAAATTATATTGATTTTATACAAAATTAAATATTAATTGCCACATCCTATATTAATTTGACATCCATTCAACAAGTGAAAATATTACCACCTAATCTCTGATCATAAACATTTACTCTTACCAACCCACTGGCATTGGGTGCGCAAAGGGGTGAATATTTTATCAATATTTTATCAACCTTAATATTTTTTTGTCTGTATCTAAACCTCAATTGAGAAAATAAATTAGGCAAGGCAAGTTCAATACAACTGAAATTACTTGTTGAAACACCTTCAACAACACCAGTTTTTATATCATCCACCTCCATTCAAAACCTGAACATTACAAATAAAAAAATATAAACTATAATTCTAAGCAGTCTTAAAGTACATTTGACTCCTTAAAGTAATTTTGCATTCTTTTCCATTAACAGTAGCAGCCACTAAATATATGATACCCTTTTGAATACTTCCAACATTTCCTAACAGTGTATCTTTGTAGTCTGTCCAAACATCAACTAGGAAGAACCGGTCCACAACTTCTATCCCGTGACGAACGTACTCTTTGTCCTTGCCACCAACGAGCTTGAAACTCATTTTCTTTAGCATCCGAAACTGGTCGGACTGGTCAGGATTAACAATCTAGGTCTCAGGATTACCCTCGTCAACTCCAATAAATATCTTGTCAGGTGTGGGGACGGAATTTGATGGACTATTATCACTTATGACGAAAAACAAAACGTGATGGACCACAACTTTGTCTTTAGCATCTTGTCGCAATTGAACATTCTCAATTAATTTTATACCCTTAACTACGATCTTGTCTGATTGGCGGTCATATCTCTTATTACCCAGCTCAATACCATTAAGCAATCTTGCCACACCTTTATTATCAAATTTAACGTCCCTTAATTGTTCATCGTACAGCTACAACTTCCTTACTCCCTTCCTAGTCTTCTTAATATATCGTGGAATATTCTGAACATACAGTTGGCGAACGTACGCCGCCTTAAAAGGTGCACAACCACGGTAACTTCGCTTATATCCACTGGCTGCCGGTGTCCTTGACCTCCGATATGCAAAGTCCGACATCTTGTCAAGCTTTCCTATTCTTTCCATTTTTTATAAAACACTCCAAATCTTTTATCTTACAAATTATGCAGATTCTGTTACCTCTACTAACCCTTATGTTCAGACACCTTAGCTTTGATATATTTTCCCTCTGCACCTCGTACATCGGACCAAACTTCACCGGAGCTGATCGTCAGCTCTCTTCCCACAGTCCTATTTGCCATGTCAAAAAGTGATCTACACACATTTGAGTGAACTGCTCATAATTCTTGGGATACTCTTCTAAGGAGTACAACATTGTATACCAAATAAATCAAAAAAAAAAAAAAAGGACAAAAAGACAAAGAAAAGGAGGGACGAAAGAAGGTACTAGAAAACAACTTCACTACAATAGCTATCGCACTGCAAAAGCATATTCCTCTCTGCCATAAAATATTTTCTGGTACCAAATATATAGCAAAAATGGCCCGCGTGTAAGGATGAAGATTCCCCATTCAAAATAATTTAAACACATTTATTTTCCTACCTTTGCTTTATGTCTATCATTTTGAAAAAATATTTGCTTTACAGCCACGCAAACCACCAGAAAAACGACACGTGTATAGCACTATCTTGCAAAGGAATCAAAAGTACTCACACCACTCATACCTAGGCCTGGGTGTGACTTCTTTTTAACCACATCCATACACGTGTCCATAAGTACAGCAATGGACGGCTCAGATCAGCGGGAGGGGAGAGGGGCGCTGATAATATTAATACAGCGCCCCCTAGTCACACCACTCACACCATTCACACCAGGTTTTTAACTAATAGGGAGGCCTTGTACGGCTGGTGTGAGTTCACTATTTACCACTACAAAATGCCTCGCCAAGCCTCTTTCCATTTTTATGCTAAGAATGTTTTCCTCACCTACCCCCAATTCCCATGCCCAAAAGAACAACTCTTAGAACTCCTCCAATCCCTTCTCCAACTAGCATGTCAGCCATATTGCATACTTATCGCAAAAGAGCTCCACGAAGATGGAAACCCTCACCTCCATGCCATGGTTCAATGCATGATGAAGATCCAAACCTCCAACACGAGATTTTTCGATCTTACTAGAATCAACGGTAGAATCTATCATCCAAATATAGAAAAACTCCCCTTGCCAACAGCAAGTCGACAGTATATACAGAAAGGGGGCGAGTTCGTCGAATAGAGAGAATTTTCATCAAAAGGGAAAAGTCCTTCAAAAAACAGAGACGAACTCTGGAGGGGAATACTTGCAGAAGCAGAAACGGAGGAACAATTCTTTGCACTATGTAAAGAAAGATGTCCCACCAATTACGTAATAACATACCCCAATTAAAAACATTTTCGAGGGATCATTACAAAAGAGAGAGGCCCCCATATACTAGCCCCTTTAATTCATTTCCTTTATTAAATGAGGAAGTAAAAAAATGGGCAGAAAATAATATTTTGTTTGTAAGTCGAAATTTCGTTCAATACGAGTTATGTCAAAATTGTTGTCTCTCCATTTGGAGGGAAGACGACTTCCTTATGAAAATCTTAAGTGATTTGTGATTAGATCAAGATTAAAATATTTTAATTGCCAATTATTCAAAACACACAATCTAAATCATCAAGCACTTACGAAAGCGATTTAGATTGTTGTTTTCGAAATAAACAATAAATCGACACAAATGATTTTTACGTGGAAAAACCACAATTGAAGAACCTCCAATTGTAATAAAAAAACCACGGGCGAAACGCCACTAATCAATCCACTACTGAAGAAAGAAAGATTACAAAGATAACGAACAAATTACCCAATTCATCCAATTTGTCTTCAAACCTTCCATAACTCTTTCACCAAGCCTTCGTCTCGAAACTGATTAATCTGAAGTTGAATCCACAACTTCACTTATCGAATCAATGACTACGTACAGAATCAAACTCCTTTGAAACTTCACGTTTGAATCTTTAGAATCCATCGAAGAAGACTACTCTTGTATGTAATCAATCAACCTCCTTGACGTGTGCTTGTCAATTCATGAGTTTAACACTCACTCAATTTATCAAGGAAAACTCACAAAATATACTCCAAAAGAAATCCTTAGAAAACCTCAAAGTAGATCTAAAAAGCTAATCCTAGTTTTGGAGTAAAACAAATACTTATAGAAATCCTGGACTGTGAAGCATGCTCGAGCGAAGCTTCTCTCGCTCGACCGAGGAACTTAACTCGCGTGATTTCCATAAGTAGCTTCGCTCGAGCCACGCAACCTGCGCTTGAGCGAACAATCAACTCTTTCAGGTTTTTATGCAGACGCACTCCTTTGCTCGAGCCACACAAGTTTCGCTCGAGCGCACATTCATCTCTTTCAGGTTTTGCGGTAGCGATCTTCGCTCGAGCGAGGACTTCTTCGCTCGAGCGAGCAAGACAAAACAGCAAGGAAATTGCAACTCAATGACTTAAATTTTGTTCGTGGATTTGACAAGACTAAGGGACCTAACAATCTCCCCCTTTGTCAATTCCCGGACAAAACTTTCTAATACAATTTCGTAAACAAACATGCTATTTAAACAAACCAACTAGAAAACCAGAAAATGAACCAACTACCAAACCAATCTTGATGGAAAAACAATCTGCACACAAAAAAAAAAAAAAAATCTGCACAACAAAAACTTGGAGAGACTTGTTATTCATCATAAGAAACCATCAAGACTTAAAAAAAATAGAAGCCCATTATCAACATCATTAGCAAACATAACTATCTACATTTAACAAATTAAATTCCAATATAAACAATATAACGTGGTGCCCATTAGTCCAAGTGCTGCCTGCAAAAAACATCATGTGTATCCCATATACATCACCCCAAAAAGATAAATCCTACCTGCAAAAACATATGAGTATCCCATATAAACATCCCAAACAAAAATATATACCCCCAAAATGCATACTCCCCCTTTTTGCTCGGGAGTGACAAAACAAAGAAGGATAAACTAGAAAAACTGTCCAAGAAAGAAACAACAAAAAAACTGTCCAAAATGTAGGAGCCAAAGTCTGTCAAGAACTAAGAATCAGGTGGAAGTGGCTGTTGCATCTGGAGTAATGAGAGAATGTAGGCAAGCATAGTGTTTTGCTCATCAAGGCGACTGTCAGGGGTATCCATTCGAGCATCCAACTGGTTAAGGCGATGCGTGACAGACTGCTCAAATTGCTGCAGCTGGCCACAAAATGATCTAGGACGCATCTCAGGTAGATCCGAAGCACCAGCAGTAGCTGCATCAAACTCCTCCTCCTCAGCAAGTGGATCATCACCTGCACCAGTCATCCCAACTCCCGACACACCCCCCCCGTACATGAGCTTGACTCTGGGAGACTATCAACTTAGTAATGGGTTTAATGGGAGAAGCAAACTCATCATCATCATAAATAGGAACATGAAGAGAAGTGAGAAAGCGAGTGAGCAAACACCCATATGGTAGCCCTAAAGACTTTCTACCCTCAAAGACAGACATAGACTAATCAATGTACTAAGACCACAAATTAAACATGAAAATGTTAAACACTAAATAAACAAATTAAACCACCCACAGAGATTAGGATAGTAAACACGAAATAAAACCCCAAATTAAACCCTAGCAAAATAACCTAGCACAATGCTGCAAATTGCTAACCCTAGATACAAGAGAGAGACACGAAATCAGTCAAAAGCAACGATGATGAACCCTAGATTATGACAGAGTAGATTGACAGTCACATTACACAATGAGAAGTAAAAGCAAAGAGAAAAAAAAACTTACCAAAAACAGAGAATGCAGATGAAGGAACAGATGAAGCCCCAAATACGAGCAAAAATCCAGGGGAGGAACACGAATGGAAGGGAAATTGCCCACGGAAGTGAAAGAGACAACACTTGAACCAAAGAGGGCAAAAAAAAAAAAAAATGAAACAAAGAGACGTAGTAGCAGTATTTAAACCTCAACAGGTCGCTCAAGCGAAGACTGTCTCACTTGAGCGAGGACAATTATGCGCAAGGGGTCGCTCGAGCCAAGAACTTGTTGCTTGAGCCAAAAACGCACGCTCTCAAGTCTAACTCAGTAGCAAAAGCACGCTGTAGCACGTCCGCGGGGGGACCTCGCTACAGCTCGGACTCTTTAAGTTTGTTGCGGTTCTAAATCTGAACCAAAGAGTCCACCTCTGGCAAATCGTTTTGAGAAAAACTGATTTTTGAAAAGAAGTGCCAAACATGGACTGCTGCGATTCTGAGTCGCCACCTAAATATTTTTTAAAATGGGAAATTTAGGAAACCCTGACTCGGTGCCGAAGGCCACGTGTCCGTCATAACCAAAGTTGACTTGGCTCGGGAGCTTGGGTACGATTGGGGAAGGTCAGCTATGAGCACCCCCTCTCGCCCGGTTCGAAGACCGGCCTCTACTAACCGTGATATCCGATTTTGAAAACATTACGTGTCCTTATTCCGGTTATTAGCCTAGATTTACTATGTTATGCGCACAGCAAACAAGTATAGACCAAATCGCCTAAGTTGGAACAAAACATTACGTGTTTGTTTTGAAAAATGATTTGCTACTCATAAGTAGGCTAAAATGCGTGTTTTGCCACTCTCAAGCGGCTTTTAGAAAAGACGGTTTTGCCACTATCTAGTGGGCTTTAAAACTCACAGCTTTTAATGTGTTGTCCCAATTTAGGTAATTCAACCTCCATCCACAGGCATTCATGCGCTTATATCACATAAGCACTTATCCTCATGGTAAGCATGCTATCATGGCAACATTCACACACATGCGATATGCTAAAGCATAAAAGCTCACCTAGTACTTCAAACCAAAACAGAAGCTTATTAGAAATCCATGCATGGACCTAAGCATACTGAAATGTCTATTGCAACACATGCAAAGATGTAATCTAGGCAGGCTCGGCTATCCTAAACATGGAATATGGAATGCTACAAATAACATGTATTCAATTTGGAATTGAAAGTACGATGCAGTTTGTATGATGTACCGAGCCCGATGCATGTAAACAAATGCATGAATGCACGCATGCATTGCATAAGGTATGCTAATTTAAAATGTTCTAATCTACCACTGAAAGCGGGTAAATAAAAGGGTTAGAAAGAAGCGGGGGTTGGAAGACATGCATCACACTCACCCACACTTATTACATTTTTGCCCTCACTCGGAGGCACCAAAATAATAATACAGTCCAAGATAATGAATGAATAAATTATTACAGAATTCTAATTACTTAATAAATAAATGTGAAATAAATGGGGCCTGACCCTCGCCTCGAGATCTTGAATGATGCATGCTCGATGTCCGCCTTTGCCCGAATCCACCGTGCCATCGCTGCCTCTTTTGTCTTACTTCTCGAAAATTGCCAAAGTCTTGGGAGATCCCGAGTACCTCGTAACATCACCGGCCGAAGAAATTACCACCGGTTGCTTGTGATGGCCACCGCAAAACAATCTATCGCCAAATATAAAGGCTTGGGTCGGCACTATTTTCGCCGGTCGGCACAAAGTTCCTCAGAAATAAAAGCAGCAGCAGACAAAGAAGCAGCATGGCATTGGACTTTTGGACATATTTGTGCATGGCCAATGCTCCCTATCATGTGTAGAACTCAAGGAAGCATGGCACTTGGTTCTAGGGCTATCAATTGTGCACCTTGGTGCATGATAGCCTAAGGACCAAGGTTGCATTTTCAATGTAAAAATGCATGCAAACAAACACATGAAACCAAGACCTTATCATGCTCTAGTCAAAGGCCTTGGTGACTTGGGAATGGAGGTGTGTTTTGCCACTTGAAGTGCAAACACCCCTCACTTTCCACACTTGGCTTGACACCCCAAACCAAGTAATGAAATGCATATATGCAACATAAAGCAAATGATGCAATATGGGACTAAGATGCAAGGCATACTAAATGCAATGCAACCTAACATGACAAGTGTATGATGCTTAGACATGCAAGATACAAATGTAATGCAAGTGTAGACAACCTAAGCAATGTGACCATCATATCACAACACTTAATGAACCAAACATGTAATAAGCATAAGACAAGCATGCAATGGTGGACTAGACCACAAAGGGGCAGCCCTCAAACCTCCCCAAAATAGTGGCAAAATGGACCAAAAGAGGTAGACAAACAACCATGTAAGCATACAAGCCAAAAGGCCTAAGGCAAAGGCATAAAGTGGTGTATTCAACCTTCCCCTATTCATGACCAAACATGGCGCATATCAAGCAACCCAAAATGACAGATTTTCAGCATACAAAACACACCCAAAACTCACACACATGGCATCCCAAAAGCTCTAAACACACAAGCATACATGAGGGATATTTCGAGGCATAAAAGGACACACCTTTAAAGCATGAAAGAGACGACGAATATGAACATGTGAGCATGGATTAAGGTCTGAAATAACATGTTGGGTAGTTCCAAACCCCTAAAATAATGGAAGCAATGCATGCTACACACTCACACACCTAAGGCTAGCAAGCCAAAATGCAAAGTGACTATATAAGGCATGTCATGGATGGCCTAAATAACCAAAAAACAGATCTTATACATGACAAAATAAGCACATTTTCAGTGTATGACCAGCCACAAAAACAGAAGCAAGATAGGCTAAGAAAGCATGCAAGATTACGGTAAATCACATGGATTTCAAAGCAAGTAGCATAAGGATTATCCAAACAATGTTGAGCCCTTCAACAATGTTGAAGAAGGGCTCAAAATAAGCCTACTCTTAGCTTACATCATGCTCTGAAACAGATTATACATTAGTCAAAAATAGCATGCAAAGATCATGGCATACAAGGGGGTATTGAGATAGGTGCTAGATGCAGCCACCAAATGGCAAGGGGTCCTCAATCAAACATGAAGAGGACCCCAAAACAAGACTATTTGAAGTTTGGGTCGGAGCCCAAAAGTGCTTGCAAGCAAGGCTTAAATACGAAGCAAGAAATTGCAAGAAAAGGGAAGATGAGGACTTACCCTTGAAGACCAGCAAACCAGCACCTCTTGGACCAAGTTTAGGTGCTCCTAAGCTCTGAAGAACAGCCCCAAGTTGTTGGAAATGGAAGTGGTGGTGTTGTGCTATGGGTTGGTGAAGGAATGGCCAAGAATAATGGACTTTTGGAGGCTTGGATGGGATAGATATAGAGAGAGATGAATGGATATAGGTATATATCAGAATGTATCTATATCTCCTCTGGTTTTTTGTTCAAAACCACCAACCCTAAGCAATGGAGAGGAAGAGCTCTTATATAGAGCAAGCAAATGGCTTACAAGAGAAGCTAAAGCAAGGGGCTTCTCCAAGAAGCCAAGACAGCTGGTAAGGCTTCTTGAGGAAGCCAAGACAAAGGGTCAAGGCTTCCTCAAGAAGCCATGAGCAAAGGGTGCACCAAATGGGGTCAAAAGGTGCAAAATGGTGCAAAATAGGCACATGTATGCACGTGGGTCGAGTTCTGTGCACTCCAGCTGGCACAGCTGGCATGCACCAGGCTTGGGGGGTGCAAAGGGTTCAACCCGGCCAGCCAATTTGATTTTCAGCCAAAATAAAGTGCCGGTCGGCACTCTTTTATGCCGGTCGGCTAAATAGAGTGCCGACAGATGATTCCTTGGTCAAAACATGGCCGGTGGGTATGCAAATCGAAGCCCCGGAAGTTAGCTTTCCAATGGCGCAAACCTTGCATCAAAATTCCTTCTGTGCAAAAAGTTATGCCCTTTTTCCGTGAAGTCGCGCAGCCTCGATCCCACCGGGATGATGCCCAGCTTCAACCAATCATATCACCACCACCCGGACTTGGCTCTAGGAGATTCTTGAGTGCAAAGTGAAGCCCCGGAGGTCTTCTTTCCAATGATGGTGGCCTCATAGCTTAACTCCAAGTATTGAATTGAATAAGCCCGATTTAGCGAGAGGTGCTTGATTCCCTTCTACCGGATCTATGCCAACTTCTCCCAAACCGCTTTTCCTCTCCTTTCCTTTTTTTTCAACTCCAAACCCTTAAACAAAGTGTTTGGGAAGATTTGCCTCTTCTTGCCGAAGGAATTGAACCCGTGTTCTCGACATCTCTCAACACCGAGAAAACTATCAAGAATGCCCAAGTCTTGAGGGCGGTCAAAAATGGGGTGTCTCTGATTGCCCCTCTTGACAGAACTCGAAAGTCATAACAATGACGGAGTGAATGTCAAAGCCCCGAGACGACCCATTTTTGACAAGGCAAGACTTGGACAAACAAACAAAATATCGATAAATAAATGGTTGTACCAAGAAGTCGCCACGATCCCTTGCAAGGAATCAAACCAGCGTAGTTCGGGGGCAGGATGTAAAGTGATGCACAATGCAAGTGCATAACTTATGATCATGCAAAGGATGCTGTGATGAAGCAATTATGCAAAATAAATGCAACATTTTAAGCGAATGTTATGCAAGCAAGTAGACATAAACCAGACTACATGTCATGTAGAAAGGATGTAAGAGAATTATGCAATTCTCACGAACATGTGCGTTAGATACACAAAAGTGAACGAAGTGTGATGGATACACTAAGTGGACAAACATGTGTGATGGATACACCAAAGTGAAGAGAGTGTGATGGATACACAATATGAATAAAGTGTGGTTGATACACTAAGTGAAGCAAAGTGTGACAGATACACAAAGCAAAACGAGTGTGATGGATACACTAAGCAAATATGTGGTAGATACAAAAAGTGAATGTGTGTGGTAGATACACAAAGGGAGCATGTGATAGATACAAAAAGTGAATGTGTGTGGTAGATACACAAAGGGAGCATGTGATAGATGCAAAAAGTGAATGTGTGTGGTAGATACACAAAGCGAAAGTGTGTGATTGATACACAAAGCGAGCGTGTGATTGATACACAAAAAGCGAACATAGAGTGTGATAGATGCACTGAGTGAACAGAGCGTGATTGATACACTAAAAGCGAACACAGAGTGTGATAGATGCACTGAGTGAACAGGAGTATGATTGATATACTAAAAGTGAACACAAAGTGTGATAGATGCACTTAGTGAACAAGTATGATTGATATACTAGAGGTGAACACGAAGTGTGATAGATGCACTTAATGAACAGGAGTATGATTGATATACTAAAAGTGAACACGAAGTGTGATAGATGCACTTAGTGAACAGGAGTATGATTGATATACTAAAAGTGAACACGAAGTGTGATAGATGCACTTAGTGAACAGGAGTATGATTGATATACTAAAAGTGAACACGAAGTGTGATAGATGCACTTAGTGAACAGGAGTATGATTGATATACTGAGGGTGAACACGAAGTGTGATAGATGCACTTAGTGAACAAGTATGATTGATATACTAAAGGTGAACACGAAGTGGGATAGATGCACTTAGTGAACAGGAGTATGATTGATATACTAAAAGTGAACACAAAGTGTGATAGATGCACTTAGTGAACAAGTATGATTGATATACTAAAGGTGAACACGAAGTGGGATAGATGCACTTAGTGAACAAGTATGATTGATATACTAAAAGTGAACACGAAGTGTGATAGATGCACTTAGTGAACAGGAGTATGATTGATATACTAAAAGTGAACACGAAGTGTGATAGATGCACTTAGTGAACAGGAGTATGATTGATATACTAAAAGTGAACACAAAGTGTGATAGATGCACTTAGTGAACAAGTATGATTGATATACTAAAGGTGAACACGAAGTGGGATAGATGCACTTAGTGAACAAGTATGATTGATATACTAAAGGTGAACACGAAGTGGGATAGATGCACTTAGTGAACAAGTATGATTGATATACTAAAGGTGAACACGAAGTGGGATAGATGCACTTAGTGAACAAGTATGATTGATATACTGAATGTGAATGAAGTGTGTGATTGATACACTGAATGCAATGAAGTGTGTGATTGATACACTAGATGCAATGAAGTGTGTGATTGATACACTGAATGAAATGAAGTGTGTGATTGATACACTGAATGCAATGAAGTGTGTGATTGATACACTGAATGAAATGAATGAAATGAAGTGTGTGATTGATACACTGAATGCAATGAGGTGTGTGATTGATACACTGAATGCAATGATGTGTGTGATTGATACACTGAATGAAATGAAGTGTGTGATTGATACACTAAATGAGGATGTGCGTGATAGATACACAAAATGAGAATGAAATGTGATTGATACACTAAATGAGTATGTGCGTGATAGATACACAAAAGCGAATATGTGCGTGATAGATACAGAAAATGAGAATGAAATGTGATTGATACACTAAATGAGGATGTGTGTGATAGATACACAAAATGAGTGAAGTGTGATTGATACACTAAATGAGAATGAAGTGTGATTGATACACTAAGGCAAATGAAGTGTATTAGATACACTAAGTGGAGCAAATGACTGTGTGTGATAGATACACGAAGTGAATAGAGTGTGATTGATACACTAAAGCAAATAAAGTGTGTTGGATACACTGAATGAATAAAGTGTGATTGATACACTAAGGCAAATAAGGTGTGTGATTGATACACTATTGTGGCTTGAAGTAGACTTGATCTTGAGCTTGAAGTAGAGGTACACTCATACTTCGGAGCACTGGCAAGGCCTGAAGAGGTACACACGGGATGCGCCTCGAACTTATCAAGTTGAAACAAACTCGGATAATTCGTTTTCCTCTTTTACTTTTATTTTGCGCCGAACCATTATAGCTTCAAATAGGTCCCGGTTTTACTGCTCACACTTATCGGGGTGAGCCCTGCAGCTTTATGAAAGAACGAACTGCTTTTGCACAAATGTGGAGAATGACACAAGACTCGAGCACAAGATGATTTGATTTTGAAATTGAAATTGAGTTCTCAATCGGGTATTGAGTCTACGACCGACACAAGCACTACGACTCAACACGGAAATAAAAGGCACATAACCTAGACACATCGAAAGTGACACTCGAGACGACTCAAAACAAGAATCGAGACAAACAAAAGGACACGACACTCAAACGCATAGGGAGCCTGTTTCACCGGTAGTATTCCCCACCCTTTCTCATTTGTGATCCTCACATCACTGCCCCTCAAGCTCTATTTTTCAAAAAGCCCTTTTCTCACTTTTTTCTCTCATCGCACCTCTCTATTCTTCAATCTCTCATTTTTCATCCCTCCCCGGTGGTTGGCGGATAGACAAGGAGTTGCGGGCTTTTGCCCCTAGCATTCTCGCTAGATTCTTTTCTTCCGCTAACAAAGGAACTTTCCCACAGAGGGGTTGTGCCACACCGGGTATGTAGCAAATCCACGCCTAACATCGGTTGATGATGCCCCGCCGGGAGTTTGGACGTGGTTAGATCTGTCCCAGATGAGGAAGTGGAACATCTTGATCCATTCCAATTGTGCTTCGTGACTTGACTTAATACCTCGCCGCTTGAGGGTTAGAGAGCTTTCACTCTTTGTTGTTGACTTCGCTTGTGCCCTTTCCGCAAGTATGTCGGCGACGGGGAAAGACAGAAGCCCGACTCAACTGCCCCTAGTTCATCATTTTGACCATTTTTTTTGGTTTTAAAACAATTTTGACCAACATGAAAGTTAGATTAACATGCTTATTCAACTTTTTGATTTTGAAAATCATGCAAGTTAGGCCGTGAGCGCTGAAAATTTTCCTTTTTCGGGTCCAAGAAAATGGTCCAGTTTTGGAAAATATGGAATAATTTTCGAGAGAATTGTCAACCTCAGTAAAAATTCTCAAAACTTTTTGCAAACGGCTACCGCTCAACGAGCACGGAACCTACTCTTGAGATGCGCAACCTCGGACCATTAGCAATGGAAAATTGCCCCTTGTCTGAAGGACGCTGCATGGCAACGGAAAGTTGCCCCTTGTTTGAAATGACATCGCGGCATTTTGAATGGCAACGGAAAGTTGCCCCTTGTTTGGATAGGATGAACGCATTGAATGGCAACGAACGTTGCCCTTGTTTGATAGCGGCAGCATACTGCAATCAATCTTCAGAGTGACGATGACAACCAAACTCTCAGATACAGAGAAGGCAAGGATGATCAAAACCATTACATGGACACAATCGATTTGGAAGTGTTTACGGCTGGACTTCAAAGTGAAGTTGCCTACGTATCCCAAACATGGGAATCAAGCCTTACGTAGTTCGGGGTTTAAGGTACACTCGGGTATTTAACCTCTCCTTTTTATGCTCTAACTTTTGCCAAGGCGCCTGTTGCAGGTTTTCAACCTTGCGAGCTTCTTTTTCTTCTTTTTCAATTCTTTTTCATTTTTTCTTTTTCTTCTTTTTCTTTCTTTTTTTTTCTTTATAGGCTCTAACTTTTGCCAAGGCGCCCGATGCGGGTTTTCGACCTTGCGAGCTTCTTTTTTCTTCTTTTTTTTTCTTTTCCTTTTGTATGTATTTTTTTGCTTGCTCTAACTTTTGCTCGGTCGCCTTCCGGTTTTCGCCCAAATGAGCCTCTCAAAGGGTAAAAGTATAACAAGTCCATGCCAAATGGTGTTGAGATTGAAGCCATCTCAGATCCAAAAGAGTGGTCATGTATCGATTTGCGTATGATCCATCTTCGCTCTTCGAGCACATCGGATATTTTTGCCCCTAGTTCAAAGGGGGCTTCGATCTAGCTTCCCAAGCCTCTTGACGACATCCGATCTTCTTGATTTGACTTTCTTGCCTCTTGTTCGAGGGTCGCTTTGAATCAGCCACACAGCCTCACATTGTAGTTAACCGCTGAACGCTTCTGAATCCAAGTTCAAGGTTTGAAAGCAAAGGGGTTGAGTCTCGAGGCCGAGAGCGATCCTAAGCTGCACAATCTCAAGAGTGATTCCACACATGTCTTTGCAGGACCGCGCAAAAGATTTTTTTTGAAAGTTTTTAAGAAAGCGACAAATCGTCATGGCCAAGACAAAGTAGGATCAATCTGGATCAAAGCTAGGGTCCTTCTCAAGACTACACTAACAAGCATGATTTCATTCATTAAGGACTTAGCACGCCTCTCTTTCTCTCAATTTGATCAAAGTTTTGCAAATCCCGAGGAATTCCTTCCTCTTCGTTTTCATCACAGTGTTCAAAAAGTTTTGAAAAACTTAGGTCATTACAATGACTTCAAGGCACAGAAAAGACACAGCTTTTAGTCAAATACTGCCGTCTCATTTAGAATTTCTGGCACAACTGGCACACGGCAGAAGCAAACGCGAGAGCGTGAAAATCACTGCTGTTTCATTCAAAATCATGGCATATAACTCCTGGCGTAAATAGACTCAAACAAAACAAAAGGACAAACGCGAACAAAATGGGTGATGTCCGAGGTAACATCCCTAATCACGACTCTAACAAAACAGATCGACTCGATACAACAAGACAGACCCGATCGACTCAAGATAAAAAGATCGACCCAACACAAAACGACAAGATCCACCCAATACCCAAGTCGAAAGTATAAAACTAGCATTCAAAATGCTCAAAATAAAGGCATGCCATACGCCGCATCCGAGTAAACCGAGTGCCGCCCGCAGTGGTTCATCCCCGATCACATATTCAGATATCCCCAAAGTTCATCGATCCAAAGGTGATGGACCCATCGAGCTGGTGCGGTGATGACGTTGTTGTCAAACAAATCTTGTACATCATGGCGCAGACGAAGCACTATCGGTCTCATGACCGTTTGTTGATGGTACGCAAGATTTAGTCCCGCTATGCTTTGGAGGAGAGGATCAAGTAAAGGCCGTTGTTCCAATGGTTTCGTATGTCCTTTCCGGATTAGGACCTCTAGAGCCTTTGACAAAGGCATATGAAGTGGGGTGAAAACCCTCTTGACTCGAGGTGGATATTTGGTTTTCGTGAGCTACTTCCCACACACCGGGTAAATGGGGTAGCCGCTTTTGATGCGTGTTGGTGACCATGCCCACTTCGTAAGATCTTGCACCAGATCACCACCGGTGGTCGATTCAATCGCGAGAAAATGCCCTCTGGCCGCTTCTTCCTCGATCAATAAGGCCTTGTTTCATAGCATCTTCGATCCAGACTCCCATCTCATGTAAGTCTGAAAAGGTGGGGAAGGGGACTACTATCATCTTTTGCATTAACTTCGGCTGAAGATTGCGCACAATCATCCGAATCTGGTCTTTATCCGTCGGCCTAGCGGCCATCATTGAGACCTTGGCCCTCCAACGGGTTACAAAGTCGAGAAGCTCTCTTCGCTCTTGCCTGGTTGTCTCAAGATCACGGGTTGTGATCTCGATCTGGGTATTGTATGAATATTGTGCGACGAAGGCCTCAGACATCTCCTCCCAGCTTCGTTTTACTAAGTCTTCTAGTTTGGCGTACCAGTTGGCCACAATACCCGACAGGGTCCTGCTAAAGAGAGAGCTTCTGTAATCTTGTCAAGCCCATCGGGCGTAGAACATCTGAAAACAAACTTAGGTGGACCATGGGGTCCCCGGACCCATCAAATCGGTCAATGTGAGGCATCTTGAAACGATCCGCAACGCCACAAGGCCGGTATATCCATCTTCGATATCCCGGATGGACTTGACTCCTTGGGATTTCTTAAACATTTTTTCCAACTTACTCATTCAACAGGTCCGCTTGAACTCAAGGAGAGTCCGACATTGATAGGCGTGGCGCCTTGGATAGTTATGCAGAATCGGGGCGAGCCGCCCCGCTGGAAGATCTCAGATCCTCTGGACATTTTGGACATTTACGCCTCCAGTGCCGGAGCTCCTGCTGGGGGAGGAACTTGTTGTGAAGCAGACGCCCGCTTTCTTGTCATGGTACCGGTGATGAGCTCGGCCGAGCTATAATTGCAAACCGCCGCTTGGAGAATTCGCTTGACAGCCGTCTTTGCCGCATGAGTTTCATAGTTTCATGCATCCGACGATCATTGCCTCTACCGACGTATTCTCGTTGGTCCATCCGACCGACCGTATATCTATCCTCGTGGTGTAAACCGAGACCTCGGCCCGACAATCCACCGGTGAGGGGATAAGGGTTATTGACGGTAATCACGAACCGGTGACCCGTGCTTGATCGCCTTTTACTCGCTTTTGGCAAATCAATCTCGACCGACAAAGTCTACCAACGAACCAATGTACCCAGAGGATAGTGGAGCCTTCGGGCTATGGTTCCAAGACTACCTAGCAAAAGGAAAACAGACAAAGATCTCACTCAACTTCACCAAACAGACACGAGCAGAAATAACGATCAGATTCTATTATCGATCATTGTTCTCAAATCATCGCCCCAAATCAATCGATACCGCAGATATGGTGATTCTCAAAAAATCGATATCGGTGCTCGCAGTCGGATATCCAGTTCGCAAATTGGTGTATGCATTCCTGTGAGATACACTCTAAAAGCACATAGCAAGTAAAAGAGCCAAAACACCCCTATGTTGGGGTAGGGTTTCTGCCCTATTTTGTCGAGCTAGGGTTTCACCACGCACAAATGTTTCAAACAACCTACCATGGGGTAAGCAACCTGTTCTAGTTTGGAATGGTCACTATGGATCTCGATATGCTCTAGGTCGAATGGTCAAAGGGTGCCCCAGAAACCGGGTTTGTGTTCTATATCGGGCAGAGCCCGCAACCGTCACCTTATGGTCATGCCTTGACAAGACAAGCCTCCAAAGAAACCGCCAGAATAGCAGATGGCCAACACGGTGTTCTAGGCGCACCAAGGCACATGCAATGCGAAGAAACACATAAGTGTAGTCAAACAGATATCACGAGTTCGAGTCAAGCTCTCTAAAATCCCAATGAGTCGCCAAAATCAGCACGCCCGGGGGACCTCGCCATGACTCGGACTCTTTAAGTTTGTTATGTTCTAAATCAACCAAAGAGTCCACCTGCAAATCGTTTTGAGAAAACTGATTTTTGAAAAGAAGTGCCAAACATGGACTCGCTGCTGACACAGAGTCGCCACCTAAATATTTTTTTAAAATGGGAATTTAGAAACCCCGACTGCGTCAAGGCCACGGTCCGCTATAACCAAAGTTGACTTGGCTCGAGCTTGGGTACGATCGGGAAGGTCACTATGAGCACTCTCTCGCCTCGGTCCAAGACCGCCTCTACTAACCGTGATATCCGATTTTGAAAACATTACGTGTTCTTATTCGGTTATTAGCCTAGATTTACTATGTTATGACAAAGAACAAGTATAGACCAAATCGCCTAAGTTGGAACAAAACATTACGTGTGTGTTTTGAAAATGATTTGCTACTCATAAGTAGGCTAAAATGCGTGTTTTGCCACTCAAGCGGGCTTTTAGAAAAGACGGTTTTGCCACTATCTAGTGGGCTTTAAAACTCACAGCTTTAATGTGTTGTCCCAATTTAGGTAATTCAACCTCCATCCACAGCATTCATGCAGTTATATCACATAAGCACTTATCCTCATGGTAAGCATGCTATCATGGCAACATTCACACACATGCGATATGCTAAAGCATAAAAGCTCACGTAGTACTCCAAGCCATACATGAAGCTTATTTGAAATCCATGCATGGACCTAAGCATACTGAAATGTCTATTGCAACACATGCAAAGATGTAATCTAGGCAAGCTCGGCTATCCTAAACATGGAATATGGAATGCTACAAATAACATGTATTCAATTTGGAATTGAAAGTACGATCCACTTTGTATGATGTACCGAGCCCGATGCATGTAAACAAATGCATGAATGCACGCATGCATTGCATAAGGTATGCTAATTTAAAATGTTCTAATCTACCACCGAAGCGGTAAATAAAAGGGTTAGAAAGAAGCGGGGTTGGAAGACATGCATCACACTCACCCACACTTATTACATTTTTGCCCTCACTCGGAGGCACCAAAATAATAATACAGTCCAAGATAATGAATGAATAAATTATTACAGAATTCTAATTACTTAATAAATAAATGTGAAATAAATGGGGGCCACAGCCCCTCTCCTCGGGATGCGCGAATGATGCATGCTCGATGTCCGCCTTGCCCGAATCCGCACCGTACATCGCCGCCTCTGCTTTTGTCAGTTTTACTTCTCGAAAATTGCCAAAGTCTTGGGACAGATCCCCGAGTACCTCGTAACATCACCGGCCGAAGAAATTACCACCGGCCGCTTGTGATGGCCACCACGCAAAACAATCTATCGCCAGAAATACAGGTTTGCCGGCACTATTTTCTCACGGCCGACACAAAGTTCCTCGCAGAAAATGCTGACAAAGAAGCAGCAGACAAAGAAGGTATGGCATTGGACTTTTGGACATATTTGTGCATGGCCAATGCTCCCTATCATGTGTAGAACTCAAGGAAGCATGGCACTTGGTTCTAGGGTTATCAATTGTGCACCTTGGTGCATGATAGCCTAAGGACCAAGGTTGCATTTTCAATGTAAAAATGCATGCAAACAACACATGAAACCAAGACCTTATCATGCTCTAGTCAAAGGCCTTGGTGACTTGGGAATGGAGGTGTGTTTTGCCACTTGAAGTGCAAACACCCCTCACTTTCCACACTTGGCTTGACACCCCAAACCAAGTAATGAAATGCATATATGCAACATAAAGCAAATGATGCAATATGGGACTAAGATGCAAGGCATACTAAATGCAATGCAACCTAACATGACAAGTGTATGATGCTTAGACATGCAAGATACAAATGTAATGCAAGTGTAGACAACCTAAGCAATGTGACCATCATATCACAACACTTAATGAACCAAACATGTAATAAGCATAAGACAAGCATGCAATGGTGGACTAGACCACAAAGGGCAGCCTCAAACCTCCCCAAAACAAAGGGCAAAATGGACCAAAAGAGGTAGACAAACAACCATGTAAGCATACAAGCCAAAAGGCCTAAGGCAAAGGCATAAAGTGGTGTATTCAACCTTCCCCTATTCATGACCAAACATGGCGCATATCAAGCAACCCAAAATGACAGATTTTCAGCATACAAAACACACCCAAAACTCACACACATGGCATCCCAAAAGCTCTAAACACACAAGCATACACGAGGGATATTTCGAGGCATAAAAGGACACACCTTTAAAGCATGAAAGAGACGACGAATATGAACATGTGAGCATGGATTAAGGTCTGAAATAACATGTTGGGTAGTTCCAAACCCCTAAAATAATGGAAGCAATGCATGCTACACACTCACACACCTAAGGCTAGCAAGCCAAAATGCAAAGTGACTATATAAGGCATGTCATGGATGGCCTAAATAACCAAAAACAGATCTTATACATGACAAAATAAGCACATTTTCAGTGTATGACCAGCCACAAAAACAGAAGCAAGATAGGCTAAGAAAGCATGCAAGATTACGGTAAATCACATGGATTTCAAAGCAAGTAGCATAAGGATTATCCAAACAATGTTGAGCCCTTCAACAATGTTGAAGAAGGGCTCAAAATAAGCCTACTCTTAGCTTACATCATGCTCTGAAACAGATTATACATTAGTCAAAAATAGCATGCAAAGATCATGGCATACAAGGGGGTATTGAGATAGGTGCTAGATGCAGCCACCAAATGGCAAGGGGTCCTCAATCAAACATGAAGAGGACCCCAAAACAAGACTATTTGAAGTTTGGGTCGGAGCCCAAAAGTGCTTGCAAGCAAGGCTTAAATACGAAGCAAGAAATTGCAAGAAAAGGGAAGATGAGGACTTACCCTTGAAGACCAGCAAACCAGCACCTCTTGGACCAAGTTTAGGTGCTCCTAAGCTCTGAAGAACAGCCCCAAGTCGTTGGAAATGGAAGTGGTGGTGTTGTGCTATGGGTTGGTGAAGGAATGGCCAAGAATAATGGACTTTGGAGGCTTGGATGGGATAGATATAGAGAGAGATGAATGGATATAGGTATATATCGAATGTATCTATATCTCCTCCGGTTTTTGTTCAAAACCACCAACCCTAAGCAATGGAGAGGAAGAGCTCTTATATAGAGCAAGCAAATGGCTTACAAGAGAAGCTAAAGCAAGGGGCTTCTCCAAGAAGCCAAGATAATTGTAAGGCTTCTTGAGGAAGCCAAGACAAGGGTCAAGGCTTCCTCAAGAAGCCATGAGCAAAGGGTGCACCAAATGGGGTCAAAGGTGCAAAATGGTGCAAAATAGGCACATGTATGCACGTGTCGAAGTTCTGTGCACTCCAGCTGGCACAGCTGGCATGCACCAGGCTTGGGGGGTGCAAAGGGTTCAACCCGGCCAGCCAATTTGATTTTCAGCCAAAATAAAGTGCCGGTCGGCACTCTTTTATGCCGGTCGGCTAAATAGAGTGCCGACAGATGATTCCTTGGTCAAAACATGGCCGGTGGGTATGCAAATCGAAGCCCCGGAAGTTAGCTTTCCAATGGCGCAAACCTTGCATCAAAATTCCTTCTGTGCAAAAAGTTATGCCCTTTTCCGTGAAGTCGCGCAGACTCGATCCAACCGGGATGATGCCCAGCTTCAACCAATCATATCTCCTCCACCCGGACTTGGCTCTAGGAGATTCTTGAGTGCAAAGTGAAGCCCCGGAGGTCTTCTTTCCAATGATGGTGGCCTCATAGCTTAACTCCAAGTATTGAATTGAATAAGCCCGATTTAGCGAGAGCTGCTTGATTCCCTTCTACCGGATCTATGCCGAACTTCTCCCAAACCAGTTTTCTCCTCTCCTTTCCTTTTTTCTTCAACTCCAAACCCTTAAACAAAGTGTTTGGGAAGATTTGCCTCTCTTCTTGCCGAAGGAATTGAACCTGTGCCCTGCACATCTCTCAACACCGAGCAAACTATCAGTAATGCCCAAGTCTTGAGGGCGGTCAAAAATGGGGTGTCTACACACGCGCGAGCGAGCAATCCTTCGCTCGAGCGAAGAAGAAAAAGAAACAAAACAAAAAAAAAAAACTTTTTTTTTCTTCAGCAACAACACTATACTCAATATCATGAAGTGAGACCTGGAACACAAGTAGATAAGCACATTTATCCAAAATTGATACTAAGATGAAATAATCCACACATCATGAAACCTGTAAACTTGCAATTTTAAAAAAATGACACTTGAAATCATGAGCAAAGCAGATAAAATATAATCAATGATCATAAGCTACATGAGAATGTACAACTCAAAATCCAACATGAGATCTCACAGAATAAAGGTGTGTGTGTGCAGTCCTTAAGAGGCCACTGAGCTAGAGTTAATCCTTGTAGTGATCGGATGGTTGGACCTCCGGCAAGAGTAACTAAAAATCATAGAGAAAAGTCAAACCACTAGGAATCATGGGGTTTTTGTAAAGTGAACGCGGAGGCTCCCCTCAATCAATTAGTCCTTCTTTTCTTTTTTTTTTAAAACTTATCTTTCTTGTGGTCACTCATTGGTGACATTTACGCTCAAGAGTATGGAGACCAAACCAGAGAAGAATGAAATAAAAAAGGATGGCCTGGTTGGTGCCTCTGAGGTGGCCTTTTCCTAATGCCCGGACTTCAAGAAACTGAGGGAGCGACCGTGGAAGTGAAAAATGATGGTAAATGGTTAAGAGACTCAACATCACCCATGATATACTAGTATCAGTTAATTCCACTGTAAAAGTACAAGAAACACTGTTAGTGGTCCATAGAGAACTTTGATCACTTGTGCGGAAACCCCTGCAACAATTTATCTCAAGGATGTGTACAGAATGAGATCATGAGGGTAATGAGCATGGGCATTCAAAATGAGCTATGAACAAAGAACAATGAGATCTTGTAAGCAAAGATGAGTAGTGTACATATAAAGTTGAATGCAAGAAGAATAGGGATCAATGACAATGAGATTATAGCATCCAAGCACACATAAAGCCAAACACTCACACCCACTCAAGGAACAAGTAACACTCTAGTGATCGAGCATGACACCCAAATTCTTTCTAAGGAACTCAAATCGAAGAAGATCAAAGGGTTTTGTAAAAATATCAACTTTTTGATGCTCAGTGGGTATATGTTCAAGAACAACAAGGCCCTCTTCCACTAACTCTTGAATAAAATGATGACGAATGTCAATGTGTTTGGTGCGAGAGTGTTGGACAGGATTTTTTAAATGTTGATGGCACTTGTATTATCACAAAAAAGAGTGAGAGTGCTCTGTTCTGTTCTATCCCATAATTATGAAGCATTTGCTTTATCCATAGCATTTATGCACAACAACTCCCTGCAGCTATGTACTCAGCCTCAGCAGTCGAAAGAGAGATGGCATTTTGCTTTTTACTATGCCGGGAAACCAAATTATTCCCAAGCTAAAACAACCCCAGATGTACTCTTCCTATCATCAGCACACCCTGCCCAGTCGACATCAGAAAAACTAGTAATTTCAACTGTAGTGTCAGTAGAAAACCAAACCCCATACCCCAATGTCCCATTAACATATTTGATGAAGCATTTGACCGCAAGACGATGAGACTCTTTAGGACTGGCTTGGTAACGGGCACAAACACCGACACTGAAGGAAATATCAGGACGACTGGCTGTGAGGTAAAGAAGACTCCCTATCATACTCCTATAAAGAGTAGGATCTACATCAATACCAGAGGAATCTTTGGAAAGGTGAAGACTGGTGCTCATGGGAGTACGTGCATGTTTGGCAGACTCAAGACCAAACTTTGACACAAGATTTTTGGCATACTTAGTCTAAGAAACAAACATTCCAGAAGGAGACTGTTTAATTTGAAGACCCAAGAAATATGACAACTCTCCCATCATGCTCATCTCAAACTCATGTGTCATACAATCCAAAAAATATTTTACAAGATGATTAGCAGTGGATCCAAACACAATATCATCAACATAAATCTGAGCAACAAGAATATGAGACTTAGTATGTTTCACAAATAAAGTCTTATCCACACTACCCCTTTGAAAGTCATTATCAAGAAGAAATGTAGTAAGTCTATCATACCAAGCCCGATTGGCTTGTTTCAATCCATACAAAGCCTTGTCTAACTTGTAGACATGATTTGGACATTTAGGGTCCTCAAACCCTTTTGGTTGCTCAACATATGCCTCTTCTTTCAAGTACCCATTCAGAAAGGCACTTTTCACATCCATTTGAAACAATTTGAAACCAAGAAAACATGCAACACCAAGTAAAATACGAATAGATTCGAGATGTGCAACTGGGGCAAACGTCTCATCATAGTCAACACCCTCTACTTAAGTGTAGCCTTGAGCAACCAACCTGGCTTTATTCCTAACGATAGTACCATTCTCATCAGATTAATTTTTAAAGATCCACTTGGTACCTATCACATTCATGTCTCTAGGTCTGGGAACTAGAGTCCAAACATTGTTACGTTCAAATTGACCTAGTTCTTCATGCATAGCATTGACCCAACTATCACCTAGCAAGGCCTCTTTAAAATTCTTAGGTTCAATTAATGAAACATAACACATATGTGATACCTCATCCCAAATCTGTCTTCGGGTTTTCATTTGATCTGATACACTTCCAATCACCTGTTGAGGTGGATGATTCAGTTTCACCCTTGCTGATGGTTTGAACACAAGACTTGCGGTGACAGAAGTATCAGGAGTGATGTCTCTTTGTGCACTCTTTGGACTTTAACTTACCTGTGAGGATGGTACTGTGTCAACTTCTTATGCTTGGACCTCAGCTTCTCTTTGAATTTGTGGTTCAGTATCCAGGATTGGAAACTCACCATTGTCATCCTCATTTGTTGCTGGAGTAGGGGAACCTGTGTCATCTATAACCGCATTGATTGATTCCATTAAAGAAGAAGTTCGCAGGTTATAGACTTGAAAAGCCCTACTAGTGGTTGAATACCCTAGAAAAATACCTTCATTACTTTGGGAGTCAAAATTGCCCAAAGGCTCTCTATCTTTGAAAATGTAACACTTACTCCCAAAAGTTTTGAAGTATTTTACATTAGGTTTCAATCCCTTCCACAATTCATATGGAGTTTGTAAAGTGCCGGGCCTTAAATATATGCGATTTATGACATAAACAGCAGTATTTAGGGCTTCAGCCCAAAACTTTGGAAGAAGTTTCTTACTAAGGAGCATGACCCTATCCATTTCTTAAACAACTCTGTTCTTCCTCTCAACCGCTCCATTTTGTTGTGGAGTAATACGTGCAGAAAATTCATGCTTAATTCCATGCATATCACAAAAATCCGAAAACGAACTATTTTCAAATTCACGACCATGATTAGTTCAAATTCTTATGATACGCCCAATGGAAACACCTTGTTCATTTTGGATTTTAAGGACTAAGGCCTAGAAAGCATCAAACGTATCAGATTTTTCCCTTAAAAAATTTACCCACGAAAATTGAGTAAAATCATCAACAGTTAAAAAAATATATCTTTTACCTCCAATGCTTTTAGTGCGAGTAGGACCCATTAAATCCATGTGAACCAATTCAAGAGGACGTTTGGTTGTAAAGCTATTCACCTTTTTATGAGGGGCACGGGTTTGCTTTCCAAGTTGACATGGTCCACACACATGGTTCAGATTCTTACCCAGTTTAGGTACTCCTCTGACATGCTCTTTGTTGGCTATCTTAGTTAGGTCTTTGAAATTCATGTGACCTAATCTTTGATGCCACAAATCAATGTTACTTATGATGGCAAAGTGGCAACTGAGATCATTAGTAGTAACAATCCCATAGCAGTTATCAGATGTGCGAACCCCATGCAAGACAGTATTTCCCTTTTTATCCAAAATTTCACATTTATTTTTTGAAAACAATACTTCATGGTGGGAATCACACATTTGACTAATGCTCAAAAGATTTTCTTTAAGACCATCAACAAGTAAGGCATTTTCCAGCTTGGGAAGACCAACAACACTTATAGAGCCCTTACTAATGACTCTAGAAGTTCTGCCATCTCCAAAAGTAACAATCCTTTCTTTATATTTTTCAAGGGAGGTGAAGTAGGATTTGTTACCGGACATATGACGAGAGCACCCACTATCAAGATACCACATGTGTGAGTCATGTGCTTTTAGAGCAGTGTGAACAACTAAACTGGTCAAATCATCTTTTCTCACCCAAATCTTTTTGGTCTTAACAAAATCAAGTCTTGCGGTCTTGGTAAATGTCTAGGTGTTGTGAACACCCTCATGAATCTTGGTATTCCGCCTAGACATATAAGGTTGTCTCCTAACCCAAAAAGTATTCAAATTTCTATCCTTTTAAGACACCTTACCAAACAATTCAAAGCAGTAAGGACGAATGTGGCCATACCTATCACAGTGATGACAAATAAAAACAGGTTTTACCTCCCTTTTGTTGATCTTACCCCCTTTAGGTAGATGAAAAGAAGGATCACCCTGGTCTTCCTTCAACTTTCCCTTTGCTTGAGTCTTCAGGTCATGTAATGTAGAAGCCTATCCCTTGTGAGCTATCGCATTACCATAACCTAGCCCACTTTTGTCACAACCCATTTGTTGAGACCCAAAGATGTCTTCTAATGATTTGGAACCTTTGTTCCACATAGCAATTGTGCTCTAGCAATTCGGAGTTCTTTATCTTTCTGACAAACTACCTCTTCCAATGTAGCTTGTGACATCTCAAGGCTTTCAAGCTTCTCTTCATATGTGGAATACACTTTCAAAAGTTCATTCCTTTCAGTTTCACAGAATAGAAGTTTTCCACACAGGTCTTGTCTGTCACTTGAGATCTTGATGACATTCTGCTTTGTTGCTACAAGTTCTCCTTTTAGCTTGACATTCTCGCTTTCACTTGCTTTGAGCTTGAGAGAGAGTTTGTCATTGATTTTGGACAAATTCAGAGATTCCTCGTAAAGCTTTTCACAAGCTTGTTGTAGTCCATCACCATTAATCTCATCATTGTCTTTTGATGTTTCATCATCCTCTTTTTGCTCCTCATTCTCCTTGACCTCATCCTGTCTAGCAACTAAGGCAGGAAAGGTGATAGATGGCGGTGAAGATGAATCTCCTCTTTCATGAAATTGGCTCAAAATTTCCCATGCATCTTTAGCCTTTATGCAATGAGCAACCAGTTGCTGTTCTTCATCAGAAATTGCTCCACGAATAGTAATCAGGGCTC
The DNA here is from genome assembly GCA_025200525.1 of Camellia lanceoleosa. Taxonomy (NCBI): domain Eukaryota; kingdom Viridiplantae; phylum Streptophyta; class Magnoliopsida; order Ericales; family Theaceae; genus Camellia; species Camellia lanceoleosa. The sequence goes on from CM045758.1 coordinate 15,862,013, forward strand.
TTTGATTGCTCGGATTGTCAGCACTTTCTGTATCTTCTTCAATGGCTTGCCAACCTTCTGGGTCAAAAGCTCTTAGAAACGCCCTCATTCTGATCTTTCAATACAAGTAGTTACTCCTATCAAAAGTGGGAGCGTGATGCAGGTTCTGACCACGAGCTAATTCCGCTAGCTTTGGAAGAGGTTGAGTGAAAGTGGACCAAAATGCCATGAAAGTACTATCCCCGTCTTCACTGGATTCAGGTTCTTCGGGTTCTTGCTTTGACCCGCTTTCATCATCCCAAGTCACTGTGTAGCTTTCTTTCGATTCTTTTTCAAAGGACATTCAAGGGCAATATGGCCAAACCCTTGACATTCATAGCAATTGACCCCTTGCCCCTTTACGATCTTCTTTTCAATTTTTGGGGCAAGTTTTGGTGGAAAAGTTTTGGGTTTTTCATTACTCTTGTCTTTTGAATTAGGGTCTCTGAAATTAGGCTTCTTTTTCTTCAAAATTTTTTTAAACTGTTTAGTAAACATAGCCGTTGTCTCAGACTCTAAATCAAACTCAGTCTCCGAAGTTTTTGCAGTCTCATGAGCACTAGTGAAAGCCACACTATCTTTTTGTTTTTTCTTAGAAATCTGGTGGGCTTCATAAGTCTGCAAGTTTCCAACCAACTGATCAAGCTTGAGGGTATCAACATTCTGAGCCTCCTCAATGGCTATCACTTTTGATTGGAATCTCTCCGGTAATGACCTCAAAAATTTTCCAACAACTTTAGCTTCAGGGGTTTTTTCACCGAGTGTTAAACAGGAATTCACAATGTCACTAAGTTTTGCATAGAAATCATCAAACGTCCCATCATCACGCATAAAAAGGGTTTCAAAGGCAAAGGTGAGACGTTGAAGTTTTGACCTTTTGACAGAAGTAGTACCTTCGTGAATTGTTTCAAGAATGTCCCAAGCCTCTTTTGCTACCTCACACGTGCAGATACGACGAAACTCTTCAGGTGTGACGGAGCAAAAAAGGGAATTGAGAGCCTTGCTGTTCCAACGCGAGTTTTGATAATCGATTGTGTCCCATTTATCAAGAGGTTTCGGAATCTCAACACCATCAATGGGGACAGTAGGTTCACTCCACCCATAGAGCATACAATGCCAAACTTTCTCATCGATGGATTTTAGAAACGCTCTCATACGAGCTTTCCAATAAGAATAGTTTGTACCATCAAGTAATTAAGGTCAATGGGTCGAGTTACCTTCACAAATTGAATCCATATCACCAATCACACAAAATCACACTCCTACAGTTTTGATAAAAAAACAAAGAGTGACCTACTCTGATACCAATTGAAAATCCTAAGTGATTCGTGATTAGATCAAGATTAAAATATTTTAATTCCCAATTATTCAAAACACACAATCTAAATCATCAAGCACTTATGAAAGTGATTTAGATTGTTGTTTTCGAAATAAACAATAAATCGACATAAATGATTTTTACGTGGAAAAATCACAATTGAAGAACCTCCAATTGTAATAAAAAAAACCACGGGCGAAACGCCACTAATAAATCCACTACAGAAGAAAGAAAGATTACAAAGATAACAAACAAATTACCCAACTCATCCAATTTGTCTTCAAACCTTCTGTAACTTTTTCACCAAGCCTTCGTCTCGAAACTGATTAATCTAAAGTTGAATCCACAACTTCACTTGTCGAATCAATGACTACGTACAGAATCAAACTCCTTTGAAACTCCACGTTTGAATCTTTAGAATCCATCGAAGAAGACTACTCTTGTATGTAATCAATCAACCTCCTTGATGTGTGCTTGTCAATTCATGAGTTTAACACTCACTCAATTTATCAAGGAAAACTCACAAAATATACTCCAAAAGAAATCCTTAGAAAACCTCAAAGTAGATCTAAAAAGCTAGTCCTAGTTTTGGAGTAAAACAAATACTTATAGAAATCCTGGACTGTGAAGCTTGCTTGAGCGAAGCTTCTCTCGCTCGAGCGAAGAACTTAACTCGCGTGATTTCCATAAGTAGCTTCGCTCAAGCCACGCAACCTGCGCTTGAGCGAACAATCAACTCTTTCAGGTTTTTATGCAGACGCACTCCTTCGCTCGAGCCACACAAGTTTTGCTTGAGTGCACATTCATCTCCTTCAGGTTTTTGCCAGACGCAGTCTTTGCTTGAGCGAGGACTTCTTCGCTCGAGCGAGCAAGGCAAAACTACAAAGAAATTACAACTCAATGACTTTAATTCTGTTCGTGGATTTGACAAGACTAAGGGACCTAACACATTAGATTAGGGATACACAAAAATAATATCAACCATTTATATACTGACGAAGAACTCTCATCTTCATCTAATAACAGGAACCAGAATAGAGGCCTATCCGCCCATTCTCCCTCTACCTCGAAGGACCCTCAAGAACAGGCAAAACTGCCTAGGCCGGAAGCCTCGGACGACACAATTATTTCTCCAGTAGAATAAGCTTCAAGGACTACGATCACGACGCCGTCTACAACATCGTAGATGACATCAAATACTGACAGTCCCTACCAAATTAATGAAGAATTTAGTAGGTTGTCAAAGAGACTTCCATGTATTTGTTAAATTTTAACTAGATCTCACTATTAGAGGAGGAATTCCATATATTATATTAACTAATGGGGACGGTAGTTGGTTAGATGCAATGTCGCCAAAAATGAGAGAATGGTTTGATGTTAATGTAACTACTGTCATGATTAATGAAAAATTTTATTAGTTTTATTTATGAAACCACTCAAAGTTTAATTTACTCACTACATTTCCCTTATCATCATCTATTACATCTTGAGTCACATCACTATTTTTTACACTGATGATTACAATTCGTAAAACATTAGAAAATTCAGCGGGGTCATAACGACTGATCCTCTACGATCAACTTTCTCTTTGCTAACACCAACCTCCGAAATCGACGAACCAGGATCAACATCACTAGTATCATCACCACCTTTGCGTACATCAATCTCGGACAAAATCAGATGACCTCTGCGTTCATGAATAACTGAACCACTTTCCCTAAAACCTCCTAACAACAAATCTCTTCGTCTCTCCGGTAAACCCACATACTTAGTCCGTGTTAGAATTGGAATGGGCTTCGTTGGAGCACAATGCCAAACATCAACATTATCATTAGTATATTTTTTAGATAACACAACAATAGAGGGGGCCCTCATTTGCGAATCTTCTGGCATGTCACTCGTAGAATACTTCAGATACCCTTTCATTTTACAATACGTAATCCCCTTTTTAATATTCAAATTTTCAAGTTGATACTTCACCATCCATGGCACCATAGGATCATCACATCACAAAAAAAAAAAAAAAAAAAAAAAAAAAAAATCAAACGACAATCATTTTTTTATCCAAAAATATAAATTTATTTATATTGCAATAAAAATCATAATCAAAATTATAAAATATTCTACTGCACTAACAAAGTTAAAAAATAAATAAATTATTCTAACAATAAGTTCTGAAAAGCATAGTGATATTCATCTTCCAGAGAGACAAATTATCAAAACAAATTTAGTTCCCAAATTCTCAACCTCACTTGTATAAATATTCTCAGCTAGCATCCATAACTTGCAAAATCTGCATCCAAAAGATAAATATATAAAGGTAATTGAAACTATATTAAGCAAATATACATTTGTTAATGAAATTAGTATTTACGAAAGAAATATACCACAAATGTAGCAGGCCAAGCAACATGAGCTCCAATAACTTGTCCAATTGTTTTGACAAGACCATATGATCGAATCAAGCTCTCATTAGGTTTGACTGGCACTTGAACATATATCTCCCAATAGTCATATAGCGATTCCGGTTTTGACCCGTCACTTATTGTGTTCCGGACTCGAGTTTGTGTGGTTTTAAATGGTTATTCATATCTTGTTTCCCTTGTCTCCCTTCTGTTTTGGTTATCAAATTGTAGTTATGTGTTTGGAATAGGTTGGTTGCTTGTTTTTCCAAACCTTTGTTGGCTAGATTTTGGCTTCTCCACTCAAGCAGGTATTCTTCCGCTCGAACGGGCTTCACAGTTTTTGCTCCTCTGCTTGAGTGGACATTTTCATGCGTAAGCGGGCTTTGCAAACTCTCAATATTTTGCAGGGCTACAAAACTACTAGGAGGCTAATTTCTACGCTCAAACGACATTTACTATGCTTGAGCAGGTGGGCGCTCGAGCGTAGGCCTATCATCTGCAAAACTACTAGATGTATGTTTTTTACGCTCGAGCGTCACTTTTTGCGCTCGAGGGGTGAGCGTCTTGTTCATGTGTCTTGGTGCTTAAGCGGCCTTTCTTGCTCTGGAGCAAAACAACTTTTTTCTGTCTAACGCTCGAGCAGCATTTCTTACACTCGAGCCGACTGTGCGTATATCAGATTGTGAAAATGACTTTTTACATCGCCTTTTCAGATCTTTTCACCCTAAAACCTAAAGTTGAGACCTTCTCTCTCTAAAACACACACTCTTTCTCTATATATATTTTCACTTAGTTCTAGTGGTTTCTCAACCCATTCACATTTGTTAAAAAGATAGAGCATCTTAAGATCCATACTTTGATCCAAATAGAGTTGGGTTTGGACATCTTTGAAGTTTCATCCTTGGTTGACTCATCTTCTCTCTTTGAGGTAGGGACTTTCTACACTTTGTTATGCTTTTTAACTTTAGTTATTTGTGGTTGTGTAACAATGGTGGGTTTTGGGAATATCATGAACAAATCTAGGGTTTGGGATATAAAATCAAAAGATGGGTTTTGACTAAATGTGAAATAGATGGCCATGGGATTAAATGTAAGGTTGTATTATGGCCAAATGCTTGATTTGGGCCACTTGGGTTGCTATTTTAAAAAGGAAGAAAAGTTTTTCCCTAGTTGGTTCAAATATTTATTTTGCATAAATAAATGAAATTCGTGTTGCAAATATGAAATTGGATGGATATTGGTAGAAATGATGGAATTGGATATGTATTATCTCATACCTATGGAAATTTGAATTTATTATCTGTCTAGAGATTGAATAGCTATTTAGAAATAGCTGTATTGGACTATCGGTGGAGGATAGTCATGATTGTTGTAGAAATTGCATGAGGGTTAGGTGAATTGAAACTAACATCGTGTTGATTGTCATTGAATATAACTATGTTTAAATACATTGTATATATATATGATTGATTGGGAGGAGAAAATGGGATGTACTCTATTGTTTGAGAGGAGATAGGGGATGAACTCCATTGAAATTAAGTTGACCGGAATGTCCTGGGTGAAAGTCTTGAAATCTTGTTTATACATGGGTGCTGGTTCTCACAGATGAAATTTTCGTAAAATGGCAAAGTGAAGTGTTTGTCTGTTGGTTGCATTGATTAGAGAACCGTTGAGTTGTAATCTCGGCCGGTTTGTTGAAATATAAATGAAATTGACTCATGAATTGAGATGATACAAATCGACTGTAAATAAACTGAAGGAAAATGGATTGAAACACAATTTTGGATACCTTATGCTTATAAATGAGAATGTTTTGTTTCAAGCATTGCATGTGCACATCGTACTTATACCATTGTTAAACCTCATATATTGTGTTAGATTGTTTCTACTGGGTTTTGGCTCACCCTATTTGGGAAACCACTTTCAGGTACCGGTGACATGCTTCCTCCAAAGATGTAGCTTGGGAGGATTTAGGAGCTAGAGGCTCTATTTTGTTGTTTTGAGCTTAATGTTTATTCAAGACTAGGGCTTTGTATGTACAGAGCTTATGCCTCTTTTTTGTTGTAACCAAGCAATGTCTTGGAAGGTTCTAAGCCCATAGGGCCTTTATTTTGTTGATCATTAACTAGTGTTACATGCTATAGATTCAGGATGTTCATTTATAAATGTGTATCGCATGTGCTACCTTTTGTAATACAAACTCTAATGAATGAAAGTATTTTATTTCTATTATTCTTCCGTTTCTGGGTTGGATTTATTATATTATTTTAGGGGCGTTACAACTTGGTATCAGAGCATACCGGGTTTGAATACTTTGGGTATGTAGGAAGTGGTTAGTTCCACAATGGGTTTGTCTTGCTTGGTTGAGATGTTAATATGTATTGTATGCTTATGTGATAACATGCTTATATGATTATATGGGTATGAGATTTAATTCCTAAGATATTGATTAGGTCTACGGGTTTCTAGAAGTCTTATTAGAAGAGCACTTGATCACTGCTGTTTCTAATTGGAACTCTTGCAATGCCGCTGGACAATCATTATCAAGGAAGGAGATTCATATGTGTTTATGTGATTACGTGCTTATATGGAGTGATTTACTATTGTCGATTGCATTAGGACGTGAGTGAGTAGCTTTGGCATATTTGAAAATGTGCTAATCTTTTCCGTTACCTTTATTAGGATGTCAGGACGTGGACGTGGTGGTGGTAGGCGTGGTAGGCCTAGACGGCATGAGATGCCTCTACCGGATGATATTTTGCCATAGGAAGAGGGGGTTGGTCAGGCCAATATGGCCGAATTAGTTGGTCAGCAGGCCATGGGCGCCTTAGCCCGCGAAATGGCCGGAGCATTGAGGGAATCCATGGACATTCTTAGGGATGAGAATCAAGTCTAGGCCCAAGTAGCTGAGGCAAGGCCATCTTTCTTGAAGAAAGAGTTCTTCCAGTCGAATTCAGATGAGTTTTTGGGTGATCCCAAGGAGCCACTGAAGGCTGATGAGTGGCTAGAATAGATGGTGAAGATGTTTGAGATGCTCGGCATCGAAGACGGAGGTTTGAGAGTGACTTGGTGTCCTTCCAATTGAAGGGAGATGCGGGTCGGTGGTGGAAGTATGCGTGGGGACGCATTGGAGGGACTTGGGAGGCCTTCAACGATGCCTTCCAGGAGAAGTTTTTGCCTACCACAGTTAGCGAGAAGTTGAGAGATCAGTTCTCTAAGTTGGTGCAGCTAAATACACCAGTGGCTGAGTTTGAGGCCACCTTCACCAATTTGTCGAGGTTTACACCTGAGTTAGTGGCGACTGAGGAGCGCCGTTGCTTGGAGTTTGAGAAATGGTTGTCGATTGGGCTCATGTTTAGAGTAGCCGAATCCATGATTAGAGACTATGGGCGCCTTGTGGAGACGGCGGCCCATCTTGAGACAATTATGCAGGCTAAGGAGGAGAGGATGAGGGGCCCCAGGAGAAGTTTGGACAATCAGGGGGACAGAAAGAGGAATAGGGGTTCTAAACCTCAGCCGTCCCAGGGGACTCAGCTAAGGTCCACTTTTCCAGTGCTGAGTTCGGGTTCTCGGAGAGGTGGTCAGGGGGATTTCACTTCCTTCAAATGTGGTCAGTTAGGCCACAAGTCTCCAGCTTGCCCGCAAAGAGGAGGAGGGCAGTGAGCAACATCATCTTTGGCTCATTCTCAGGGCCAGAGTCAAGGGAGAGGCTGGCCGCTCACTTGTTTTCGGTGTGGCCAGGCGGGGCACATGAAGAGGTTTTGCCCATAGTTGGGTGGCACATCTAATGCGTCTGGTTCGAGATAGACACAGAGTCACTAGCTAACACAATCAACACAGGCCTCGAGGGCCAATCTAGGAGCCTTTTCAAGTCAGTCAGTGCATCAGTCCTATGCTCTGAGGGGTTAGCAGGTAGATCAGAAGACTACAGGGCGTGTGTATGCTGTTACTGCACCAGATCTAGTACCAACGCCTTCTGTTGTGAAAGGTAATTTTTTGTTTTGTAATTCAGTTGCTAATGAGTTAATTGATACAGGTGCATCCCATTCATTTATCTCATCTACATTTGCATCGGTTTTGGGGTTGGAGTTAGCACAGTTAGCATCTCCTATTTGTGTAGAGTCGCCTATCGGCGGTGAGGTTATTTTGAAACAGGGATGTCAGGGTTATGACATAGAGGTTTCCGGTCGTCGACTTCCATTTGCATTTGTATTGATTGACATTTCTAGTTTTGACGTTATTTTGGGTTTGGACTGGTTATCATCATGCCGGGCTATTATAGATTGCTACCGTCAGAGGGTTACTGTACGTACCCTAAGCGGTGATTGTTTTTACTTCTTAGGGGACTGGGTGGATAGTGTCTTATCACCGGTATATGATCTGCGTGGGCAGAGTGAACTTAGCTGTCTCCTTGCTAGCTTCTCGAGTGGTGAGTGTGATGAAGTCTGGGTTGAGTTTCCAAGGGTGGTTTGTTAATACCCAGATGTCTTTCCCGAGGATCTTACTAGTTTACCACCTCACCAAGAGATCGAGTACTCTATTAATTTAGTGTCTGGCACGACACCAATTTCTATGGCACTGTATTAGTTTGCACCTGCTGAGTTGAGCGAGTTGAAGGTTCAACTCCAGGAATTGTTAGACAAGGGTTTTATTCACCCTAGTACTTCACCTTAGGGAGCATCGACTCTCTTTGCTAAAAAGAAAGATGGAGCGTTGCGACATTGTATCGATTATTGGAAATTGAACCGAGTAACTGTTAAGAATAAGTACCCAATGCCTCATATAGATGACTAGTTTGACCAATTGAAGGGGTCTTGCTACTTCTCTAAGATAGACTTGAGGTTAGGTTATCACTAGTTGAGGGTAAGGAAGGAGGACATCTCGAAGACGGCCTTTCGTACATGGTATGGCCATTATGAGTTTCTAGTGATGCCTTCTAGGCTGACCAATGCACCAACTATATTTATAGACTTGATGAGCTGAATCTTCTGCGAGTTCCTAGATCATTTCGTGGTCGTCTTTGTGGACAACATCTTGATTTACTCACCCTCTGAGAAGGAGCATGAGGAACACTTGCGAGTAGTGCTTGAGTTTCTTAGAGCCCATAAACTTTATGCAAAGTTTGGGAAATGCGAATTATGGCTTATGGAAGTTAAGTTCTTAGGCCATGTGGTATCTAGAGAAGGGGTGAATGTAGATTCATCCAAGATAAAGGCAGTTCAAGATTGGGAACAACCTAAGAATGCTTTTGAGATCTGTAGTTTCTTGGGGCTAGTTGGGTATTATCGGAGATTTGTTAAAGATTTTTCTAGACTAGCCTCTCCTTTGACTAGACTGACGAGGAAGGGAGTTAAATTTGTGTGAAGTGAGACTTGTGAGAAGTCAATTCAAGAGCTTAAGGTTAGACTTACCACCACTCCAGCCTTGATTATTCCGGAGAGGGGCTTAGGTTACTTAGTTTACTGTGATGCCTCACGGGAAAGGTTTGGGTTGTGTTTTGATGCAAGAGGGAAAGGTAGTGGTCTATGGCTCGCGGCAGTTGAAAACACATAAGAGAAACTACCCTACTCATGATCTAGGGTTAGCAGCGGTGATATTCACCTTGAAAATTTGGAGGCACTATTTGTATGGAAAGAAATTTGAGGTGTTTTCCGATCACAAGAGTCTCAAGTATCTGTTTACACAGAAAGACTTGAATTTGAGGCAAATGAGGTGAATGGAATTCGTAGAGGACTATGATTTTGAGTTGTATTATCATCCGGGAAAGGCCAATGTTGTGGTTGACTCCTTGAGTAGGAAATCAATTAGTAGTGTGGCTTGTATCGCCATTCGGGAATGGGAGATGTTGGGTGCTCTTAGGGAGTTTGACCTACATCTTGGTGAGTCCGTTGAATTTGCGACTTTGTTTACGGTGGTTGCTCAGCCTACACTTGTGAATCAAGTGTTAGAAGCGCAGAAGAGTGCCCTTGAAGTAGAAACCCTCTGAGGGAAGCTCTCTAGTGGGAAAGTGGAGAGGGGCTTGAATGTGTATTCCGACCAGAGTGTGAGATATTGAGATCGTTTGTTCGTGCCAGAGTCTTACTGAGAGGAAGTACTTTGAGAGTTTCACCATTCACGCCTTGCGGTGCATCTGGGAGGCACAAAGATATATTACGACCTTAGTCGCCAATTTTGGTGGAGAGGTATGAAAAAGGATGTCGCCGTGTTTGTATCGAAGTGCCTTACTTGTTAGCAAGTGAAGGGCGAGCATCAGAGCCCAGCGGGTTTGTTGCAACCCTTGCCTATAGCCGAGTGGAAGTTGGAGCATGTCATGATGGATTTTGTTGTGGGCCTTCTGAGGACTCAACAAGGTAGTGATGCCATTTGGGTGGTAGTTAACCGGTTGACCAAGTCGGCGTACTTTATAACTATGCATATGAACGATTCGGTAGACTATATAGCCGACTTGTACATTAGGGACATAGTGAGGTTACACGGAGTCTCTGTGACGATTGTTTCTGATAGAGATCCACGTTTCATAGCTCGGTTGTGGCAGAGCTTGCTAAGTGCCTTGGGCACTAGATTGACCTTTAGCACCACGTATCATCCTCAGACTGATGGGCAGTCCGAGTGTACCATTCAGATCCTTGAGGATATGCTTCGAGGTTATGTCCTTGATTTTAAGGGGTCATGGGAGAGGTACTTGCCCTTAGTCAAGTTTGCCTATAACAATAGCTTCCAATCGAGTATTGGCATGGCATCGTTTGAGGCCTTGTTTGGTCGACCGTGTACATCACCTGTGTGTTGGGCCGAGGTGGGTGATGCACCTTTGTTGGGTTCAGAGTTGGTTTGGGAAACGACGGAGAAAGTGACACTTATCCGTAAGAGGTAGGTTACGGCTCAGAGTCGCCAAAAAAGTTATGCCGACCGTAGGAGGAGACCTTTGTCCTTTGAAGTGGGTGATCATGTCTTTTTGAAAATATCACCTAGGCGGGGTTTGATAAGATTTGGGAAGTGTGAGAAATTATCCCCCCGATTTATTAGGCCTTTCGAGATCCTTGAGCGGATTGGACAAGTTGCTTACTGTTTGGCATTACCGCCACAACTTTCTAGGGTCCATGACATGTTTCATATTAGTATGCTTTAGAAGTATGAGCTGGATCTATCGCACATGTTGGATTGAACCGACTTAGAGGTAAGACAATTGAGAGTCTTGGATAGACGGGACCAAGTCTTTTGAGGCAAGACAATTCCCTTAGTAAAGGTATTGTGGAAACATCACGGGGTCGAGGAAGCGACTTCGGAGCATGAATTGGAAGTCCGAAAGAAATATCCGAACTTGTTTGTTGGTGCCTGAACATGTATTGAGATTTCGATTATGTTAATGAAGAGTATAAGGATTGCATATGTTTTAAAATACAAGAACATTGTATATGTTATGGGCATTTTGGAAACATGTATTTAATATAAACATTGCATATGTTTTGGGAATATGGGATACCATGTATGTAGTATCACTTTTGAAAACATTGTATATGTTGTGTAAATTTTGAACATTGTAAATACTTTGAGAAATTGTAACTTGTACTTTCAAAATGGGACTTGTGTATCAAGTCAATGAGAATGGATGACCGGAGAATGGGCCATGATAATGAACTTGTAAGAATAACATCGTTGTGGCTGGTTTAAATTATGATTTTGGACATGATCTGTAATTTTGGGGACGAAATTCCTTCAGAGGGGGAGGTTATAGCGATCCCGGTTTTGACTCGTCACTGCGTCTCTTTTGACCTGAAGGTTGTGTTTCTTGGCATGAACGAGATTTCCTTCACTCGAGTGAGCGAGCTGTATGTTTTGGGTTTCTTCGCTCAAGCGAGCTTTTCTTCACATGAGCGTGCTTTTGGGTTGCAAACCTGAAGCTTCATGTTGTTTGCTCGAGCGAGGCTTTGTGCGCTCGAGTGAGGTTTCTTTGTATCTGGTCGCTCAAGCGACTACTCCTTCGCCTCGAGCGAGGTTCGATTAGATCAGTTTGCAGCAGGGGTCTTCTTCTCAATTTTTTATCCTCTTTCTTCCTCAAAACCCTAGATCGTCAGCTTCTCTCTCTAAACTCTCTCTCTCTCTCTCTCTCTCTCTCTCTCTCTCTCTCTATAAATACATCTTGTTCTAGAGACCTTCTACCCTAGTCCCTTTGTAAGAAAGGTTGAGCATCGCGGGGGCTACGTTTTGATTCGAAAAAGTTTGGGTTTGGAGCACTTTCAAGTTCTTCTCTTCTCCTCCTTTGGGTTTCTCCATTTCAGGTAGGGATTTCCTTGCTCGTTTTCAATGCCTCGTCCATAGATAAACGTGTCGTAAATTTATATTGCATAAAAATAATATCCATGTTGAATTTCTTTGAAAATCATGAGAGGGAACCTAGGGTTGGTTGCTTGAGAATGAGTTTGTTATCATTGTTTGTTGTTTGGGTAAATTGGGGAGTAATCTAGCATGATTATGTTGAAAGGAGAGAAAACCCTAAATCATATTTTGATTTGGTAAATTAAAAGGGAGAGTGGTTGAACAATGTTTGTAAATTACTATTGTTAGTATGGGTTGTGTGAAACTGTTAATGGCTAAGGAATTAACTATGGCATTGGGTTATTTTGAAATGAATGTATTGAATTGAGAGGGGTTATGGCTTTATTATCCATGGGTTTGGTTTTATGATAATGAAAAGAATGGAATTGTTTCTGTGAAATGGGATAAGTGGGTTGGAATAAGTGGTGGAATATGTTGACCTGGAAAATTATGGAAGTTGATCTTGGAAATGGAAAATGAAATGATAACTCTATGTGAGTCTCGAAAAATAAATATGAGAATTGAAATATTATACCATGAGTGTGGAATGCACACATTTGGGGGTTTTACCTTTAACTGTCATACTAGTGTTGTTGTTGGGTTTAAGATCTCATGAGAGAGAATCTTTTAATAAGTGTGTTGAATACATGCATCTAGAGGTTTTGTTCTTGGTCATCGGTGGAGGATGGCATTGTTGTGTTGAATTGTTGTGTATGCATTACACTTGGTTGGTTGAACATTATTGAATGGTTTATGTGTATGTATTACACTTGTTGGTTATATTTTGTCGCGTTGAAGTTATTGGTGTTATATACCGCGCTTAGAATGAGGGGTACCAGTACCTTCCAGCTAGCGCCTAGAGAACTTGGCAGAGGTACCAGAACCTTCCAGCTTGTGTCTGGAGAACTTGGTAGAGGTACCAGTACCTTTCAGTTCGTGTTTGAAGAACTTGGCTTGTCATTTGTCGTAGGTGTATCCTTAACTTGCCGTGCTTATGGTAGGTAGAGCAGAGCTCTTTATCTTCATTGTCTCAGTGTATCTGAGTATGTTATGGGTTACGATGGTCACAGTTTTGAAAGGCCGAGTTGCCTCATTTGTTGATCATATACTTGTTGATAATTTGTTGTTTCCCTTTTTACTAAAGGTATGCATGCATAGATATAAATGTGTTGGGAACAAACATAATTCTATTTTGAGATTTTGGAAAGTGTGAAGGAAATTGGGTATTTGTGAACTCATTTTGAAAAAGGCAAATCTGTTGCAAGCATGGAAAATGGGAGAAAGGTAATAGGCTTGATGAAATTGTTTTCTAGAATTGTTATTGTCATGAAAGTTTTTGGGGGAAAAAATGGAAATGGAAAGAAAAGAAAGATGAATCGCTTATAGTGTTGAACGAAATGGCTGATTTTGAGAAAAGTTCATATGTATGTATATTTTTGTATAAACTGCCACCTAATTATTCTAGTATGAGATTGGGTATTCATGATCATAGCTGTCTGTAAGTTGTTATTGTTGAGGGTCATGTTAAGATCTCTACTGGACTATATGTTCATCCCACGTTGTTGAATCTTTTTCAGGTGATAATCAAGATGTGCTACAAGATTTTGGATTTTCTTATTTGTTGGCCACGGGGCGTCTTTTGTGTTGGCGGAATACCATTGATGTAGAAGGGTTACACCCTTCTTCCTGATTTTTAAACGCTGTAAGCCCACGGGCAGTTGCAGTTTATTTAGTATGTTCATGTTGTATTTAATTTGCATTCGGATGAGAGAATAGTTATTTATTTCTACTGGTTGAACATTTGAATTTGTTTCCGCATGTTATCTCTGAAATTGAATTGGATTAATGAATTTGGTAATGATTTCGAGTAATAAAAAGTGGGGCGTGACAACTTGGTATCAGAGCAAGCCGGGTTTGAATACTTCGGGCTCGTGGGAAGTGGTTTTTACCACAGTGGGTTTGCTACATGTGGTGAGGACGTTGCATATAGTTAGCATGAATGTTAGGACTCGTAGGTTGCATTTATGTGAGCATGGGATTAAGTTTCCTAGATAGTACTCGTAGCCAGTGAACTTGCTTTGAGGTCCTCTTGGAAACACGCCTGATCAATGTGGTTTCTGATAGGAATTCCTTAAGAGTTCCGGGATGAGTGGCTATCTTTGTGGACTTGATTCGATTATGTGTTTAAATGTTTAGATGTTTATATGAAATAGAAATGTATGTTGTGGGGCTAAGTGTGTCTTGTGATTTATGAGTAGTAAGTGTGTGCCTTAGGGAAGGCTGTTGTGTTGTGCATTAAGTGTGGTTTTGTTTTGTTTTTTTTTGGGCCTTATAGGATGTCTACATGAGGGAGTAGAGGACGTATGAGTAGTAGGAGTGTCGGTAGAGGCACAACAGTTCCTTTAACACCCACCATTGCAGTATCGGCTATCGGCGAGGACGTTGCATGTGAGATTGTAAGAGTAGTGCAGGGCGTTCTAGCTCACACTGAGGGTGGCAGTGGGCATACCCTCAAGCTTATTAAGGAGTTTCTTTCCTCCAGTCCACCAGAGTTTGTGGGAGAGGCCAAACCGTTGGAGGCAGAGGATTGGTTAGATCAGGTTACCAAGACTCTTGATATGCTCAGAGTCGAAGATGAGGAGTTAAGGATTTCTTTGGCGACTTTTCAATTGAAGGGAGATGCGGGTTATTAGTGGAAGTATGCTAAGAATACTGTAGGTAGGATGTGGGTTGCCTTTACCGAGGCCTTTTTGGCCAAGTATTTCCCTCCTTCTGCTCGGGAAAGGTTGAGGGAACAGTTTGTTGAGTTGCGTCAGGATGCTACGCCAGCGACACAGTTTGAGATGCGGTTTACCAGTTTGTCAAGGTTTGCTCCAGAGTTGGTGGCAACAGAGGAGTGTCGTTGCTATGAGTTTGAAAAACGGTTGTGTATCGATATCCGAGAGAAAGTAGCTGGATCCCTTTGGAAGGGTTATTATTGTCTAATCGAGGCGGTGGCCCATGTGGAGGCCATGGTTGTGAGTCTTGGTCGGGTTAGGGAGGAGGCCATCTCTGCAACTCCTACGATTCATAAGCACTCTAGGCTCAGTAAGAGGTGGAGGCAAGTGCATGCTCAGTCCCAGGCTAAATCATTTTCTTCGTCAGGGGTTTTGGACTCTTCTGTTGGGAGGTCCAGAGAGGTTCAAGTTTCAGGCCAGTCTTAGAGTAGGGGGTCTGCTGGTTGTTTTGATTGTGGTCAGCTGGGCCATGTTAGACGTTTATGCCCTTTGCGTGTGAATTCTTCGAGTGTTTCAAAACCTAGTCAGACTTCCATACCCCGTCGGTCGAGGCGTTATCGGTACAGCAAGGTGCGGGCTTGAGAGCCTCGCGATAGGCGACTTATTAGCAAACACTACGGTACTACCCTGGACAAGGACTTTTGTATTGATGGCCAGTGATGTATTATGTGAATCATTTTGTTGTTGACCAGTGTACTATTGGATACTGAGACATCATGATTATGTATTGCATATGTATGTATATTGTTGTTTGTTCAATCCTCATGTATTGAGGGCATGCATGGAATCTCGAACCCTCTTTTATTTATATTGAGAAGTTGTCAATGGGATCGATGATCCTAGTGTTGTTGTATGTTTGGTATTGAATTATGAGATTGTTATATGATGGCCTGTGAGCCTTGTTCAGTTTAAAAGTTATCTGTTGAGAACGGGGAATCCGTGGGTGAATGTGATTGGTGTTTCGAAAGTTGTGTGGTATTGGCAAAATTATGTGAGAATGTCTGAGGGAGTGTGAGATTTGTATCTCGGGTTAACGGTAATGGTACCGGTGTGTTGTTTAGCATTTTGGGTTTTGCTAGTTAATGAGTTCGCTGTGATTCCATCAGTTATGTATGTGGGTAGTGTTCGTATTGTGACCTGTTATTGGTTGGTGACTATGTGTGGGTGAGATAAGTTAGTGGTGTTATTGGTTATTGGGTATGGTTCATGAGTAGGAGGAGAATTTCGTAAGTGGATGTTGGCAGCACTCTTTGGAAGGAAGAACAGTTTGTGTTCTCGGGTAACGAGAGTAGCATTGGTCAAAATTGTCTTTTGTGTTAGGGTCTATGTGAGTGAGGTTGACCATGTCGGTCTTGAGTTTGAGGAGAAGGCCAGGCTTACTATATAGGCATGGGAGGTGATGACTCTCTTCGAAACAGTGATGGTGTGGTTCAATCTTAAGAAATCCAGTGCGATTCCAAATTTGGGGTTTGTGCAGGGAACTTCGTATTTGGGGTAAATGGTATTGAGTAGCACATTAGTGTTTGGTTTATCGAGTGTAGAGGTTTATTGAGTTGATTAGTCAGCTTGTTGTCATTGGGTTTTGGTTGGCATTGGTCACCTTGAGGAAAGCTTGGGTTTGTGTATATAGGCTGTCAGATTATGAACGCCTTGAGATGTTTTTGCGGACTTTGAGTCTCGTGTATGTGGTCGGGAAACTTGTGTGAGAATTGTTTTGAATCAATGAAAAACTCCAGGTTGGGGCAACATGTTGTAGATTATTCGTTTGCACATATATTTGGCTCGTGTAGCTGATAATTTCTGATAATGATTATAATGGAATGAAATTGCAAAATCATGAATTTCTTATGCCTTATTGTGTTGATAGCACAGTTGTTATTTCTATTAACTATTATTATAGAAATGTTACGTTTCTTGTTGGTTGTGACATCACCGTGTGAGTGATGGGTATTGTTGGGTGACGGTAGAAGTTCACCGATTGTTGTATTGGAAAGGAATTGGAAAACAAATTCCTCCTGGTGTTATGGCCTTCTAAGGGCGTTGTTAAAAACGGAAATGTTGAGGATTTGATTCAATTTAAATGTTATGAGGAATTCCAAATAAGTAGTCTTTGGCAAATAAACTGTGGATGGTTATGTGTTATGGGTAACACCGTGTTTATGAAAAATGTTTACAAAACTTTTGAGTTTCACATGGAAAGTGCAAAATTTATTTCGGAATGTCAACGCTGAAAATTTGAATATCTTTGAGAAATGTTTCATGAACAAGAGAATGGTTTTCTTTATATTTATACAAAAGGTTTGCTATGGTTGTCTTATTTGAAATGATGAATGTTGAGTAGTGACTTAGCTTGGAGCGCTAGTTAGGTATTTTGGTGATTTGTTTCGGGAAGGGTTTGGTATTGTTGAAGCTTATTGTGCCAGAGTGTTGTCATTTGGGACGTGTTTCCTTGGTAAGCCCCTTCTTTTGTGAGAGTTAAGCAAAGGTCTATTGTGAGAATAGTTTCCTTCCTAAGTGCTCAGGTGTTGAGTGCTATGTGGTCGGTTGGCCTTGTGTCTTTGATGTATTCTTAATTTCGGGGACAAAATTCTTTAAGGAGGGGAGGTTATAGCGATCCGGGTTCTTCCCCGTCCCTTGTAGTATTCAAGACTCGAGTTCCGAGTTGTGTGTTGTTATCTGTATCTTGTTTCCATCCTTTAATTTCTTATATTTGAGTTTTGGGATGTGTTGGGCAAGTTTGTAATAGGTTGGTTATGGTTAGAAACTAAGTGTTGCTGCCCAGTTTTTGGTGTCTTTGCTCGAGCGAGGCTTTTGTCGCTCGAGCAAGCTTTGAGTTTGTGTCTCTTGCCCATTTTTGATCCTCTTTCTTCCTCAAAACCCTAGATCGTCAGCTTCTCTCTCTAAACTCTCTCTCTCTCTCTCTCTCTCTCTCTATAAATACATCTTGTTCTAGAGACCTTCTACCCTAGTCCCTTTGCAAGAAAGGTTGAGCATCGCGAGGGCTACGTTTTGATCTGAAAAAGTTTGGGTTTGGAGCACTTTCAAGTTCTTCTCTTCTCCTCCTTTGGGTTTCTCCATTTCAGGTAGGGATTTCCTTGCTCTTTTTCAATACCTCGTTCATAGATAGACGTGTAGTAAATTTATATTGCATGAAAATAATATCCATGTTGCATTTCTTTGAAAATCATAAGAAGGAACCTAGGGTTGGATGCTTGAGAATGAGTTTGTTATCATTGTTTGTTGTTTCGGTAAATTGGGGAGTAATCTAGCATGATTATGTTGAAAGAAGAGAAAACCCTAAATCATATTTTGATTTGGTAAATTAAAAGGGAGAATGGTTGAACAATGTTTGTAAATTACTATTGTTAATATGGGTTGTGTGAAAGTGTTAATGGCTAAGGGATTAACTATGGCATTGGGTTATTTTGAAATGAATGTATTGAACTAAGAGGGGTTATGGCTTTATTATTCGTGGGTTTGGTTTTATGAAAATGAAAAGAATGGAATTGTTTCTGTGAAATGGGATAAGTGGGTTGGAATAAATGGTGGAATATGTTGACCTGGAAAATTATAAAAGTTGATCTTGGAAATGGAAAATGAAATGATAACTCTATGTAAGTCTCGAAAAATAAATATGAGAATTGAACTATTATACCATGAGTGTGGAATACACACATTTGGGGGTTTTGCCTTTAACTATCATGCTAGTGTTGTTGTTGGGTTTAAGATCTCATGAGAGAGAATCTTTTAATAAGTGTGTTGAATACATGCATCTAGAGGTTTTGTTCTTGGTCATCGGTGGAGGATGGCATTGTTATGTTGAATTGTTGTGTATGCATTACACTTGTGTTGGTTGAATATTATTGAATGATTTATTTGTATGTATTACACTTGTTGGTTATGTTTTGTCGCGTTGAAGTTATTGGTGTTATATACCGTGCTTAGAATGAGGGGTACCAGTACCTTCCAGCTAGCATCTGGAGAACTTGGCAGAGGTACCAGCACCTTCCAGCTTGTGTCTGGAGAACTTGGTAGAGGTACTAGTACCTTTCAGTTCGTGTCTGAAGAACTTGGCTTGTCATTTGTCGTAGGTGTATCCTTAACTTGCCGTGCTTATGGCAGGTAGAGCAGAGCTCTTTATCTTCATTGTCTCAGTGTATCTGAGTATGTTATGGGTTACAATGGTCACAGTTTTGAAAGGCCGAGTTGCCTCATTTGTTGATCATATACTTGTTGATAATTTGTTGTTTCCCTTTTTACTAAAGGTATGCATGCATAGATATAAATGTGTTGGGAACAGACATAATTCTATTTTGAGATTTTGGAAAGTGTGAAAGAAATTGGGTATTTGTGAACTCATTTTGAAAAAGGCAAATTTGTTGTAATTACAGAAAATGGGAGAAAGGTAATAGGCTTGATGAAATTGTTTTCTAGAATTGTTATTGTCATGAACGTTTTGGGGGGGAAAAAATGGAAATGGAAAGAAAAGAAAGATGAATCGCTTACAGTGTTGAACGAAATGACTGATTTTGAGAAAAGTTCATATGTATGTACATTTTTGTATAAACTGCCACATTATTATTCTAATATAAGATTGGGCATTCATGATCATAGCTATTTGTAAGTTGTTATTGTTGAGGGTCATGTTGAGATCCCTACTGGATATATGTTCTTCTCACGTTGTTGAATCTTTTTCAGGTGATAATCAGGATGTGCTACAAGATTTTGGATCTTCTTATTTGTTGGCCACAGGGCGTCTTTTGTGTTGGCGGAATGCCATTGATGTAGAAGGGTTACACCCTTCATCCTGATTTTTAAATGATGTAAGCCCACGAGCAGTTTATTTAGTATGTTCATGTTGTATTTAATTTGCATTCGGATGAGAGAATAGTTATTTATTTCTACTAGTTGAACATTTGAATTTGTTTCCGCATATTATCTCTGAAATTGAATTGGATTAATGAATTTGGTAATGATTTCGAGTAATAAAAAGTGGGGCGTGACAGCTTTCGAATCAGCGATACACATAAACATATGTAAATATAATGAGAGAAAGTGTAGATGTGGAATTTTTTTTTTGGTTGCGTATCTGCTTTGCTTTCTCTCTCTTCAGTTCAAGAGGCAATAGATGTGTGTTGTCTTCTATCTCTCTAGACTAGAGAGAGTGCTTTTAAAATCTGCATCAAGATCGTTAGCTATTCTCTATCTAAAAAATGAGTTTGTGTCTTAGAAGAGAGAGTGTTAGTTGTTTGATTAGAAATATAGAACACTGCTCTGCATCTTTCCACTTCAAGAAATACAAAAAACAACCCGAGGTATCCATTTTTGTGTTTTAATTCAATTATTTGTTGTTTGATTACTTTTCTACTCAAGGAACCAGTCAATATTGGATTGGTTGTTGTATGAAAGATCTCCTAGAATTTCTCTGTGAAGTCCAGAGAAATTTTTATTTTAAATATTTTTGAAATATTTATTTTAAAAATATTTTTTTATTTTTTAAATTTTAAAAATTTTTGAATTGCCCATATATTTTATTGCTCAATGTAAATCAACTTAGCCCTCATAGCAAATTATTTGGGCAATACTAAAAAAAAAAAAAAAATTGAAAAAAAAATTTAATTGTTCTTTAAAAAAAACAAGAAAAAATATTTTTTGAAAAAATATTTTTTTAGAAAAATAAAAAATAAAAAATATTTTTTAAAAAATAAAAAATATTTGTTTTTTGAAATATATATTTTTTTATTTTTAAAAATACAATTTGGAAAAAAGTTTAGTTATTAGTTTTGAAATTTTTTTGCTCAAAAGGGTTTTAAATTGATTATTTGGTTTTGAGTTTTGAAATTTTTTGATTGGAATCATGATTCCAAAATAAAACTAATGCTACCTCATTAATTCTCTATTTCATTAGCATTTCATAATATACAGTGAGATGATTTACAACTGTTTCATCTTAAAATCAATTGTTTCAAATCACTTTTTCTTTTATTTTATTTTAAAAATCAAAGAAGTATGCATATTTTAATAAAGTGACTTAAAATGATTATCTAATCAATTATATACTGAGTCCCAATTCGCAGTTCAAAATTTTGGAAAAAAAAAAGACTCATTACATATATTTAATTATTTTCCTTATGAATTATTACTTTTACAACGCTTATGTAAGAATTATACACTACGCCAAAATTGGGCTTTAGCGGCGGTTTGTTACCGCCGTTAAAGGTTGTAAAACCGTCGTTAAAGCCTTTAACGGCTGTATTAACGGTGGTTTCATTACCGCCGTTTATGTGCGTGTCAGAAAAAGTACAATCGTCGTAAAAAGGTAAATTACTGTCGTTAAAAGTCGACCAAAAACGGCGATTTTTTACAGCCGTAAATAGGTTCAAATTTTTCAAAAACAAATTCTTTCTTCTTGCACTCCCCAAGTATTGAACCCAAGACCTCTCATCCACCCACACCAACCACTCTACCATAGCCACTCTTCATGGAATATATTCCCTAAATAAATATTTAAACATTACTTTTACTTTGTTGTAGATGGTTTTGCCGGAGCTCGCCGGAGTTTCGCCGGAGCTCCGCCGGCAAAGACCGCTGTCATCAACGGTGGTAATGATTGGGCAATAGCGGCGGTTTTGTTACCGTCGTTAAAGGCGGGCTTTTGTGGCGGTTTCGTTATCGCTGTTAATAGAGGGTTTCATTACCATCGTTAAAGACACTTTAGTGGTGGTTTTTTTAACGGCGGTAACGAAACCGCTGTTAATGATACATTAACGGCAGTATTAACGGCGGTTTTTGTTACCGTCGTTAATAGTACCTTTAACGGCGGTTTTCATTACCGCCGTTAAAAAAACTGCCGTTAATGCCCTATTTTGGCGTAGTGATATTTAATTAGTCATATATCAAAATAACTTAGTTTTTATGTACACACTGTGACCTCTTAAATAAAATTTCTGATTTCGCTCCTAATTCTGAAGGAAGGGAATCATAATAATGTTGCTCATTGTTTGGCTAGAATGGCGTTATCCAAGGATTTGAATGAAAGATGTTTTTCTTCTATTTGCTCATTGGTTTTGATGGAGGCTTTCTCTTTTGTAATTTGGCTTCCAGGCCTTAAATGGTCCTAACTTTTATGTCGTCTAAATTGATTATCATGAGTTGGGGTATTTTTGAAATTTCACAAAATAAATTGCAGGAAAATTAAAATATTTGAGATTAAAAACACATATTTATCAATCTAAAAAAAAAAATACACATATTTTAGGGTCTAAAATGTATCGAGGTGCATATTTTAGAGATCATGAGTATATATAGTCCTTTTAATTTTGTTGAGGTTTCGTGTAAAATTTCAAATATATTCTAACTTTTGTTAATTAATTTAAGGGGGACTTACGTATCGATCCTAATATGTGGATTTATTGTCCAATAATCAATGGCGTTTTTCATCAAATACTATTAAAAATGTCACTAATTTTTAATTGGGTAAATTATAAATACACCTCCGGAGATTTGATTAAAATACGAATCGTTCCCTATGGCTCTGGAAATTACATTCCATCCCCTGAGGTTTCTAATTTCATAACAAATCCCCTCTTTTATTAATAAATCATCAAGTTAATTAACAGTTTTTAATGATGTTAGAATTATGTTTCAATTAATAATTTAGGTAATTTTATTATTGTATATGAGAAGAATTATGATTTTTATTTTTTTTAGTTAATTATGTTAAATAAAAAAATTTAATAAGGGATATTTGTAATTTTTCAAACCACAGAGGGCAATTTGTACTTTAAGGAAACCTCAGGGGTGTATTTGTAATTTATCCAAAAAAATCGTCTACAAAAAGTCACTAATTTTTAACTTGCAGCGATAATTTGAAAAATTCATCACAGAAAATGTCACTAATTGTTAGTTTTAACTGCAATTTATAAAAATTGTGACAAAAAAAGTAACTAATTATCAATTTTTAGTGACATGCAAAAAAATGTCACAAAAAAATATTTTTAGCAACGATTTTATTAAAACTTATTTTCAATAAGACTTAATGGGAATTAAGTCCAATTATTAGGACCTATTGATAGTTTGCCCTTTAATATTTAAACAGGGTGAAAACTAAGGACCCTTTAAACTTCCATTTTGTAGTTTGGGAAATCAAATTGACAAAATTTAAAAAAAATAAATTAAGAACTCAAGTGCAATATGCATGCTTTGACTACCATTTAATCAATACTCGTAAGGAAATCATTCATAGCCAATCCACTTATTTATGCTATATTAAAGTTTAACAAAGAGTGGATTCATGAGTTTTCTCTTTATTCTTTGGTTGTCGGGCCACCAAAATTGAGCTTGAAGATTGTCCACCACCTTCTTGTCCACTTGGAATGCCTTGGCAAGAACATCATCATAAATCTTTGGATTTCACCCAAACATCGCATTAGCAACGATAATAACACCGTGGTTTTGGCTACGCGGGCCAGAAAGAGCTACTGCATTAGATTTTCCTTCATTAAACTGGAAGTGAATGAGACTCTCTGGGAACACAAAAGCATCTCCTGGATACAATACCTTTGTGAAGAGATTGTTGCCAAGGTTGGATATTACAAAACCAACGTAGAGAGTACCCTCTAAGACCATGAGGATCTCAGTTGCACGAGGGTGCGTGTGGGTTGGTTGAGGCCATGAGGTGTGAAGTTGATGCGTGCTAAGGAGATGCCAAGAGTATTGAGACCAGGTATTTGCATGACGTTTACAGGAGTGACCATTGATCCGACTAGATTGGAGGGAGGAAGCTGGAGAAGAAAAAGTCATTAGCTGTGGTGAGCTTAGGGTCATTGCAAAATTTCCCATTTACGAACACTGCATGCAAAGAAATAATAATAGGTCAAAGAATGTCATCACAATATTAGGTGAAAGAATATCATCACAATATTAGGCTAACTACAATTTTCATCTTCAAATTCTACCTTTTGTGTCATTTTAGTTTCCAACATTTTGAGTTATAAAACAAACTGAGTTACTCGAGTTTGACTTGTTGAAAACTCATTCGATATCGATTTGTTATGTAAACAAATCAAATTTAAATACATTTTAAAAGTCATTAAGTTTTTAAGTTAACCTTAAACATCCTAATACTTGATTAAATAAATTAATATATATGTTATAAAAACCAAACTAGTCAAACTCGACTTGTTATCGGTTTGATTAAAACTCATTTAAAATTCATTGAAAAGGTAAACAAACAAAACTTGAACGTATTTTGAAACTTCTTGAATTTTTAATTTGAACTTAAACAACCTAATACTTGTCTTGTCTCGTTTCATTTATAGCCTACCAACAATTTAATTGTGTCAATTTCAACCAAAAGTATTTAAGAGTTTTAAAGTGGTTGACATGGCTAATACCATCAATATTCATCATTAGAATCGGGAGTATTTTTTGAACAAAAACAATACACCTAACAAAACACATCCATTTACAAATTGACACAAAAAAAAAAATGTTAGGGATAAAAAATGAACCAAATGCATATTTTAGAAAACAAAATTTGTAATTAATCTTTTTTTAATTTTTGCTGTGGTGTAATTTTTTGTCCCAAAAATGCTTATGATTTTGACAGTGAATATTGGGGGAGCGGGGTCACTGTTGTGCCCCCTTCCTGTTGTGTTCTACTATGCCATGAAACGGCATAGTTTTACCCTATTTTTATTTTTTATTTTTTATGTTCTCACTATGAATTAAATCTAAATCCTAAACCCTAAACTCTAAAATAAAAAAAAATAAGTTTTAAGAATTAAACTCTAAACCCTAAACCCTAAACCCTAAAACAAAAAAAAATTAAATTTTAAAAATTAAACCCTAAATCCTAAAATTAAAAAAAATAAATTTTAAGAATTAAATCCTAAAGCCTAAAATGAAAAAAAAAAAAAAAAGAATTAAACCCTAAACCCTAAACCCTAGAATAAAAAAAAAATAAAAACAAATTTTAAGAATTAAACTCTAAACCGTAAAATTAAAAAAAAAAATTTAAGAATTAAACCTAAACCCTAAAATAAAAAAAAAATTTAAAATTAAACCCTAAATCCTAAAATAAATAAAAAAAACAAATTTTAAGAATTAAAACCTAAACCATAAAATAAAAAAAATAAAAACATTTTAAGAATTAAACCCTAAACCCTAAAATTAAAAAAAAAAAAATCCCTAAACTCTAAAATAAAAAAATAAATTTTAAGAAAACTCTAAACTCTAAAATAAAAATAAAAAAAATTAAGAAAAAAAAAGAAGAAGATGAAACACTGTGAGAAGAAGAAGAAGAAGAAGAAGAAGAAAAAGATGTGAAACTGTGCCGTTTCACAACACAACATGAACACAGAAGGGAGGGGGCACAACAGTGACCCTGCTCCCCTATTAAATGATGTGAGCAGTAATCTCATTATAAATTGTCTGGATGAATAGAGAACCATATCTATGAATTGGTTTGAATAATGAAAGTGAAAAGGGTTGTTATATATATATATATATCTGTGAATGTGGATTGGTTATGAAAGAGATGTACGCCTATTTATATGAGTTAAACATTTATCAAATGCCAATGTTTTAGTTATCGCTCATATTATGTTTAGCATATCTCTATTGGGCGTTGGTTCACCCTATATGGGACATCATTTTCAGGTGCAGGTGATATGCATCCTCTAAGGTCTTAGCTTGGATGGTTTTGGGAGTTGAAGACTCTTTTGGTCGTTTTTGTTATTTTTGGTGTTACATGTAAATTCAAGCCAAGGGCTTAATATGTTTAGAGTTAGTACTCTCTTTTTTGTAACCAAGTGTTGGCTTGGAAAGTTGTAAGCTCGTGGGGCATTTACTTTTGTTGTCAACATGTAGTACTTTTGTAATGAATACTCTGATAAATGGAAATATGTTTGATTCTCTTATGTCTATGGATGCCATGAATGTTGGGTTTTATATGTATTATCTTAAGGGCGTTACAACTTGGTATTAGAGCGTACCGGATTTGAATACTTTGGGTACGTGGGAAGTGGTTAGTACCACAGTGGGTTTGTCTCGCTTGTAAGAGACTTAGATGTAATGTTATGTATTTATGTGATAACATGCTTATGTGACTATATGGGTATGGGATTTAGTTTCTAGGATGTTGATTGGATCCTTGGGTTTCTGGGAGTCCTATTAAAAAAGCACTTGATCAATGTTGTTTCTAACTGGAACTCTAGCAACGCCACGGGACTGTCATTATTCGGAAATGAAATTCGTAAGTGCTTATGTGATTATGTGCTTACGTGGAGTGAATTACAGTTGTCTATTGCATTAGGACGTGAGTGATATAGCTTCGACACATTTGTGAATATGCTAATGTCTTCGTTGCTTTTATTAGGATGTCAGGACGAGGACGTGGTGGTAGGCGTGGTAGGCCTAGGAGGCATGAGATGCCTACACCGGATGAGATTTCAACGCAGCAGGAAGGGGTTGGTCAGGCCAATGTGGCCGAGCCAGTAGGTCAGCAAGCCATGGGCACCTTAGCCTGCGAGATGGTAGGAGCATTGAGGGAATCCACAGGCATTCTCAGAGCTGAGAATCATGCCCAGGACCATGTAGCTGAAGCAGGGCCATCTTTTCTGAAGAGGGAGTTTTTTCGGTCGAATCCGGACGAGTTCTTGGGTGACCCAAAAGAGCCACTGAAGGCTGATGAGTGGCTTGAGCAGATGATGAAGACGTTTGAGATGCTAGGCATCGAAGACGGAGCCTTGAGGGTGACCTTGGCGTCCTTCCAGCTGAAGGGAGACGTAGGTCAGTGGTGGAAGTTTGCTCGAGGTCATATTGGTGGGACTTGGGAGGCTTTCGTTGATGCCTTCAAGAAGAATTTTTTGCCTCTCGCTGTTAGAGAGAAGTTGAGGGATCAGTTCTGTTAGCTCCATGTAGACACCCCATTTTTTACCAGCCTTAAGACTTGGGCATTTTATTTTGACCACCCTCACTAGAAAAATCAAATTGAAATTTTAATCTGAAACTTCTCCCATTTTGGCCAAATTAAAATATTTTTATTTTATAAATTTGTAGTATTGTATAATTTTATATAATTTTGTGTTCATACATAATTGTAGATGTTTGGTATAAATAATACATTTTTGATATTTGATAAAAAAAGAAAAAGGATAAAAAAAATAGAAAAAAAAAAGATTAAAAAAAAAAGGGGTGGTCATTATGATTATGGTTTGTTTTGGATGGGATAATGATTAAAAAAAACAAAAAGAAATGGTGTATCGTGAGTGGGGCTTTGGAGAATATCATTCCGATGATTAAGGGAGTGATGGAGGCAATTTTTAAAAAGAGAAAGGAACAGGTGAAGAAGATAGAAAAAAAGAGGAGCAGGTGAGAGTGAGTGGGGGAATAAAAAAAGAAAAGAAAAAAGAGAGATAAGAGAAAGGAGTGAGTGGGGAGGTTGGTTTAATAATCATATCTCCCTCTCAAATAGAGGGTTGGGGGGATAGACGGCAAAGGGGGGGAGAAGCCATAGCTGCTAACACCATACACACAGGCTCTCTCTCTCTAGAAGAGGAGACCCACCACCATGGGTAGAGAGAAGGAGGAGAATACACAACACACTCACCCACCTCTCTCTCACTCACGGGATGCACACACCAGCACCACACGATCCATACAGAGCACACACCCAGCACACAGGACACCCACATACAGAGCACACACCCAGCACACCACTCAACACCACTCACACGGCACCATGCATACATACTGCACACACACTCACGGCATACACACACGCACATAGCTCACACACTCATCACCCACACACCCAGCACCTCCCACACACACATCCACAGGATGGAGAGACAACACACACACTGACTCTCCTCTCTCACACACCCATGCATGACACACACACACACACCTCTCTCTCACACACCCATGCATGACACACACGCCCACCTCTCTCTCACACACCCATGCATGACACACACACCCACCACTCTCAACACACACGGGTTGATCTCTCTCTCTCTAGGACACACCACGCATGGGTTGATCTCTCCCTCTCTCTCTCTCTCGGCAGTTTGGGTTTGAAAAATGTAAAGAGAAACACATCAACACCATACAACTCACTCTCTCGAGTTTGGGGAGGGGGAACATGATCTGAGGGGCTGCACTATCTCTCTCTCTCTCAGGTTGGAGAAGAGACAGAGGAGCTGCTGGCTTACACACAACAGACCAACTTTTCTCTCTCTCTCTCTCTCTCTCTCTCTCTCTCTCTCTCGCTCGCATGAGCTGGCTCTGAGACGGACACACATATACTTGCTCTCTGGCTGTAACTCATTTTTAACAAGTCTGTTTTTCTCTCTCTTTGTGTAGAGAGTGTATGAAAATAAGATAAGAGTGCGATGGGGATCGCAGCTATGATTGTTCTACCTCTGGGTCTCATCTTTCTTCTCCCCGGCATCCTCCTCAACTTTATTCAGATTCGGAAACTTTTCAATTAATGGGCAGAGAGCACACACTTGTCATTGCCAATCATAGATGCGACGTTTACTAGCTTGTCGAATGGGTCTTAGCTCAACGTGCAGGTTGTCTTGGTACAAAGTCAGTTAAACACGTGGTTGATCGAGAAAGTGTACAGACCATTGTGGAGCACAAACCGTTGGCTAGTTTGCTGCAAAAAGTGATGTGGTTTCTTATAAAAAAAAATATATTGGTGCTGGGCATTCACCAATATTTTGGGCAATGGTCAAATGTGAAATGGGATAGTGGGCTGTCCATGGACAACCTATTTTATTCAATCAGCTAAATTGTTTTGCTAAGTGGGCCACGGTTTCTTCAAGTGTAGCTAACATAGTGAAGGTGGGCCTTACATTGAAGATGAGTTTACATGGGCTGGATTAGATTGAAGATACGTCGATTTTTGCTAATTGCTGAGTGGCCGGGGTTTGAAAAACTTTTTTTTTATATTTTGAGTGTTTGTGAGGATTTTATTTTATTTCTCTCTCCTTCGGATATGTAATAATTCAAAGTGTTGTAATAATTCCCCCACTCCACTTCTTTCTATCCCATTCTTTAATCGCTTTCCTTAACTGTACATATGTATATATCTGACATGCCATGCATATCCATGCTTTACATCCATGTTCTATGCATTAAGATTTGGCTAACTTTGCATCTTTATGCTTTAATTGATTATCCCATGTTTTGTGCACTATCGCATGTTTTGCAATGTTTCACATGCCATATTTTAGAAGCCGAATCTTTAGTGCGTCTCATGAGTGAATTGCATTAGGATTTTGTATATAAGATCATGCATATTTTACTAACTTTGTTTTGTAGCTGTTCGAGGGACGTCGGTCAATCTGTGAGTTTTTATGCTTTAACATCCCATTTGTGTGTGTTTTTCTTACTATGTTTAGCATCCTACCATGAGGCTAATTGCTTAACTGATATAACCGTATGAATGCCTGTGGATGAAGGCTTGTTGCTTGAATTAGAATAATTCGATGAATATACTTTTAAGCCCACTTTGTCAAGTGGCAAATTCAAACTCCTTTTCGAAAAACAAACATGAAGTTGAATTGTTCCAATTTGAGCAAACTAGTCTATACTTGTATGCTTCACATAGTAAATTTTAGGATTTACTAAAATAATCAGAACATGAACATATAAAGAAAATAAAAGTCATATCATGGTTTAGTAGAGGCTGATCTTTGGATCAGGTGAGCGAGGGTGCTCACTATTGACCTTCCCCTCTCATACCTAAGGTTCCGAGCCAAGCATCCTTGGTTACGACGAACAGTGGCCTTGGCACCAAGTCATGGGTTTCCTAATTTTCCAAAAATATTAGGTGGCAACTCTGAAATCTGATGACGCAGTCCATTTTTGACAAAATTGCAATAAAATGGATTTTCAATAAAAGTTACCAAATCTGGATTCTCATCTACGTTTCACATTGCACTTGTGAGACTTGAGATCAAAGAGATCTCGGGAGTCCGAACTGTTTAACGCGCGCAGGTACCCCCCGGGCATGTTACACTCAAGCAGCTGAATACCCTAGTGGCCGAGTTTGAGGCCGCATTTACTAGTTTATCGAGGTTTGCACCTGAGCTAGTGGCGTCTGAGGAACGTCATTGTCTTGAGTTTGAAAAGAAATTAAGGACCGAGCTTAAGCTTAGAGTTGCAGGGTCCATGACTCGGGAGTATGGGCACCTTGTGGATGCTACGGCCCATCTTGAGATTATTATGCATGAAGAGGAGGAGAGGATAAGGGGCTTCAAGAGGAGTCAGGATGGTTAGGGGGATGGTAGGAGGCAGAGGGGTTCTCACCCTCAGCAGTCCCAAGGTGCATTTGCGAGATCTACCTTTCTAGTGCCGAGTGCAGGCTCCGGGAGAGGCAGTCAAGGAGACTTTACCTATTACAAATGTGGCCAGCTGGGCCACAAGTCTCCAGCTTGCCTGAAGAGGAAAGGAGCGCAGAGAGTAGCTTCATCTTCGGCTCGTCCTCAGAGCCAGAGTCAGGGCAGAGGCCCGCGGCTCTCTTGTTACCAGTGTGGTCAGTCGGGGCACCTGAAGAGGTTTTGCTCGCAGTTGAGTGGCACATCGGGTGTGTTTGGGTCGAGGCAGACGCAGATTTTTCAACCAGCACAATCAGTTCAGGCCTCGAGGTCCAATTAGAGAGCCTCTTCGCCTCAGTCTGTGCAGCAGTCTTTTGCTCCGAGAGGTGAGCAGGTAGATCAGAGGCCTACAGGGCGCGTGTATGCTGTTACCGCGCAGGATCTTGTACCGGCTCCATCTGTTGTGAGAGGTACCTTTCTGTTTTGCAACTCGGTTGCTAATGTGTTGATTGATACGGGTGCATCCCATTCTTTTATATCTGCTGCATTTGCTTCTGTGTTGGGTTTGGAGTTGGCTTAGTTAGCATCTTCTATTTGTGTTGTATCACCTGTTGGGGGTGAGTTGATTTTGAAACAAGGGTGTAGAGGTCGCGATATAGAGGTCGCTGACCACCGGCTTCCATTTTCTTTTGTAGTAATGGTTATGTCGGGTTTTGATGTGATTTTGGGTATGGACTGGTTATCGTCATACCGGGCTGTTATTGATTGCTATCGCCAGAGGGTTACTGTATGTACCTTGAGCGGGGATTGTTTTCATTTCTTGGGGGATCGGGTTGGTAGTGTTTTGCCACCAGTGTATGATCCGCGAGGGCGGAGTGAGCTTAGTTGCCTTCTCGCTAGCTGTATGAGTAGTGAGTGTGATGAGATCCAAGCTGAGTGGTTGAGGGTGGTTTGTGAGTATTCGGATGTTTTTCCTGAGGATCTTATTAGTTTACCACCCCATCGAGAGATCGAGTTCTCTATTGATTTAGTGCCTGGCACGGCACCGATTTCTATGGCACCGTATCGTTTTGCCCCAGCCGAATTGAGTGAGTTGAAGATTTAACTCCAGGAGTTGCTAGATAAGGGCTTTATCCGCCCTAGTGCTTCGTCGTAGGGAGCACCGGCTCTCTTTGCTAAAAAGAAAGATAGGGCTTTGAGACATTGTATTGATTACTGGAAATTGAATCAGGCTACGGTTAAGAACAAGTACCCCATGCCCCGTATAGATGATTTGTTTGACCAGTTGAAAGGGTCCCGTTGTTTCTCTAAGATAGATTTGAGATCGGGTTACCATCAGTTGACGGTCAGAGAGTAGGACATCCCGAAGACGGCATTCCATACGTAGTATGGCCATGATGAGTTTCTGGTGATGCCTTTTGGGCTCACCAATGCACCAACAGTGTTTATGGACTTGATGAACCAGATTTTCTGGGAATTCTTAGATCGTTTTGTGGTTGTCTTCGTAAACAACATTTTGATTTATTCACCATTTGAGGAGGAGCACGAGGAACACTTGAGAGTGGTGCTTGAGTTGCTTAGAGCCCATCAACTGTATGCCAAGTTTGGGAAGTGTGAGTTTTGGCTAAGAGAGGTTAAGTTCTTAGGTCATGTAGTCTCCGGGGAAGGGGTGTCAGTTGATACATCCAAGATAGAGACAGTGTAAGACTGGGCACAGCCTAAGAGTGTTTTTGAGATCCGCAGTTTTCTGGGATTGGCCAGTTATTACCGTCGGTTTGTGTTGGCTACATATTTTGTAAAAGCCAATCACAGTTTGACACGTGGCAGAGTAAGGGTAATATAGGAAGATTACTCAAATCTTCGATCCTGATCGTACACGTGGCAGTGAAAATTGGTTCTCACGTGATTTGAGTAGCACTGGATCAGTAAAGAGATACAGGATGACGTGGCTTCAACAATTACTCATATTCAAATTCAAATACAGGAGGGAAGCCTAACTGCAAGTGATGGCGTAGTGGAACTACTTCTAAGGCAACATGATCAGCGATCATGGAGGGGCAGTTCGACGGTTTGAAGTGCAGTTCGATGGTCATCCTTGAGGAGTATAAACAGTAAGGAGGTCCCTAGAAAAACCCCCCAGACTCAGATCATACAAACCAGTCTTGCTTTACATATTTTCTTTTCCAGTTTTTACATTTCCAGTCTTTACCTTTCTTGCACTTTAAATACCTGTTCTGCACTTCGATTCATAGGAGTAGTTTCAAGTAGATCATCACTGTAAACCTCTTCGAGGCTAAGTTTGAATCATTGTAAGTGTTCATTTTAATGAAATACTTCCATTGTTCTTCATATTAACTGTTATTTCTCTTAATTTCTCCTAAGTCAAGCCACCAGTAAAAGTCCTCTTCATTGAGGCTAAAAGAACTAAAACACAATCGTCTGATAATTGGTTAGCAATTATAATTTCTGTAAGGACTGATTGATCCTTGCTGGCACGCTCGCATTTACAAAAATACCCTTCGAAAAGCCAAAAAGCCAACATATATTTTTGGCATGCCCGGTGGGACTTGTTAAAATGGCTAGACGAAGACGACAAGGAGAAAATGAACACTTGGAAGAAGGTGTAGAAGGAGAGGTAGAAATACCTAATCCAAAGGATAATGTGGTAACACATCCTATGGAAACTCCCATGTTATTAGAACCTATGGTCGAACAGACCAGTACTTCGGGACAAGAACCATATGTTCATAATATTGGACGAAACTAAGGAATTGGACCATTCACTATTCCATCTGCTCAGCCAACCAATCCATGGGATGGCCTAGTAGATGCTATGGGACAACAATTGATGAACACAATGGAAAGGTGGGCAACATCCTTTTTGGATCGAATGAATAACCACCAACCAACAAACACAAGACACACAGAGGAAGTCTTAAATGTCCCTCAACAAAGATTGGCTAGAGACAAACAGCCTATGCAAGTTAATGGACATTCTAATGGTCAAACTAGTAACCAGAACTATGAAAGACCATCACCTCAGTCTTGGTATGAACCCATTTCGAGGCCTATAGCAGGCCAAAATGCCTCAGTACTCAACAATGAAACCACACAAGTTGGTGGATCTGGCCAAGTACAAGAAACTGGCGTAAGAATGGTTACAAATCCCATGTTCGAAGCCATACCTGGCACTAGGGGGTATAATAATCCCTTATTCGAATTTATACCCGGGGGGTTGGAAGGTTGGCCTGCAAATGGAAGGGACACAACGCCTGTTCCTGCACCTTTCGCAGGACAGACTCAAAGGGGTTACCCACATCTCCAACAGCAACCTGCACCACAGGGGCAACCAGTCCCAAATGTACCTCTTTATGGACCAAGAGGACCGCAAGCACAAGTTTGTCCACCAAATCCTGTGTTTGTCCCTCCAGTAGTGGTTCAGCAGGCACAAAATATGGTCCCTAGGGATCAAATTGCTAATATTGTTAGGGAGATGTGTGGACCGATGGCTCGGGGGGTCCAGACTCCTGTATATAGAAAACCATACCCAGAATGGGTAGATAGGGTACATGAATACCCAAGAGGGTTCAGGATACCAAATTTTACCCTCTTCTATGGGACTTGGAATCAATCAACAATAGAGCATATTGCTAGGTTTGCTGCTCAATGCGGTGAATTTACTAATCATGACTATATGAAACTAAGATTATTCCAAAATTCTCTAACTGGGGGTGCGTTTGTATGGTACATCAACCTTACACCTGGCTCCATTCAAAATTGGCAACAAATGGAAGAGGCATTTCATGCCCAATTCTTCCAATCGAAGCCAGAGGTTTCTATGGCAGACTCGGCTAGATTGAGTCAAAGGCCTAAAAAGAAGGCTACTCAATTTATTGCTAGATTTAAAAGGGCTCGAAATAAGTGTAGAGTCATCCTACCAGAGCCAGAATTTGTAAGATTGGCTCAATACCGTTTAGAGTTCAGGCTTCGAAAGAAGTTTGACTCAACTGAATTCAGGGATTTGGTCGAACTAACCTATAAGATGTCTCGATATGAAGCATTACTAGAGGAAGAACAAGATCGAAATAATGCCTCGTATAATACATATTATAGAGATCCAAATTATGAGATCGATGCAGCAGAGATTGTGGGCAAAGAACCTGTAATCTGTGAAGCATTAATTCATAAGGATACAACAGTTGACCAGCAGTTTAAAAAGAAAGACTTTCACAAAAAATACTCTTTCGATTTAACAAAAGCAGATGACATCTTTGATCATTTGCTTGCGGCCAATTTCCTTAAGTTACCTAAAGGAGTAAAACTGCCTTCTCCAGATGAACTTAAGGGAAAAGTATATTGTAAATGGCATAACTCTTGGTCTCACTCGACTAAAAACTGCATTGTTTTTCGAGACAGGATTCAAGAACAAATTCGGAAAGGAAGTTTGAAGTTCCTAGCCAAAACAGAAAAGGCCATGGGGATCGACAGTAATCCATTTCCAGAAGTTGGAGAGGCGACAGCCAATGTCATTACGTCAGACTTCCAGAACTTGTCCTTGACAGAATTGGAAGAAGTCAATGTGCAGATGCATGTTGCTAACCAGACAACCATCAAGAAGGACACTAGAAACCCACCAGTTATTGGACAAGGTTTCTCACACCAGAGGGAACACTCTGATGAAGAGGCACTGGATGATGATTCCTTGGAAGCAGCTGTAATGCAGAGGATGTGTCCCAGGTGCAGACTGAGTTATAAATGGTTGAAGGGGCTTCCAATTGATGGGAAGCAATACTACAGGGATGTTCAGAGACGTCCTAAACCAACCAATGCTTATAACAAAAGGCCGTATCCGGCTAGCGATAGGCAGCGGTCATTAGCGGTTGAGCCTGTAGTGGACAGAATGCATGCTAAAGACAAGAGGCCCTTGTATGAGTCTAGGCCACCTAACTACTACAGAATGGAGAGCAGTCATTCTGAAAGAAGATTGGAGAGGAGTTCAGGTTATAGGACCAAAACCAGAGATTGGCCCCCTAGACCAACCTCACGCAGAACTGAAAGTGGCCACCTTCATCAAAGGCCTGAATTAGGCTCGAAACAAGAGGCCAAAGCCAAGCACTTACCTCCACAGCCAGCTTCGAAGATGGTTTCGAAGGTAGAAAAAGGCGGTTCAACATCTGAGTCATTAAGCTCTTGGGTACCTGGAGTTCCAGAGTGGTTTGCAATGCAAAACAAACCTAGGGAAGTACCTGCCAGGAGAGATGTTGGAATCCCAGGCAGGACGGTCAAGCCTCCTTTGGTGGCTCCGAACAATTGGGTATTGCTTAAACACCCAAAGACGAAGGAACCAGATATGGTCCCAGTCATTTCAAGATCACAAAGGAGAAAGATTCAACGCAGGTACACCCAGTACCAGCAAGATCTGAAAGAAAGTGGAGAGAGTTCTTCACTGGTCAAGACAGAAGGAAAGAAAGATCCAAAGTCAGACCATGCTCCAAAGCCAATTCTACAGAACAAAGTGGTTTGCAGCAAAGAGCAGTTGGCCAAGGTTCATTCTGAACTGAAAGCCAGAGAGAAGGCTAGTTTAGCAGGGCTGGAGAAGGCTCTGATGGAGAGTGGTAGCTAGACAGAAGAAGAGATTGGCACAGGCCAAAAGAAAGAAATGGTGGAAGAAGAAATGTTCGAAGCCTTCATGGCTGAGCAAACGTTTTTGGTTGAAGAACCAGTCGAGGAAAACCATTTGAAGGAACCTGTTAGCAGTGAAGTGCCAGAATACAGCACGGAGGACGCTTCTAAGGTAACTAATCAAGGTAGCCAAGAGAGGAAACAGGCACAACCAGCCATCCAGTTTGGCTCATTTCCTCCAGTATCATTCAACATGGTACATATACTACCTCATGAGTTCGAAGCTGGGGATGGGAACCAAGATGATCAAGGAGTTGATCCAATTCCAGTCTCTAGTGAAGATTCGCAAGTGAGTATGGTACAGGATAACTCCAGCATGGCTACCCCAATGGAAACTGACTACGAGAGTGGAGAAGAGGTGAGCATTAACCTCTCATATCCTTTTGAATATCCCTCGAATTCTATGACACAACATGTTAAGCCTTTGTACATCAAGGCTTTTTTCGATGGAATTTAATTAAATAGAGTCCTGATAGATAATGGAGCAACAGTGAACTTACTACCGAAATCTTCTTTGAAGAAATTAGGAAAAAACAATCCTAGGTTGATCCCAACTAGCACAACCATTGCTGGTTTTGCTGGGGACAAACAGATGGCTCAAGGGATTTTACCCATTAACTTGAGTGTGGGAACCAGGGACTGCATGACAGCATTCTTCGTAATCGACAGTAATACTAAATACAATGCTTTACTTGGGAGAGATTGGATCCACACTAACAAATGTGTGCCTTCCTCTTTGCATCAGAAAATCATGATGGCCTTAGGCAATCGAGAGATAGAGGAAATAGATGCAGATCCTCAACCCTTCATAGCCTGTGCAGACTTTGCAGAGGCCAAGCTGTATATTGAGGGAGTGACACCACTTAGTATACTGAGGAAAGCTGATGGCTCAGCCGAAGTGACGGCTGATGAGGAAGTGACACACCTGAAGCACTTAGTCCAAAAGAGTGCTGATGAAGAGATTGTCGTTAAAGATGACAATGATGCCTGGTTGTAGGCAAAGAGATGAAGAACAAGAAGCCAAGTCCTTGGCTCTGATTAAATTCTCAACATTGGATGTAAAAGCTATAGTTCAGAAAGTACAGGAACAAGAAAGAGAAGCCATGATAATTGACTGTAAACAAGAGCAGCAACAGGTTAGAATTTTAACCCTTGGGAAATACTGTGCATTGGACATTGAGACAAAAGTCCAGGAGATACAGGAGGAGGATGCCTCATGGACAGATTTTGTCTATGAGGAGGAGGGCAAAGATGTCGAACTAAAGAATCTGGGAGCAGAACAAAGCAAGAAGGTTGCTTCGAAGGTCAAAGAAACCAAGGAAGAAGCTTTAATAAGTTCTCAGATACAAGACCCCTTAGAAGAAGTAAATTTAGGGGAAGGTTCTATACAACAGCCCACCTATATAAGTGCTTGCTTGAATATTCTGGACAGAGACCAGTTGTTGGTTGTTCTGAAGAAATACAAAGATTGCTTTGCATGGTCTTATAATGAACTACCAGGATTAGATAGGTCATTAGTTGAACATAGGCTCCCTATGAAGCCTAATTTCAAGCCATACGACCAGAAACCAAGAAGAATGAGTCCAGAAGTAATTCAGAAGGTCAAGGAAGAGATTCTTAGATTACTCAAGGCAGGCTTTATTAGGACAGCCAGGTATGTTGAATGGCTATCTAATATTGTGCCTGCAGTTAAGAAGAACGGAAAAATGAGGGTATGCATCGATTTCAGAAACTTAAATCTAGCAATTCCCAAAGATGAGTACCCTATGCCTATAGTAGATCTGCTGGTAGACAGTTCTGCAGGGCATCAAATTTTATCAATGATAGATGGGCACTCTGGTTATAACCAAATCTGCATTGCAGAGGAGGATATCCACAAGACAGTATTCAGATGTCCTGGGAATATTGGCACCTTCGAATGGGTTAAAATGCCATTTGGTCTGAAGAATGCTGGGGCTACATATCAGAGGGCTATGAACACTATCTTTCATGATCTCATTGGAGGGTATCTAGAGTGTTATATTGATGACATTGTAGTGAAATCCCAGTCCATAGAGGAGCATCTGTTTCACTTAGAAGCAGCTTTTGAAAGAATGAGGAAGTTCAAGTTGAAACTTAATCCTCTTAAGTATGCTTTTGGTGTATCATCTGGAAACTTCTTGGGTTATGTAGTGCACAAGAAAGGAATATAGATTGATCAGAATAAAGCTAAAGCCATCATTGAAGCCAGGCCTCCATCAAGTAAGAAAGAATTACAAAGGTTCCTTGGGCAGGTTAACTTTCTTCAAAGGTTCATTTCTAACACTGCAGGGAAAACTAAAGTATTTTCTTCCTTGTTAAGGATAAAAGATGAAGAGGAATTTGTGTGGACAGCAGAGCATCAAGTTGCTTTCGAAGGTATCAAAGCCTACTTGGCCAACCCTCTAGTGCTGATGCCACCAAAGGGGAACAAGCCCTTGAAGTTGTACATAGCTGCAGCAGAAGATTCATTGGGAGCTTTTTTGGCCCAAGACAATGAAGAAGGCAAGGTGCGAACTATTTATTACCTTAGTAGGTTTTTAAATTCTTGTGAATGTAAATATTCAGCTGTTGAAAAGCTGTGTCTTGCTTTGTATTTTGCTGCAATGAAATTAAGATATTATCTTTTACCTACAACTATCTTGGTAATTGCAACCACAGATTTGGTTAAATACATGTTATCTAGACCTAGGTTGAGGGGAAGAATTGGCAAGTGGATATTAGCCTTATCAGAATTTCATCTAGAGTATATCCCCCAAAGGGCAGTAAAAGGGCAGGTTTTAGCCAATTTTCTGGCAGACCATCCATCTCAAACAGAGAGCCAAGAGATAATGGAACTTGGTATGGCTAGTGTTGAGCCATGGCAGATGTGGTTCGATGGATCGAAAGCCAATGGCTTAATTGGAATTGGTGTTGTGATTAAATCTCCACAAGGGGTAGAAACTACACATGGTTTCAGAGTGGATGAAACCACCTGTTCCAATAACCAGGCTGAATATGAAGCCTTAATAGTGGGACTAGAAATTCTTATTGGATTACAAGTACATGCAGTTGATATATTTGGAGACTCTCAATTGGTGGTTAACCAAGTAAAAGGGATTTTCAAGTGTCAAAGCATAAGTATTTTGCCATACTATGTTGTTGCATTACATCTGCTTTCTCAGTTTCAAATAGCAAATGTAACTCATGTTCCGAGATTCTTGAACAATAGAGCTAATGATGTAGCTCAGAAAGCTTCAAACTTCAAGAGAAGGGATAATACCCAAAGGGACATAAGCCAAACAACATATCAAAGACTAATACAGCCTTTGAATAAAAGGAATGTGGTCTTGGAAGTCAATCATAATGACGTACAAGAACAAGATTGGAGTCATCCAATAATGCAGTACTTAGCTAGTCCATCTTCGAAGGCCAGCAGAAAAATCAAACTGCAGTCTATGCAATATATGATATATGGCAATGCTCTTTACAAAAGGGGGGGGGAGATGGCTTATTGCTGGAATGTTTAAACCCAAAAGAAGCATTAACAGCTATGGTTGAAGTTCATGAAGGCATCTGTGGTGCTCATCAGCCTGGTGTAAAGATGAGATGGTTGCTTCGAAGGCATTCCTACTATTGGCCAACTATCCTTAAAGACTGCATAGAATATGCAAAGGGTTGCCAGGCATGCCAAAAGCATGGCACAATAAGGCATGTGCCCATAACTGACCTTCATGCAGTAGTAAAGCCCTGGCCATTCAGAGGGTAGGCCATGGATATGATTGGGAAAATACACCCACCTTCTTCGAAGCATCATTGTTTCATTTTAGTGGCCACTGATTACTTTACTAAGTGGGTAGAAGCCAAGCCATACAAGACTGTAGATCAGACAGAGGTCATTGGGTTCATTAAAGATTTGATCCATAGATTTGGCATCCCACAAACCATAACTGTGGATAATGGAACTGTGTTCGATGGAAAAATGGTGAGGTCTTTTGTGTCAGAGTTTGGAATTAGCCTTGTTAATTCCACACGTTATTATGCACAAGCCAATGGTCAAGCTGAATCATCCAACAAGTCCTTGAAAAAAAGAATACAAAAGGTAGTGGAAGATAACCCCAGGGATTGGCATAACCTTTTGTTGGATGTTTTATGGGCATACAGAACTTCCCCAAGATCAAGCACAGGAGTCACACCTTATGCCTTAATATATGGGCATGATGCAGTTTTACCTGTGGAAATTAATGTTAAATCATTGAGGGTAAGATGCCAAGATCAGTTAGATCTTGAGCAATACCATCAAAGTATGTGCTTAGAGTTAGAAGGCATAGACGAAGCCAGAATTTTGGCATTAAATAGCATTCTTTTCCAAAAGAAGAAAGCAGCCAAGAATTACAACAAGAAAGTCAAACACATTGGCTTTGATGAAGGTGATTTGGTATGAAAAACAATACTCCCAATAGGAATTAAAAGCCATAAGTTTGGTAAATGGTCACCTAACTGGGAAGGACCATATCAAATTCATAGAGTTCTGCCTTTTGGAACATACCATTTGAGAAATTTGAATGGGTATGTACATCCCAAAAAGATTAATGGCAAATATTTGAAGCCTTATTTTCCAACCATTTGGGAAACACAAGGAATAAAATAAATTTTAGATACAAAAGCACAAGACTACTCAAATGATAGACAAAATTTGTTCTTTTATAAAGAATTAAGTACATTGTGCCACAAATTGGCCCAGAAATCATTACAATGTCTTAATTGTTTTTGTACAGTAGATACCCTATTGTTAAGTGATGGAAATAATTGAATAGTTGCAGCCATCTCTCCCTTTTGATTGGCCAGTTCTTGGTTGGTGATTTGCAATTTAGTGTCAGTTCGAACCAAGGCCTAGTTTACTGCAGCTAGCTCCTCTTCCAGTTAAGCTTTCCTCTCCAACAGCTGGACTCGAAAGTGGGAGGCCGAGGAGTGTTGTTCCTTAAGCTTTGGTACTTCAGCATGTATTTGGGAAACAAAACTCTAGTCGCCAGCCAATTTCTCACCAAATTTTGGCAATTTTGACAAATGTTGATGTAAAATCGATCAGAATCGCCGCTGAGACAAATGGCTTGAAACATCCATGCTCGACGTTTCAAAGAATTTACAAAGACCGAGGAACCCATTTCTGATTATAGGCTTCTGTAAAGCCTCGAAGGGAATCCTCGAAAAGGAAATCAGTAGTTCCAGGCATGTGTCCAGGTCTATTGAAGGCACAAAAAGCTTGCAGCTGGAAGAAGAAGAGCTCTCAAGAATTTCCAACAATGAGTTAGCCAAAACTAATGGCTCAGCTTCAACACTGGATGTTGGAGAGGTAGAAGGTATGTCAAAAAGACTAGCTAATCTGGCCTCAAAAACATCAACATCATCCATAGACATGAGGGGTGCAAAAAGTGTTGTGGTAAAAGACACAGAAGACTGCATGGGGATAGGAGAAATGAAGGGAGCATCTTTGGCAGCTTCTATGGTCTTAGCCACCAATGAATCAAGAGAAGAGGGGATGGAAGTAGGCAAAGGTGATGAACTATGGGTTGGAAGACTACCAAAGACCCTCAGAAGGGGATCAACTGCCATCAGAGATGGAGTAGCAGTTGGAGTTTCTGTGAAGGACAGAGGAAGAGCAAGGCTCGAAGAAGAAGTGGACTGAGGTAGATCGAAAGTTAGGAAAGGGAGGTATGGCTCTAAGCCAAGAAGGAGAGATGCAGGAATGCTTGGCCTCAAGGAAAGTACAGGAAGCGTAGACCTTGGAAGTGGGAGGATAATTTGAGTAGTCCTCACATCTTGCATCTGGTCAACTTCAACTGAAACCGAGAGGGGCCTTACTGGAAAGAGAAACGCAGTAGGTGTTGCTGCAAAAGGAAGAAATACAAAGGACTGTCAAAATTCAGTATCAAAAGTTGACAAATGAAAAAAACAGCGGAAGTGTGAAAGAAATTACTTGTTCCAGAGGTATTGGCACTGATGGGAGAGCTACGAAGGGAGTAATGTTCGGCACTTTGTTGCCTTCTTGCAGCTTTCCTGTGAAGTGCATCAGCAGCAGCAGCTTCATCTCTAGAAAATTGTTGTTGCCGTCTCTTCTCGACCCCTTCAAAAACAATTATTTCCTTGGAATGTTCCTGCTCTACTGCCTTGGCAGCTGCTTCATGAATGGGGTCTTCAACCAAGTCAGTAGCAGGAGCAGTCACCTTCTTTCTCTTTCTTCTTGACAGTGATGCTACTGGTTCATTTTCGATCTCCCTCTCTTCAATTTGAGGTTCTGATTCTTCAGAGGTCAGTTCTTTCCCCATTATTGTAGTAGTTGTTTCGAGGGAAAGATGTTCGATTGTATCAGAAGGGGAGACAACCACCTTTTGTCTCTTTGTTCTCTACAAGGGCACTTCTTGCTCTTGCTCAACCTCTTCTTCCAAAGATTTAGGTTCCTCAGGAGGGAGGACTAGCTTCCTTTTCTGTTTTTGTTGTTGTTTCTTTTTGAGAAAAGCTAAAGTTTCAGCTCTCTTAGGGGATTCTTCTTGCGGAGACCCTGCACCAAAGAACATAAGTGTAAGGGAAACGAACAAAAGATTCAAAAGAAAGAAAAAGGGAAATCTGAAAATATTTACCCTTCTTCGAAGCAGCTCTAGTAACTCTAGCTGGAGGGGATGAAGCTGCAGGAGTAGTTATGACAGCTTCAGGAAGAGGGGGAATGTTCTCAACTGTTGCTGACTTAGCCTTTGAAGGCACTTCCAACCCTATTAGCAAGTCATGAGGGTGCACAGATAAGCGCACTTCCATATTGGCTGTCCACCAATTCTGGAATCTTTGCAAAACAAAGCCAGATGGAAGAAAAGGGACAAATTGGAACTCATTCAATTCCTTCAGCAGTTTAAGTATTGCCGTCTCTAGCTTAGATTTGGATATTCTCAAATCTCTAGCAGTAAAGTGGACATTCGAGAGACTGCAAACTGGAACAGGAATCCCTTGAGTGAGCCTAAATTGTCTGGCAAATTGCGAAGGGCAATACACCTCAGATATACATTTATAGGCTCGAGGGTTCAAAGTGCCAATGAACAATTCCCTTGGTAGCAGTATGGAGGCCCATATATCTTTATGAGGTGAGATGGAGCACTCTTTATCAGCCAGAAAAGTTTGCATCCACGTTGGTCCTTTATTGGCTTCGAATGGACAAAAGAAGGAGACGGATGGAGAAATAGAGAGTTGGTAAAAGAAGGTAAAGTAATAAACAAAGGATGCAGGATAAAGGGCAATCCTATCATACTTCTCCCCATAAGTGCTAGGATCCTGGACAAGAAATTTTAGGCATTTAGAATGAAGATCAATAAAATAGGCAAAGAGCCAGAGCTGGAGCACCCAGAGGGGACCTCCTTGGTTAACATCAAGTGGTCTTTCACAAAATTGAGAGCAAGCTCTGTATATATGGCCTAACAGGTAAGGAGCAAGAGCTATATGTTTTTTCAAGACAAGTGCCTTCGCGAGGGGAGCGAACTCAGGCATAATCCTCTGAGACGAGGTGCAAAAAAGAAATTTACATAACTAGTATAAAATAAAGGAAAAGAGTTCTCTGTCCTTCACAGGGCCTTCCTTTTATTTTCAGCCTTTACGAAGTCACTATAAGAAGAGTTTAAGGCTGTAAGGGAAAATTTGACAGGGAGGTCCGAGTAGTTGGGAGTAAAAGGAGAGCTATGGGGGGAAAGCCCTAAAAGATGGCAAATATCGAGAACGGTGGGAGCCATCATGCCACACCGAAATTGGAAAAAATTAAAAGCAATATTCCCAAAACATAAAGTAGCTGGAATCAAAAAGGGGTCCTCAGGAATGACGAACCTGGAAAGGCGAAGAGCGTCGAGGATGTAGAGCTCTTGTAAGTCATCTTCTCTCGCAGGTACAACCCTGTCATACTATTCCTCCCATTTGGTTCTCAATGTCGGCCAGCAGCGATGAGGCCAGGTCATTCTCCAGTTGCTCCAGTCAAGCCCTCATTCGTATAGAAGAAGGTGATCCTCCAAACGAGGGTATAAAGCTAGAAGTTGGTCAGGAGCTTCCCGAAAGATGGGTCCTAGGACATACTCTTGTTGGCGGCTGTGGCGAGGAACGAAGAGACGCCCATCTATATTGCTTGGCCCACCAGTCGTGAGCTTGGTAATTTCTTCATCAATACATTTCTTCAAAGCCATGGTAGGG
Organism: Camellia lanceoleosa; assembly: GCA_025200525.1. Lineage (NCBI taxonomy): Eukaryota > Viridiplantae > Streptophyta > Magnoliopsida > Ericales > Theaceae > Camellia > Camellia lanceoleosa. The sequence continues at coordinate 15,906,075 of CM045758.1, forward strand.
CTGAGACGATCGCCAGCGGGTACTTTCAGTGAGGAAGGATCCATTAATAGTGAGTAGTAAGGAAGATAGGGTTAACAGAAGATCGGTAGGGTTTGTGTGTTAAAAGAGCAAGTGATTTCAGAACACGAAACAAAGGGGTTTTTAAAAGCTTTGTGCCTGAAAAATATATTGCGTAAGTCGTTAAGTACTAAAAGTATGAATACGAAGAGTTTCCTTCAATGTTGATACTTTTGGAGGGAAAAAACATAGCCCAAATACTGAAGTCAACTTCAAAGTAAAATATTTGGCTTCGAAGCCAAATTTTGGCACCAAAAACCAAAGGACAACGGCTTCGAAATAGAGAAACCGGCTTCGAAGCATGCCACATGCCTAAAGATGCTAGAATGCTCGAGTATTGGTCTACTTCAAAGGGTTTAGAGATCCGTTTGAGTAACGACCTTTGGAGCAAAATTTAGAATTCTTTAAGGATGAGAATTACTATTCGAAACATCAAAACCAATCGTTGGTTTTTATAAAAGGAGATTGTTTATTGAATTAAAACAGCATAGATTGCTCTTCGAAGCAAAAGTGGTCAATTTAAAATTGATTGGCTATATTAGCCATGACCATATATTGGTTATAGTTAGTCTTGAAGGGTAAGGTTGTTAAATTCGAAGCACTAATTCTAGATGATATCAGTTAAAATTGTCAACTTTACTCCATAAATTGGAAAAAGACATGTTAGTTCATTTTAGTGTTTTCATTAAAGACAATTGAGTCCAGATTCAAAGGATGAGATTGTTCAATTCGAGGCTCTGAATTGACTTTTAAAGGCAAAAGGAAACAGAGTCAAACAATGTCAAATACAGAAGAACTTTGTTTGTATTCAAGCCAAGGCAATTACATCTAGTAACCCTATCTGGGTACAAACTCAAGCTCATAAAAATAAGGAATAGAATAAATAACAAGATCATGAAATTTGGTCCAACAGTGATCAATGAATTTTTGTTCTTTCTTTATTATATCTTCTATTTCTTCTAATGTTGGCTGCATAAGTTGGTGTGCTCTCACTTCATAGTAGAGCTCTTCAGCCTTTATTTCGAAAGCCTCCTCCCTCAATCTTTGTTCCAATTCGTCTATGATCAAATCATCCCAATACGCAGAATCTTTATTCTTGAAATCATCGAATTCTTCGATGAAGTTTTCTGCTTCGTACTGGACATGAATTCGGAGAGACGAAAGTTGATCCAAAGATTGTGTAGTGACCATAGAATTTCGATGCCAATAGAGGAGCACCGGAAGTTGGTCTAGGAACATATGAAGTTCTTCTTGGGCAAGGGGATTAAGGACATGGCCCCTAGTCAGAATATCACAAGCCCATCGAAGGTTCTTGAGAGGGACGTCGTCCTCAAGAACATTGAAGGGCAAGTGAGAGAAAGCTGCAAGTAGAAGTTGAGCTTGTTTCCGCTCAGCTGGAGTAGGGGAAGATGGAGGTTTGTAAGGTGGGAAGACCTTATCCATGGGAAGGGCAAGCCTCAGTCTCTCTATCCAAGAAAGAGTTAGTGGAGGAGAAGGGGTAGATGGTTCTGCTTCAGAAGATGAAACAGATGCTTCTATTTCAGAAGACGGAGAAGAAGGTGTGAATGCTTCTATTATTGGAGATGGCATGGGAGCAAAAGGAACAAAGGCATTAATGTAATCAAGCCAGTCAGAAGACCAAATCTTCGCCTTCTTGGCTAAGAATGATGGGTTGTACCCATGTGCCTCTTCTGGGCGTCGGGCAACAAGCACTGTCATTGTGCGCATGGAGGATGTGTACTAGGCCACAAGCGGATTCTCATCCAAACTATGTCGAAGGTCAATAGGCACGTAAGGGTAGACCACTGAACTTCAAGCATAGGAAGGAAACTCCAAAGGGTCAGTGAACTCAACAAAATGATGGTTGATTCGTTCCCTCAGATCATAAGTCTCAGGTGTTGACCAGCTTGTCCAGCCAGAAACCCCAGAAGATGAAGAAGTTGTAGCTTCATCCCATGCAGAGGTTTGTGAAGAAGAGTTTCCCAAGTCCATATTTGCAACTTGCCAAATCAAAGGTTTAAGAGTAGTTGGTTCGAGGTACAAGGGGAAGTTAGAGGAAGAACTTCTTGTATTTATGTCTGCAACTTGTTGAATCGAAAGATTAAGAGCAATGTGTTCGTAGTCCGAAGGTTGGTAATTTGCAAAGACTCTCATAACCTGAATATAGGAAGGTAGGTAGAGGTGGCTAATGAATGCGCGGAGATTCTTTCGAGGGAAAGCAGCATTACTCAATGGCTCTTCATATGCTTGATCAATAGAAAGAGAAGTTCATTTAGCCATAGTCCGTTCGAATGCTGAGGTATTGGGATGTTCAACAAATTGAAAGAGAGTTAATGCAAATGATCACCAAATAGATGACGGTTATGCTTCCAGAAAATGGACTTCATGCACGTTCTGAAAGCGCGGGAAGAAAATTGTGACCCACTAATATCACCAAATATTGGGTATATTAGTGCAGGGGGTAATGTTGGCTACATATTTTGTAAAAGCCAATCACAGTTCGACACGTGGCAGAGTAAGGGTAATATAGGAAGATTACTCAAGTCTTCGATCCTGATCGTACACGTGGCAGTGAAAATTGGTTCTCACGTGATTTGAGTAGCACTGGATCAGTAAAGAGATACAGGATGACGTGGCTTCAACAGTTACTCATATTCAAATTCAAATACAGGAGGGAAGCCTAACTGCAAGTGATGGCGTAGTGGAACTACTTCTAAGGTAGCATGATCAGTGATCATGGAGGGGCAGTTCGACGGTTTGAAGTGCAGTTCGATGGTCATCCTTGAAGAGTATAAATAGCAAGGAGGTCCACAGAAAACCCCCCCAGACTCAGATCATACAAACCAGTCTTGCTTTACATATTTTCTTTTCCAGTTTTTACATTTCCAGTCTTTACCTTTCTTGCACTTTAAATACCTGTTCTGCACTTCGATTCATAGGAGTAGTTTCAAGTAGATCGTCACTGTAAACCTCTTCGAGGCTGAGTTTGAATCATTATAAGTGTTCATTTTAATGAAATACTTCCATTGTTCTTCATATTATCTGTTATTTCTCTTAATTTCTCCTAAGTCAAGCCACCAGTAAAAGTCCTCTTCATTGAGGCTGAAAGAACTAATACACAATCGTCTAATAATTGGTTGGCAATTATAATTTCTATAAGGACTGATTGATCCTTGCTGGCACGCTCGCATTTACAAAAATACCCTTCGAAAAGCCAAAAAGCCAACAGTTTGTGAAAGATTTCTCCTGGCTAGCATCGTCGTTGACTAGATTGACGTGGAAAGGGGTCAAGTTTGTATGGAGTGAGACTTGCGAAAAGTCGTTCCAAGAGCTTAACATTAGACTTACCACCGCTCCAGTTTTGATTATTTCGGAGAGGGGTTTGGGTTATGCAGTGTATTGTGATGCTTAACGAGAGGGTTTGGGTTGTGTGTTGATGCAAAAGGGGAAAGTGGTAGCCTATGGCTCACGACAGTTGAAAACACATGAGAGGAATTACCCTACACATGACCTAGAGTTAGCAGCTGTGATTTTTGCCTTGAAGATTTAGAGGCGCTACCTGTATGGTGAGAAGTTTGAGGTGTTCTCAGATCATAAGAGTCTGAATTATCTGTTTACACAGAAAGACTTGAATTTGAGGCAAAGACGGTTGTAGACATCCCCGAATGTCCCGGGAGGGAAATCCCATTTTGTTCGTCTGTGGGTCCACTAAAGTTCGGGACCCAATTTGTCACGGTTCTTAATCTGAACCAAAGAGTCCAAATCCAGCAAATCGTTTGTTTTTTTAAAATAGATTTTTGTAAAGAAGTGCCAAACATGGACTGCTTTACCAGATACAGAGTCGCCACCTAAATATTTTTTAATAGGGGAATTTAGGAAACCCTGACTTGGTGCCAAAGGCCACGTGTCCGTCATCACCAAAGTTGCCTCGGCTTGGGAACTTGGGTACAATTGGGGAAGGTCAGCTATCAGCACCCCCTCTCACCCGATCCGAAGATCGACCTCTACTAACCGTGATATCTTGTTTTGAAAACATTATAAGTTCTTATTCCGGTTATTAGCCTAGATTTACTATGTGATGCGCACAGCAAACAAGTATACATCGAATCGCCTAAATTGGAACAAAACATTTCATGTTTGTCTGTTTAAATATGGTTTGATGGTGCTACCCGCAAGTAGGCTAAGACATGAGTTTTGCCACCCTCAAGTGGGCTTAGAAAATATGGTTTTGCCACTTTCAAGTGGGCTTAAAACTCGCATTCAATGCATTATTCCAATTTAAGTAACTCAACCTCCATCCACAGGCATTCAAGCAGTTATATCACATAAGCAGCTAGCCTCATGGTAATCATGCTATCATGGAAACACTCACACTCATGCAATGATGCTGAAACATAAATGCTTACCGAGTACTCCAAGCCAAAACAGAAACTAGTTAGTAATCATATGCATGATCCTAGTTCATGTTGAGATGGCTAATGCAACACACGCAAGATGCAACTACAACAGGCTTGGCTAATCTAAGAATGGCATATGAGATGCTACAAATAACACGTATTCAATTTGGAATTTGAAATACAATGCAGTTAGCATGATGCGCCGAGCCCGGTGCATGAAAGACAAATGAATGAATGCATGCATGCATAGCATAAGGATGTTAACTTAAATATGCCCTAACACTAACCATCAAAAGCAGGTAAGTAAAAGGGAGAAAGAAGTGGGGGTTGGAAGACATGCACACACGCACCCACACTTATTACAAATTCGCCCTCGCTCGGAGGGACCGAAAGAATAATACAATTAATTAACCTACAAGCTAATTAAATATTACAGACCAATTAAACTAGTTAAGCTAATTAACTAATCTAATAAAGCAGTAAATAGCCTCAGGAAGAGGGCCCAATGCAATGCCTGCTCGGCTCCGCTCGGAAAGCCACTGCCATGCACAAGTTGCCTCTGTTATCCTTATTCTGCTCCTCTGAAAATTGCACAACTCCTAAGGTATGCTCCATGGACACCGGGGAACACCACCGGTTGAGAGGAATGGCCACCGGCCATGGGGAATTGTCACCGGCCATTGATTAAGCTATCGGCCACTCATGGATGTCCGGTCGGCCAAAACTTCCGGCAAAATCCTATTTTGACAACAACAGAGGGCAAAACAAGGCATGGCAATGCATTTCAAGCAATGTATGCACCAACCACACTCCTTTATCATGTTATGGACTCAAGGGAGTATGGCTTTCAACCCTCGGGCCATCAATCACACATTTCAATGCATTATGGCCCAAGAGCCAAGTGTGCAACTTTAATATCAAATGAAATGCACACACAAAACACATCAAAGGCCCCAACCTCTATCATGCTTGATCAAGAGGCAAGGGATGCATGCACAATGTAATGCAACCTAAGCATGCAGGCTAAGTATGCAACATGAACATGCAAATGAGCAATGTATACTGCACATAACCTAAACATGTAAGCAAACATGGCATGCAACAACATGCGATGAGGGACTTAAACTAACATGGATAGCTCGCAAGCATGCCAAAATCAGTGGCCATGTGATGAAAATGAGGCAACCAAGATGCATGCAAACATGCACAATGCAATGGCCCCGACTCTAAGGCACAAAACACAACTCCACAAAGGCATTGAAAGGATGAATTATGGCATACAATGGCATATGTTCCAGTACTGAAGTATGATGCTCAATGGCCCCAAAGCATGCAATTATGCCACCCAATGCATGAAATAGCCCCCGAAACTCAAAACTAGGCAAATGTATTGAACTATAACCATGCAAAGCAAGCATTATTTGACCATGAAGCACAAAGACAGAGCCAAGGCAGTCCCAAAATATGCACAATACTAGTTTAAAGCATGGCCAAAAAGTGCTAACATGTAGGGCTAACACAATATGCAAGATTGGCTAGTAAACATGGTTTACATGGCATGTATATGAAGCGTACGAGACCTCATCAAACCAGCCAAAAACTGTGAATAAAACATGCCAAAATATGCCTAAATAATCATTGAAATGCAGCCAATGCATGCAAAAATGATGAGCTCCTTTAGAGGGCCATACAAGGGGTTATTAAGCACATACAAGGTAGACATGTAACATGGAAAAACCACCTCTGGAAATAGATTATGACAGCCCTAAACCTCACCAAATTGGCCCTAAAATCAGTCTCGGAAACATGCAAAGAAAGGCCTCTTTGGAAGGCCTTGAATGGGACTTCTCTACACATGCAACATAGACATAAAATATGGCCAAAAGGGCCTCGGAAAGAGCCAAGTCAGACCTCAAAACTCACATAATAGGGCCTGGAAAGTGACTTCAAAGCATGCAAGATGTAGTCTCTTTTGAAGGCCAATAAGGCCAACAAACAAATCAAGGAGAGAGGGGGTCACCCCCCTCTAATTTGGGCTCTCAAAATAGCATCTAAGCCACTGAAAATCCGCTGGATTTCAGTGACTAAGAGGCCAAACCAAGCATGCAACAAAAGCTTAGATGCAAGGCTCAAAACAAAAGGCAATCAAGCATACAAGGAAGCATATGACCTCAAACATAAAAATGCCCTTAAACAAACATCAAGAGAGGCTCAAAATAAGACTTTTTCCAGTTTATATCAAATCTTGAAAATGTTCACAAGTAAGGCTAAAATAGGACGCAAAAATAGCCCTAAAAGAGAGATTGGACAAACAAGAAAGTAGATGACTTCAAACAGCAAAGTGTCCTTAATCAAATTTGAAGAGGGGCTCAAAATAAGACACTTTACAGTTTCGGTTGGAGCCCAGAAATGCTTGTAAACAAGGCTAAAGTTTGGAGCAAAATAACGCCACAAAGAGAGAAATAGGGGCTTACCCTTGTAGAGCCGACCCTCAGCAGCTTCTGGACCAAGATGATGAACCTTCAACCTCTGCAAATCAGTCCCAAGGTGATTGGATGGATGGTGGAGGTGTTGTGCTAGAAGGTGTAGTGTAAATGGCCAAGAATAAGACCCTTTTTGGACCCTTTAACACACCCAAATGTAGAGAGAGGGAGATATAGAGAGAGAGAGAGAGAGGGTGATATATATCAAATATATATTTATAGGTCTGGTTTTTTTCTAAACCAAGACAAAGGAGGGGTGAGGTCTCTTATATAGGCAATGGAAATGGTGTAAAGTTTCTCAAAGAAGCTATACAACAGGGTCAAAGGGACCAAGCTTCTAAGAGAAGCTATCCCAAAGGTGCAAGCTTCTTGAGGAAGCCAAGACAAGGGATCAAAGCTTCCTCAAGAAGTTTTGAGCAAAGGGTGCAAAAAGAGGGGTCAAAGGTGCAAAACAGCCACACACGTGCATTGGAAGAAGGGTTTGTGTGCTCCAACTGGCACAGCTGGCATGCATTCAATCTGTAGAATACTCCGGAAGGTCGTCGGCCAGCAAAATTGGTCGGCCGGCCACTTTAACTAGTCAGTCGGCCATCTATTTGGTCCGTCGGTCATCTATTTGGTCGGTCAGCCATATGTTCTGGCCGGTCGGCAGGAAAAATCTGCTCTGCAGATCCAACTTCAAATGGGATAACTTCTTCAGATGAACTCCTTTTTAGGTCATTCTTGTGTCAAAATTGAAGCCCCGGAAGTAAGCTTTCCAATGGCACCAGCCATGCATCAAAATTCCAACTTTGAAAAAAGTTATTCTTGTTTTGGTGAAGGCTTCTTAGTTTCGGTCCAACCGGGATGATGCCCAACTTCAACCAATCATATATCTACCCTCTGGACTGGGATTTAAGAGATTCTTGATTGAAAAATGAAGCCCCAGAAGTCTTCTTTCCAACGGTGGTGGCCTCATAGCTTAATACCAAGTGTATAGACAGATAAGCTTGATTTAGCGAGGACTGCTCGTTCCTCTCTTAGCGATTCTTGCCTATCCTGTTCTCCAACTTGGTTTCTTCTCTCTTCCCCTCCTTTCTTCAACTTCAAACACCTAAGCAAGGTGTTTTGAAAGATTTTTCAAAGATTTCATCTCTCTTTCATTCATTTCCACTTTGTCCTTGCTCGGTTTACCGAAAAGCGCATCATTTGACAAAATGCGAGCCTCAGAACATCGCAGAAACTTTATTTCAAAAATGTTTTGAAAGAGAGGGTTTTAAGGTCTAAAAACCATTCAAAATAGCTTTGGTCCAAAATGGGGTGTGAAGTTGAGATTTGTCTCTCTTCTTGCCGAAGAAATTGAACCTTTGCCCTGCACACCTTTTACCACCAAGTAAACCATCGATGCGCCCAAGTCTTAAGTGGTCAAAAATGGGGTGTCTGATTGCCCTCTTGGAGAACTCGAAAGTCATAACAATGACGGGAGTGAATGTCAAAGCCCAGAGACGACCCATTTTTCACAAGAGGAAGACTTGGACAAACAAACAAAATACCGATAAATAAATGGTTGTGCCCGCAGGCTACCTACGTATCCCTTTGCAAGGAATCAAACCAGCGTAGTTCACGAGCAGGATGCAAATGATATGCGGGAAGACTTTGATAATTGGACTTATATGCTACGTGAAGCCGGTTTGAAAGTTGGACTTATACGCTGCGCGAAGTCGGTTTGAAAGTTGGACTTATACGTTGCGCGAAGCCGATTTTGACAAGTAAAGTGCACAAAACAGTGCGAATGAGATGTAATGCAAAATGCAATGAGATGCGCAAAATAGCACGAATGAAATGTAATGCACAAGACAGTGCGATGCACAAAATAGCGCGATTGAATGCACAAGACAGTGCGATGGAGGTGCGCAAGATAGTGCGATGCGTTTAGACAACGCGAATGCACAAGACAGTGCAATGCGCTAGACAGCGCGATGCGTTAGACAACACGAGTGCACAAGACAGTGCGATTGATTTGAAATGTACTAAACAGTGAGATACGCTAAACAGCGCGATTGATTTGAAAGGCACTAAACAGTGCGAGTGAGATACAAAGAGTAAGCGCACAAAACAGTGCGATGTGCAAAAAAGCGCGATTGAATGCACAAGACAGTGCGATGCGCAAAATAGCGCGATTGAATGCATGCAAAATGCAATGAGATGCTCAAAATAGCGCGAATGATTTGAAATGCACTAAACAGTGTGATAAGCAGCGATGCGCAAAATAACGCGATTGAATGCGTGCAAAGCGCAATGAGATGCACAAAATAGCGCGATTGAATGCATGCAAAATGCAATGAGATGCGCAAAATAGCGCGAATGAGATGTAATGCACAAGACAATGCGATGCAGATACAAAGTGTAAGTGCGATAAAATGCATTTTCTATGCAAGTATGGGGGCATTTTCCATGCGAAAGATACGAGCATTTTCTATGCAGAATCGAAAGCAAGCATATTCTATGCAGAAATCACAACGATGCGCGGCACGCATGCAACAGAAGTGTTTATGAAAGTTCACATTCTATAAAATAGAGGAGCATCAAATATGTACTCTGGTGCCTTTGATTTACCTCTCGAAGGACTTGGCAAAACGCTCAGCTCAAAAAGGGGACACCCTGTATATATTAGCAAGAGATGACATTTGCATGTGAAAACCACAGATGCTGCTTGGACTGCCATTCTGACTTGAAGTAAGCTTACACTTGGGGTCGAGATACACTCATACTCCAGAGAAATGGTGAGGCTTGAGAAGGTGCACCTGGAATGCAGTCTCAGAATTTGCTGAAGTTGAAACACACTAAGATGCTCCAAATTTTCCCTCTTTTCTTTTGCTTTGCAGTCTGGAACCTATATAGCTTCAGATAGGTTCTTGTTCTACTGTTCTCATATGACCCAGGTTGAACCTTGTGGTTTATGAAAGCAAGAATTTGCTTTGCACAAATGTGGAGAATGGCATGGCACTCGGAGCACAAAACAATTTTATTTTTGAAATTGAAAGATGAGTTTTCAACCAGGTATTGAGCCTACGACTGAACACAGCAAGACGACTCGACACGGAAATAAAAGGCACACAACCTAAACACCACTCAACAAAGGAAAAAACAAAGTAAAACAACCTAAACACATCTATTGACCCTCAAACGACTCAAAACAAGAATCGAGACAAACAAAAACACACAAACACGACACTCAACTGTGTTACAAAGACAAGAGACCTTTCGGTGCACGAGGAGCCAGTTTCTCCGGGTATTGTTTCACACCCTTTGTCATTTGTGATTCTCACATCACTCGACCCTCAAGCTCTGTTTTTTTTTTTTTTTTTTTTTTTTTTTTTGAAAAAGCCCTTTTCTCACTTTTTCTCTCAACGCACATCTCTCTATTCTTCAATCTCTCATTTTTTTATCCCTCCCCTAGGTGGTTGATGGGTAGACAAGAAGTTGCGGGCTCTTGCCCCTAGCATTCTGCTAGATTCTCTTTCTTTTGCTCACAACAGTGAACTTCCCCCACAGAGAGGTTATGATGCGGCTGGATGTGCAGCAGGTCTGCAATTGGCATCAGTTGATGATGCTCTGCTGGGGAGTTTGGGCGTGATCAGATCTATCTAGATGATGGAGTGGAATATCTTTCCCCATTCCAGTTCGTGCTTCGCACTTGGCTCGATACCCCGCTGCTTGGAGGGTGGTAGAGCTTTCAGCCCTTTTGCAATTAGCTTCAGTGGTGTCCTTTTCTGGCAGGTAGAGTGCCCTTCTTGGCAAGTATGGTGCCCTTTCTGGCAAGTATTTTGACAAAGGGGAAAAGACAGAACACCTGACTCAACTGTGCCCCTAATTCATCATTTTGACCATTTTTTGTTTTGGTTTTTCTATTAAGACAATTTTGACCAAGATGAGAATTATATTAACACGCATGTTCGATTTTTGATTTGAAATCATGCAAGTCAGGCTATGAGCACTGAAAATTTTCCTATTTTTTGGGTCCAAGAAAATGGTCCAGTTTTGGAAAATGAAATAATTTTCGAGAAAATTAGTCAACCTTAGTAAAAATTCTCAAAAACTATTTTTGAAAACGGCCACTTGCTCAACGAGCATGAAACCTACTCCTGAGATGCACAACCTCGAATCCGAAGGAAAATTACCCATTGCTTGAAGAGAGCTGCATGGCAACGGAAAGTTGCCCCTTGTTTGAACGACATCGCGACGCATTGAAGTCAGCCCTCAGAGTAACGAACACAACCAAATCCTCAGATACAGAGAACACAAAGATGACCAAAACCATCGCATGGACACAATCGAATTTGAATTGTTTTACGGATGGACTTTGGAATGAAGTTGCCTACGTATCCCAAAGATGGGAATCAAGCCTTACGTAGTTCGGAATTAAGGTACACTCGGGTATTAACCTCTTCTTTTGCGCTCTAACTTTTGCCAAGGCCGCCCTTTCTAGGTTTTCAACCTTGCGAGCTTTGTTTTTTCTTTTCTTTTCATTCTTTTTCACTTTTTTCTTTTCTTTTCATTTCCTTTTCTGCATTTTTTTTCATTTCTTTTTGCATTTTTCTTCTTTTTTTTTTTTGTTGTTTTTTTGTTTTTTGTTTTTTGTTTGTTTTTTTTTTCTTTTCTTTTCTTGCTCTAACTTTTGCCTGGGTTGCCCTTCCGAGTTTTCGGCCCAGCGAGCCTCTCAAGGAGTACAAGTGTAGCTTTGTCCATGTCAAATGGTTTTGAGATCCTGGAGTCATCTGAATCCAAGAGAGTGGCTGATGTTCGCTGATGATGTTGGAGTCCATCCAATGGGGGTTGAATTTGCCCCTGGTGTTGTGGATAGGAACTCAGTTGTCCTTCAGCAATGCTTCTTCTTTCCTCCCTTCTGGGGTTTGGCATTCTTGCCGATCTTCATCTTTGATTGGCGGAATGATCTATCTTTGGCTCTTCGAGCACATCTGACATTGTTCTGCCCCTAGTTTGAGGGGTGCTTCTGATCTAGCTTTGCAAGCTTCTTTTGATGACATCTGATCTTCTTGATCTGACTTTTCTGCCCCTAGTTTGAGGGCTGCTTCGAATCTGGCCACACAGGCCTCACATTGTAGTTGACCATTGAGCACTCTGAAGTAAGGTCCACGGTTTGAGAGCAACGGGGTCGAGTCTTGAGGTTGAGAGTGATCCTAGGCTGCACAATCTCGAGAGCAATTCCATATAGGTTTTCGCAGGATCGTGCAAAACATTTTTTGAAAAATTTTAAGAAAGCGACTAATCGCTCGCGCGAAAGACAATGCGAAACCAATCTGGATCAAGCCAGGATTCTTCCCAGTACTCACATTAGCAAGCATGATCTCATTCATTAAGGGCCTAGCATGCCTCTCTTTCTCTCAATTGATCAAATTTTGCAAATCCCAAGGAATTCCTTTCTCTTCGTTTTCATCACAATGTTTGAAAAGTTTTGAAAAAAACTTAGGTTAATGCAATGATTTCAAGGCACAGAAAAGTAGGCGAAAAGCACTTCCATTTCATTCGAATTTGCTGGCACAAGCGTGGAACACAAGAATATGAAAATCCTTTTGTTCATTCAAATCATGGTGTAACTGGCTCGAGCGAAAATGACTCAAAAGAAAATGAAAAGACAAACACAAAACAAGCAAGTGATGTCCGAGGTAACACCCCCGAAATCACCCGACTCCAACAAAACAGGACTGACTCGATACAACAAGACAGACCCGACTGACTCAGTATGAAAAGACTGACTCAATACAAAATGACAAGACTGACCCAATACCCAAGTCAAAAAGCAAAAAAAATTAGCATTCGCAAAATGCTCAAAACAATGCGTGCCATACGCCACATCCGGAGTAAACTGGGCGCCGCCCGTAGGTGGTTCATCTCCCGATCACATCATGTTATCCCCCACAAGTTCACTGATCCATTGCCGATAGACTTTGCAGGACCCGGCGCGACGATGACCTTGTTGTCAATCAGATCTTGTATTTCATGGCGAAGACGGTAACAACTATTAGTGACGTGGCCGACTTATTGATGGAAGGCACAGTACTTGGTCGGATCATGGGAGGGGGGAAGTTTATCTGGTAGTGGCCGCAGCTCTAGGGGTTTCAGATCCCCCTTTCTAATCAGGACCCTCAAGGCTGCTGACAGAGACATATACAGTGGGGTGAACACCCTCTGGCCCCGAGGTGGGTATTTTGAGGTTTATGGCTTTTTGCTGGATACACCAGCAAAGGGATTGACAGGCACTAACTGGGTTTGCTAATCTCTTCCAAGAACGGGACTAGAGTTGAAAGGAACATTCCTAGTATAAAGGCCTTTTTCCCGGCTTGCCTCTTGATTCAAACTGCCCTTAATTTGAGTGGCAAAAACGTCATCCACAGTTTTTGCAACAACTGCGAGGACTTGCTCTTTGTTCAGTCCCTCGGCTTTCAAACCCTCAATATCCCACTGAAGTTGTTCATGGGGACTAATGCTTGCCCCTGCCTCGTTCTTATCACTCCTTCACCTTGCTAAGAGATTGGCCTTCTCCCAATGCAGCCCGTCCCAAGGTTAGGGAGCCTTTTGACACGAACTCCCTGGCATGTGATGCGGTTGATGACGGAGCCAAAACTCCAAAGGCCAAATCTGCCATAGTTCTCTAAAGATCTTCGATCATCCTCATCAGCTCAGAAGTAGTGGGTTCATGGGTTTGGGATGATTGGGGTTCCGATGCACCCATCATGCATAAGTCCATGCTTTCCGGGATAAACACCTCAGGCTTGGGTAGATGGGCCGGGGTGATATATAGGCTGGGGTTGTAGGTGGACGGCAGTGTATGGATGAGATTGAGATGCAGATGGGGTACTTGGCCATTGGAATCTGAAGGCGGAGCTATCGTCCGGTTGTCGATAAGATTTTGGACCTCATGACGAAGGCGGTAGCAACGGTCGGTGCCATGACCGCACTGCTGATGGTACATACAGTACTTGGAGGGATTATGTCTAGCTGGGAGTGGGTCAGGAAGAGGTTGAGGATCGAGGGGTTTGAGATGCCCTCTTTCCATCAAGACTTTTAGTGCGCTAGTCAGGCTTATATAGAGGGGAGTGAAAGTTCTACCCTGAGCTCGGGCTGGGCCGGCTGGTTGTAGGCTTGGTTTGGCAAAAGGGTTGGCTGTGGTGACTGTATTGATTTCAGTAGGTTTGGGAATAATGCTACTACCAACATTGGTGCTTCCTACAAACGCCCTCCTTGTCGGTTCACTTGTTCTGGGAATGATCCCGCTATTGAGCGCGTTCTCGACCTGAACCCCCAGTTCATGCAAACTTTTGAAAGTGAATAGTGAAGCGACTATCAACTTTTGCAACATATCATGGTTGAGGTTTCGTACCATCATCTGCACTTGATCCCTCTCAGAAGGCCGATCTGTCATCTGTGCTGCCTTTGCTCTCCATCTTGCAACAAATTCCACAAAAGGCTCTGTTGGGTTCTGACGGGTTGTTTCAAGCTCTTGCATGGTCATTTCAACTTGGGTGTTGTATGAATACTGATCGACAAAGGCCTCAGCCAGTTCTTCCCAGTTTTGCTTCACTTTATCTTCCAACTTAGCGTACCAAGTGGCTGCTACACCCGACAGGGTTCTTCCATACAAAGAGAGTTTCTGTGGCTTAGTCAGACCCATCGCCTTCAGGACATCCAAGAAAAGTCGGATATGTACCATTGGATCTCCAGACCCATCGAAACGGTCAATATATGGCATTTTGAATCTGTCTGGGAGCCGTACGGCAACCTCGGTGTGCCCATCCTCAATGTCAGGAATGGAGTTGAGGCTCTGTGTCTTCTTGAATTGCTTCTCAAGGTTCGCAATTTTCACCGCGGTCGGATCAAGGTCATTAGCATCAAAGGGATAAAGCCTCTCATTAGGCTACACCAGGGGTCTGAAAACTCGGGCTTGAGCCAACCCTTCTCGAGGATCTAGACCCTGCAAATCTTCAACTGGCGGAAGTGGGTCAAAGTTCGACTGGGGTCCCGAAGCTGGATGTGAGGCAGATGCCCCAGATGGACGCTGCGTTTCAATACTGGTCTCGGCCTGCATGGCAGTTCCCTGATTTAATGCTGCTATCACGGCCACAAATTCTTCCTAACCCTGTGCCATCACGATTTGCTGAGTCCAAACAAAGGTGATGCGACTAGCGATTGACGGATCAGATGAACCAATGAGCCCTGTCTGGCCCTTCTTTGCCTTACCACTGGCGAGGGAAAACTGGTTGCCCTTGAACTGAATCTCTGACTTGACAAAGTCTATCAACACAAGTCCAATGAATCTGGAGGATCTCAGAGCCTTCTAAAGCTATGGTTCCAGGATTACCCCCTATCAAAAGAGAAAACATAGAGCATCTCAGCTTGATTTCACTAGAATGGACATGAGCATAGCTGAATGACTGTACTCTTTACTGAATTCTGTCCCAAAATTCTGCCCTGTAAACTAATACCCTCAGGTAAAACTGATTGCCCCAAAATATTGATGCCCGCAGGCCTGATACCCAGACTTGCAAACCGATACATGCATTCTTGTAGAGACGCACTCTAAAAACACATAGCAAGCAAGTGAGAGCCAAAACACCCCTATGTTGGGGTAGGGTTTCCCTGTCCTATTTTGTTAAGAGCTAGGGTTTCACTACGCACGCAGCGATTTCAAACAAGGTAACATCGGGTAAGCAACCTGTCCTAGTTTGGAAAGGTCACTATGGATTCCGAATATGCACTAGGTCGAATGGTCAAAAAGCGTGCCCCGGTAAAATAGAGTTTGTGTTCCCATACTGGCAGAGCCCGCAACCGGTCAGCCTTATGGTCATGCCTTGACAAGACAAGCCTCCGGCAAATCGCTCAGGAATAGCAGATAGCCAACACAGTGTCCTAGGCACACCAATGCACATGCAATGCAAAGAAACACATAAATGAAATCAAAACAGGATATCACGAGTTCGAGTCAAGTTCTCTAAATCCCCAGCGGAGTCGCTAGAAACTGTAGACGTCCCCGAACGTCCCGGGAGGGAAATCCTATTTTGTTCATCTGTGGGTCTACTACAGTTCGGGACTCAATTTGTCACGGTTCTTAATCTGAACCAAAGAGTCCAAATCCGGCAAATCATTTTTTTTTTTTTTGAAAACATATTTTTTTGTAAAGAAGTGCCAAAGATGGACTGCTTTTCCAAATACAGAGTCGCCTCCTAAATATTTCTTAATGGGGGAATTTAAGAAACCCTGACTCGATGCTAAAGGCCACGTGTCCGTTATCACCAAAGTTGCCTCGGCTCAGGAACTTGGGTACGATTGGGGAAGGTCAGCTATGAGCACCCCCTCTCGCCTAATCCGAAGATCGGCCTCTACTAACCGTGATATCTTGTTTTGAAAACATTATGCGTTCTTATTCCGGTTACTAGCCTAGATTTACTACGTGATGCGCACAGCAAACAAGTATAAATCGAATCGCCTAAATTGGAACAAAACATTTCATGTTTGTCTGTTTAAAAATGGTTTGATGGTGCTACCCGCAAGTAGGATAAGACATGAGTTTTGCCACCTCAAGTGGGCTTAGAAAATATGGTTTTGCCACTTTCAAGTGGGCTTAAAACTCGCATTCAATGCATTATTCCAATTTAAGTAACTCAACCTCCATCCATAGGCATTCAAGCAGTTATATCACATAAGCAGCTAGCCTCAACGTAATCATGTTATCATGGAAACACTCACACTCATGCAAGGATGCTAAAACATAAATGCTTACCGAGTACTCCAAGCCAAAATAGAAACTAGTTAGTAATCATATGCATGATCCTAGTTCATGTTGACATGGCTAATGCAACAAACGCAAGGTGCAACTACAATAGGCTCGGCTAATCTAAGAATGGCTTGTGAGATGCTACAAATAACATGTATTCAATTTAGAATTTGAAATATAATGCAGTTAACATGATGCGCCGAACCCGATGCATGCAAGACAAATGAATGAATGCACGCATGCATAGCATAAGGATGTTAATTTAAATATACCCTAACACTAACCATCAAAAGCAGGTAAGTAAAAGGGAGAAAGAAGTGGGGGTTGGAAGACATACACACACGCACCCACACTTATTACAAATTCGCCCTCGCTCAAAGGGACCGAAAGAATAATACAATTAATTAACCTACAAGCTAATTAAATATTACAGACCAATTAAACTAGTTAAGCTAATTAACTAATCTAATAAAGTAGTAAATAGCCTCAGGAAGAGGGCCCAATGCAATGCATGCTCGGCTCCGCTCAGAAAGCCACTGCCATGCACAAGTTGCCTCTATTTTCCCTGTTCTGCTCCTCTGAAAATTGCACAACTCCTAAGGTATGCTCCAGGGACACTGGGGAACACCACCGGCTGAGAAGAATGGCCACCGGCCACTGATTAAGCTATCGGCCACTCATGGATGGCCGGTCGGCACTGCAGATGGCCGGCCGGCCAAAACTTCCTGCAGAATCCTATTTTGACAGCAGCAGAGGGCAAAACAAGGCATGGCAATGCATTTCAAGCAATGTATGCACCAACCACACTCCTTTATCATGTTATGGACTCAAGGGAGTATGGCTTTCAACCCTCGGGCCATCAATCACACATTTCAATGCATTATGGCGCAAGAGCCAAGTGTGCAACTTTAATATCAAATGAAATGCACACACAAAACACATCAAAGGCCCCAACCTCTATCATGCTTGATCAAGAGGCAAGGGATGCATGCACAATGTAATGCAACCTAAGCATGCAGGCTAAGTATGCAACATGAACATGCAAATGAGCAATGTATACCAGGCACACAACCTAAACATGTAAGCAAACATGGCATGCAACAACATGCGATGAGGGACTTAAACTAACATGGATAGCTCGCAAGCATGCCAAAATCAGTGGCCATGTGATGAAAATGAGGCAACCAAGATGCATGCAAACATGCACAATGCAATGGCCCCGACTCTAAGGCACAAAACACAACTCCACAAAGGCATTGAAAGGATGAATTATGGCATACAGTGGCATATGTTCCAGCACTGAAGTATGATGCTCAATGGTCCCGAAGCATGCAAATATGCCACCCAATGCATGAAATAGCCCCCGAAACTCAAAACTAGGCAAATGTATTGAACTATAACCATGCAAAGCAAGCATTATTTGACCATGAAGTAGAAAGAAAGAGCCAAGGCAGTCCCAAAATATGCACAATACTAGTTTAAAGCATGGCCAAAAAGTGCTAACATGTAGGGCCAACACAATATACAAGATTGGCTAGTAAACATGGTTTACATGGCATGTATATGAAGCGTACGAAACCTCATCAAACCAGCCAAAAAAAGTGAATAAAACATGTCAAAATATGCCTAAATAATCATTGAAATGCAGCCAATGCATGCAAAAATGATGAGCTCCTTTAGAGGGCCATGCAAGGGGTTATTAAGCACATACAAGGTAGACATGTAACATGGAAAGACCACCTCTAGAAATAGATTATAACAGCCCTAAACGTCACCAAATTGGCCCTAAAATCAGTCTCGGAAACATGCAAAGAAAGGCCTCTTTGGAAGGCCTTGAATGGGACTTCTCTACACATGCAACATAGACATAAAATATGGCCAAAAGGGCCTCGGAAAGAGCCAAGTCAGACCTCAAAACTCACATAATAGGGCTTGGAAAGTGACTTCAAAGCATGCAAGATGTAGTCTCTTTTGAAGGCCAATAAGGCCAACAAACAAATCAAGGAGAGAGGGGGTCACCCCCCTCTAATTTGGGCTCTCAAAACAGCATCTAAGCCACTGAAAATCCACTGGATTTCAGTGGCTAAGAGGCCAAACCAAGCATGCAACAAAAGCTTAGATGCAAGGCTCAAAACAAAAGGCAATCAAGCATACAAGGAAGCATATGACCTCAAACAGAAAAATGCCCTTAAACAAACATCAAGAGGGGCTCAAAATAAGACTTTTTCCAGTTTATATCAAATCTTGAAAATGTTCACAAGTAAGGCTAAAATAGGATGCAAAAATAGCCTTAAAAGAGAGATTGAACAAACGAGGAAGTAGATGACTTCAAAAAGCAAAGTGTCCTTAATCAAATTTGAAGAGGGGCTCAAAATAAGACACTTTCCAGTTTGGGTTGGAGCCCAGAAATTCTTGTAAACAAGGCTAAAGTTTGGAGCAAAATAAAGCCACAAAGAGAGAAATAGGGGCTTACCCTTGTAGAGCCGACCCTCAGCAGCTTCTGGACCAAGATGATGAAGCTTCAACCTCTGAAAATCAGTCACAAGGTGCTTGGATGGATGGTGGAGGTGTTGTGCTAGAAGGTGTAGTGTAAATGACCAAGAATAAGACCCTTTTGGACCCTTTAACACACCCAAATGTAGAGAGAGAGGGTGATATATATCAGATATATATGTATAGGTCTGGTTTTTTGCTGAACCAAGACAAAGGAGGGGTGAGGTCTCCTATATGGGCAATGGAAATGGTATAAAGCTTTTCAAAGAAGCTATACAAAAGGGTCAAAGGGACCAAGCTTCTAAGAGAAGCTATCCCAAAGGTGCAAGCTTTTTGAGGAGGCCAAGACAAGGGATCAAAGCTTCCTCAAGAAGCTTTAAGAAAAGGGTGCAAAAAGAGGGGTCAAAGGTGCAAAACAGCCACACACGTGCATGGGGAGCAGGGTATGTGCGCTCTAGCTGGCACAGCTGGCATGCATTCAATCTGTAGAATACTCTGGAAGGTTGTCGGCCAGAAAATTGGTCAGCCGGCCACTTTAACTGGTTAGTCGGCCATCTATTTGGTCGGTCGGCCATCTGTTCTGGCCGGTTGGCAGAAAAATCTGCTCTGTAGGTCCAACTTCAAACGGGCATAACTTCTTCAAATGAACTCCTTTTCAGGTCATTCTTGTGTCAAAATTGAAGCCCCGAAAGTAAGCTTTCCAATGGCACCATCCTTGCATCAAAATTTTAACTGTGAAAAAGGTTATGCTTGTTTTGGTGAAGGCTGCTCAGTTTCGGTCCAACCGGGATGATGCCCAACTTCAACCAATCATATCTCTACCCTCCGGACTCAGATTTAAGAGATTCTTGAATGAAAAATGAAGCCCCGGAAGTCTTCTTTCCAATGGTGGTGGCCTCATAGCTTAACTCCAAGTGTATAGATAGATAAGATTGATTTAGCAAGGACGGCTCGTCCCTCTCTTAGCGATTCTTGCCTATCCTCTTCTCCAACTTGGTTTCTTCTCTCTTCCCCTCCTTTCTTCAACTTCAAACCCCTAAGCAAGGTGTTTTGAAAGATTTTTCAAAGATTTCATCTCTCTTTCATTCATTTCCACTTTGTCCTTGCTCGGTTTACCGAAAAGCGCATCGTTTGACAAAATGCGAGCCTCGGAACATCGCAGAAACTTTATTTCAAAAATGTTTTGAAAGAGAGGGTTTTAAGGTCTAAAAACCATTCAAAATAGTTTTGGTCCAAAATGGGGTGTGAAGTTGAGATTTGTCTCTCTTCTTGCCGAAGAAATTGAACCTTTGCCCTGCACACCTTTTACCACCAAGTAAACCATTAGTAACGCCCAAGTCTTAAGGGCGGTCAAAAATGGGGTGTCTGCAACGGTGGATGGAGTTTATTGAGGATTATGACTTTGAGTTGTATTACCACCCAGGAAAGGCCAATGTTGTGGCCGATGCCCTTAGTAGGAAATCCATTAGTGATGTAGCTTGTCTAGCGATCTGGGAGTGGGAAATGTTGGGTGCACTTGGTGAGTTTGATTTACTTCTGGGTGAATCTGTTGATTCTGTGGCCTTGTTTTATGTAGTTGCGCAGCCTACACTTGTGAATCAAGTGTTAGAGGCACAGAGTAGTGACCTTGAGGTAGAATCCCTCTGGGAGTCCAGTGGGAAGGTTGAGAAGGTTTTGACTGTGTATCTTGACCTGAGTATGAGATATCGAAACCGTTTGTTTGTACCGAAGTCTTACCAAGAGGAAGTACTTCGAGTGTTTCATCATTCACGCCTTGCGGTGCATCCGGGAGGCACTAAGATGTATCATGATTTGGGTCGCCAGTTTTGGTGGCGGGGTATGAAGAAGGATGTGGCAATTTTTGTATCTAAGTGCCTCAGCAAGTGAAGACCGAACATCAGAGGCCAGCGGGTTTGTTACAACCCTTGCCTATAGCCGAGTGGAAGTGAGAGCATGTCATGATGGACTTCATTGTAGGTCTTCCGAGGACTCAGCGGGGTAGTGATGCTATTTGGGTGGTCGTGGACCGATTAACTAAGTCGGCGCACTTTATCCCTATGCGCGTGAGAGATTCGGTAGATCATCTTGCCGACCTGTATATTCAGGACATAGTGAGGTTGCACGGGGTCCCAGTGTTGATCGCCTCAGATAGAGATCCCCGTTTTACTACTAGGTTGTGGCAGAGTTTGCAGAGTGCCTTGGGCACTAGATTGACCTTTAGTATGGCTTATCACCCTCAGACTGACGGGCAGTCTGAGCGTACTATTCAGATACTTGAGGATATGCTTCGAGGCTGTGTCCTTGACTTTAGTGGGTCGTGGGAGAGACACTTGCCCTTGGTGGAGTTTGCCTATAACAACAGTTTCCAATCGAATACATGGCACCGTTTGAGACCTTGTATGGCCGACCGTGTAGGTCTCTAGTGTGTTGGGCTGAGGTGGGTGATGCACCTTTGTTGGGTCCGGAATTGGTTCGGGAGACGACGGAGAAGGTTGAGCTTATTCGTAAGAGACTTATTACAGCCCAGAGTCACCAAAAGAGTTATGCCGACCGTAGGAGGAGGCCTTTGGCATTTAAGGTGGGTGATCACGTCTTTCTGAAAATATCACCTAGGCGGGGTTTGATGCGGTTTGGAAAGAGTGGGAAGTTGTCCCCTCGATTTATTGGTCCCTTTGAGATCCTTGAGCAGATTGAGGAGGTTGTATACCGTTTAGCTTTACCACCACAGTTGTCCGGAGTGCATGACGTGTTTCATGTTAGTATGCTTCGGAAATACGAGCCGGATCCGTCACATGTATTGGATTGGACCGACTTAGAGGTTGATAAAGATGCCTCGTATGAGGAGAGACCGGTGCAGGTCTTGGATAGGCGGGACCAAGTCTTGCGAGACAAGACGATACCCTTGGTAAAAGTTCTGTGGAAACATCATGGGGTAAAGGAAGCCACTTGGGAACGCGAGTTGGAGGTCTGAGAGAAATATCTAGACTTGTTTGTTAATGTTTAGCCATGTATTGGAAACTTTGTTTGTTGATAAACTCTAAGAACATTGTATATGTTTTGGTTTATGGAAATATTGTAATGGTTGAGTACGCCTTGGAAATGGAAGTTTTATTTAACATTGTATATGTTGAATGTGTTGTAGAAATGCAAATATATCATTAACACTGAATATGTTGTTGAATTATGGAATATGTGTGTTGAAATTGGTGAATTTCAAGGGAATGCATGTTGATGATGCATGTTGAGAAAATATATTGTAAATTTCCTCTTGAAAAGAGATGGGATGACCAATAATGGGTCAGGATGTTGAATGATTGAACTACAATCTTATTAAGAATTGAGAAAAACACAATTTTGAAACTTATGTTGTTAATTTCGGGGACGAAATTCTTTAAGGGGGGGAGGTTATAGCGATCTCGGTTTTCTCCATCATTGGTTGTTGTTGTCGTGGTTGTCTGTATCTCGTCTTCACCCTTTAACTCTTTGTATTTGAGTTTAGAAATGTCTTAGGCGTGTTTCGAATAGGTCAGTTGAGTTTTAGTCTCTAATCTTGTTGCCCAGATCTTTCATGATCTGCTCGAGCAGGTCTTGTTGCACTCAAGCGGAGTTTGCATCCTTTCAGCATTTTGTGCATCTGCAAATATACTGCAAAAGTGTTTTTCTCGCTTAAGCAGAGTTCCTTACACTCGAGTGGGTATCTTTGCGCTCGAGTGGGTATTCGAAGTCTATAAAAGTTCTAGAGGAGTGTATTATACGCCGAAAGTCTCTTTCGCCGGCGGTAGTGCTTTTGTCATGTTGTGCCTTAGGCCCGGCCTTTTTGCGCTCGAGCGGGTAAATTTTTCGTGTCTTACACTCGAGCGTCCTATTATCCGCTCGAGTGGACTATACGTATATCAGATCGCGACTGTGTCATTTTAAATCACTTTATCGACTCTCTCTCTCTCTCTCTCTAGCTTTTCAAAACCCTCATTTGAGGGCTCCTCTCTCTAGAATACATCTTCTCTCTACGAAATCATCTAGCTCTAGTGATCTTCTACCTTAGTCCCTTTATATAAAGTGTGGAGCTTGGCTTGATCTTCGTTTGGATCCGAAAATCATTGGGTTTGGAGCTCATTCGAGTTTCTTAATCATCTCCTTTGAGTCTCTTCACTTGAGGTAGGGATAACTACTCATATTTATGGCCTTTGACATAAACTTGTGGCCATTTTGATTTAATATTGAAGTTGAGAATTTTTGGGTGTTAGGGTTTCAAAACTTGAAATATATAAAGAGGGTTTTGTTCCTTTTGAACTATACATGTGTATATGGGTTTTGAAAAGAGGTCATTGAAGTTCATTGATCATATTTGGACCTTTGGGTCAATGTTGAGAAAAAAGGGGAAAAGCCCTAATCTAATGTGATTAATTAATTTGTATAATTAATTTGGGAAATGTGAAATTGAGATGGAAATCATGAAATTGGGAAGTTATGGGATTGAATGGTGTAATTGGATTAGTTAATCACTCACCTAAGAAATTGTTGATAATTTATTTTTTTAATGAATTTATTACCTTTTTAGAAATAAATACTTTGGGCTATCAGTGGAGGATAGTCTTGATTGTTGTAGACACTGTATGTTGATTAGGAAAAATTGAAACTAATCATATTGAATATGTCATTGAATATGACGGTTGGAATAATACATCGAATATGTGTATTGATTGATCATTGTATATGATAAGTGTTAAATACATTGTATATGTATGTTGTTTGGGAGGAGATATGGGATGTACTCCAAGGTTTGAGAGGAGATAGGGGATGTACTCTCAAACCTGTTTGGGAGGAGATAGCGGATGGACTCCATTGATAATTAATTTGGTCGGAGTGTCCAAGGTGAAAGTCCCGAAATCTTGATTACATTTGCATAACGTAGATGAATTGAAGTGTTGAAGTATTATTGATATGAGTTGTAGTCTCATGTTAAGTGATTAGGAACGGAAGTATTGAAATGTTAATGATGTAAGCAGTAATCTCATTATAAACTGTCTGGATGAATAGAGAACCATATCTATGAATTGGTTTGGATAATGAAAGTGAAAAGGGTTGTTATATATATATATATCTGTGAATGTGGATTGGTTATGAAAGAGATGTAAGCCTATTTATATGAGTTAAACATTTATCAAATGCCAATGTTTTAGTTATCGCTCATATTATGTTTAGCATATCTCTACTGGGCGTTGGCTCACCCTATATGGGACATCATTTTCAGGTGCAGGTGATATGCATCCTCCAAGGTCTTAGCTTGGATGGTTTTGGGAGTTGAGGACTCTTTTGGTCGTTTTTGTTATTTTTGGTGTTACATGTAAATTCAAGCCAAGGGCTTGATGTGTTTAGAGTTAGTACTCTCTTTTTTGTAACCAAGTGTTGGCTTGGAAAGTTGTAAGTCCGTGGGGCATATACTTTTGTTGTCAACATGTAATACTTTTGTAATGAATACTCTGATAAATGGAAATATGTTTTATTCTCTTATGTCTATGGATGCCATGAATGTTGGGTTTTATATGTATTATCTTGAGGGCGTTACAGTCCAATACAGTGAGCAATCTCTTGGGCATGCATGTACCTTATGATAATCAAGGCCCAATTCCCTAAGGAGTACTCTCGTTGCATAGAACGACTTTGGCAAAGTCTCACCTTTTGGGAATGTATCCTTCAAAAGTTTAAGCAACACCATGAAAGACTTGTCGCTCCATCCACTAAGGCACTTGATATGCAATAATCGAACAACAAGTGAGAGCATTGAAAACTTGTGACACTCTAAATACAACTCTTTTTCGGCCTTCTTCAACAAACTAAAAAATCTTTCAGTTTTCTTATCCGGGCCTAGTTCGATGTTGGAACTTCCTATCTCATTACTAGCAAGATGAACCAAGCTTGGTGTCACCCCTCATATATCATTTCATTGACTTTATCACCATCATTCGAATTACCGATATTCTCATTCAATGGCATAGACGCCGGTAAATCTTCCCGTAAAAAATCCATCTGGTGTAGCTTGGAAGAAACCCATTAACCATTAAATGTTCCTCCAAAAGGTCTTTCTTTACTAGGTTGACATTCGGACACCGTTTACATGGGCATGTGACTTCATTTGATAGAGGATTATTTTGGCATGCAAGTTTAACAAATTCCTTAACCCCTTCTATATATTTTGGGTGCAACCTATCTTTGATTTATTCAACTTTTATCCGTCTGACTTTGTCTTACACTACGAATGTCATTGCCAAATTAACAAAGTTCAAAATTATCATTTCATTTTAATTATTCTTAACCTCAATTAAGTACCTTATAATGCGTGTGACATGACACCATTTAAGCGGTAGAACTACTAATTACAACATAGACTTGTGCTCCTGAACAGTTCAAACTGGACAATCCAAGAAGAACTTCATCAAAGATGACTAGGTATCTCTAATGAAGATTCTTGGATGGGTCTAAGGCTATTTATGCATGCATGGATAATTACTTGCTAAATTAACAACTATCATCAGAACTATCAAGCATACTAGAAGCATTTCTAGTATAAAGCATATTATTGAAGAAACTAAAAGTTTCTACAATACTCTCGATAGATTAGGATATAGAGCTTCATCAAAGATGAATAGGTATCTCTAATAACTATTCTTCAAGAATAACTAGATTAATTTGCAAGCATTAACATCACCAAATTCCAGTAGTTTAGTCAACAAAATTTAAAACCAATTAATTTGGAGAATTTATTCAAAATTAATTACTACACTCCAACTGAGTGATTAAAATGAGCATATAATCCACCATACATTTCCTAAATACACATAACACCAAATCATGTTCTCACTCTAAACACCACAACAATCCACATTCCATGAAATGATTCAAGTCCTAAAGTTAAAAATTGATTAGTTACATTCACCTACTAAGCTCTTAAATCCTACTAAAAGAATGTTTTTTAACAATAACTTAATTGTTCTTCAATTTCAGTCAAGTGTGCTACTGACTATGAGTTTGTCTTATTTTGCCACCACCAAAAAAAAAAAAAAAAAAAAAAGCTACAAAAAGAAAAGAGACAAAAAAGAAAAAAGAGATAAGGATATCTAATCAAAACATTCATCCAATCAAAACCTTCTTCATGGGAGAGGGCGAAAGGTGTCAAGGTGGATATTGCTAAGAAAGTTGGGAGTTATGCAGGAGAGAAGGCCGTGGCGGCCAAAGATGTAGTGGTGGAAACCGACAAGAGGGCTATAGGGTATGGAGGGAAAGTAAGTCACTCTATGCTAAGTTTTGTTGATTTAAGTACTACCGGTTATTATTATACAAAAATGGTACACAACATTTTTCTCTCATTTTCTTACTAGTCACTAGGCACAAACTAGGGAGTTCCATGTTTAATCACCCAAATGTATTGTTTAGATTTACTTTTTCTTATTAGTTGCACAGATCCTATTGATAATCCTCTGTTTAAAAGCAACAAGATTTGAATTTGGTCATATTGTGGTATTTGAAACTCAACAATTTTGGGTATCAAATTTGGGTATAAAGTGATTTGTTATATTATCATATCATTAATCAAATTATGTGATTCTCCGCAAAAAAATTATATAGACTCATTCATCAAAATAATGTGCATTAACAAGTATTCTGATAGGTTTTCTGTTTGATAGTGATAGCTCTACCTCTGCCACATCATATCATTTTGTATACTTCTTTTCTATGCATTTTTTTTAATGACACTGCTAGTAATGTTATGGTCACATGATAATTTCAGTTGCAGTTCACTTTCATGTGTTATATTCCCACATCTTATAGTGATAAATAGGTTACACAAATTGTAAAATTTCATCACTATATCCAATTTCTTTCCATCAAAACCAATCTTCTATGAGCATAGCATCATTTGAAATCATACAGGGAGAAGAAACAGGAGAGCAAGAATTTTGCAATGGAGTAGTGGTTGAGAAGCCTACTGAAACCGTCCAAGAAGAGTTTTAATGGGCAGTGCTAGAAGAACATGAAAGAAGGGAACATCAGGGAGGTGGTGGGATAACACAAATCCGGTTCTCACTCTAAACACCACAACAATCCACATTCCATGAAATGATTCATGTCCTACAGTTAAAAAATGATTAGTTGCATCCACTTACTAAGCTCCTAAATCCTACTAAAAGAATGTTCTTTAACAATAACTTAATTGTTCTTCAATTTTAGCCAAGTGTGCTACTAACTATGAGTTTGTCTTATTTTGCCACCACCAAAAAAAAAAAAAAAAAAAAGCCTACAAAAAGTAAAAAGACAAAAAAGAAAAAAGAGATAAGGATATCCCATCAAAACATTCATCCAATCAAAACCTTCTTCATGGGAGTTAAAGAACAACTTCTCCAATGTATTAGCAGTAAGCTCTGATTTTTTTTTTCTTTTCTTTTAAAGGGAATTAACAGTAAATACATTTTTACATACTTGTATCCTAATTGGTTTTTTGCATATTTTTGTATCTCAACAATAAATCTTATTATTTGGGAGATTTAATCCACCAAATCCTAAATTCCATATTTTATACTTTTTATTGATATTATTGCCCTTACATATGTGATACATTAAGTTTCTATTATAGAATATAGACTTATACACACACACACACACACACACATATATATATATATATAGATTTCTATCAAAGAAAGAGAATACAAATTGACAAACCAAAACAATGAACTCAATATCGGAGAGAACACACATACATGTATATATATATCAAATAGATTTGAAAAATCAGAGATCTGAGTTCATACAAAACAAATGCATATATAATAAAAACTTACAGATCTGAGTTCAAGTAGTTTGGCAAGACAAAAAGAAGCGACCGATTGAGCGAGATCTAATAAAAACAGAGCAGCATAATAGACATGCAAGATGTCAGTTCCAATGTATACATTCTTCAACAAAAAAAAAAAAGAAGGGAGAGAGAGTGTTTGAAATCGAGGACCAAAATCGAAACTCACAAAATCGAAAGAGAGGAGAACCAAAATCGGAAGAGAAACACAAATCTGGCGGCCTTCAAAATCTGCAACAAGTTCTGAAATTGACATATCTGAAATCGAGCGAGAGAGAGTGTTTGAAATCGAGTGAGTTTGTTTGAAATTGAGAGTGAGATTGAGAGCTTCAAATTGAGGATTTCTGAGTGAGACGTTTTTGAGTTTTGGAAGAGAGAGAGTCTGAGTTGTGGAAGAGTGAGAGTGAGAGTGAGAGTGAGAGTGAGAGACGTTTCGAAAGAGACGGAGTTTTGAACGGTGTCAACAAATTGACCGAAAATGATGCCGTTTTACTAAGATCAGAGACAACGTTTTGAAAATGTTGTATTTAACTAATCTATAATGGCGTTTTCATAAATGCCCTAAAAGAAACGTTTCAATATCTAACTTGTCCTGTAGTGCGTACACCTATTTACTAGTATGTTATAGAATTTTGTATTGTTGTCATCTTAATGCTTCATGCACAAATGCACATTAAATTACACACATATTATATCTAAGAGCTGTATAACTTTAGTAATTTAGCTGATAAAAAAAATGATAATTTAAGCTTTAGTTTTTTTGTTTTTATTTTTTATTTTTGTTATCCAAGGACCTTATTTCAATTCACAATAAACAATAATAAGAAGAACAAGTACACACACAAACACAAGATATACATGATTTGGCGAGATGCCTACGTCTATGGTGGAGAAACGATCAAATCGACTATACGCAATAAGGATTACAAAAACACTCTGCAGCTCTTTTTTCTCTCTTAACCCTAAAACGTATAAACTGATATAATATATAGGGTAAAGTCTAATGAACCGAAACTAACATTATAAGCCCATAAATATCAATTTCGGCACAATTCAAACCTGTTTGGATTGCAACGCACCTTTGATGCATCGTAGGAGGCCTGTCCTGCCCCCGGACTGAAGGTATAATAAATATAAGACACCTCAAAATATTTTTATTTTTATTTTTGCAACGCTAATCATGCGATGCATAATGCCTGTACCAATATATTAATAAAAGTTATTGAATTCGTCCTAATATATAAATAGAAGTTAATTCGACTAGTGTTTTTCATGAATACCACGCAGAGAAGTCTTCTATGTTAGATTTACCTAAGTCAATTCTTCAACTGCACCCATGCATTTTTTATTGGATAAACCTCAACAAACATTCTCCTTAGTGGATTAGTTCTTTTTTGTTTTAATAACAATTGGAAAGAAGAGAAAAATGAAAGAGAAATTGCACTTGTAACTGTATGATTTAAGTCCAAATATTATATTTGATGAGATAGTATCTTATCCATAAGTCAATCTCATAATTTTTTGAATTTTACTTTAGTTATTCTAATTTTGCTTGTGATTTGTTTTTGTTCACAATTCTAACCATAAAAAACAAAAGAATCATATTGCAATAGAGTTGAAAATATCAAATTTAAATTGTACAAATTAAAACTATGAGAACTAAAGTGAAATTTTATTCAAATTAAAAAGACCAACAGTTTAATTTACCCATGTTTATATAAAGGGTCATTTTTTTGATAAATTCTTTTTCTGAGTGTTTTATTCCATTTAACCTATATTATTTTTTATTATTCCATTGAGTCATGTTTAATGTAATATGACCAAATCATCCTTTTAATTTTTTTGCACATGTTTCTATTTTGAAACTAATACATAACAATAGTCCCTCATTTTATGGAGAAAATCTCTCCCTCATTCTAAAGAAAAAATCTTTCCCTTATTCCATAGAGAAAATCTCTCCCTTATTCTAAATAGAAAATCTCTCTCGCATTCGATGGAGAAAATCTCAAATTATGAATTTTGAACATTTTTATAATTTGAAAATTTTAAAAATTACACAACAAAAAATCTAAATGAAAATCAAAATACAATGTGAATGTTCACAGTAAATACCAAACATACAACTAACTTTTGAAAAAACAAAACGCATACTAAAGTACAATGTGAATGTTCACAATAAATAACAAATATACAACTAACCTTCGAAAAAATAAAATTCATATTAAAATACAATGTGAATATTCACAGTTTATAATTAACATACAACAAGTCTTAAAAAAATCACTTACACCAATGTAAACATTTACACTGTAACGTGAAAATAAAAAACAAAATTGAAAAAAGTGAAAATCAATTATTTCAATTGTTCAATGGTAACAAAAATCATTATTCAACTAACAAGTATAGTAACATGGAGAACTAGTGGTGAAGAAGGATGGAGAGAAGAAATGGAGGATGGTAGCCGGTGGTGCGGAAGCATGAAGGTAGAGGAATATGGAATTTTAGGGAGAATGTATCTATCCACTCTGTTTTTGTGGATAATATACCAGAATTTATGGAGGTAAAAGGATTGTACAAAATCTTCTCAAACTATGGCGTAGTCATGGATGCATATATCCCAAACAAGATGAGAAAAATGACGCAATCCCGATTTGGGTTCGTGAGGTACAATTGTTCTGTAGCAGCGGATATGGAAATACAAAAAGCAAATGGAATCTGGTGTGATGACAGAGCACTAAAAGTGAAATTGGCAGAGTTTGGGAAGGATTATGCCACAAAGTACAAAGTAGCTCAATCACCAATGTTTAGGAAGACGGAGGAAGATAATCTTCATGTCACTACCTGGTACCAAGGGAAGAAGACATTTGCTGAGAGAGTCAAAGGAAGAGGTGCATCAACAAACACAATCCAAATCATTAAAGCATATGAGGTAGGCAATGGATGGTTAGATGAAAGTGCTATAGCAAGACTAAAACCGTCCTATTCAGTTGATGACTTTCGGGTGGAAATAGTACGGAGAGGATTTGGGAATGTCAAAGTGAGAGTTGGAAGTGTTAGAGATGTGATCTTATCTTTTCTATCAATGGAGGTCATGAAGGAAAATCTCAAGAGAATGAAGGACTGGCTCCAGAAGTGGTGTGAATCAGTTCTAGAATGGAAACAAGGGATGGTCACTGATCAAGAAAGGTATGTTTGGCTTAGCTGTTATAGTGTCCCATTGAACCTATGGAACTGTAACACATTCAGCAATATTGGCAAGGTGTGGAGAGCTGTGATCGGGATAGATGATGATACCCGCAATCTGAATTCCTTTCGTTGTGGGAAAGTGAGGATAGCCACGAGTTATATGAAGCCCATTAATCAGATCATCAATTTATAATGCGAAGGTAAACTTCATCCGATTACGGTCTTTGAGGAGCAAAAAGTGAATATGCAACGCTTGTGTAAATCACATAAAGGGAGTAATGGCAAGAACTACAACCCACAGACAGATGATGAGTAGATTACAGAAACAGGTAGTAGGAATGAAGAGGAAGATGAATACGTGGAGGTCCATGTGGGCCAGGAGATGGACCAAAGGGCTGAGGTGGAAGGAGATAGGAAAGAGGTCTCAAGCGTCAAGGTTGATGTCTTAGAAGGGGAGGATACGTTGCGGGACGTCTCTGTGGTGGCTGAAACAAAGATGATTCAGGATATGTCAGAGGAAGGCGACACACGCGAAGGTGGCTCTGCAAGGAAGGTGGTGAGTTCCAAAAGAAATGATGATAATGAAAGTCAAAGGCTTGATGGTGATGTTTTCACGCCTGGTTTTATGAAAAGCATCAGTGGCTCAAAAGGTATTAGACATGGGATTCAATTAGAGGTGGATCTAAATTCGGCCCGCTTGACTGGTGGCCCAAATTGTATTAGACCTGGGAATCATTTAGAAGAGGATTAGCATTGGACCCATTTGTTAGATGGTACTGATCAGCTTAGCCAAAATTATATAAAAAGTAATCGGCTGGGTTCTAAGAAGAATAGCAACCCACAGAGTTCTACGGTAGATGAAACCCAAAACCAAAGGGAGCTGGCTAATCATAACATCAAGGAGAAAGGGGCGTTGAGAGTGGTAAACCCAACTCCAAACAGAAAATCTAATCTAAATTTGAGGAAATGAGTTATTTTCAGGTCTGCTGTAGCGGCTATTTCACTCTCAATAGCAAGAGAATCCAACAGAGGAAGTTTAGTGTTGTTGGAGGCGGAAGCATCACTTGAAATTGGTAAAGCTCTGGGTATTGATTATGAAGGGAAAGAAGATGAAGTGATTAGTAAATTGAAAGAATTGTAAGCTCAAGATCTGGAAAGAGCACAGAAAAGGGATGGAGATGCTAATTAATTTTGCAAAATGAGGAGATATAGAGTATTTAGCAATGTTTAATGAAGATACAGTCTTGGAATGTGAGAGGAATTGGGAGACCAGAGAAAAGGAGAAAGATTAAGAAAAGTCTTGCTGAAAGAAGAGTGGATATTGTGCTACTTCAAGAAACAAAGAAATCAGAAGTCAATGCTGAGTTAGTAAAGAATATATGGCCGGGTGATCACTTTGATTTCATGACTGTTGATGCTATTGGAAGAGCTGAGGACTGCTATGCATTTGGAACCCGGAGGTCTTCCAATTGAAGGCTTGCTGTTGCAACCATAACTTCTTGTTGCTATCAGGTACAATTTTCCACAGTTTTGAATGTGTTATCGTTAATGTATATGGTCCTAATGAGGTGGCAAAAAGAAAAGAAGTTTGAGAGTGTTTAATAAGGCTAAAAACTACTTTTTTGGGGCCGTGGTGTATGGGAGGAGATTTTAATGAAATAAGAAATATCTCAGAAATGATTGGGTGCTCTAGACGAGATAGAGCGATGAGGGACCTAAATTATATGATTGAACAAATGGAATTGATGGATATGACTATGCTTGGGAGGAAGTTTACTTGGTGTAATTCCCAAGATAGAGAGAAATGGAGTAGAATTGATAGATTTTTACTTAATCATGAATGGGTTCAAAACTTCAATTTCAAACTATAGGGTCTTCCTAGGTTGCTGTCTGACCACTGTCCTATTCTTTTAATGGATGATGATAGGGATTGGGGCCCTAGGCCATTTAGGTTTATAAATGCCTAGTTATTGTATCTCAATTTTATACCTTTTGTGAAACAAAATTGGGCAGAGTTTATGGTGGAAGAGTAGGTAGGGTATAAGTGTCTAGTGAAGTTTAAAGCATTGAAGCAAGCATTAAAGCAGTGGAACATGGAGGTGTTTGGCAAGATTGAAGGTAAGCTTAAAAGTGTAGAACAAGAAGCTCATGCTCTTGATTTATTAGTTGAAGAGAGATCTCTTCTGGGTACAGAACAGGCTAAAAGAAAAGAAGTAAGGGGTGAAGTTTGGAGATTAAATAGAATGTTGGAATGGATTTGGTTGCAGAAATCCAAAAGTAACTGGACATCTAAAGGTGATAGAAATACAAGATATTTCCACATACTGGCTTGTAGCAGAAATAGTATAAATTCCTTGTGTTCCATTTTTGTGAATGGATCAGTGATTAAGGAGCCTATGGGAGTCAAGGAAGAAGTTAAAACTCATTTCATGAGGCACTTCTCTGAATCTTGGAGTATTAGACCTAAACTATTGGGCCCTTTTAAAAACATTGTAGGTGCTCAAGTGGTGGAACAAATGGAGGCTGATTTTACAAAGGAGGAAATTAGAAACGTGATTAAGAGTTGTGAGGGTAATAAGGCCCCGGGCCTGACGGGTTCAACATGTCATTTTTCAAGAAGTGTTGGAGAATCGTTAAATATGATATATTGCCATTCATGAGAGAATTTCACCAGAATGCAAGCTTGGTCAGAGGGATTAATAGCTCCTTTCTTGCCCTAATTCCAAAATCTGATAGTCCATCTTGTTTGAATAAGTATACGCCAATTAGCTTAATTGGTTCACTATATAAGATTCTTACGAAAGTGCTAGCAAACAGGATGAAACAGGTGATGCCTAAGATAATTAGTGAGGTTCAGTCAGCTTTTTGAGAGGAAGGAACATTTTAGATGGGGTTTTGATAGCCAATGAGGTAATTGATGGATGGAAAACCTCTAATAGAAAAGGTTTGGTAATCAAACTGGATTTTGAAAAGGCATATGACTAAGTGAATTGGGAGTTCCTATTTTCTATGCTTTCAAACTTTAGTTTTGGAGAGAAATGGGTGAGTTGGATGAGAACTTGTGTGTCTTCTGCTAAGATTTCTGTCTTTGTTAATGGGTTACCAATGTCTAAATTTAGTCCATAAAGGGGTCCGAGGCAAGGTGACCCATTGTCACCATTTCTATTTAATATTGTAGCAGAGGGGCTAAATATACTGCTAAGTAGAGCCAAGGAGTTGGGTTTGATAAAAGGGGTGGTGGTGGGTTTAAATGGTGTTACAATTTCCCATTTACAGTTCGCGGATGACACTATCTTCTTTTGTGAAGCTAAATGAGAGGAAGTAGTGAACATCAAATGAATCTTGCGATGTTTTGAGATCTTATCAGGTTTGAAAATAAATTATCACAAGAGTGTCATTTGTGGTGTTGGGGTGGATAATGGGCTAATACAAGACTTTGCCACTAGTTTTAATTATCTGAAACAGAAGTTACCTATGAAATATTTGGGGATGCCTTTGGGGGCTAATCCAGGAAGGAAAAATACTTGGAAACTTGTGTTAGATAAATTCAAGAAAAAATTGTCTTCATGGAGGAGGAGGTTGCTTTCTTTTGCTGGGAGGTTGACTTTAATTAAATCTGTCATGTCCAATTTGCCTATCTATTACTTATCTCTGTTCAAGATTCCTGTAAGGGTGGCCAAGGAGATTGAGAAAATTCAGTCAGCTTTTCTTTGGGGTGGATCTGACCTTAGAAGGAAGGTGCATATGGTGAAGTGGGAGTTTATTACTAAAAGCAAGACTCTGGGTGGTTTGGGTGTGAGAAGAATTAGAATTATGAATGAATGTCTTTTATTAAAATTGTGGTGGAGGTTTGGGTATGAGCATCAATCTTTGTGGAAGGAAGTGGTATGCAGGAAATATAATATACGAGGTGGAAGATGGTTCTAAGTTGTGGTCTGATATCATTCAAACTGTCTTGTCAAATTCAGATTTATATAATTACTACCTTAATAGTGCCAGGATTGTGTTGGGAGATGGAAGGAGAGCACATTTCTAGTTGGATAAGTGGGCAGGTAATGTATGCTTCAAGGAGGAATTTCCAAGGTTGTTCTCCTTATCTACTAATAAGTATGGTGTGGTTAATAGCTTTTTCCAGAGAAGGAGAGTAGCTGGAAGTTGGACAGTGGGTTTTAGAAGAGCACTGTTGGCTTGGGAGGAGCAGGAGGCTAATAGGTTGTACACTCTACTTAATTCTGTAACTCCACTTTGCAATACTAAAACAGATGAATTGATTTGGGTAGAAGGTACATCAAGGATGTTTAGTGTTTCTTCAATGTATAATTGGTGTGAGTTTTTTCTTGAGCCTAAGCTGGACATGGCAGGAACAATTTGGAATAATTGTGCTCCACTTAAAGTGCAGTTTTTTGGGTGGTTGCCCTGGCATTGCAAGGTTAAAACTTCTAGCTTTTTCCAAAGAATTGGTATCCTTGATGGAAATGCCAATATTGTTTGTGTCTTTTGTCAAAATGAGATAGAAACCGTGGATCATATCCTTGTCTTTTGCCCTTTTGTATGGAGGCTCTGGTCAAACATTGTAAAATGGTAGGGTCTTCAGTGGGTGTTACCTGGTTCTGTAAATGGATTGCTGCAGTGGTGGTCTGGGTGTAAAATGAAAAAGTTGGAAAAGCAAATTTGGGCAGTGATTTCCTTAGCCATTCTCTAGTCCATTTGAAAGCACATAAATGACTGCGTGTTCAGTGACATTCAACCAAATTGGGAAGAATTGTGTGATATTGTTAAGGTGAGAGTAGCAATGTGAATCAAGGCTTCTCCAATGGATGTGGTGTTCTCTGTTAATGACCTTGTGTTTAATCTACAATAAGTAAAATACTGCATTAGGAATGGTGGTTGATTATGCTCTGCTGCTACTGGTTCTGTTGGGTGGTATGCCCTGCTGCTGGTATGCTCTGCTGCTGGTATTGCTTTGTCGTATATTCGACTATTGGTATGATCTGTTATGTTGTTCTGTTAGGGTGTCCTGATACTAAACAATTAATAATGCCAGTTGGTGTTGATCTGTTACTGAACTGCTGTTGATCTGAACTACTGATGTTGATCTGTTGGGATACCCTTATGCTGCTGCCCTGCTACTAATGTCAGTTGCTGTTCCTAGACATAGTTTTTGCTAATTTTTTTTTTTTTTTTGTGCTTGTTGCTCTGTTCATGAGTGGAATGACCTGCTAACTATGGACTGCAGTGGGATTATACTGAACTGCCTATATGCTGAACCAATGCTCTAGCAGAGGGGTTATTGCTGAATAATGCTCCTGCTGTTTGTGTGTGTGTGTGTGTGTGTGTGTTTTTTTTTTTTTTTTTTTTGTTTTTGCTCTGCATGTTGGTTACTCACCAACTTGGAGCTTGGAGTTGGTGCTAGCAGATGATTTTGGTGGGCATCTAAGTGCCAACCTAGTTGGGATCTGGATGTTTCACTGTAAAGCTTTTTGCACCCTCCCCTTTATTGATGTACGTTATCATACTATGTATGTTTTTCCATCAATAAAGATTCTATTTTGCTGATATATATATATATAAAAACTAACAAGTATAGTAACAAAAACAACAAACATACAATGAACTCTTGAAAAAATAAAACTTATACCAAAATACACCGTGAATATTCACAATTTATAATTAATATACAACTAGTTTTAAAAATAAAAAAATAAAAAAAATAAAAAAAAAAAAAAAAAAAACTCATACTAATGTGAACATACACATTGCAACGTGAAAACATAAAATAAAATTAAAAAAAGTGAAAATTGATTATTTTGATTGTTCAATGGTAACAAAAATGATTGTTCAACCAACAAGCATTGTAAAAAAAAAAAAACAAAACAAAACAAAACAAAACAAAACAAAATACAATTAACTTTTGAAAAAACTTCAAAAAAAAAAAAAAAAAAAACTTATATCAAAATACAATGTGAATGTTCACAATTTATAATTAACATATAACTAATCTTAGAAAAACTAAATTTATACCAATGTGAATATTCACACTGCAACATGAAACAAAATTAAAAGAAAATAAAAATGACTATTTCAATTGTTTAATGGTAATAAAAAATGATTGATGATATGTGAACATTCACATCTTACAAAATATAATTATGACCATATCTATATTTTAACACTTATTTATCAGATTTTCAAATGATATGAAATGTGAACATTCACACTAATTGATAAAAAAATAGAAACAATGGCAGTAATAGAATTAGAAATCCAAAAAAAAATTCAATCACTCTAAAAACAAAACAATTTCACCCACATCCTCATCTTCATCTTCATCTTCATCATCATCTTTATCATTGTCATTATTATTAACAATCTATGCAATTTCATTATTCCACCAATCCAAATCAAACCAAACCTACATTTGAAAAATATGTTTGTAACAAATTTGGCTGGATATAAACAGAGTTTTGACTTACAATAATAGAGAAATATAGAGTTTCGAACACAGAGTAATAATAGACGAACACAAAACTTCGAACACAAAGTGACAATGGAGGAACACAAAGTTTCACCGCAACAATGGAGGAACATAATATTATTTCATCGCCATGTGTAAACTAGAGTTTCAAAATGCTAGCATAATGAAACAATACCACAAATGTGAATGAAACTGATCAAAAAGAAAAAAATGTGAATAATGGTAAATACCAAAATATAGGTAGCAACAAAAAGGAAATGTGTATATCTTTTTTCTATGTAATACTTATCAATAATAGACATAAGGGTATAATAGTTCAACAAACAATATAAATCAAGAAAAAAGGATGTCATGGAATAAAAGTATAAATATATAAGACTAAATAGGTTATAATTTTCTTTAGTGGGCTTATTAAGTTAAAACACCTCCAAATATGATTTATCAATAAAAAAACCTTTATATAAATGCATTCACTCATCTATATCTTATATTAAAATAGTGCTATTAATTGCACCTAACTACCTAATTTGGACCCACCTCTTCATAATTTTTTTTATTACAAGTTTAGGTATTACAAAATTTCCATCCTACTTTTACGTGTAACCTTTTAAACCCTAACCTTAATTTTACACCGCTTGACTATCACCACCATCAATTGCCACTCCCGACCCCCCTTCACCCCTCTCCCTTTCCCAGCCCCTCCTCACCACCCATCACCCTCCCTAGACTTTCTCTAGCTCCTTCCCACCCTCCGGCCCTATTTGGTAGAGCTGTGGGAAAGTGCTTATAGCTTATGTCTAAATAGCTTATAGCTTATAACTATGAACATAAACTGATTTCTGACTTATAAATTAAGCACCTCCTGCCCCACTCAAAGAATAAGCTAATTTCTTACTTCCAAAAAACTATAAGCTATAAGCTATAAGCTAAACCAAACACATTAAAATAATTTAAATTAAGCTGAAAGCTAAAATAAGCAGCTTTTAAGCTGCACCAAACAGGCAATCCATCACTAACCTTCAGCCCCTTATCCCCTTCTCCAATAGCCCCCACACCTTTTGTCAGGAGAAAAATCATGTGAGAGAGAGACATCTTGAGTACCATAAGAAATTAAGGTTTTAGAGAGAAAAATTTAAGGACAAAATCACTTTTAAGGATAAAATATTTTTGTTGCTAAAAGTGATTATTTTATTTTTAGTGACAAAATTGGATATTTAGTGATGAATTACTAACCTTTTAGGATCAAAAGTTGTCTAAAAAAAAAAAAAAACCTTTTTTTTAGGACCAAGTTGCTTTTTTTTCTTCTTAAAAGTGCATTTATTAGCAATATTTTCAAAATTTTATCTCCAAGAGCTCATTTTTTGACTCTTCGGGATAATCTTTTAGCGATTTTCCTCGCAACAACTAAAATTAATTCTCAAAAATTTTTTGAAACAAAATTTACACTTTTAGAGATAAAAAATCTTATATGAAAGTGTCCCTCAAAATCATTTTAAAAAATAAATAAATTACAAAAGTCTCTCTCTTCACCAATCGAAGTGCTCAATAATTTTATGATCATCATATTATTTTGTCACATTTTATTTACTCATCTCATATATCATCATTACATTAATTTAATAGTTTTATTACACCATTAGTTTAATGATCGAGTGGAAATTATGAAAGTGGCTTTGCACCCCAAACCATTCCATTCCATACCATACTAAACCGTGTGCTTCAATTAATCGAGGTCACTTATATGAATCTTTTTCTAAAAAGAAAATGATATACAAATTTACTTTCTAGACTTAATAATATATAAGTGATATGATTGGTTGATAACTAGAGAAGATATGAGAGACAATATTGCCTTAGATATCCTAATTGATTGCCATATTATTGGGCTTGAAAAATGAATTTATTTTTTGGACTTGAATAGTAATAGTCTTTTTACAATTATGTTATGTTAAAGGTTATATGCTTAGTTAAACCAAAAAAAAAAAAATATTTAATTTTTTAAACTAATGTGACACCTTTTGGAAATTGGGAAAGTGTCCCTTGGCATCACTTTTACTTTGACATTCACAATACCTAATAATTGAACAATAATTATATTATTTTACTATATTTTATTTATCATCTTATACGTCGTTACATTGGTTTAATGAATTTTGCTACTACCAATATAGTAGTAACATGTCATGTGATAAACAAGTGTAATAGCAATATGATCTTTATAGCATTATACCTACCATTTTGCCACATCTAAATATATACAAAGCAAAATTGCATCATATATGAAAATATAAATAGGATGTGTTTGGGACATTGTTTTCACATTGATTACCCAAAAATAATATACAAATAACTTTTTCATATAAACCATTTTTATAAATTGACTTTGCATCCAATAATAAAGGCTTAGGATTCAAATAAAAATGATTGAAACAAGCTACATCAGTTTGTATGAAAATGATTGTAGAGCATTAGTTGTCATTTGCTACATCTATATTGTCTCTCAAAATATCAACATATGATGAGTCCTATTATATCTTTTTTTTGGTGGTGTTAATTAACATTGCCAAGCATTAGTTGTCATTTGCTACTTCTATATTGTCTCTAAAAATATCAACATATGATGAGTCCTATTATAACTTTTTTTTGGTGGTGTTAATTAACATTGCCAAGTTTAAACTCAATATACTGGTAAGATTTCTCTATGTGTGATATTGGTATAGATAGGTAGTGATTATTAGTGGTAACTGTTAGATTTTTGTTATTGGCAATCCCGTTTGACAAAACTCCTTTCAATTGTAATTTTGTTCAACTTTTATTTCAATGAGGCTATGAGTTTTTAAATGCGAATCAAACCCAAATTGTGCCTTGCAAAGATGTTTTTGAAATTAATTTTTTCATGTTTGCCACTTCGCTGACTATGTCGGGGATCGAGCTGTCCGGTTAGCTTGCACGGGTCCAGGAGGCAACACCTCTTGGCGGGTCTGGGGCAGCGCCTAGCACCCAGGTAGGGTCGAGGGGGAGCGCCCCTAAAGCAAAATGAAAAATTGCAGTCAAAGTTGTTTTTTCGCTCGAGCGGCCATTCCTGCGCTCGAGCAGAGATCACGACCTTTCAGAAATTTCACTCGCCTGTAAAAGTACTGGGAGTTGTTTTCTTCTGCTCGAGCGGCCATTCTTGCGCTTGAGTGTAGACCCTGTTTAGTCACACGTGTTTTAGTTACTCTGCTCGAGCGGTCATTCTTGCACTTGAGCGAAAATCATGGATTTATTTTCTATAAATATGTGGTTCTATCAGATTTTAGGGTTACAGTTTCTAGATATTCTTCTTGGGTATTAGGGTTTTCATCTGGAGCTTCTTTACTTGTTTCCTTTGATATTTGTGAGAGTTTATATCATGAATTGAGTGGATTATATCAAAGGGTTTGTTTATTTTGTTTTATTCACAAAAGAAAGATTTGTTTTTCGGTGGATTCCGTGAAATTTGGACCTGAAGCTTTGGTGGATTCTGGAGTGGCTTATCGTCATGGATTCAACATCAGCGTTGTGGATTCAACATTGGGCAAGACAATTTTGAGTTGAAAATGGGGCTGGAAGAGGCACATAGGGGTCGGTTCGATTCAGGCTTGGATTCGCTAGGTAATTGAGAGTACACTTTTGTAATTCCTTTATGTCTTCTTAGTGGATTATTTTGTAGCTTTTGCCCATGATTTTTTTTATCACAATTGGAGGCACTCCAATTGTGATTTTTTCACGTAAAATCGTTTTGTCGATTTGTTTTTGATTGTTTTATTGGGATTGCTATTTATTAGTTAAAATTGATACATAATCAAAAATCAATATTTAAGGGATTTTTAGATTTTTCAACTGGTATCAGAGCAGGTTGCTCTATTTTTTTTTTTAAAAAAAAAACCATTAGAGTGAGATCTTATTTGATTTGTGATAATGGATTCAATTCGCGAGGGAAATTCTATGGTTCGACTACCCCTACTTGACAGATCCCATTATTCTTTTTGGAAAGCTCGGATTATATCATTTTTAAAATCTATTGATGAAAAAGTTTGGCAATCTGTCATGTATGGGTGGACCGAACCAATGATTAGTATTGATGGAGTAACCTTTCCCAAACCAATTGATAAGTAGGACACAATTGATTACCAAAATAGTAGCTGTAACAGTAAAGCTATCAATTCTCTTTTTTGTGCCGTCACACTTGAAGAGTTTTGTCGTATTTGCAATTGTGAAGTCGCAAAAGAGGTTTGGGATATCTTACAAACTATTCATGAGGGCACTCCTTCTGTTAAATGCTCAAAACTTCAAAGGCTCACATCTAGTTTCGAAAACCTTTCTATGAAAAATAGTGAGACCATTGATGAATTTTATGCGAAGTTGAGTGACATTGTAAATTCCAGCTTCAATTTAGGTAAAAAATACCAGAATCCAAGATTGTGGGAAAATTTTTGAGGTCCTTGCTTGATTGGTTCCAATCAAAAGTTACGGCTATTGAGGAGGCTCAAGATGTTGACAACCTCAAGCTAGATCATTTGGTTCGAAATTTTCAAACTTATGAGACACATAGAAATTTCACAAAGAAACAAAAAGATGATATTGCATTTAGTAGTGCTCATACAGCTGGAAAGGATTCTGATGAAGATTGTGAGATTGACTCCAAGATTACAGATGCTTTCATAAAATAATTTAAAAAGTCTTTTCTGAAAAGAATCCTAATCTTTTGGAATCAACTCGTAAATCCAAAGGTAAAGATAAATTCAAAATTAATTCTACAACCCAGAAGAAGAAATGAAAGATACAAGGAAACTCTAAAAGAGTCCAACGCTTTGAATGCCAAGGATTTGGCTACTTTGCTTAAGAATGCCCTACTCTTTTGAGGAAAAAAAAAGAAAAAGCCTTCGCTACCACGTGGGGTGATGAATCAGAGTCTGACAAAGATGAAAATGACAACGAAGCACAAGACGAAGAGGGGCATGAACAATTCATTGCTTTTATGGAGACTTCTGAAATTGACAGACAAACAGAGTATCTGCAAAGGCCGATTGAGAATATCACTGATGATGAATCCTCGGGGAGTGATGATGAAGAACTTCGGTAAGCTTATGAAAAGTTGTATAAGGAATCTTTTAATTTATCCAAATTGAATAACAAACTCGCTATAAAACTCAAAGCATGTGAAAGTGAGAATGTCAAACTAAAGGAGGAGATTTCTGAGGCTAGGATTGATTCCATCAAGATATCTTATGATCGACAAGCCCTTTGTGCAAAACTCCATGAGCTACAACAAATCTATGCAACGTATGAAGAAAAGATTGATACTCTCGAGATATCTCAAGTTGCCTTGGAAGAGCTAATCATCAAGAAATAGAAAGAGCTCAAGTGTGCTATGACTACCATTGGTCTTTGAAACAAAAGATCAAAGATTTTAGACAATATCATTGGTCTCAACAAATGAGTTATGACAAGAGTGGCATTGGCTTTTGTGGTGACTAAGAGCAAAAATTGAGTGCATCTACATCTCATGATACAAGAACTCAAGGAAAGGGAGAACAAAAAATTCAATATGAGGA
This sequence comes from Camellia lanceoleosa, assembly GCA_025200525.1. Taxonomy (NCBI): domain Eukaryota; kingdom Viridiplantae; phylum Streptophyta; class Magnoliopsida; order Ericales; family Theaceae; genus Camellia; species Camellia lanceoleosa. The sequence goes on from CM045758.1 coordinate 15,949,362, forward strand.
TGGACTTCTCAATCTGCCTATAGTTGGTAAGGCTAAAGAAAAGAAGGTACACCCTATTTTTATTTGTCATCATTGTGGTATGTATGGTTATATTCGCGCTTATTGTTATGAGTTGCATAGGAGAGTGTCTCATAGAGATGGAAGAAATTCCAACATCTCGTGGGGTAGGAGACACTTCATTGATAGTAATGAGGTTAAGGGTTATATTAGACCTCCTTATCTTGATTTGCTTGAGACCAACCATGAATAGATGTTGTGTTTGACTAGACCTAGGAATAGGAAGTTGGAAACCAAGTCAAGACGGGTTTCCATTGAAGGGAAAGGGACTCACAACGTCAAGACACCACCCAAGAACCACAATTCTCTCAACTTTGTTCATACTAAAGCGATTTGGGTGAGAAAACTTGACTTGTGATAATTTGCTTATTCATTTTTTTCCTTCTTTTTGGCTATTGGTTTTGTTTGTTTGTTTTATTTTTTTGGGTTGTTTAGTGTGTGCTTGTTCATTTTCTATCTTGCTTTGTTTTAAAAAGGAAAAAAATATATCCAAAAAGATTTTCTTAGTATGGTTTTGCAAGCTTGTAATTTTTGAGAAGTTCTTGGTGCATATTGGAATTGATGAGAATATCTATTACATGTTAATATGTGTGTGCTTTCTTTGGTCATTACTCATTTCGGAGTGTGTGTTCTTTGATTAGTATGTCTCATTCTGCACACACTCTTGGATTAGCAAATATCGGAGTTTTCTGTCTTAGTGATCATTTTTCTCTATGGACTTCTGGCGTTGTATCTTTTACTTTTCTAGAGGAGTTGAGCTATACTAGCACATCATGGGTTATGTTGATTAACCACCTTCCATCTTTTTGCATCTCCACAGCTTTTCCCTCTATTCTTTGTTGTCCAGCCATGAGGAAAAGGCTACCTCAAAGTCACCAACCAGGCTATCCTTATTGTATCCACACTTCTCTGGTTCTTTTTCCATACTTTTGAGCGTGAAAGCCGCCAATGAGTGTGCAAAAGAAAGGAAAAAAAATGTGCAAAAGAATGGAAAAAAAATGTCAAAAAGAAAAAAAAGATTCATTGATTGAGGAGAAGCCTCTGCTTTTACTTAACAAATACCCTTTGATTCCTAGTGGTTTGACTTTCCTTAGTTGTGCTTAGATTCTCTTGCCTCTAGCTTTCAGATCACTTCTAGAATTTGAATCTAGTGTTTGTCGAACTCCAAGAGTCACACACACACTTTTATCATGGGATCTATGTTTTTCACATAATGCATCACTCTCTTTTGTGAGGAATCTTCTAAAGGATGTGCATATTGTGTTTTCAAGTAATTGTGTTTCTTGGATAATCTTGTGTGGCTTAAGGCACAAATTTGAAATTCCTTGCTTGCTCCACCATATTATTTTTTGTCTTTTTTCCTTCTCATTCAATGTTTTCAGTGTTTGTGGTTGCTTTTACTAAGGGTGAATTTGGTCTATCATTGCAAGGGTTTTTTTTTAGCATGAACTTAAATCGATTGGTTTGGTAAGGGAGGTTAGCATTAGTTGGTTTGTATGTAGTTGTCCACTGCTTGTTTTTGCTTACTTCTCGCAAGTTCTTAATTTTTACATCATCAACATCATCTTGTCCTTGCTTGTGTGGTTTATGCTCTTGCTTTCGTTGATTGAGCTTCCTTTGACAATTTATGACAAAAAGGGGAAGAAGTTTGAGTCAAAATCAAAATGGTTTTTGAGCATGTTTGCATGTTTCTTAGGATTGTCATCTATTCATGCTACATGTTCTTAAAATCTCCAATTTACATCTATTCATATTTCCATCTCATGCTTCAAGATAATCTGGTCATATGTCTATTGCTTTTTCATATACTCTTGTGGCACCAATAGTTGTTTTGGAGATTGTGGCACTAATAGCTATTTTGCAGATCATGACTTTGATAAAGAAGTTTGCTTTTGTTGGCTGTAATGGGTTTTGGAGATTGTGGCACTAATAGCTGTTTTGCAGATCATGACTTTGAGAAAGAAGTTTGCTTTTCCAGGTTGTAATGGGTTGGGGTGATTAGGATTTTATTTGTTAGGTGTATTTTGTCACGGCATTGCCAAATGGGGAGATTGTTAGGTTTTTGTTATTGGTAATCCCATTTGAAAAAACTCTTTTCAGTTGTAATTTTGTTCAACTTTTATTTCAGTGAGGTTATTAGTTTTTAGATGCGAATCTAACCCGAATTGTGTTTTGCAGAGATGTTTTTGAACTTAATTCTTTCATGTTTGCCATTTTGCTGACTATGTTGGGGATTGAGCTTCCTGGTCAGCTTGTGGGTGTCGAGGGGGCAGCGCCCGGTACCCAGGTGGGGTCGAGGGGCAGCGCCCCCGAAGCAAAATGCAAAATTGTAGTCGAAGTTGTTTTTCTACTCAAGCGGCCATTCCTACGCTCAAGCGGAGATCGCAACCTTTCAGAAGTTTCACTCTCCTACAAAAGTATTGGGAGTTGTTTTTTTCAGCTCGAGCGGCCATTCATGCGCTCGAGTGTAGACCCTGTTTAGTCACACGTCTTTTAGTCACTCCGCTCGAGCAGAGATCGCGGATCTGTTTTCTATAAATATGTGGTTCTATTAGATTTTAGGGTTACGGCTTCTAGATCTTCTTTTTGGCTATTAGGGTTTTCATCTGAAGCTTCTTTGCTTGTTTTCTTTGCTATCTGTGAGAGTTTATATCATGAATTGAGTGGATTATATCAAAGGGTTTGTTTATTTTGTTTTATTCACAAAAGAGAGATTTGTTCTTCGGTGGATTCCGTGGAATTTGGACCTGAAGCTTTGGTGGATTCCGGAGTGGCTCATCATCATGGATTCGACATTGGCGTTGTGGATTCAACATTGGACAAGATGATTTTGATGTGAAGACAGGCTTGGAAGATGCACATAGGAGTCAGTTCGAATCGGGCGTGGATTCGCTAGGTAATTGAGAGTACACTTTTGTAATTCTTTATGTCTTTTTAGTGGATTGTTTTGTGGCTTTTTCCCGTGATTTTTTATCACAATTGGAGGCACTCCAATTGTGGTTTGTCCACGTAAAATCATTGTGTCGATTTGTCTTTGATTGTTTGATTGGAATTGCTATTTACTCGTTAAAATTAATACGTAATCACAAATCAATATTTCAGGGATTTTTAGATTTTTCAGTAATAATGAAAATATCAAGTAATAATCCGATAGGCAATGTGGGTGGCAAGTGCACATCTGCCAAACCACTAGTATAAATAAATAGATAAATAGAGAATCTCTAACATGAAATCCTTTATCTCAAAATCGCTGTTCTCATATCCTAGTACACTTTTGATTATTAGATCATGTCTTAAGATTTATGTATTTTTAATTTGCCATATCATCTAATAGTTTGATCAAACATATATGTTAAAGCTGATGTGTAGCACAAAATGATGAGGCATCACTAGATTTTACTACGACATATGAAGATTTTAGAAATCAATTTTTTGGGTTTAAAAGTAAAAATTTTGTTGCAAAACATATTTGGGGATAATTCTTATTATCAAAGGGTCTCTAAAAGTCCCCCAATATGTTTTAAAAAAAAAACTTTTAGCGACAATTTTGAAAATGTTGCCAATAAATGCACTTTTATGAACAAAATAATTTGGTGCCAAAACAGTTTAATTTTTTAGAGAAAAATCTTGATCATAAAAGGATAATAATCCATCACTAAATGTTAAATTTTATCGCTAAAAATTCAATAATGACATTTTTTATAATTAAATTGTTAGGTTTTTTTATTGGCAATCCCGTTTGACAAGGATTTCTATAAGAAGATGATTTTCTTCCAAAACTAATATTACTTTTGGATTTTCTATAAATAGTTGGTTTTCTCCCAAAACTATTTAATTCCTTCAGATCTTCTTTTTGGTTCTTAAGGATTATATCTGGGGATATTTTGTTAGTTTTCTTTGATGTTTTATTGAGTATTCAACTCATGGTTTAAAGAGAGTACATCAAAGGTTTTGTTTGTTATACAAAAGAGAGAGAGAGAGAGAGAGAGAGAGAGAGAGAGAGTTGTTCTTCAGTGGATTCTGAAGAATTCGAGCCTGAAGCTTCGGTGGATTCTAGAGTGGCTCATCGTAAAGACAATTCCGAGGTGAAGACGGGGTTGGAAGAGGCACATAGAGGTTGGTTCAATTAGGCGTGGATTTGCTAGGTAATTGAGAGTATACCTGTGTAATTCCTTTAAATCTTCTTAGTGGATTGTTTTGTGGCTGTTGCCCGTGGTTTTTTAATCACAGTTGGAAGTGTCCAATTGTGGTTTTTCCACGTTAAAATCGTTGTGTTGATTTGTCTTAATTGTTTGATTGGGATTGTTATATACTGCTTAAAATTGTTACATAATCACAAATCAATATCTAGGGGATTTCTAGATTTTTTCAATTGGTACCAAAGCAGGTCGTTCTATTTTTTTTAAAAAAATTCTTTTAGAACGAGATCTTGTTTGATTTGTGATAATGGATTCAATTCGTGAGGAAAATTTTATGGTTTGACCACCCCTACTTGACGAATCCTCGAAGAGTGATGATGAAGAGCTTGAGCAAGCTTATGAAAAGTTGTATAAGGAGTCTCTTAACTTATTCAAATTAAATGACAAACTCACAAAGAAACTCAAAGCATGTGAAAGTGAGAATGTCAAACTTAAGAAGGAGATTTCCGAGGCCAGGATTGATGCCATCAAGATAGCTGATGATCGACAAGCTCTTTGTGCAAAACTATTGACTTGTGAGACAAAGAGGACTGAGCTACAGGAAACCCATGCCATGGATGAAGAAAAGATTGAATCTCTCGAGATGTCATAAGTTGCTTTGGAAGAACTATTGATCAAGAAAGAGGAAGAGCTCAAGTGTGCTATGGCTACCATTGGTCTTTGGAACAAAGGATCAAAGACTTTGGAGGATATCATTGGGTCTCAACAAATGAGTTGTGACAAGAGTGGCATTGGCTTTGGTGATAACAAAGAGCAAAAACAGAGTGTATCTACATCTCATGATACAAGAACTCAAGGAAAAGGAGAACAAAAAATTCAATATGAGGATGGACTTCTCAAACTTCCTAGAGTTGGTAAGGTAAAAGAAAAAAAGGTACACCTTGTACATCCTGTTTTTATTTGTCATCATTGTGATATCTATGGTCATATTCGCCCTTATTGTTATAAGTTGCATGGAAGAGTGTATTTGCCTAGACCTATGAATAGGAAGTTGGAAACCATGTCAAGACGGGTTCTCATTGAAAGGGAAGGGAACCACAACGTCAAGACACCACCCAAGAACCGCAACTCTCGCAATTTTGTTCATACTAAAGCGGTTTGGGTGAGAAAACTTGACTTGTGTTAATTTGTTTATTTGTTTTAGCTTTTGGGTTTCCGTGTGTTTTTTTTAATATTAAAAAAAAAATTTAAATGTGTGCATGTTTTTTTTTTTTTTTTTTTTTGTCTTCCTTTGGTTAAGAAAAAATTTTAAAAAAAAAATCAAAAAGATTTTCTTAGTATGGTTTTGCAAGTTTGAAATTTTTTAGTGATCCTTGGTGCATATTGGAATTGATAAGAATATCCATTACATGTTGACATGTGTGTGCTTTCTATGGTCCTTACTCTTTTTGGAGTGTGTGTTTTTTTTATTAGTATGTCTCATTCTGTACACACTCTTGGATTAGCAAATATCAGAGTTTTCCGCCATAGTGATTACTTTTTTTGGATTTTTGGCATTGTATCTTTTGCTTTTCTAGAGGAATTGACCTATACTAGCATATCATGGGTGATGTTGAGTCTCTTAACCACCTTCCATCTTTTTGCATCTCCATGGCTTTCCCCTTCTATTCTTTGTAGTCCGGCCATGAGGAAAAGGCTACCTCAGAGTCACCAACCAGGCCATCCTTATTATATCCATGCTTCTCTGGTTCGGTTTCCATACTCTTGAGCGTGTCAGCCGCCAATGAATGTGCAAAGGAAAGAAAAAATGTGCAAAAGAAAAAAAAAAAAAGATGTGCAAAAGAAAGAAAAGAAAAAAAAAGATGTGAAAAAAAAGGAAAAAAAAATAAAGGATTCATTGATTGAGGGGGAGCCTCCGTCTTTACTCACCAAATACCCCTTGATTCCTAGTGGTTTGACTTTTGTTAGTTGTGCTTAGATTCTCTTGTCAAAGGTCCAGCTTTCATATCACTACTAGGATTTGAATTTTGTGTTTGTCGAACTCCAAGAGTCACACACACACTTTTATCATGGGATCTATGCTATTCACATAATGCATCACTTTCTTTCATGAGGAATCTTCTATAGTCTGTGCACATTGTGTTTTCAAGTAATTGTGTTTCTTGGATAATCTTGTGTGTTTTTAAGGTACAAATCTGGATTTCCTTACTTGCTCCACCATATTATTTTTTGTCGTTTTCTTCTTCTTCATTGTTTTTAGTAAGGGGGAGTTCGATCAGTCGTTATCATGTCATTGCTTGTGTGGTTTATGATCTTACTTTTGTTGTTTGAGCTTCCTTTGTCAATTCGTGACAAAAAGGGGGAGAAAGTTGTTTTTCATGGGTCTTAGGATTTCATGTATTCATACCATGTGTCGGGTGCATGTGTCTTAGCTTTCAGGTTTTCATGCTATATGTTCTTAAAATCTGTTTTTCATATGTCTTAGGATTTCATGTGTTTTTCATGTGTCTTAGGATTTAATGTATTCATACCATGTGTCGGGTGCATGTGTCTTAGGTTTCAGGTTTTTCATGCTAGATATTCTTAAAATCTCCAACTTGCATCTATTCATGTTTTCTATCTCATGCTTCAAATGCTTCAAGATAATCTAGCCATGTATTTATTGCTTTTTCATATACTCTTGTGAGACTAATAGTTGTTTTGGAGATTGTGGCACTAATAGCTGTTTTGCAGATCTTTATCTTGAGAAAGACGTTTGTGTTTGTTGGTTGTAATGGGTTAGGGTGACTAGGATTTTATTTGTTAGGTGTGTTTTATCACAGCATTGCCAAAGGGGGAGATTGTTAGGTTTTTTTATTGGCAATCCCATTTGACAAGGATTTCTATAAGAAGATGATTTTCTTCCAAAACTAAGATTACTTTTGGATTTTCTATAAATAGTTGGTTTTCTCCCAAAACTATTTAATTCCTTCAGATCTTCTTTTTGGTTCTTAAGGTTTATATCTGGGGATATTTTATTAGCTTTCTTTGATGTTTTATTGAGTATTCAACTCATGGTTTAAAGAGAGTACATCAAAGGTTTGGTTTGTTATACACAAGAGAGAGAAAGTTGTTCTTCAGTGGATTCTGAAGAATTCGAGCCTGAAGCTTCAGTGGATTCTGGAGTGGCTCATTGTAAAGACAATTCCGAGGTGAAGACGGGGTTGGAAGAGGCACATAGAGGTTGGTTCAATTAGGCGTGGATTCGCTAAGTAATTGAGAGTATACCTGTGTAATTCCTTTAAATCTTCTTAGTGGATTGTTTTGTGGCTGTTGCCCGTGGTTTTTTAATCACAATTGAAGGTGTCCAATTGTGGTTTTTTCACGTTAAAATCGTTGTGTTGATTTGTCTTGATTGTTTGATTGGGATTGTTATATACTGCTTAAAATTGTTACATAATCACAAATCAATATCTAGAGGATTTCTAGATTTTTCTAAAATATTTCGTCTATAAAAATGATTTTGTCCATAAATTTGTTTTCTAAAACGTTAATTTGTTGTGATGTTCCTTGTGTTCCAATCATCTTGCAAAAGAACACATCTTTCCTCCTTCCTATGAAGTAGAAACTCTATTGTTTTAAGAGTATTCATAGATCAGGATAAGCTGTTGTGTTATTGTGAACAATAATGCACATAATAATAATAATAATAATAATAAATGTACCCATATCTCATGAATCTAGACTTCACTCAAAACTTACAAATTCCTTCCAAGGGTGTTTTAGGGGTTGTTTAGGATGATCTAAATAAGTGCATTTTTTGACTTTTTATGAAATATGGGTTGTGTATGAATTGAGTTTAAAGTGAAGTGGTAGAGAGATGATGTGATTTAAATAGGATAGTGACTTTTTAACTTTTTTTAGGTTATAACAAACAAGACCGTCATTATACCTGTGCACATTGTGATTGAGTTTGCATTCTTTCTAGAAAAAAAGAAAGAATTTTAACTAATAATACGTTATTAGAAGGCTATAGCTGTTTTTACTAGCTAAATAGTACATATAAAAAATAATCCTTACCTTTAGTAACTCATTTTAACTAACATTTACTCTAATAATAATCTTTACTTAGCAACTCGAACGCTACTCTTTATTTTTCATTAATTAAAATACAAAAAAGACATATTGTTTATTTTTCTATTTTTTTATTTTGTTTATTTTTTTTTATACATATTTTACCTATCCATTCATACAAAGTGTTTAAAGAAGCTCTCAAATCTCTTCAAATGCAGCTAGCATGGAGAATAAGTGTTAAAATAGTTATTGTAGTAGCTATCATGTTGAAGGGATTAGAGCATCCATACCAACCTCTTCAAAATTTTAGTCAAATTAAAACTATTTTAGCTAGTCACCTCTTAGCACCTACTGCATCAAACTCTCTATTCTAATTTATTCTTATTCAAATTTTATTTTCTTATTGTGTTTGTTAGTCTTTTTTTTTAAAAAAAAATTAAATTGATAAGTTATCAACCAAACAACTCTTAAAAAATAAAATAAAAAATGCCGTTGACTGGTTGACCGGCTGGACTTCCTAGCGAACATTCAATAACACTAATCTAGCGATGAACAGTACCTCGTTTGTTATAGCGAGATACTGTAGTAAACATAAATTTTGACGAGTTGCACACGAGTTTGATGGAGTTGATTTTTTTTAAGTTTATTAGCTAAAAAATAATTTTGAAGAAGTTGATGAGAATGCTCTTAAAATGGATTTAAAGTAGCTACAATAACCAACAAACCTTTTTTAAAGAGCCCATTACAGATGCACTTAGCAAGTTATTATAGAAGATTTGTGTTTTTGCTAATGTTTTTTTTTTATTTTTTTTATTTTAAGATGAAAAAGGAGGAGAGAAGGAGAAGGAAATTGAGGAGTAAATAACTTTTTTTAACGTTTAGCTAGTGATTTTGACCAACTAAATTTGGCTAGCAAAAAGTAGGGGAAGGAAAAAAATAAAAATAAATTGCAAATACACCTTTTTAGATTTGATTAAAATACAAATCACTTCTTATGGTTTTGAAAATTACATTCCACCCTCTGAGGTTTCTAATTTCATAACAAATCGCCCACTTTTATTAATAAATTATCAAGTCACTTAACGGTTTTTAATGATGTTAAAAATATGTTTCAATTAATAATTTTGATAATTTTATTATTGTATAGGAGAACAATTATGCTTTTCAATTTTTTAGTTAATTTTGTTAAATAATTTTTTTTTTCAAACCATAGCGGACAATCTGTACTTTAAGCAAATTTTAGGAGATGTATTTGTAATTTATCAAAAAAAAAAAAAAAAGGGAAATAGCTATACCTCACTAGAAAATTTTAGATGGTCCGTTGGAATTAGTTTTTTAATATTTTGCCTTGTTTCTAAATTCTAAAATCATCCACATAAAGAGTATAACCAAGTTACACTGATTTGAGGATTTCAATAACGACAGGTTTGATGGTCCATTGCCGTCTCCTAACTATTGAATATGGGAGACTAGAGAAAGATCAGGAGGGTGGCATCCTTATATGAGAGAGAGAGAGAGAGAGAGAGAGAGAGAGAGAGAAAGAGAGAGAGAGTATTATTTAGCAAACTTTGTTATTGTAAAAATATAGGAAAACAATTATAAGGAAATCATCCACAACCAACCCACTTATTCATGCTATATTGAATCATATCTATTTAAATTTTAACAAACAATAGATTCATGTGGATACTTTCTTTTTGTTTATTTGTCTAGTTGTTGGGCCACCAGAATTGAGCTTGAAGATGGTCTACCACTTTCTTGTCCACTTGGAATGCCTTAGCAAGAACATCATCAGAAATTTTTGGATTTGACCCAAACACTGCGTTAGCAATGGTAATGACACGAGATTTTGGCCGCTCAAGCCGGCCAAGAGCTCTTGCATTAGTCTTTCCCCGATTAAACCGAAGTGAATGAGACCTTTCAGGAACACAAAACATCTCTGGGTACAAGACCTTTGTGAAGAGCGGTTGTCGTGGTTGGAGGTCACAAAGCCGACATAGAGTACCCTCCAAGACCACAAGGATCTCAGTTCCGCGAGGGTGTGTGTGGGGTGGGTTGAGGCCATAAGGTGCAAAGTCGATGCGAGCTAAGGAGATGCCAAGAGTATTAAGGCCTGGTATTTGCATGACATTTACGGGAGTGACTGTCGATCCAACTGGATTAGATGTGTTTTGTGGAGTGAGGAGGCCAGAGTAGAAAAAGTCATTGGCTGTGGCGAGCTTTGGGTCGTTGCAGAACTTGCCATTCACGAAAGCGTATGCAAATGAAATCAAGTTGTGCTTGATGAGATTGGGTGAAAGAAAGAATATCTTATATAAAATAATAAAATTTCAATATTGTTACGATGATCTAATCTAAGAAAATAAAAACCGACCCTTTACAAACTTAAACAATTAAAATGTAAGTATCTTTCACGTAGCAAAAGTGCAATTAACCTTTTTTAGCTTATGTGTATTTTCTGTTCCAAAACTAATACTTATTCTTACAATGAATTCTAATGAAGCGAGTTTGGAAGATAACTTTGATACACATGTCATCCATTGAAAGTGAAATTGCCACAATTAAATGTTGATTACTAAATGACAAAAAAAATATGCTAATTGGGCTTTGTTTTTTATTAAATTAAATTTGCCACTAAAATCATATTTGAAAGCATGAGACTAGAGTTTAGAATGTAAAAAGTTGGGAGATAGAGATGAGTAAAAAATATACCAGCAGATTTGGAGTCTTTGACAGCAACACAAAAGTCCTGTAGTTGACTTGGATCAGAAGCAGAGACAAGTGTAGAAGCCAAGGCCATAATGGCTATGGCTACGAGGATGAAGTGAGTGGCCATTTTCATCAATTGAACGCAAAAACACAAAATTTGTTTGTTTGAAGCAAACTGGAATTTCTATATATGCCTAATTGCTTGAAGGAGGTGATAGATATCTAGCATGGAAAACCTGACTATTTATAGATATGGATAGAGATAAGAGTAGTTGAATTTTGTGATTATATTATTTCCAATGCCAATAAGATAAGAATTGCCAAGTCCTCAATGGGTAACTTTTTTCCTCAACCACCATTGAATTCAAGGATATGAATGGTTCTTCAATTTCTTCACACGTTTCTAATTTCTTCTTCTAACTGCTTACATCAACACCAGGGTGGCTTTGGCTCAAAGCCGGAAAATTGTCTCTATCCACAAAAAAAAAAAAAAAAAAAAAAAAAAAAAAAAAAAAGAAAAAAAGAGGGGAAAAAAAAAATTTGTCGCTTTGGGTTTGAAAATTGATTTTAAAAAAAAAAAGTTTAATTTTTTTTTTAGCTATTATACTATTTCATTAAAAAAAAATTCTGAATTTTAAAGGCCCCAATAAAGCTTAGTGGAAATTAAAAACTGATAAATGATTGATATACTAAATTATTTAAAATTAATGGATGATATCTTTTGCCAAAAAAAAAAAAAAAAAAGAATAATAATAATAAAAGAATAAAAGGCCAATATGTTATTATACTAGTTAGTCAAAAAAAATATTCAGGAACCTAATTGATTTTTGGAGATTGGTTAGGTTATAAAATAAAAGTTTTAGTGGCATGTTAGTAAATTTTGTTTGATTATAAAAGACAATGGATGACGGTGATAAAATTGATTCAAAATTAAATAATTTAGCTATAATGAGGTAACAAAGCTAGCATGGCATTGACATAGGTATATATAATGTTTAAGAGTCAATGATGACTTTGTCTCATATTTTTTAATAGAAAGCATATGATAATGTTTTTTTACCCAGTCTTCCACAGTTACATGATGAATGATTTTTCAACTGCACCAATCCATTTTTTATTGATTAAATTATAGTGACTATTTTTTAATTTGTGAAAAATATAATAAATCGTTTAAGTTTTGATATATAATTATATTGACTTATCTTTGAATAAGATTAGGGGAGATTTACGTGTAGGTTTTAATAGGTGAATTTATTGTCCAATAGATTCTATGATATTTAATGGCATTTTTCATTAAATATTAAAACAAGTCACTAATTGTTAATTTCAACGACAGAATAAAAATTGTCATAAAAATTGTTGCTAATTATAAATTTTAGCAAAAGTTTAAAAAAATCGTCACAAAAAAGTTACTAATTTTTAACTTTCAACAACAGTTTAAAAAATTTGTCTCAAAAACATGTTACTAAATATTACAAATTATTTTTAATTGAGCTATACTCAAGGGATGTGTTTTGTTTTGTTGTCAGTTTTTATAGATAAATTGGAGGGACGGAAACACATATTTTCTAACACAATAAGCAAATTATAAAAGTACAACTATGATAAAGCATTAAAAAATACATTTCACTCCCTAGTTTTCATAACTTTATTTTACCTCATATCATGGAAAGCCACAGCAGTCAGTTTAAACATTATTCTTTGTCTTTTTGTGAAATTCAATCAAAACTAAATTGGGAAAAAAATTCGAGTAGGCAAGATAATAGTATTAGCCATTTCTTTATTGACAGTTGTGTCAGTATTATTTGTATATTAAATTTTATTAATAAAATTATTTCATTTTGCTAATAAATAAATAAATAAATAGCGAAACCCTTTCTCAAGCCTCGACCAATTCCCTTTAACCTCCACCAAGTACTGCCTCTACATACTCGTTTAGTTTTGTTTTTTTTTTGGTTTAAAAAAAAATTATTTTGAATATATATATACGTATATATATATTTTGAGTTTTAAATCAATATATATATATACATTTGCTGAAGGTCCTATGCACTATGATATGCACTATTACAAATGCACTATTACAAATGCTTGGATCATGATATGCACTATTACAAATGCTTGGATCATGGCTGAATGGAAAATTAGGCCAATGTATGTGGCTGTAATTTATGAAAAATTTAAAAGATGATGTTTAATATATGTGTGTACGTATAATGCTTTGTACACGTATTGCAGGTGAATCAATCACTAGAATTATTGTCAATCAACAACAGTTAGATCATTCAATCTATACTACATAGGGTACGGAGTTTGTATCTTAAAATTTTTTATGAAGCGGGTATTTTTTTTTTTATATTATTTATTGTCTCTTTATGCTCTCTATGGGTTTGGTGATGACAAATAACTATTAACTTATGTGATGCTGCCCCCAGTGTGATCATTGGATATAAAATGCTTCTTGTTGCTCTGTTGCATAAAATTGTATATGTAGAATTGTATAGTATGATTGGTGTTTACCCAGTTGCATAAATATGAACTCGGTCCCCATCTCAAACTTGCTCCCTCTCATGCTTGTAGGTTCTCCTGATGATGAGACAATTGCCTTTTGTATGATTCAGGAATTTCAACATAATCTATTCAGAAGACAAAAAATTAAAAAATTCTCAATTTTGAAGTCCAAAATTCTTTTAGTTGTCACATTATAAGCTAAACTAAAAGCTAAATTATTAGCAACACCAAAATTTCAGACACCATTCTGTTGGGGCAATACACTCCCAACCACTGTCAAGTGTAAATTAAAATATACAAAAATAAATTAATTTACTAAGACAAAGAAAATAGACAGCCATAAGGGACACCCAGATTTATGTGAAAAACCTCCTATGTAGAGTAGAAAAACCGCGGTGCAAATATAATCTCCGCTATATCAAAAGAATGGGTTCACAGTAGTTCTTGAGAGTACGCTCTCCACTCCACTCACTAGTGGCTAAACTCTCCAAATAATATGTAAACTCGAACTCTCTCAAAAAGGAGGTATACGACACACTCAAGATTTTTTTGCCCAAATTTTGAGGTATACGACACAGCAGAAGGAGATATCTCTCACTTGTCACTCCACTCAATTCTTGCTCTACTTTAGGAAAAAAAAACTTCAATACAATGGTGATACCATGTCACTGGTATCACCATCCAATCATTTCTTATTTTTTTACCCTTCATGTATATGTGGTAAGACAATTATTGGCTGACCCTCCGCATCATGTAACTTTATTGTTTGTTGGTCATACCATGTCATCGGTGTCACCGTTACACTGAATTTTTACTCCTACCTTAGAAGCTCCCTCAAATGGGGTAGTTTATAGTTGAGATTGGGTCCTAGGAAAACCAAATCCCATCTGTCTGACCAGATTTTATTGTGCTATTTCCTAGATAAAGATCTGCGGTAGAAAATCGGCAAATATGTTTGCTGCTGTATTTATTTCTACCCACCGAAAAAATTCATGCTTCACAACCTCCTTTTCAATTGCTTGAGCTTAATCTTTCTTCAATTGTCAAAGAGCATTTACTATCTTTGAGATTTTGCATCAACATTTTCATTAATGATATTTGGTGAGGTGGACCATAACACATTCCTTGAAACCAAAGAATTTCTCTTTTAAGCCTAGCTGTAGAAATATGAACCACACAACCTTAATTTGTTTCTTGATCAAGCAAACCAATAAAATCCTGTAAAGGATTTGCACAAAAATATGCTATGGAAATAGGAGGCAACAAAAAAAAAAAAGAACAAAAAAAAAAAAAAGAAAAGAAAAAAAAAAAAACACCCACAAAACTATTCACAACATATGAAGAAAGTTACACATTTCTTCCACAATGAAACTATGAGGCATGGAAAAGTGAAAAGATGTGAAGGAAAATTACAAAGATACTGTGTTTGCACCTATCCCTCCGAACACCAAGTAATTCACTTTTGCATAATCCATAAACCTGCCTCTGTTGCCAACACCCCTATTATCCACAAACTAAATTGCACACTAGTAAATTTTGTTTGATTATAAATGACAACGGATGACAACGATAAAATTGAATCAAAATCAAATAATTTAGCTATAAAATTGATATAACTAAAAAAATATGGATTAAATTTGATTTGTAAGTGATACTTTGCAGAGTAAAATAAAAATTTTATTTGTGATTATATTTTCATCGGAGTTGTTATTTGGTGGTCCGCATTGCTACATTTTTTTTTTTGATCAACAAAGAAAAATTTTATTAACAGCATGAAATTAAAGGTACTTGAAGATGACACTGCTGGAAAATGCACTTTTAGCGGCATTTAAAAAACGCTGCTATAAGTATTAAAAACGTCGCTAATTCTTTTTGTGACATTTAATACCAAATGCCAACAGCGCGGCCGTCACTATAGCTTTATGGCATTTGAAAAACATTGTTATATTAGTATAGGCGGCGTTTTTAAACGCCACCGCCAAATGTCCTACCCTAATAGTACTATGACGTCACTAAGATATTTAGCGACATTTTTGCAACGCCGTCATAGATATTTATACATTTTAAAAATCTAGCTGTTGGGGTTGGGATATAGGGACGTTTAAAAAATGCCGCCATAGCCTTTTCTTTTTTTAAAAAAAAAAAAAATTGTGCTAAGCTTGACATTTAAATATAGCAACAGATATTTATACCTATCATAAACGATTATTAAGAACTAATAATTGATGTAAATTAAAATAATAAATAAACTAAGCTTGAAAACGAAATTAAAAATAAGAAACAATGCATTGCATACCCAAGAATAGAAACAATTCATGTTCAAACTTTAAATGCATCAATTAAAATCAAAATGGTCAAGAAGTCAAATTACTTAAACTTCAAGAGTAGCTCTCATCAGTGTGAGATGAACAACATTTAAAAGAGGTGATTTGCCAAAAAATTTGCACAGACCCCATAAGTTGTTTTAACAATTACAACCTTCAAGGCTCTCATTTTAGCTACTGCTTTAAAGATGAACAAAACAGCAACAACAACTATTAAAAATATAAGGATCTTACACAAGTGACTCCCAAGTGGCATTAGCAGAGACTAAATAGAACTAATAAAAAAAATGTCTACTCAAGAGAAGAGACTCCCAAGTCCTCCTAGCAGAGCTACTTACATCCTCTGCTCAAGTGACCTTCATTTGGGCTCATTTTTGTTCTGAGAAATTGCCAATTATTTATCTTCCTTTGTCACCACAATGACAGCTGCGCTAGGTTTGTCTTCTATTCTACATCATTTGCTCCCAAGTATCATACAAGCAAAACTGAGAATTTACAATAGAGATGTTTCAACATTAGATAATTATTAGTATTCAAATAATTCATCGTTTTACCAGCAAAAAGCAGCAAATAAATCAAAAGGCAAGCTCCAAATATGATGACAAGGTTTACATAATTAACAATGTGAAAGTATTCAAATAATTCATTGTCTTACCAGCACCATTGTCATTACCCACTCAGCTGCTTGTTGCATCGAACAAAAGGCACAGAATATTACCAAATATCCCACAAGATTTGGATTTTTTTCAAGGTACTACTTTCTGGGTTAATATTATAAAACTATGTGGCTGATTTGGCTTAATTCAAGTTTTTAATTTGTTTCCAAACTAAAAACAACCAAATTGTATCACTCCAATTTTTCATTTTCCATTTTTTTAGGCTATCCAATCTCAATATCGCGCAAAGATGTGTTGCGTTGTGTTCAATTTTTTCAGTTTTTAATTTTTTTCCAAACTAAAATTATTCCCAATCTACAATTATTCACTAATTTCCAACACCAAATCACATCATGTCTGAATAAATTTAGAAAAGTGAGAAATTAAAAACTAGTGATTTTAGTACTTTTACCTTGTTAGTTCTTCTTCTTCTTCTTCTTCTTCTCCTTCTCCTTCTCCTTCTTTGAAAGGTGAACCAATATTTAATAAGAACAAGTGAAAAAAGATTATATATATACCCCCCCCCCAAAAAAAATAAATAAATAAATAAATAACAAAAAATAAATAAAATGATTGAAAGCCTAGCTGTAATGTGTGGTAGGTTATTCATGCAATCAGGCATATCAGTGAGCTACCAAGCAGGTGGGGTATGTGATGTAATTTGGCAATGTTCTTCAATTCAATTCAATTCAATAGCTAAGTTTGGCAATGTTATAATTTGGCATGAGCATTGACAGACCATTGGAGTGGAGTTTTAGAAAGTTGTTTGTTATAATTTGACTTTGGCTGCTGTAATAGCATCCCACTAGAGTTTCACTAACAATGCATTCAATTTCTACTAATTTTTTCCCAATAGAACCATTTGGCCCAACTTGAATTGTCATTTCAATGCTATATGAGGATACAATTATAGATCTCAAATTGATCTCATTCCACTTTACTGAAGCACAAAGTATCAATCCATCATTGTAGGCTTTATCCTCCTAATTCTTTGCTCTAAGAGCTTTTATATTCTCTATTTTGATAAAATAAAAAATAAAAAAAAAAACTAATTCAAAGGCTCACAACTCGTTAAACAACTATGTACAGCAGGATCTACATTCATCCACCTTTCTAGTCTCAAACTAACAAGGAGTTTTATAAGATTGAAATAGCTTAATGCAAAACCATAGTCATTGAAGCAGTCTACAACGACAATGTCCACTTTAAGAATTGCATACATAAAGTGTCACGCCCCACACCCGCCCCTAAAAGTTTGGGCATGACCTAAGCATAAACGGACATAAACCCTGATATATATATATAACATACGGGGCCTTAACGGAAGCATAAAGTAGTAATATAATATAAATACCAGAAACATTCCATTGAGCTACTGCTAGCATGCCAGGATCTCATGAAACGTAAACGTTCTCATAAGCAAATAAAGTGTGAAACTATATCCTCGAAACATTGGTTATAACCACATATATTTACAGTCCCAGCCCAAACGGGCATATATAAAAGACCACAAAAGTTATATACAAGAACTTGGATGGCACTCAAAAGATAAGCAACATTTCCACGGATTCATCAAAATAAGTAGCTTGGGTTAGTGCCTGGACACGTAATGGTCGACCAAGGAAAACGGCATCCTGGGTTAGGATTGACCACCTGATGAATGACCTACAGAAACAGACATAACTAAGAGTGAGTTGGGCTCAGTGAGTAATAATACATAAGTAAAATACTGTTAACTTGATCATATTACGTATCAATACGTGAGTCTGATTCTGTGTCACATACATAATGGCCTTAGGCCCAATCTTGTAACATAACTTAGTGGCTATAAGCCCTTGGAAGTAGTGGCACGAGGCCCTTGAAAATGTGGCGTAAAGCCCTTGGTAACATGTTGGCTCTACGGCCCTTGAAAATGGCATGATGCCCTTGGAAGTGGCATATAGCCCTTGTAAACTTGTTGGCGCTTCGGCCCTTGAAAATGGCACTATGGCCCTTGAAAGCATGTGGCATTAAGCCCTTGCAATCTTTACATACTTCACATGGACATTAACATATCATACGTTGAACATCAGCTTAAATAGATTACATGCTTAGAACATGAACATATTTGCCTTGATACATGAACATAACTGCATAACGTGTAAAGAGGTACTACTACTCACAGTATTGAGATGGCGTGTTACTTCCTCCTGGAGTGTGTCCTGCACACAGTTAAACTTGCACATTAGTTTCCTTTTCTTTCTTACTTTATTTCCTGAATCCTTACATTTCATATGCATTTATAACCATTCTAAGATCATCAGAAAAATATTCTAAAAATACCAGAGGAATAAGCATGTAAAACTGAGCAATACACTTTGAATGTCTTCCGCTCAAAAGCCAAGATTGTCACTCGGCCAGACGATACAATGTTATCAAGAATCTTTGAGAGGTCGATATTTACGCCGGCGTACATTTTCTCCTTTCGGCGGACGAGGTAATTCAGAAACTTCGAGAGATGCATTTTCCGCCGGCGGCCTCGACCTCGCTCGAGCGGACGATAACCCAAATTCAGGGCAGCCCGACTTCAATCCAAAATTCAACAACCCAAACTCATTTTTCATGCAATCAAGGGCAAAATTCATGCAACATGTCCACTCAACAATATCATAACAAAGATTCTAGCTTGATTATAACAATTTAAGTTACTTTAAAGGCTTCAACAAGTCATCTCTTCCTCAAATCCCACTCTACATTCAAATTCAACAAGTATATCCCATGGTACTATCATGTTTCCATGAAATGACAATATAAACCAAGGATTTAAGTGTAAATTCATACATCACTTAATTTAAGTGTCAAAGTAGACAATCATTGAGAAACCCTACATCATCAACATAGAACACAACAATTCTTCTTCACAATTAAAATGATGATTCTCATAGATATATAAAATTGAACATACCTTAAGTTTGATCTCCTAATTTCCCCTCAATTTCCTTCCTTTTGAACCTTTTCTTTGTTCTCCTTTTCTCTTCTCTCAAACCCTTAGTTCCTCCCAAAAGATGCTCCACGTTTTTTCCCCAAATCTCAATAAGACTCAAGTATAAATATTCTTAACTAAGCACATAAAGACAAAAATGAATCGTTTAATCATCCCAAAATTAAAATTTCACGAACATACTTAAAATTACTTAAAAATTATGAGGATCTCAAATATATTATCAATTTCTGACAATTAAGCCATTAAGGCCTTCAATTTCTGATTTAAGCATTCCAATGAAACAGATACTTTCCTTGAGCAACAGATAGACATTCTTATATAGGCATCTCATGTTCTTAACCATAATTTTTCATAACATTTTTCAGCAACATATTAAAAGCGCAAATCAAAAACATAGACGAGGGTCGGGTCATTACATAAAGCATAGCTATGGTAGTGGCACCTACACCATCTATGCTATTTCAAGTTCAGAACTCTTTATGCATTCAATGAGTAAAAGAGACTAGTGATTGAATGATCTGCAAAGAAAACCAACTTGAACCATACACACAAAATCCAATTGCATGTACTGGACATAGTTGTTTGATACAAAATCCATCATTGTACCCTATCTTAACACCTGTTTTGGTCTATTAACACAATTCCCCAACAATAGTGAGGGAACCCCTTTCCCAAAAATATTAAGAATATATATATATATATATATTATCATAACTAAGCAAAAATATTAGTGTTATTGATATCTAAATAAAAGATAAGACCGCCATCTGAAAAAATAAAAAATAAAAGATAAGACCCATTATCACATAAGATGATATCCAAAGAGCAATCATCAACCTAAAAAAAAATAACAGCCAAAATGTAGTGGTTGCTTTCATTGCCTCCTGTCTTGTCCTGGTAATTCCCAGGAAAGAAAATGATATAATGTGACTAAAATGACATACACACGCACATAATGGATTGTAAGACAATTCATTCAACCTAACAATACTTGAGCAACAAACAGCTCATTGGTTTTTCACTGGAAATTTCAATAAAAATTAAGCTACTTTATAATTGGTATTTTTAAAAATATCCTCTTCTTTCACACAAAAAAAAAAAAAAGCAAAGTTTTGTTATTAAAAGCAAATTCATGATAAACCAAGTTAACTAGTAGCATCAAGAACATCAAAACATTTCACACAAACAAAACATCAATCATTGTAACAGAGCAATACTATTTCATTACAGAATCAAAACTTGGCAACAACCAAATCAACAAAACAGAAGAGGGTTATAGTATATATATAGAATCACTAAACCAACATAAAAAAAATAGAATCAACAACCAACACAAACAAAACGGAATCACTGAATCAGATTTATGATAGTCATATATATATATATAGAGAAAAATGGGTAGATCCGAACCTTTCTGCCTTCTCTCAATGCCTTGATCTCCGCATATGCAATGCCTTGATCTGCACAAACGAAAATCAACAACCAAATCAACAAAGAGACCTTCGAAATCGTGAGAGAGAGAGAGAGAGAGCTTCAAAATCGAAAGACAGAGAGAGCTTCGAAATCAAAATCGAAATCGCCGAGATGTCATTCTGAGATAAATCACGGAGCTGAAGCAGATTTTGAAGGATTCGATTGGTTTTTCTGACATTGTAGACAGCAGTGCTTAAAACCGAACTTCGAAATCGCAATCGCTCTGAGAAACTATGAGATTGAAGCCATTTGGATGCAGATAGGTTGGCTCTAAGAAATTTCAAATTCGCAATCGCTCTGAAGAAGAATCGAGAGAGAGCAAGAGAGAGAGATTTGAGTGAGTGATAGATTCGAACTAGACGGCTGTGGGTTTTGAAAATAAAGGTTTGGAGAGACAAAATAGGGTTTGCAGGGAGATAGGATTTGGAGGTGTTTCCAAGCGTCTTCTATTCATAAAACGGGGTCGTTTTGATTCATATCAAATGCGACGTTTTAAAAACGTCGTTAATTATTAGAAAAAGTGACGTTTAACATAACGCCATTAATTAAATGTTGTTAAATCCCTAATTTCTTGTAGTGTGACATGCATCGAGAGAGATTCGAAAAGTACAAATTACCCCTACTACTGTTACTCGCATCCATACAACTAACCCCTTCGCCGTATTTAAACAAAATAAGTTGGCATTGCTACATACTATTTCAATAATCAACATAAAAATGTAGGTCCCACAATGAGGTAACAAAGCTAGCATGGCATTGACATAGGTATATATAACGTGAAAAATCTAGAAATCCCATAGATGTTGATTTGTGATTATGTATCAATTTTAAGCAACATATAACAATCCCAATCAAACAATCAAGACAAATCGGCACAACGATTTTACGTGGAAAAACCACAATTGGACACCTCCAATTGTGATAAAAAAAAAAAACCACGGGCAAAAGCCACAAAACAATCCACTAAAAAGACAAAGGAATTACACAGGTATACTCTCAATTACCTAGCGAATCCACGCCCGAATTGAACCAACCCCTATGTAACGCCCTCAAAATAACAACATAAAACCCAACAATATAGACATGCATTAATATATAAAAGATCCACATTCTTCCATTTATCAGAGTTTGCTTACAAAAGTGTTACATGTTAACAACAAAAGCAAATACCCTAAGGGCTTACAGCTTTCCAAGTTAACACTTGGTTACAAAAAGATAGAGTGCTAACTCATTTACACATTAAGCCCTTGGCTTGAATTTACATGTAATACATCAAAAGAAAGACAACAAAAGTCTGCCCCGCCCCTAGCCTCCCAAGCTATGTCCTTGGAGGTGGCATGCTGCCTGTACCTGAAAATGATGTTCCCATATAGGGTGAGCCACAGCCCAATAGAAATATACTAAACCAGTTATGAATAATGACTAAAAGATTAACAGTTGATAGATGGTCAACACTTTTACACTCTTTCATAACACATTACAATTCCAAGACTTTCAAATCTATGTTCAATTCACTCTCCATTTTCATTAAATTCTCAATTTATAATTCATGGCTCAGAACCTGGCCAAACAACTCATATGAGACAATAACTCATATTAACCACCTTCAATTTCATTACTTCCACAGATAAGCATATTAGCTATATCACATTCCCAAGACAAGCATATGAGCTCTGTCAACGCACTTCTAGATAAGCATATGAGCTCTATCTACGGAGTCCATCCCCTATCTTCTCCCAAACAACATCCGGTTTAGAGGTACATCCCCTATCTTCCCCTAAACCGTGGAGTACATCCCCTATCTTCTCCAACACAACACAATGCATATAAACAACAATTATACACATCACAAATCAATACATAAAGTTAATGTATTCTTCAACTGTCATACCCAATGACACATTTCAATGATTGGTTTTAGTTTGCCTAATCATCATGCATTGTCTACAACAATCAAAACTATCCTCCACCGATAGCCCAAAACAGATATTTCTAAACAGAAAATAAATGCACAAAATGGATATTAAATCAACATTTCAATTTAGTGAGTGATAAGTAATTCAACTACACCCTTTAACCCCATACACTTTCAATCTCAACATTTCCACTTCAATTCCTCATTTCTCATAATTAATCATATCAATTAATTAATCAATATAATTAGGGCATTTTTCCATAATTGACATTACAACCCTTAAGGTTCCATTTTCATCAATGTTTCAACATTAATCCCATGTTTCTACACTAAACATGCCTCTAGGTTCATTATAAATAAAAACCCCATTTTTTGTAAAATTACACAAAGGCCCAAAGTTTCTCAAAATTACTCTACAACTTCCAACACATCAAAATGCT
The DNA here is from genome assembly GCA_025200525.1 of Camellia lanceoleosa. Lineage (NCBI taxonomy): Eukaryota > Viridiplantae > Streptophyta > Magnoliopsida > Ericales > Theaceae > Camellia > Camellia lanceoleosa. The sequence goes on from CM045758.1 coordinate 15,972,622, forward strand.
AAAATTTAAAGACAAAATCCATAAAGAGGAGTAGGATATCCCTACCTCAAAGTTTGAGCTCAAAAGGAGATGAAGACCCAACACCCAACTTGCTCCAAAGCCAAATATTTTCAGATTAGATCGAAGCCCAAGTCACCCTCTATCTTTTTAACAAAGCACTTAGGGTAGATTCACACTCTAGGGAGATGATTTCTTAGAGAGAAGGCAAGTCTAGAGAGAGAGGCTCTCAGATTTAGGGTTTGAAGATATAAAAGTTTTGAAAAAGTGAAGTTTAGATCGCCGCTAATCGATATAAATAGGCTCGCCGAAGGAAGACTTGGTCGCCGAGCGACTGCATAAAAACCCTAGCTCGAGCCAAGAAGGTCTCGCCGAGCCAACAACTCAGGCTTCGCTCGCCGAGCGAAGAAAAGCTCGCCGAGCAGAACTCGACCCTTCAGTTCGCACTGACGACGCCGCCGGCGACAAACCGCTTTCGCTTCGGCGAAGATGAAACAGATCGCTCGAGCGAAGAAAAGCTCGCTCGAGCCAAAAATCAAGGTGTTCAGGTCCAGTACCAGACGCAATCGCTCGCTCGAGCGAAGCCACTCTGGCTCGACCCACCAAACACAAAACTCAATGCTCGCTCGAGCGACCAACTCCTCGCTCGAGCGAAGGACAAAAATTCTGGGCAGCAACCCTGGCTCCCAAACACAACCAACCTAAAACAAACCTGCCCAACACATCCAATAACTCAAATACAATGTAGAAAAGGATGTAAACAAGACAATACCCAACTATTAACATCCACGGACACATGTCCGGATCACTGCACAATAAGGGGTAAACCCGGGATCGCTATACCCTATGTGCCTCTTCCAACCCCGTCTTCACCTCGGAATTGTCTTAACAATGAGCCACTCCAAAATCCAAAAAAGCTTCAGGCTCGAATTCTTCAGAATCCACCGAAGAACAACTCTCTCTTATGTGTAGAACAAACAAATAATCCTTTGATGTATACTCTTCAAACCATGAGTTGAATACTCAATCAAAACATCAAAGAAAACTAGTAAAATATCCCCAGATATAAACCCTAGAACCCAAGAAGAAGATCTGGAGAAGTAATCCTAATTTTGGACTAAAACAAATACTTATAGAAATCTGGGACTACGAAGCTCGCTCGAGCGAAGACTCTCTCACTCGAGCGAGGAACCAAAAATGCGTGTTTTCCATAAGTGGCTTCGCTCAAGCCAAACAAACCTGCGCTCAAGCCAACATTTATCCTTCTCAGGTTTTTTGCCAGACGCAGCCTTCGCTCGAGCGAGAACTCATTCGTTCGAGCGAGCAAGGGCGGACATGCAACTTTGAATGTAATTTTGCATTTTGCTTCGAGGGCGCTACCCCTCGACCCCGCCTAGGCGATGCCCCGGACCCGCCAAGGGGCGCTACCCCCTCAACCCCTGCGAACTGACCGGGCAGCTCGATCCCCGTCATAATCAGCGAAATGGCAATCTTTAAAGCATTAACATCACAAAATTCTCTGCAAGGCACAATTCGGGTTGGATTCGCATCTAAAAACTCATTGCCTCACTGAAATAAAAAGTGCAAAAATAAGTACAACTGAAAGGAGTTTTGTCAACCGGGATTGCCAAGAATAAAAACCTAACATAACGTTTAAGAGTAAATGATGAATTTGTCTCATATTTTTTAATAGAAAGCATATGATAATGTTTTTTTTACCCATTCGTCCACAGTTACATGATGAATAATTCTTCAACTGCATGGATCCATGTTTTATTAAGTAAATTATTGTGACCATTTTTTAGATTTGTAAAAAATATAATAAATCTTGTAAGTTTGGTATATAATTATATTGACTTATCTTTGAATAAGATTTGGAGAGACTTATGTGTAGGTCATAACACTACTAGAATTTTCACTTTTGGCAACTAAATTTTTAGTCGTCGAATGGTTTTAGCGACTAAATTATTTGGTCGCAAAAGTAGTCGCCAAAAAATTGTGGGTAAAGGTAATTAGCAACTAAAATTATTTTAGTCACCAAATGTATACAATTCTCGACTAAAATTTTAGTCACCAAAAGGTTGGATATTAAATTAAATTAGACCCTTTTCGGCAACCAAACTTTTAGTCACCTAAAGTCCCACATTTTTAGCTACTATAATTTTAGTCGGCAAAGAGTTCTTCTTTTGGCTACTAAAAATTTAGTCGCCGAAAGTCCTACATCTTTGGCTACTAAATTTTTAGTCGGCAAAGAGTTCCTCTTTTGGATACTAAATATTTGGTCGCCTAAAGTTCTACATTTTTGGCTACTAAAATTTTAGTCAGCAAAAATGTTTTTATCCTTTAGTTTTTTGTTTTTAGCTACGAAATATTTTAGTCGCCAAATGTTTGATTTTCTTTTGGCTACTAAACTTTTAGTCGTTAAATGTCTATTTTATTTTATTTTTTTTGCTACAAAACTTTTAGTTGCCAAATGCCTTTTACCAATTTCTTTTTAGCTACTAATTGTTTAGTCACCAAAAACATGATATTATGTTTTATCGCAAAATTATAATTTCTCCACAACCTATCTATATTCAATGCAACCTGTAATACATATATAAACAAAATGATACATACTATCAATCATTCCACAATCTACATTCATATACCAAAAATAAATAACTTTAAGTGTCAAAATCCATACAAATCCACTATTGTCCAAACTACAATAATAATTCCATACAAAATATATCATACAAAAATCAAAGCCCTCTGTATACAAAAAATACATTTACTACCAACCGAAATTACCATTTGGCATGTATAAATTACCATCGTAATCTGTACCACAACAAAATTTTTCTATAAACCATGACAAAACGTCTTATATGTACGCCGACAAATGGTATATATGTACCACGACAGAAGGTGATCTATGTACCATGGCAGTCATTATCTGTTGATTGCCAAAAATTTTCTGTATCAGTAATAATGAACTACACAAAAGCTGAGGACGACAAAAGTATTATATTAGTTCTACACAAAAGTGAAAATTCTTCTCCATACACCAATATGGATTATCCACAAGTTCACGCAACAAAGCCATCTACAAAGAAAAACAAAAAACGAAACATTAGAATTTGTTACAAAATATCAATTCAGTCAGCCATATAAAACATGTTCTAACATGCATTTAAGGTAGAACAATCGAGAAATGTCTTCTTGGAAATAAAAGAAAGTATATATATACATATATATATATATATATATATGTATCATGTAATATTTATTCCAACAAACCGCACAAACAATGTAATATGTAATTTCTTTGTCCTATAAATATATAAAGGCAATTATTAGAATATGTAGATGTTATTTCATAAAATTGTTGCTTTTCAAACTAAGTGTTGCAAGTTTTTTGACTAAGTGTAAGGCGTATTCGGGGGCTGTTATGAATTTTCGCCCCTCCCCCCGAAAGCTCTTTTTTGAGCAAGTTTAGGGCGTATTCGGCTCTAACTCCTAACCTATGGGTCCGAATTACATTCTGTCAGTTCCCATAAGTCCTATTTGTCATGCAAAGCTATCCATGTGAGCCATATGGTCGTTCGGGGGCTATTTTGAATTTTCGCCCCCAAAACGCCCTTTTTTGACTAAGTTTAGGGCGTACTCGGCTCTAACTCCCAACCCACGGGTCCAGATTACATTCCATCAGTTGTTACAAGTCCTATTTGTCATGGAGGAACTGCTCGTGTGAGTCACATGGTGGTTCGGGAGCTGTTTAGAATTTTTGCCCCCGAAACGCCCTTTTTTGAGTAAGTTTAGGGCGTATTCGGCTCTAACTCCCAACCTATGGGTCCGAATTACGTTCCATCAGTTCTCACAAGTCCTATTTGTCATGGCGAAGCTATCCATGTGAGCCACACGGTCATTCGGGAGCTGTTTTGAATTTTCAGTTCCGAAATGCCCTTTTTCGACTAAGTTTAGGGCGTATTCGGCTCTAACTCTCAACCTACGGGTCCGGATTACATTCCGTCAGTTGTCATAAGTCCTATTTATCATGGGAGAACTGTCTGTGTGAGCCACATGGTGGTTCGGGGGCTGTTTTGAATTTTCGCCCCCAAAACGCCCTTTTCGGCTAAGTTTAGGGGTATTCGGCTCTAACTCCCAACCTACGGGTCCGAATTACGTTCCGTCAGTTCTCACAAGTCCTATTTGTCATGGGGAAGCTATCCATGAGAGTCACATGGTCATTTGGAGGCTGTTTTGAATTTTCACCACCGAAAAGCTCTTTTTCGAGTAAGTTTAAGGCGTATTCGGCTCTAACTCTCTACCTACAGGTCCGAATTACGCTCCATTAGTTGTCACAAGTCTTATTTGTCATGGAGAAGCTATCCATATCCGTGAGAGTCGCATAGTGGATCGGGGGCTGCTTTGAATTTTCACCCTCGAAACGCTTCTTTTCGACTAAGTTTAGGGCATATTCGGCTCTAACTCCCAACCTACGGGTCCGGATTACATTCCATCAGTTGTCACAAGTCCTATTTGTCATGGGAAATTGTCCGTATGAGCCACATGGTGGTTCAAGGGCTGGGGGGAAATCAAACACTTCAACCAATGAGCCCTTAACCGAAATCAATACAAAAATAAACTAAAAAAGCATATAAACCCTAGATGAAGTGTGAGAAATAAGGAAATAGGGGAAGAGAGAGAGAGAGAGAGAGAGAGAGAGAGAGGGAGAGAGAGGGAACTAGAGAGATGGCTTGATAGAGAGAAAGAGAGTGAGAAGCAGATCGTAACACCCGGGAGAGGACCGAACAGAGAGACAAATTGGTATATCCAAAACAGTTCAAGATTGGAGACTGGGTGATGCAAAGTATAAGATGCTCAAGGAAGACTAAATTCAAAGAAGCAATGATATTTGGATATTGGCATGATTTTATAGAGAAATTGATAGGAATTTTATATAATTATATTTCTAGTATTTTTAGAATATCATTTTATGATTATTTTTATGTTTTGTAGGATTTTTAGGTCAAGGGTATTTTGGTAATTTTTATTATTGTTGTCATGGACTGTAGGGGTTGCCCATGGGTCGTCTTGTGGGTCAAGTTATTTGATTAGATTTTATTTATGTTTCTTATTTGGTCTTAAATTAGTTTTGGAAGTCTAAACTATTATAGTAGTTTCCTTTTTTGGTTCTAATTGGTTTAGGAAGTCTCTTAGTTCTATATAAAGTCATGTAATACTTTTAATTATATAGAGAGTTGATATTTTATAAAAAGTTGAGAGCTTTAAAGCTTCTTAATGGATTGTGTGATACAATCAAACCCTAGGTGTGATGCCTATGGAATCTAGGTGTGATGCCTATGGAATCTAGGTATGATGCCTAGACCTATCTTCTTCTTCTTCTTTCTTCTTCTTTTATGTTTTAGTTTACTATTCACTAGTTATTGTTCACAGCCTCATAGAAGCCCCTAAACAATGCTAAAATCTCATCTTTTCATGCTTAAACTCTTACCCATTTATTACCCTAAACAAACCCTACTTGTTCCCTATATTCTTATTGCAATTGCAGCCATAAAATCCAATTAAAATCAGCCCCAAAAGCCTAGAATTGCTGCAGTCCCTATTTGTCTTGCATCACTGGGTCTTGCTCAAGGTAATGAGAAATAGTCTGGTGCCTGGTGATGGAAAACTAGGACCCAATTGGGAGGGGTCGTACAAAGTGATGGGGCTAGCTGGAAGGGAACTTACCACTTGGAAGACAATAACGACCGAGCTATCCTAAGGCCATGGAATACAGCAAATCTCAAGATATTTTACTTTTAATTCTTTGCACTCGTAATTTTTCTAAGTTTTTTGGTTGACATTCAAAAAAACAAGTAGACAGTATATTTTTTATGCAAATTTTTACAATATTTGTAGTTGTTTCGATCGGTATGTAAAAAAACTTTGCACAATTGGAGGCAAAGTGGGTTGGCAGGTTTGACCAACTCTTTTTTGCACTCTTTGGCTGAGATAAGTATTTAGGCCAAAGAAGGTTGGCATGTTTGACTAGCTCTTTCGCACTCTTTGACCGAGATGGTTATCTCGGCCAAAGAAGGTTGTCAGGTTTGACCAACTCCTTCTTATACTCTTTAGCCGAGATAAGTATCTAGGCCAAAGAAGGTTGGCATGTTTGACCAAATTTTTTGCACTCTTTGACTGAGATTGTTATCTTGGCCGAAAACTGTTAGCAGGTTTGACCAACTCCTTTTTTACTTTTTGATCGAGATGGTTATCTCGGCCAAAAAAGGTTGGCAGATTTGACCAACATTTTAAACTCCTTGATCAAGATGGGCTCGAGAAAAGATGGTTTTCAAGATTACAAATGACCGAGTTGGTTAGCCCGACAAGGTACGCTTTCAAAGTTAATGAAATATTGGAAGAGACACACAAAATGTGTAAAAAAGATGAAAATTTTCATTAACATTCGAATTTCATTACAAGAGGTAGGGCTGTTAGCCTGGTTACATCGCAACATCCATAAAGGAAAAATAAAATATCAAAATAAGAAAATTGGTACACTAGATCACCCAAGCACATCATCTAGTTCGGCTTCGGGATCAGCACCGGCTTTACTAGCAACGAGATTGGCCACAACAGCGTCATCAAGGATTAGATCGGTGATCCCCTCTTCGATGATCAAGATCAACTTTGCTTGGTTGGGAACATCTGACCGAGGTGGAGGAATTGGCTGACGACCAGAATCAGCAGTGGTTGCGGGGGTTGTGTTCGGCGTTGGGTTGTCCTCTGCGTTCGCTTGTAGGAATTTCTGTTGAATGGCATTAGCATAAGCTACCATGTAGCTCGATATGAAATGGGAAAGAGGATTGAGGAAAAACTCTGAATCGTATGTCTGGCCGAGCTTCTTTGTCGCCGTTTTCCAGCCGCATTTGGAGAAGATATCCTTGGCCGCCACGCACTGCTGGATGTAGGTTTCTTCACCCTCTTTGTAACTGTAGCCCTCAACATCCTCTATTTTCTTCTCCAACGCTTTTATCTCGGCGTCTTTCAGCTTACTGGTTAGCAATGGCCGCTCGAGCTATTTTCCTTAGCTCTAAGACATGCTAATGGGAAACGTGGCACTTCTGAACGGCTTGCAATTCGATCAAGAAGTAATTAGAGTAACCGAGCAAAAAGTTAAAAGAAAAGTGAAAGTGGAAGTGGAAATGCAAAGTGATAACTTACTAGAACCATAGACTTAGCCACTGACCGAATTACTTTGAGCTTGGTCAGCTGTTCATGCCATTCCATGTCGGTCAACAGGCACAGGCTTTTGGATAAATCAAAGGCCAATAGATGGTCCTTCTCAGCGGCCACCGAATTGGTTGTGGTCACAGTACGACCTTTGAAGGTCACAGCTAGTGCCCATACCCAGAGGGAAGAGGAGTTAGCATGGCTAGAGCGATGGTCCCCTTGATTGCAGGCACCTCAGCCCTAAGCTACTCAGTTTGCTCTTCATCTACCAAATGTTGTTCAACTGATGAAGTGCGAGGCTTCTTTCTAGGCTGAGATGAGGTATCTCGGGTAGAAAGGAGGGCAACAACGGTCTCGAGAGTTTGATCGGGTGAAGGTTACTCGACCTAGACCTCGACGTTGGAGGTAGAGGCCTGCTCGGTGATTAGAGCTCTAACGACTCTTCTCTTGGCCATCTCTTGTTCTTCAGTGAGGAGAATTTAGTTGATTTGAGAAAGCTTGGGGTCTGGCTCGGGTGAGGACTCCAAGAGAGAGTCAGTTACTTTAGTTTTTCTCCTACTACTATAACAGTATGTTAACTCAACACCAAATAGTTTGGTCCAATCTCAATATCTATAACGTAGTGCGGCTTGGTCGGCGTGCGCGTAATCTGCCTTCAGTAGATTTAGATCTACAAAAAGAACAAGTATTAGCATGGCTAAAGAAATTAAAATCTGAAGAAGAAGAGCCGAGCTATTCTTACCATCCATTCCTTTATTCCAATTGATGTTGTAACCCGGTATCTAGGCCGCTTGGTCCTCAAAGTTGCTAGAGACCCAGAGAAAGTCATCATCGTTCAAGTCTTTGTCGGGAGTACGCTTGATGATTTTCTCTCGGCCTTTTCTAATTCTGAGGTAAAAGACCAAACCATCATCATTTTGGTCGAGCAAATATTGATGAAATATCTGGGCCAATCCGAGGTTGAGGTCAAGACGACAATTTAGATCGGGGATGTTGTTTATTATCTTACAAGTCTTGGTAGATAATTGGGTGGTGTATAGTCTGGTTTGCCTAAGGAACTTGCAGATGAGGGGTTGGATTGGGAACAAAAGTCCACCATCTACAATGGACAGCACTAAGAAGGGAACGAATCCAGACTTGCCCTATAACATGGTATCTAGCTCGGCTAGAGAGAGGTGGACGTTATCTAGAATGTTGTAGTCCATTTGAAACTCGGCCATGGCACCTGGCGAGCTTATCATGAATCGGTATTTGCTCATGGCCTTAAATTAAATAAGTTAATAAAGAAAAAATTTGCTTGGCTCCTTAGCCCGAAATTGGTGTGATCAAGAGAGTGCTCGGTAGAGCGGCGCCACCAAGGAGCAAGTGCAAGGTGTTCCTGGCCAACCTAATCAAGTTTGCAAAGTGGAAATAAAAAAGTGTTATGCCCAAGTGTTGAATGGGCTAGGTAAAAGTCAAGACTAATTAAGCTTACCTTGGCAGTGAGAGCATGCATGCTATGTTTAGTTCGGCCAAGGAAATGGACAAGGTTTTTAGCCCGGTTCCACATAAGGGCAAGGTTTTTAGCCTGGTTCCAAATAAGAGCAAGGCTTATAGCTCTATTTAGGCGAAGGCGCTAGGTTTTAGCTCGGCTTTAAAGAAAGGAACTCCTAGTTCGGTTGAATTCACATTTGGCGGTACAAACATGTTTAAGTTCGGTTTGAACATGATTTTGGATCAAAACCAAGGGTTTTGTCTGGTTTTTATCCCATCCATTTGGTGTTCTCCAAGCATGAAAATAGAGGGATATTTGAAGACCCTAATCTAGTTCCACATCTGTTTTATTTGTATTAATACTCAGAGATATTGTTTTTAAGCCTGAACAGTGGATTAGTAGTACCAAAACATGAAGAATAGCTAGAATGTTGAAACAAACACATTGGAAAGTTTTGGAAACATATAGATTTGCAAGCTGATTCAGACTTTGAACAGAAGAAGTGCCTCGTCGAGTGATTTCGAGTTCACTGGTGCAAGATGTAGTGTCAACCAATGACAAGAGTGGAAGAATGAAGACGGTGAATAGGCACTAGGGTTGAAGTTTGAAGTGAACAATCGAAATGACTTTTCAAGTGTGCAGGTATTATATACACAAATCGAAAGGCCGGGTCTTTTTAAATTTCAAAAGCATGCGTGATGGCTGTAGTACTGAGTGGAGGCAACCATTGCATGCCACGTGTCCCAGTAAGGACGCGATGTCAAAATAGTGGGCAGACGTGTTGTATGATTGATTAGACTTTTAGAAACTGAGCAAATTTTAGTGCAGTTGGTTTGAATATTTTGGCTTGGTTGGGTTAAACATTGGTGGCTTAGCAGGAAGACAATAATCCCAATCATGCTATACAGATAGAATTAAGTGCAATTGACAGGGTAATTTGTGTGCAAATTGGGCTGAGCTAGGAAATGTCATCTTCTAATGTTGGGTCGCGCATTGGGCTGAGCCAGGTTCCCAGTTAGCTCGGTCCTGGGCTAGTAGTTGTTAGGATAGTCAGTGGGTTTGGGCCCCTCTATTCGTGTGCGAGCCGAGGTAACGTGTCGAGTAAATGATGAAAGTCGAGCTACATTTAGCTCGGTAGAATCTCACTTAGCCCGGTCACATGTAAAACAAAGTAGCGTAGCTCAGTTAAGTATAACTAACCGAGCAGAGTCTTCCATCTCACTTAGCAAGTAGTAAGGAAAGTGTTTTAAAGATAAGCATTATCCTCAAGGATGTGATTCCTAGGCGGACTCTGCTAAGGAGAGCTAGATTTCCACTGGGATTGTGCCACGTGGAATCTATAAAAGCTTATGACTACATCTAGTTTCAGGTATTGCAATTCTTATTCACAAATACACAGAGCTTATTGTTTATTGTCTTCTCGCTGACTTAGGCGTCGGAGGGGTTTCCGGCACACATCCACCGACTAGCTCACGTTTGTGTTTTCAAGTGATTGAACAACAACGTTTGAAGGGGCGCATACTTGATTGACAAGATTATACGAGAAGATTGTTAGGATCATACTTGGCTCTAATGCAACATTGTGTCATCATCAATCACATTCAGTCAAAATCTTACTTTAAAATGCGTGTAATTGGTTAGTGGTAAAGAAATTGACTTTTGGAAAATTTATGAAAATTATATCAAAATGAGGAAATGAATAGAGATGGAATTTTATGTAACGGATACATTACGATAGTCTACCCGTTACATAAGATATAGAGTCGTGAATATAATGTCAATGTGCACAATGCATTGATGACATAATAATGATATTACTTACAATTAAAACAATTAAAAATTAAGTATAATACGATGATAACACATCATTACCAACGCGTAATATCACCTTAGGAATTTGGTTAAGTCCATGTCTGTGGTTAGGAATTGGGTTAGAATAATGCTATATGTACTAATTAGTGTGCCAACTAGTGCACTAATAGAAGATGTGGCATAATTTTAGAAGTATTGGGTATTTGGAATTTGTATAATGGTTGGGGTTAGTAGTAATGTCATAACACTCGTTGATACACTAATTGGTGCATGTAGCACCACCAATTTGGTTAAACTATGTTATGGATTTTCTTTTGAATTTGAATTGAGATTTGATTATTGATCACACATATTAGAAGATAGAGTATCAAGCCAAATAAAGTAAAAAAATAAACATAAAGAAAGAAAGAAAGAAAGAAGACAAACAAATAAATTATGCCTATGGTTTTGGCAATTAGCTATATTTGTGTGAATTTGATCCATATAATTTTAATTGTGTAAATTTTGTTTCTTAATTTTCCATATTGTGTCAAATTAATCATATCGATTGAGAAATTAGAAAAAGTAATTAGCTCGATAAGGGCACGATGTCAGAATAGTGAGTAGGCGTGTTGAACGACCGATTAGACTTTTTGAAACTGAAAAAACTGTGGGACTGAGCGAATTTTAGCACGGTCGGTTTGAATATTTTGGCTCAATTGGTTTAAGCATTGGTGGCTTAGCAGGAAGACAATAATCCCAATCATGCTATGAAAATAGAATTAAGGGGCAATTAAGATGGTAATTTGTGTGCAAATTGGGCCGAGCTAGGGAAAGTCGTCTTTTGATGTTGGGCCGCGTATTGGGCCAGGCTAGGTTCCTAGTTAGATTGGTCCTGGGCTGGCAATTGTTAGGATGGTCAATGGGTTTCGGCCCCTCTATTCGTGTGCTGGACGAGGTAATGTGTTGAGTAAATGATGAAAACCGAGCTACATTTAGCTCAATAGAATCTCATTCAATCCGGTCACATGTAGAACAAAGTAGCGTAGCTCGGTTAGGTATAACTAACCGAGCGGAGTGTTCCATCTCACTTGGAAAGCAGTGAGGAAAGTGTTTTAAGGATAAGCATTATTCTTAAGGATGTGATTCCTATGAGGACTTTGCTAAGGAGAGTTAGAGTTCTACTAGGGTTGTGTCATGTGAAATCTATAAAAACTCATGACTATATCTAGTTCCAGGTATTGTAATTCTTATTCACAAATACACAGAGCTTATTGTCTATTGTCTGCTTGTTGACTTTGGTGTCAGAGAGATTTCCGGCACACACCCGTCGACTAGCTCACGCTTGTGTTTTCAGGTGATTGGATGACGACGTTGGGAAGAGCGCAAACTTGATCGACAAGATTATAGGAGAATATTATTTTGTACTCGTACATGTATGATAACATAATACAAATAGGGTAGATAGTTGTTGTAACATTGCTTTTCCAAAAAAATAAATAAATAATGAAAATTTCTCAAAACCCATGCCAATTGACTCTAACTTTCACCAAATATGACTCTCGCTTTCACCAAGCCCAATTGGTCTATTGGAAAATTCTATAGTCTTAATGAAATGACAAAGATATATAAGAGGGCATCTAATGACCATAATGCAAGTCAAGGTCATACTTGGCTATAACGTAACATTGTGTCATCATCAATCACATTCAATCAAAATCTTACTTTAAAATGTGTTTAATTGGTTAGTGGTAAAGAAATTGACTTTTGGAAAATTTATGGAAATTCTATCAAAATGAGGAAATGAATAGAGATGGAATTTTATGTAACAGATATATTACGGTAGTCTACCCGTTACATAAGATATAGAGTCGTGAATATAATGTCAATGTGCACAATGCATTGATGACATAATAATGATATTACTTACAATTAAAAAAAGTAAAAATTAAGTATAATACGATGATAACACATCATTACCAACATGTAATATCACCTTAGGAATTTGGTTAAGTCCATGGCTGTGGTTAGGAATTGGGTTAGAATAATGCTATATGTGCTAATTAGTGTGCCAACTAGTGCACTAATAGAAGATGTGGCATAATTTTAGAAGTATTGGGTATTTGGAATTTGTATAATGGTTGGGGTTAGTAGTAATGTCATAACACTCGTTGATACACTAATTGGTGCATGTAGCACCACCAATTTGGTTAAACTATGTTATGGATTTGCTTTTGAATTTGAATAGAGATTTGATTATTGATCACACATATTAGAAGATAGAGTATCAAGCCAAATAAAGTAAAAAAATAAACATAAAGAAAGAAAGAAAGAAGACAAACAAATAAATTATGCCTATGGTTTTGGCAATTAGCTATATTTGTGTGAATTTGATCCATATAATTTTAATTGTGTAAATTTTGTTTCTTAATTTTTCATATTGTGTCAAATTAATCATATCGATTGAGAAATTAGAAAAAGTAATTAGCTCGATAAGGACACGATGTCAGAATAGTGAGTAGGCGTATTGAACAACCAATTAGACTTTTTGAAACTGAGAAATTGTGGGACTGAGCGAATTTTAGCATGGTCGGTTTGAATATTTTGGCTCGATTGGTTTAAACATTGGTGGCTTAGCAGGAAGACAATAATTCCAATCATGCTATGCAGATAGAATTAAGAGGCAATTAAGAGAGTAATTTGTGTGCAAATTAGGCCAAGCTAGGGAAAGTCGTCTTTTGATGTTGGGCCGCGTATTGGGCCAGGCTAGGTTCCCAGTTAGATTGGTCCTGGGCTGGCAATTGTTAGGATGGTCAATGGGTTTCGGCCCCTCTATTCGTGTGCTGGGCGAGGTAACGTGTTGAATAAATGATGAAAGCCGAGCTACATTTAGCTTGGAATCTCATTCAGTCTGGTCACATGTAGAACAAAGTAGCGTATCTCGGTTAGGTATAACTAACCGAGCGGAGTGTTCCAGCTCACTTGGCAAACAGTGAGAAAGGTGTTTTAAGGATAAGCGTTATTCTTAAGGATGTGATTCCTATGAGGACTTTGCTAAGGAGAGTTAGAGTTCTACTAGGGTTGTGTCATGTGAAATCTATAAAAACTCATGACTATATCTAGTTTTAGGTATTGCAATTCTTATTCACAAATACACAAAGCTTATTGTCTATTGTCTGCTTGTTGACTTTGGCGTCAGAGAGGTTTCCGGCACACACCCGTCGGCTAGCTCACGCTTGTGTTTTCAGGTAATTGGATGACGACGTTGGGAGGAGTGCAAACTTGATCGACAAGATTATAGGAGAAGATTATTTCGTACTCGTACATGTACGATAACATAATACAAATAGCGTAGATAGTTGTTGTAACGATACTTTTCCAAAAAAAATAAATAAAAATGAAAATTTCTCGAAACCCATGCCAATTGACTCTAACTTTCACCAAATATGACTCTCGCTTTCACCAAGCCCAATTGGTCTGTTGGAAAATTCTATAATCTTAATGAAATGACAAAGATATATAAGAGGCCATCTATGACCATAATGCAAGTCAAGGTCATACTTGGCTATAACGCAACAATGTGTCATCATCAATCACATTCAGTCAAAATCTTACATTTATGGAAATTCTATCAAAATGAGGAAATGAATAGAGATGGAATTTTATGTAGCAGATATATTACGGTAGTCTACCCGTTACATAAGATATAGAGTCGTGAATATAATGTTGATGTGCACAATGCATTGATGACATAATAATGATATTCCATACAACTAAAAAAAGTACAAATTAAGTATAATGCAATGATAACACATCATTATCAACGCGTAATATCACCTTAGGAATTTGGTTAAGTCCATGGCTATGGTTAGGAATTGGGTTAGAATAATGTTATATGCACTAATTAGTGTGCCAACTAGTGTACTAATAGATGATATGACATAATTTTAGACGTTTTAAGTATATATAATTTATATAATGGGTGGAGTCAGTAATAATGTCATAGCACTACCGATTTGGTTAAACTTTGTTATGGATTTGCTTAAGCTATGTTTTGGATTAGAATTTGAATAGAGATTTGATCATTGATCACACCTTTTAGAAGATAGCGTTAACAAAGGCATATCAAGCCAAATAAAGTAAAAAAATAAAAATAAAAAATAAAGAAAGAAAGAAGATAAAGAAATAAATTATGCCTATGGTTTTGGCAATTAGCTATATTTGTGTGAATTTGATCCATATAATTTTAATTGTATAAAATTTTTTTCTTAATTTTTCATATTGTGTCAAATTAATCATATCCGTTAAGAAATGAGAAACAGTAATTCATTCAAAAGGAATAAACCACTTTCAAATAGGATGCCAACCCCTCAATCACTATTTTGCACAATAATTTCAGTTTAATTTTTACTGGGCATTATTAATTAGACTAAATAAACACAATATAAAGAGTTCAAGAATAAAATTGATATAATTAAAACTATAGCAACTAAAGTGACATGAGATAAATTATATGGTTGTAATTTGTCTTTTACAAAAAAATAAATAAATAAATAAATAATTAATTAATTAATTACATTTAGCAACTTTGCACTTTCACTGAATTTACTTTGGTCTTTTCATTTTTAATTGTGATAGTCAACCCTAACAAAACATAACATTTTTGGATTGTTACCAGCTGGTCTTACTTTTAAAACTTATTATCCATTAAATCCTATCTATCTTGTTTTATAAATAAATTTATAGTGACAAATATATCAGTTAGAACCTTTTAGTTAATAGGACTGATCACTTTCATCAAAATCTTACTTTAATCCTTACACATTCACTCAAATATAATCTTTTTCTTTTAATTTATATTAACCTCATTAATGATACATGCACGAAAGAGTGATATTGCAAATTGACTTAAATTGTAAAAAGCTTATTGTCATAATTGAAAGTGAAAAGATCACAATGAAATTACGATGATTGTAAAGAGGTGCTAAGTGTAATTAATCCTAAAAAATAATCTCATGCATTTTCTTCTCTTGAAAGTAAATCAATTTGCTCACAATAGACAACTCCAAAAGAGGCCATCTTCTATATAACGAACAAAGACTTCATATATATCAAATATATATATATATATATAGGGTCCTGTTATGGTGTGCAATCCTTTAATGTTGCACACCATATGCAACCAACACAAAAAGTGTAAGTGTAAGGTATAAACATAAAACAGGACGGCAAACAGAAAGGCGTAAGTGTAAGGTATAAGTTGCACACTTAAGAAAAGTCCATATATATATTCATAAAATAGGAAATCTCAGTACAAGCGGTATCATTTGAATATAATTTTTTAAACAAAAGTCAAATATTCACATATAAATTTATAAATAAAATAAATTATTCAATATACATTCCGTTCAACTTTATATATCATAACAATGGTTTTTTTGTTCGTAAGTACATATTTGAATATTTTTATTTAAAAGTTTATAACCGAAGACATAAATGCCATAACTAGCCACTATACAAATAGAGAGTTCACTAAAGAAAATCATAATCCTTTCAAACATAGAATCAATAATAATTACATATCAAATATTTTTCAAGCTCATATTATAATCCTTCAAAAATACAACGATTGCCCGAGGAACAAGAAGTGCCAAAAGCTCGACTCAGATCTTTTGTCTGTCAACTCACAGCTTGCTCCTCTGTTGAATGAACTTCCTCACAATAACAAAAAAAATAAATAAAGAAAGAAAGACCAAAAAAGAAAAACAAGACTAAACAATGTTGATGATCAGTTTCAGCAATTGTTTTGTTCAACCACAAAAATTGATCACAAACCCAGACATTGAATACACATGAATGGGGACAATAGAAGTTACTATACAGATGGGACCAACGATCCAAAGCTAGCTCCACAACATGACCTGCACAAGTATTATAGGAAAAACCAAGAACTTAAGGAAAAAAGTAAAAAAAATTGAATTTTTTTTATAATGATTTTCTATAAAGCCTCCTTTGCAGTCTAGCCATATTCAATGTACTTGTCACATAGAACCAATTTTTTCGAAGGTCTAAGAACTTGAAATAGGCATTATCTTGTTGGACTGTTCAAAAGCATAGTGCCAAGAATTGTCCAAAATCCAAGGATGAAACCAAGTTCCATGCTAACATAAAACCCTAAGGTAAAACAAATTTCAAGCATTTTCTTTTTATTAATTTCTTGAAAGTAAAACAAATTCTTCTTGTGCATTTGGAAGCGGTCTAATATAACTAAAAAGTCAAAAAGCCATGAAAATAAATATTTATGAGGTTTACTAGACTCGTAATAAAACAACGCTTGATAGCAAAAACAGATTGCAATCCTTCCAAACACACAATCCACAATATAATTACACATGAAAATAAATATTTATGAAGCTATTTCATCGTTTCAAGAGACACATTGATGGCCCAGTAGTTGGTGCTAATAGCCCCGAACTAGTGGCTCGTGTCTCTCTCAGATCCTTAGAAAACATAGAAAATTTAAATAAAAAAAAATGTGATTATTAGTTAAGTTAAAGCCAACTAAATATTGGCCAGCCGTAAATATAGTTTATACACGGGATCGATCAATTCAGTATCATTGCATAAATATGGCACAACTTTAGTACTTTTGTTAGGTTTGCAATGGCAGAGCACATCATCATCACTGTTATTACAATATTTGCGTTGCAAAATTATAGTAGGAGTAAATGACTTCTAGAAGAAAAAGAAAAAATTGTACATAGCAAAGTTAATTTGCAATGGCAGAGCACATCATCATCACTGTTATTACAATATTTGCGTTGCAAAATTATAGTAGGAGTAAATGACTTCTAGAAGAAAAAGAAAAAATTGTACATAGCAAAGTTAAAGCTAATTTTTGGATCATTTTCTATATCAATGACAACTAAACATATAGTGGATGTCAAGCAATTGGTTAAAAATTAGGGTGGCAACATAAGTTACCATATAGATAGATCTTGAGACCAATGAGCTGAAGATTGCTTGCAACATAGACCTGCAAATGTGTATTATAATTAGAAAATAGACCGCCACAAGCTCAAGCAAATAGCAAGTGTGTGCTTAAATCAACTTATGTAGGATTTTAAGAAAATAAAATAAAATAAAAATTGTCTAACTTGTTATCAACGATCAAGACACAAAAAGAGAAGTAACAAAATTGAAAAAAGATACTTACCATTTACCTTTAAAGCCTCCTTTCCAATCTAGCCATACTCAGTGCAGTGGTTACATAAAACCAATTCTTTATGCGGTTCAAAAACTCAAAATAAGCATGTCTAGATGGTTTGTTAAAAATCATAGCGCCAAAAGTTGTCCAAAATCCAAGGATGAAACCCAGCCCCAAACTAACATAAAATCCAGTGGTAATAATCTTGTCATCGTATTCTTGAATCCTTTTGTCTTTTCCACCAACAAGAATTGGATGTTCCACAGTTATTTCTTCTCCCGGACACTTATTTGGAAGGGGAAGCCCACAAAGTTCAGGGTTTCCCAAGTACACAAAGGGATCAAAGCTTTCCAATTGAGTGCTTTTTGGGATTTTTCTTGACAACCTGTTATTGACAAATTCAACACACTGAGAAAGTTTAGATTAGCGAGGCTGGTAGGAATTGAGCCAGAAAGCTCATTTGTAGACAAGTCAAGAGATTCCGACAATTTCATCTAGCCAACTTCTTGGATGATACTTCCAGTCAAATTTATGTTAGATTTCCCTCAATTCCTTTGTAAAATTATTCTCTATTCTTGGTAAATAACAGTTAGGGTCACGCAAAAAAAAAAATTTTCTTGGTTTTGTTTCGTTGTAAATTTTAAAATTAAAAATTCTCAAACTTGTGAAAGTTAGCTTGTATGATAAGACCCCATGTAAACAATCAGGAGGTCTTAAATTTGAGTCTTTTTCGCTTGATATACAAAGCTAGCAGGTGATTGTACATATCCGGGATTTACCCTAGTCTCACTGAAGGTAGGGTCACAGATTCCTCACTAACAATACAATAATGCTACACTAATCATATTTTTAAACTATATTATATGCTTATAATCTTATTTGTTAATACAATATTGGTGTAATGGATTCACCACTCATGTATATCTCCAATGTATTAGTAACAACTAGACTGACATATTAGGTGGTAGGATAACACGATAGAAATAGATAGTTATTGTAATGTTACTTTTCCAAATAAATAAATAAAATCAAAAGATGGAAATTCTCAAAAACCCATGCCAATTGCCTATGCAACTATATGTTAATATGGCTCTAACTTTCACCAAGCCTGACTGATCTGTGGGAAAATTCTAGAGTCTTAATGAAATGACAGCAATATATAAGAGTGCATCTCTGACTATAATGCAAGTCAAGGTCTTAACTTGTCTATAACGCAACATTGTGTCATCATTAATCACATTCAGTCCAAATCTTACTTTAAAATGTGTTTAATTGGTTAGTAGTAAAGAAAATGACTTTTGGAAATTTTGTGGAAATTCTATCAAAATGAGTGGCTTGAAATGAATAGAGATGGCATTTTATGTGACGGATATATTACAGTAGTCTACCCCTTACTCAAGATACAAAGTGGTGAATATGATGTTGATGTGCACAATGCATTGATGATTTAATAATGATATTCCTCACAGCTAACAAAAATACAAATTAAGCATAATAAGATGATAACACATCATTATCAACATGTAATATCACCTTAGGAATTTTGTGAAGTCCATGGATATGATTAGGAATTTGGTTAAGTTGTGTTATGGATTTGCTTAAGCTGTGTGTTTGGATCAAAATTTGACTAGAGATTTGATTATTGATCACACATATTAGAAGTAGCGTTAACAAATGCATATCAAGCCAAATAAACTAAAAAAATAAAAATAAAAAATAAAAGAAGATAAAGAAAGAAGAAAAAAAAATAAATTATACCTATGGTTTTGCAATTAGCTATTTTTGTGAATTTGATCCATTTAATTTTAATTGTATCAATTTTGTTCCTTAATTTTTCATATTATGTCAAATTAATCATATCTATTAAGAAATTAGAAAAAAGTAATTCATTCAAAAGGAATAAACCACTTTCAAATAGGATGCCAACCCCTCAATCACTATTTTGCACAGTAATTTCAGTTTAGTTTTGATTGGAGGCATTATTAATTGGACTAAATAGACACAATATAAAAATTTCAAGAATAAAATTAATGCAATTGGAACTATAGGAACTAAAGTGACACTAGATAAATTACAAGGATTATGGTTGTAATGTCTTTTACAAAAAAAATTAATTACACTTGGCACCTCTGCACTTCCATTGCAATCACTTTGGTCTCTTCACTTTTAATTTTAATTGTGATAGTCAACCCCAACAAAACATAACACTTTTTCATCTTATGACCACTCCTACACTTTCATCAAAATCTCACTTTAGTCCTTACACTTTAACTAAAATCTCACTTTAGACTTTTTACTTTTAATTTTCATGAACCTCATTAATGATAGATGGATGAAAGAGTGATATTGCAAATTGACTTAAATTGTAAGGGCCTGACCGTCACAATTGAAAGTGAGAGGATCACAATGAAATTATGGTAAAAGTACAAGAGTGCTAAGTGTAATTAATCCTAAAAAAATAATCTCATGCATTTTCTTCTCTAATAACATTATGCTAGTACCTCACTGAAGCCCGCACCCACAAAGAGATCCCTCACAGTATCCAAACAAAAAAAGTAGGAATGAGTTCCATCAGACTGCATGTACTCCCTGAATCCCACTTTTTTGTTTGGCTCAAATCAAAGCATTGTCATGTCATAAGGCCTGAGTTTTCATCACACTGTAAATAATTTCAACAGGTTCCAAATATAGTACCGCAAATAAAACTGGAAAAGAATTGGGACAATTACTGAACAGTCGGACAGGGAAAAAAAAAAAACCCAAACATGGAGGGTGCAACTCAAAGTTGCACCTGCACAGAATTTGAGTTGCACCCTATTATAAGATGAGTTGCACCCTCCATGTTTGTGTAATTTTTTTTCCTGTCCCACTGTAGAGTGATTTCCCCAAAAGAATTTCAGCGCTTCACTTGTCCTTTAAATGTTTTTGATAGCAACAACTCACTCACAAGGGTTCACGATTTTCATCCAAATCAAGCTAAAGAATAAAAAGGCATTTTTTTAAAGGGTAAATTACACTTTGCCCATATATGTCTGATTATTTCCTTATTTTGGCCGTTAAACCCACAACATTGGCCCTTCATGTTTCAATGGAAAAACTTGAAACATGAAGGGCCAATGTCGGACAAAAACCAGCTTCTGAGCCAAGGTGGGCAATTGACTAAACATAATGGAAGCAAAGTGTAATTTACCCTTTTTTTAAATAACTGCAGCACGATCAAAGGTTTTCCATGAACATTCAGTATATAAATTTGAAGAAAAAATTTCATTTTGAGCAAACATTCCTAACCAAAATCCTATGAATACACATACATTTGTTTTTTGTTGGGAAATTACTATAATCTCTGAATAAAAGTAGGCCTCCAGGTTATAATACAGAAAAACACACTGCAATGGCTGTTTGCATCTTGTGAAGTGGACCGCTAAGATTGAATATCTGACAGCCACAAAATACAAGAACAAAAAGTCAGAATCCAAAATTCATAATGTTCTTTACTTCCTAACAAAGTTTTATTTAATATTCATGCAGGGCATCAGTGAATAAGTTCTGAATTTCATTTACAAAATAATGAACAGCCATAAATATACCAAGGCAATGGGTTGGTTTGTCAAATATTTAAGTAGTTCTTGAATGATTAGATTGTAATATTGTCAAACATTCAAGCACATTTGTGCATGGCAACAAAATCATGATGCCTAGTTCTGCTAAGAACTAATATTAAAGAAAAATAGTAATAGACTCATTGGTCAAATTGTTATCACACGAATAGTTCAACTACAACCTAGAATTTCACTCAATAACTCATATCAAACATCTACATATTCAGATTGATATTCCTTAAGAAATTTGAACATTCATACTTAGGATGTGTTTGAAGCTTAGATTGGTGGAGGAAAGGAAAGGGAAGGGAAAGGTGAATGAAACGTTAAGATTTCACTTTTCCCTTTCCTTTTCCTTTTCCTTTCCCTCTACAAATCCAAACACAACATTTAAGTAACGACAGCTTCTAATGCAGATTATGCAGCAACCAATTACATTATAATTCTTCAAAAAAATAGGTAAATTCCTATAATTGTGTTTGGATTTCAGATTTGAGGAGCAATTCATGAAGGGAAAGAAAAAGGACACGGAAAAGTAACAAAAATTTACCTTCTATTTCGTTCACATTTTCCTCCCCTTTTTCGTTCCCTGCATATCTTTTCAAATCTAAGATCCAAACACAACCTAAGACGATATGTGTCACTTCACCTCAAATTCAAACTTCTTTTTTTTGTTTTTGATAAATACACCTCAAATTCTAACTTCGAATGCCCAATAATACATTAAGACTCATTTTTGGAAAACTAGCAAACATACCAAGGTCACAAAATCCACCCCACCAAGGCAGCATTTACATTCCTTCAAAGAACAAAAATCATTTAACCCTGCCACTCTTGTCTTCAACATCTGGGAAAGCAGAAAAAATTAGCTGAGTTCCAGGTAATAGCCCACAAAATTATGATATGTACAGTACAAAGAATGGAGAGAGCAACTAACCTGAAAGGCAAATGTCCTGCTTTTCCAGAATAACTTCCCTGCAAGGATCATAGGCCAACCACTTCAGAAATCCACTAATAGAAAAATCACAAGGGAATGGATGAAAACTGTGTTTTTCTAAGACTAAAAGACCTTGTTTGGGGTACTCTAAAAAAGTTAAAAAGTCAAAAAGTCACTAACTTAGGCCTCGTTTGGGGAGTGGCTATTTTAGCCAAAAAGTCAAAAAGCCAACTAAAACTAGTCACATCACCTCTCTACTTTTTTGCACATCTTTTCGTAAAAAACCAAAAAGTTACTAAAATAGCCTGTTCCCAAACGAGGCCTTATTTAAGTCACATCACCTTTCTACCACATCACTTCAAACCCAACTCATACGCAACCCATATTTCACAAAAAGTCAAAAAGTGCACTAATTTAGATCATCCCAAACCACCCCTAAATCAGCTGCATCTATCACTTCTTGAGCCTCAATGCTACAATCGCATGAGTATACAGTGATGCTCTCTTTTCCACTAGAAGATGGTAAAAAATGTAAATCAGGTTTAAGGCCAGAAACCTGAGGATATTGGATTAATCTCTGCAAATTCACATGCTGCTCAAGATTGCAATTTAATTATAATGAAGAATTTTTAAGGACCAAAAGAAAGAGATTCAAATGATCAACCCCAAAGCCTAGAAAAGGGACACATGACACCACTGGCCAAGAAAGGTACTCATCTCTTATCAATTCTTCCAAATATGTCACTCCTCTATCTGCCAAAAAAATCTTCTTCCAAACTGCCCTGCAGGAGGATGTATCTCACCAACCTCGGGAATTTTAAGAGCAGATGATTGCAAACACAGATAGATTAATTTTCTTTTTCTTCAATTTCCAAATCAATAGCTACAGGCCACAACCTACCACCAAACAAGAAAGACTGATATGGCAACACCTCCCTTAAATCCATCAACAACCCCAACAAATCTGCCTACTTGGATGGTTTATCGCAGGAAACCGTTTACTGTAATCCTATTACTCAAATCAAATCTCAAGTAGATATACTTGATAGTGGGGAAGCTGGAAGTAGAGTTTGCGGACAGAACCAAAAGTTGTGTTTCAACACCCATTTTTTTCTTAAAAAAATCTATCTCTTCTAGTATATAACTCTCAAACACCCATAATCTATCTGTAGAACTTTATCATGGTGGCGGTGGTGGCAGTACTAGTAAGGTGATGGCGATACACCCTAATTTTAACATGTTTTTAAGAGGCGTGTAAAATTTTAAATGATAGAAATTATGTTAATCAAACAAACTTAATTTATTTCAAGTATTGGATTAAGTTATTAAACATCACATATCATGAATTCATCTAAATATTTAAATTATAAAGAGAGGAAAATCCTTACTATTATTTACATATTATCATGACACTATATTTGCAACAAAATAGTGCAACAACTATAATAATTGAAAGAGGACATGAAAATATTATAATTACCGAATTAGTGATGAGATTCCAAGCCACCACCGCCTCTTCCCGTTTCTCCGACTAAAAACACCACCAGCGCCGCCGCAGAGAGGGCATCGACAGCGGTGGCAACCAATCAATCAATCCAGCCTCCGGAGTCGCAAAACTCCGTGATTCGCCATCGTAAATCCACACCCTCGATCCAGTTCAGCTTTCATCTGAATCGTTTGGATCTCGCCATCTTCAATCATCTCCATCTTCAACTCGCTAGGGGAAGGGGTTGTCGTTTGGGGAAGAAGGGTTTGAGAAGAAGAGGGTGGTTAATTCTGTAGCGTAGGTCCATAGTAAAAATTAATTTTAAAAAAAAAAAAATTTAAATTTATACTCTGAAATTTATTTAAAACAAAAATGATTTAGACCTCTAAAAATAGACCTCTACTAGAGCACTAATTTGTCTTTTTCTTCTCTATTTTGTCTTTTGCTTCACTGTTTTTTTTTTTTTTTTTTTAATGGGTGGACAGCTCATTAGAGCTGCACTGTAGCAGCTCTAATTAAAACTCTACAGCATACAGCATGGCTGTTATTTAAAATATAAATTATTCATATATTTTTAAAAATTATATTTTGTCTCTAAATTTTTTTAAATTTTATAATAAGTGATCTTTTCTATTAATAAATTATTAAATTAATTAATAATTTTTAATTATATTAAACAATTATTTTAATAAATAATTCAGATAATTTTATTATTGTGTAATTGTGTAAGAGAGTTGTTAATAATTTTATTTTTTTAATAATTTATATTTTAAATAAATTTTACAAAGTGTATTTATAATGTATTTATAATTTATTTATGTTTTATTTTTATTTTTTCAAAGACTCCTGTTGAACGAAAAAGTTCTCCATTACACTCCTTAGATGAAAATAAACGGATGGTTGAAATTGATTATCAAAATATTAAAAATTAAAATTTTAATTAGTAATAATAGTTAAACATTAAAAAAAATTGTAAATTTTTTAATATATTTTATTTTAATTTTATCCTTTATTAAAGTATGCATTGAACTTTCGAAAATACATTATCAAAGGATTATCCACCCACATAAAATACAAGAAACAAAATCAAATAAACAAATTTCAAGCATTTTTTTTAGATTAATTTCTTGAAAGTAAAACAGATTCAACTAGTGCGTTTGAAAAACTGGTTAATATGGTAAAAAGACAAAAAAAGTCACGTAGTTTAGTCAAAAATTTATTTTCATTATTTCTCTACTTTTTGTAGATTTGTTTTGTAAAAAACTAAAAAATATTCTTAACCACTTTAATTTTTTTTTCACTTCATATTTTAATTAAAAAGTCAAAAAATTATTAAAAAATTCAATTTCCAAACTAAGAGAGCTCCAACATAACCTATTTTTTCATATTGCAAACAGGTCACCGTAAATAATCATGATCAATAATTTATAAAATTAAATAGATAATTACAAACATTGATTGCAATCCTCCCAAACACACATTGGATGGCAAAAACAGACACACAATCCTTCCAAACATACAATTGACAATATAATTACAAATGAAAATAAATATTTGTGAAGTTATTTCAACATTTCAAGATTACATAGAGAACAATTGGTGTTGATAGCTTCGCATCGTATACTCTGAACTCGCTGCTTGTGTCTCTCTCAGGTGTAGCGTAACTTCCATAACTTCCTCGGAAAACATAGCAAAAAATGGAAACAATAAAAAAATAAAACAATTTGATTATCAGCTAAATTAAATCAACTAAATATTGACCGGCAATCAACATAATTTATAAGAAAAATGCTAGTGATCCCAAATGTTCTACCAAATGTCTCACATGGGTGTGAGACCCACATTATGTGGGTCTCTGTGGATCCCACACCCATGTGAAACATTTGATAAAACATTTGGGATCCTTAGCATTACTCAATTTATAAATAGGGGATTAATCCAGTATTATTACATAAATACAGCACAACTATAGTCTTTTTGTTAGGTTTGCAATATCATTATCACTGTTATTACAAGATTAGTTTTGCAAAAGAATAATGGTATATGTACCAATTAATTTACTAACCAGTATGTAGCATAATTTTAAAAGTTTTGGATATCTGTAATTTGTATAATAGGTGGGGTCAATAATAATGGCATAATACTAGTTAGTATACTAATGTGTACATTAATTGGAGCATATAGTATCACCGTTTGCAAAATTGTAGTAGGAGTAAATGACTTCTGGTGGAAAAGAAAAAAAAAAGTACATAGGAATAGAGGTTGAATAACTAAACAGAAAAAGATCCGAAGTTAAAGCTAATTTTTGGACCATTTTATATATCAATGACAACTAAGCATACAGTGGATGTCAAGCCATTGCTTGGTTAAACATTAGGATGGCAATAGAAGTTACCATATAGACCTGCACATGTGTATTATAATTAGAAAATAGACCTAAGAAAAACCACAAACTCAAGCAAATAGCAAGTGTATGCTTAAATCAGCTTATGTAGGATTTGAAAAAAAATAAATAAACAAATAAATAATGTCTGACTTGTTAGCAATGATCAAGACACAAAAAGATAAGAGAAGTAACAAGATTGAAAAAACATACTTACCATTTACCTCTGAAGCTTCCTTTGCAATCCAGCCATAATCAATGCAGTTGTCACATAAATTGATATGAAGAATTTTATGCAAACAGAGCAAGAAATAGAAGAGAATAGATTTTTTTTGAATGATTTTCAGACTATTTCAGGTCTGCCAAATGCTGGAAATGAATCTAAATTTATAAGCAATTGGTGACAGATTGAACAGGTCCGAATAGGTATGAAACACACCTGCACTGATTTAATTTTTGAAATGAACAGATGCAACCAGTGTTGAACAGATTAACTACTGTAGTTACAGAAACTGCTAAAACTGTCTAGGCAGTCTTCAAAATTGAATCTGTCCGGGTGCAACAGATTCAAGACTTGTTTGGACAGTTTTAAATTGTTGTGGAATTGATATGAAAAAGGCACAATTTATGGACAAAATTTTTGAATTCAAATTCAAATTGAAATTACAAAATTTTTTTGGCAAGAAATTTTGAAAAAAATTCAAATAAATTTTGCCTAAAAAATTAATGTTAGAACCGACCCAACCCATAACCAACACTCGGCTCGGCTCAGCCGGATGGACGGGCGGCGGCAGTCGTTTGTGGTGGTTTGGGTTAAGGTTCACTTTTTCCATAACTCCTCCCTTCTACAAACTTGGGACCCAACCCAAGTGTTGCTACCTAGAACTTATATACGTACATAAGTTCTTTTCAAGTTTCAATGTGGGACAAGCCTTTCAAGGTGTAGCACTCTGTGCTTCCTATTATAATGGAACTATATTTGACCCTTTGATTATCTTGATTGAGAACCTTCTTAGTTGTTATTTGAACCTTGGTTAAGGTGTTACTATAGTGGTTGGGTGAGATTGAATCAGAAACTTCAAATTTGAATAAATATTATTGAGTAGTTTTCACTCTTTCATCATTTTCTCTCTCCATACTTTGAATCTTGATGTGAGGCTAGAACCATTAGAAAGCTTACTTTCGGGGCTTCAATTTGGGCACAAGAATGACCTAAAACAGAGTCCAAACGAGAGAGTTACACCTGTTTGAATTTTGAATTTCTGTGCTAGAAGCATGCTCGCTCGAGCGAGATTTTCTTCGCTCGAGCGAAGAGTGCATTTTTCAGAGAATCTGAGAGCTTCTTTTGTACGCTCAAGCCAAGCTTCCTTCGCTCGAGCGACCAGGTCGCTAACAGACATTATAAAGTGACTTTTTGGCCCAAAAATTGTATTTTTCTCCCTCTCTTCTCCTCCATCTCCCAAACCCGAAAACCTAACCTTCCAAACTCTTGATTTCTCTTCTATTTACCCAAGATTCACCCCAAATCCTTCAAGATGGTTGAAGAGCAAGCATAGATCAAGACTTTTACTGATTGTTTTGCGATTTCATTGGAGTTTCAAGGTGGGTCTTCATCTTTAGCTTCAAATCTTGAGCTTCGAATCTTGAGGTAAGGATTTCTTTACTCCTTTACAATACCTCATCCATAGATAGATATGTGGTAGATTTTATTGCATAAAAATCATATCCATTATGGATTTCTTTGAAAATCATGAAAGAGGATCTAGGGTCTGTCATTTGGGGATGAGATTGTTAAATTGATTGTTGTTTGGGTTAATTGGGGAGTAATCTAGCATGTTTATGTTGAAAGAAGAAAAAACCCTAATTTAATGTTTTGACTTGGTGAATTAAAAAAGGGTAAAGTTGAATAATATATGTAAATTGTTATTATAGTTTGTGTAAATGGGTTAATAGTTAAAAGGGAGAATTAACTATGACTTTGGAATTATTTTGGATTGATTATATTAAGTTGAGTTAGGTTGTGACTTTGATATCCATGGATTTAATTTTGTGAAGTAAAAAGAATGGATTGGGATAAAGGGTGGAGCATGTTAACTTGAAAAATAAGATAATTGAATTTTAAAAAAGGAAGAAGGAAATCATATGTGAATTTTAGAAATTAGCTTGAGGTTGGATTATGAATATTTATTTTACTATTGTTGATGTTGGATTTAAAATCTCATGAGAGTCGAATCATTATAATACGTGTGTTGAAATACATACATTTAGAGGTTTTGTCATTGGTCATCGGTGGAGGATGACATTATTGTGTTGAATAGTTTATGTATATGCATTACACTTGTTGGTTGTACTTTGTCATGCTGTGATGATTGGTATATTGTGCTTAGAATGAGAGGTACTATTACCTTCCAGCTAGCGCCTGGAGAATTGGTTGGGCTTAGAATGAGAGGTACCAGAACCTTCCAGCTAGCGTTTAGAAAACTTGACAGAGGTACCATTACCTTCTAGCCGGTGTCTGGTAAATTGGCATGTCATTGTGGAAAGGTGTATCCTTGGCTTACTATGCTTAAGGCAGGTAGAGCATAATTTATTTATCATTATTGTCTCAGTGTATCTGGGTATATCATGGGTTATGATGGTTATCATTCTGGAAGGCCGTATTGCCTCAATTGTTGAAGCAGATAGTTATTGATTGCTTGTTGTTTTCCTTTTGTATTAAAGGCATACTTATATTGTTATGAATGTGTTGGAAATGGACGTAATTTATTTATCATTATTGTCTCAATGTATCTGGGTATATCATGGGTTATGATGGTTATCATTCTGGAAGGTTGTATTGCCTCAATTGTTGAAGCAGATAGTTATTGATTGCTTGTTGTTTTCCTTTTGTATTAAAGGCATACTTATATTGTTATGAATGTGTTGGAAATGGACGTAAGTATTGTGCTGAGATTGTAAAAAATGTGAAAGACTTTGAATATTTGTGAACATGTTTTAAAAAGGCAAATCAAGTATAAGTTTGGAAAGAGAGAGAAAATGTAATGGGCTTGGTGAAATTGCTTTTCTTCAGAAATTTGTTATAGTCATATGAATATTGGAAAAAGGTAACAAGAAGAAAGAAAAGTGAATTACTTATGTTATTGAATGAAATGAATGATTTTGAGAAAAGTTCTTATATACGTATATTTATGTATAAACCATCACATTATTTATACACTATGAGACTAAGCATTTATGATCATAGCTATCTGTAAGTTGTTATTGTTTAAGATCATGTTGAGATCCCTACTAGACTTTATGTTCATCCCATGTTGCTAATCTTTTTTCAAGTGAACGTCGAGAAATGTTCCAAGGTCATGGATCTTCTTTACCTGTTGGCCACGGGGCCTTTTGTTTATGGGCGGAATGCAATTGATGTAAAAGGGTTAAAACCTTTCTCTTCATTTAGAAGATGTAAGCCTATGGACAATTTATTTAATTATAACTCTTGTTGCATTAATATTGTATTCGGATGAGAGAATCTTTATTTATGTGTTCTTATAAATATAAAGAGTTTCCATATGTTATCTCTGAAATTGAATCTATAATAATGGTTTGATAATGGAATCCGAGTAATAAAAAGGCGGAGCGTTACACAAGGAAACCCACATTTAATTTTTTAAATGTTCAATTCCACGAACCCGAAAACGACGTCAAGTTCCCATTCACTCATAAATGATTTTGACAAACCGTCATCATCGTGTGACTTGCCACGTGGCAAGGAACACGTCACCTTTTCGGACCCGCTCCAAAAGACGAGTGGACCCCACTCAATTTTGTGCTCAAAGTTGGCCCAAAATAAACCTATAAAAACCAATTTTTCAACACCTTGAACTTATTATATCCGAGTATAGCGAACAATAACACCACTATGTCGGAGGCCAACCCATCAAACTTCCCACATATCCCATTAATCAACTCTGTGAATGTCAACACTTGATGAAGACAAATGACAGCGTTCATTAGGCCGTATGTACACAACAACAAAATACCAACCTCCATGCTTGCAATTCAAAAAAAAACATTAAAAAAACCCAAATTAGCACTTTGCCAGAAACCTCTCTGTCCTCCGATCGAAATAAACACACACGCACACAAGTTACCCATGACACAAAACAAATCAGAATAACAAACACACACACACACACCTACCTTGAGGGAAAAAAAAAATCAGAATACCATTGGCACCGAAACCCACAACACCACGATAGAATTCTCAGACTAGCAAAATCAAATTCACAGCCCAACAAATCCACATCAACAATCTAACCAATCCCTCCGTAAATCACTAAACCAAATATATTACCAACGGAAATGTAAAAATATGTTACCACAAATGAACAAAAACCACACCAGCCTAGAATCTACTCAATCTCATAAAAAGGATAAATATGTGCACTCTAACAATATCAAATCAAATAAAAAGATCCCTACCAAACTACATAGGACCAAACAATTCATAAGAAAAAATACAGGACCAAATGGAACAGCATTCCCTAATTTGAGATTTATCGGTAATTTTCCCTTTAAGGTTTGTATTTTCTTCTTAATCCAATAACAAAATATTTATATTTAATCTTTTAAAAAAAATTTTGTGTAGTTTATTTATACATAATTTTATTTTCAGAATAAAAATAAAAATAAAAATAAATAATTAAAATCACTTTTAATTTTATATTACTAATTCTCTTTTTAATTTAACTATTATTTTTAATATCAAAATGAGTGTTTATTTTATTATCTTATAATTTAATATATATCATATAAAATCATTATATGATAATTATTATATATAAGTATTCAAGTAACACTTTTATAGAACGATAAGACTAAAATTATTAAAATAAATAATAAAAATAAAAATTTTACTTTTAAATTAAAATTAAAATTATTCTTTTATAACACATATCATAGTATAAAATATTATTACATTAATTAAAATTAACTCTATTGTGATTTGTTTTGTCAAACATCACATTTCTAGAAGTGTTTTATATACACGTGTAGCGTCCAATTTGATATTGATTGATTAAACGAATGGAACTTAATTTTTTTTTTGGTTAAGTTTTAGAAGATAAATAGACAAGTGTCAAATGATAAATAGTGTGGAGTATTATTAAACATTAATGATTCATCGAAAATGATTGTGTATATTTAAGACACTCATTGATATTTCTTAAATAATTCTTAAATAAAAAATTTGACTTGATAGTATTACTAATAATGCACCTTCATGAGCTCTGTCACAAAAGATATGCAAAAATTGGGCTATAGAATAAAAATTTTACAATTATTATGATGTGTCATATAATTAATCAGAATCCTTTTGAGAATTGAAATTATTAAGATTAGATTTTGTGTCTGATTCCTTCTGAGGACATTGTTTATGATTTGAATTTATAATTTTTTCTACATTAATGTCAATAACTCTTACAATTTTACTAATATAAGCATAAATCCTACCTTTGAGTCAACTAACCTTAAGCACTTTTTTTGTGTAATAAAATACTTAAATATTGTCATATAAAAATATTATAATAGATCATAATCAAACACCTTTTGAAATATAATTAAAGACCCAATACATCACTTTAGACATAACCAAAAACATGAGAAATTAGTAAAGGTATTTTCGATTAATAACTAAAATAATACACCATGAGTTATATACCAAGTCATAATTTGTATATTATAGAATTTTCATTGTTTTTATTTTTTTTTCCAGAAAAAAATATTTTGATACAAGTGAATTTCATGATTTTTGGTAAATTTGATTAACACAAATGAAAATTTGATTTCAGGTTGAGAATATACTATTTCTTATGAGCCTATTTTACATAGGATTACATTACACACAGTGACAATAATTTTCATCAGTCATTAGCACATCTGTTTGTATTTGACTTTCAATTATTAAATTTTTTTACACATAAAGTATCAAAATTAATTTTTCATTTTAAAAATAAATTCTTGTGCATCGCACGGGGTTATCTACTATAGTTGAATATAATTTAGGAGAAATATATATATATATATATATATATAAAGGTGAGAGGTAAAAAAAAATAATTGTAAACCAACTTGAAAGTACAAAATAACTTGTTAACATTAACAATGTGTTAATTGAATAAAAAGATACTTACCATTCTATCTCTGAAGCCTCCTTTGCACCGTCTCGTCCTCAATGCAGTTGTCACATAAAATTATTATTTTTATTTATTAAGAAATAAAAATTGGAGCTTAAATTAATAAAATTAAAAATTTAGAGTTTGTTTTGTTACAAGATTCAAATCCTAAATGACAAATAAGATAATGACACCTGTTGAAGAAATTTTTTTTGGGGAAATTGCACTTCAGTGCAAGTTTCCAAATTTTTTTTTACAAATAGGTGAATAAGTTTATCAATTTTAATAATTAAACTTTCAAGTTTTTCCATGAATTTGTAAATATTTTGTAGAAATATCACTTATTTGCAATTTTTCCAAAAAAGTTCTCCATTGCACCCTCTAGACGGAAGTAAATGGGCAAATCATTAAAAATCCATGTTCCCAACCAAAAATAAAAATAAAATTAAAATGCATGGATTAAGATGAAACAATTAAAATTTTAAGATTTAATTTTTGACAAGACAGTGAAATTTTTCCTAATATATTTTATTTCAATTTTCGTATTTATTAAAATATGAATTGGACTTTCCAATAACAAATTATCAAGGCATATCCACCCACAGAAAATAAAATATAAAAAAAATCAAATAAACAAATTTCATGCATTTTCCTTTTTAATTAATTTCTTGAAAGTAGAATAAATTCCTCCAAATAGAAGCTATATTTTCATACAACAAGCAGGTCATGAGCATATAGTCATGCTCAATAATTTACAAAATTAACTAGACTTGTAATAAAACAAACATTTCATAGCAAAAAACATATTGCAATCCATCCGAACACACAATCCACAATACAATTACACATGAAAATAAATATTTATGAAGTTATTTCATCATTTCCACAAATACTTAGAGGGCCTAGTAACAGTTGGTGCTGTGCTCTAAACTCGCTGCTCGTGTGTCTCTTAGGCGTGGCCTAACTTCCTGGAAAACATAGCAAAAAAATGGAAACAAAAAACAAAAAATAAAAAAACAACAATGTGATTATCAGTTATATTAAAGCCAACTAAATATTGACTAGCCATCAATATAGTTTATAAACAGACGATTAATTCAGTATCATTGAATAAATATGGCACAACTTTAATGCTTTTGTTAGGTTTGCAATGGCAAAGCACATCATCATCACTGTTATTACAAGATTTGCAAAATTATTGTAGGAGTGAATTGTTAGACATCACCCAAGTGTGGAGAATCCACTAAGAGTGAGTGTGGTTGTTGAACCCACTAACCCACTAGAGAGTGGGGTGGTTGAACCCACTCACCCACCAGCTGCCTTCTTCTTCTTCTCAACATGTGTATAAATAGTTGAAGCGAGGAGGAAGAAAAACAGAGAGAAGAGAGCCAAGGAAGAGCAACATATCAGAGAGTGTGAGATGTGAGACGGAGAGACCGTCTCCCTCGATGTGAGCGAGGGAGAGTGGGTGAGTGAGGAGAGTGTGAGCTCTTCCTCTATTTTAATCTTTCTGTAATCTCCAAATTGGTATAGTGAAAACCGGCTACTCTCCCATGGACGTAGGCATTGAGGCCGAACCACGTAAAATATTGTGTCTCCTTGAGTGTGGGTGTGTTTTTCTGCTTGGTATGATTTCTATAAGGTCTTGGGCGGGATCTCCGATCCCAACAAGTGGTATCAGAGCCTCGTCGGTGGCGTTTCGGAACAAAAACCTGTGCTGTTTCGAATCTGCCCAGAAATCGGATTGCTCGAAATCAGGTTTTGAGCATACCAGGAGCAAGGGCTCGACGAGAGGAGTCCAGAAACATAAAGCAGAAGCCCAGGGGACACCGGACGCGCTCTCACGCGCCGCCTGAAGAAGGCGCGTGAGACCCACTCGCAACACGCGCCGTCACGCGCCGATGGGAGGTCGGCGCGTCATACCACGCGCGGCCACGCGCTCCCACGCACGGCAGAGGAGGAAGACGACTGGAGGACACGCGCATGTACCACACGCGCGGGCAATATGCGCACGCCAGGTCAGCGTGCCACGTCGGCGCAACGTCAGCGAAGAGATGCCACGTGGCCAGCCAGTCAACGCCATGTGGCCAGCCAGTTAACGCCACGTCAGTGACACGTGGCACAGTGAACCAGTCACTGCATGCCACGTCAGCAAGGATTGACCGGTCAACCAGAGGCAGAGAGGGATCCTGTGTTGCGCGGCAATGGTACAACCGCAGGAGGAAGGATCCAGTGCTTCACGGCTATGGTGCAGCCGCAGATCTGAGGCGTACAAAATGTTTTGGCTTGATTTAAGCCATTTGGAGTCCGTTTTTGGCAATTCAATAGTGGTTTCCAACTATTTGGAGTATTCCGGACACATCTGTATGGTCAGATTTTGGAGACGGAGGTTCTGTAAAAAGAAGGAAGATTAAAGGGACGGACGACATCAGGTGCAGCGGACAGAATATTCTGTTGGTACACGAAATATTCCCTGAACTTCTGAAAATTGCAATTTGGCCCAGAATTTTCAGAAAATTGTGGTGTGGCCCAGCTTTCGGGGATATTTTTCAGTGAGGTCCCCGGAAGTGCAGCGAAGGTTGGTCCTAGCTAAACGGACCGCTCCGGACGCAACTGCGAGGTCAGAATAGTGAAATTCTGAACGGTTTTGAAAAAGTGTCAAACATGGGAGTTTGTCATCTTTAATACTCAAAGGGAGGTTGCCGGATATTGTGGAACGCTGCGGATTCACTGAAGAGGTTAGAATGGGCAGATTCTAACCAGATTGGACAACCAGGTACAACTCGAGATAGATCATTGATGACCAGAGGAGATCAGGCTTGATTAAATGGCAGATCGAGGGAGATCAGGATTGGTTAGGGGCGATCAGAGGATTGCAGGTATGATTATCTCAAGATCAACAATGTCTAGGAAAGTTCTGTCAAAAAGACAGTGTCTAAGGAGACTGGTTCTTAAGTGGGACCGGGTGTGACCCCACCAGTCTTTCCTGGGAACTTTCCTGGTTGTTGACGTCATCGAAGGATCTGGTTCGATCAAAAGAGAAGACCATTCATCGACGGATAGATGATTTGGCAACCAATTCAGCTCGTGAAAATGTCAGGTCATTGGAGCCATCAGATACGAAATCTTGGTGATACGTAGACCTGTAGAACAATAGTTACAAAGGAGCATACTAAGCGCAGGAGCACAAATGCAGACGCTTGAGAGTGCAAAGTGCGGTAGAGTATCGCATGAAGCGCAGAGGAGTGTGCGCAGCCGGGTTGTTGAAAGTTCACAGAATTGCCGTACGAGAAATTGAGACAAGTAAAACGCAAGAGTGCGTGCCAAGGAGTGGCAAGTCTTATTTCTCTATGGTGGTTTCTTTATTTCCATGGCAGTTTAGGATAGTGTTGATGCGGATCTCTCAAAGAGCTCGACGCAGAAGACCGTGGTTATGGTGCGAGCACTATGCAGTGGTTGCATAGTGGTAACTTGTACCGATGGGAGTTGTCTTGGCGTAAGGGCTAATCGTCAAACATCAGTACGGACGTACAAGTAAGATAGAACCAAACATCAGGGATTGCAGCACAGACAACGAGCGTATGTGGAAACGCTAGGAAGTTGTTCTGAAGTGCAGAAAGCAAAGGCTGGTTGTTCAGAAATAAGCTCCGAGCAAGGAAAATTGAGGATGTTGATGTGTCAAACTCTGAAGTTTTCTAGTTGCTTCCGTGTTCATCATGCAAGGAGTTGCATGACAGTCAAGGGCATCCCAGCAGGGGGTGCAGGACATCCAATCAGGGGGTGTCAGATATCTTGGTTACGTAAGTTCAAGCATAGCAAGTGAAGACATCCGAGACAGAAGCATGGAAGAGATCTATGGGAGATGGGAGCAGAGGCTCTCTCCAAATCAGAGAGTAGTGTAAGTTGAGTTGAGGATGTAGGATTCCCTCCTCCTCTTATATTTCTGGTGTATTATCTCTAGCTTTCAGGGGATGCAGCATCTCAGTGAGGAGATGCAGACTATGTTGAATCTGGGCGTGACAAGATTAGCAGCAGTGTGTGCAGTGGATCACCTCACATGGGCTGAGGGGGTGATTTGTTAGACATCACCCAAGTGTGGAGAATCCACTAAGAGTGAGTGTGGTTGTTGAACCCACTAACCCACTAGAGAGTGGGGTGGTTAAATGGAGCACCCACCAAATGGTGGGGTGGTTGAACCCACTCACCTACCAGCTGCCTTCTTCTTCTTCTCAACATGTGTATAAATAGTTGAAGCGAGGAGGAAGAAAAACAGATAGAAGAGAGCCAAGGAAGAGCAACATATCAGAGAGTGTGAGATGTGAGACGGAGAGACCGTCTCCCTCGATGTGAGCGAGGGAGAAGGGAGAGTGGGTGAGTGAGGAGAGTGTGAGCTCCTCCTCTATTTTAATCTTTCTGTAATCTCCAAATTGGTATAGTGAAAACCGGCTACTCTCCCGTGGACGTAGGCATTGAGGCCGAACCACGTAAAATATTGTGTCTCCTTGAGTGTGGGTGTGTTTTTCTGCTTGGTATGAGTTCTATAAGGTCTTGGGCGGGATCCCCGATCCCAACATAAATGACTTATGCAAGAAAAGAAAAGAAAAGAAGAAAAAAAAAATGTATATAGGAATAGAAGTTGGATATAATCAAACAGAAAGGATCAGAAGGTAAAGCTAATTTTTGGATCATTTTATTTTTCAATGACAACTATACATATAGTGGATGTCAAGCCATTGCTTGGTCAAAAATTAGGGTGGCAATAGAAGTTACCATATAGATAGATCTTGAGACCAATGAGCTGAAGATTGCTTGCAACATAGACCTGCACATGTGTATTATAATTATAAAATAGACCTAAGAAAACCCACAAAACTCAAGCAAATAGCAAGTGTGTGCTTAAATCAGCTTATGCAGGATTTGAAGTAAAAAAGAAAAAATGTCTAACTTGTTAGCAAAGATCAAGACACAAAAAGATAAGACAAGAAAATTGAAAAAAAATACTTACCGTTTACCTCTGAAGCCTCCTTTGCAGTCTAGCCATACTCAGTGCACTTGTAACATAAAACCAATTCTTTATCCGGTCCAAGAACTCGAAATAGGCATGTCTAGATGGTTTGTTAAAAATCATAGTGCCAAAAACTGTCCAAAATCCAAGGGTGAAACCTAGCCCCATACTAATGTAAAATCCAGTGGTAATAAACTTATCATCTTCTTGAACAAGAACTGGAGGTTTCACAACTATTTCTTCTCCTGGACATTTATTTGGAAGTGGAAGCCCACAAAGTTCAGGGTTTCCTGAGTATACAGAGGAATCAAAGCTTTGCAATTGAGTGCTTATTGGGATTTTTCCTGACAACCTGTTATTTGATAAATTCAACACACTGAGAAAATTTAGATCAGCGAGGCTGGTAGGAATTGTGCCAGAAAGCTCATTTGTAGACAAGTCAAGAGAATCCAACAATTTCATATGACCAACTTCTTGGATGATATTTCCTGTTAAACTGTTTCGGGATAGGTTCAAAGAAACCAACCCTACAAGACTCCCAACTTGTTTAGGAATTTTCCCAGCAAGTTTATTGCTAGAAAGATCAATGCTTTTTAGTAGTCCCAAAGTAGTTCTGTATTCCGATTCTTGTCCTTTCCACAGCACCAAAGCATTGTCAATATAGCTGCCACCTTGATAACCTTTGCCAAGAAATGTCAAATAATAAAAAGAAAGGGTTGCACTAGAACTCTTACTTTCCACCATGGCTGTAAAATTGTCAAAACAGTTTGGTATGTTTCCTGATAAACGATTTTGGGAGAAGTCCAAAATTTGAATTTGGTTAAGATGACATATATGTCGAGGGATGCTTCCCTCAAACTCATTGGATCGTAGACTCAGAACAATTAAACTTGTTAGGTGTGCCCCTATCCATACTGGTACTTTTCCTGTGAATCTATTTCCTCCCAGATCAATCATTGTTAACTTTGTGCAACTCTTTAGTGAAGAAGGAACTTCCCCAGAGAAATTGTTGTTACGCAAGTGCAAAGTTTGAATCTGGCCTAGGGAACCCATTGAGCTCGGAATTTTTCCATACAAATTATTGTATGCCAAATTAATGATGGATAGTGCTTTGAGGTGCACCCAACTGCTCGGAAGCTCTCCTGATAGTAAGTTATTTGAGAGGTCAATATA
Source organism: Camellia lanceoleosa (assembly GCA_025200525.1). NCBI lineage: Eukaryota > Viridiplantae > Streptophyta > Magnoliopsida > Ericales > Theaceae > Camellia > Camellia lanceoleosa. The sequence continues at coordinate 16,011,059 of CM045758.1, forward strand.
GGTGAGCTCCATACCCGTATTTGCACATAAGAAAGAAAGTGAACCTGAGAACTTATTTTTGGAGAGATTCAAAACTGTTACATTAGGAGGAACTAGTGGTATTGGACCCATGAAATGATTCGAACTTAAATCTATAGTAGGATAGCCACGATACTTCAATGAGAGATCAGGCAACAAGCCTTTGATCAGATTGTTAGAGAGATTTAAAGAAATTAAACCTGGGGATAGATCCCATAACCAATTAGGAACAACATCCGAAATTCCATTACTAGAGATATCAAGCTCAGAGAGGTTATTTTGCGTTTGAAGCCATTTTGGAAAATGAGGCCCCAGCTTACAAGATGATAACTTTATAGTATCAAGTTGGAAAGGAGGAACCCAATCAGAACTGAAGTTAAAAGTTAATGAGTTTGAAGAAAATAACAAATACTTCAAACTGGAGAGATTAGAAAAGTGAGTCTCAGAGACTATGCCTTTTAACGAATTGGAAGCGACACTGAAAAACTCAAGCTTGGAAAGTTTTCCAATATTTCTGTGCATGGTCCCATTCAATTGATTGTGTCCAAGCTCTAACTCCGTCAATGATGGAAACATTGAAAGGTCAGGTAGTGACCCTATAATTTGGTTTCCATATAACCGAAGATAAACAAGACTACGAAGTTGTCCAAAAGTTTCTGGGATGGACCCTCTTAATTGATTATAGTCAACAGACAATTCTCTTAAGGAAGAAAATCTTGTAAAATCAGGCAATGGACCACTAAGTCGATTGTCATCCACAAGCAAAGCCTGCAGTGAGTCCTCTACCCCAGACAACTTTTGAAGGAACTGATGAAATTCTTCAGTTAAATTGTTTCCAGACAGATGTAAAGATTGCAAACGAGTTAAATTTGCAAAGGATTTTGGAAGGGCACCTTCAAGATGATTGTAACCAAGACTGATATTTGTGAGGGAAATCATGCCTCCAAAAGAACCAGGAATCGGACCTTTTAACTGGTTACCAAACAGGTCTACATCGATAAGGCTACTACTAAAGTTGAATAACCAACTGTATATTGAAGAAGAGAGATAATTGCCAGATAGATCAAGTACAGAAAGAGACATGGAAAAATTAAAAGGAAGTGAGGGATGAGTGATGTCAGGAAGTCTACAATCCCTTAAACTTAACTCTTTTAGGAGAGGGAGATTATTGATAGATTGAATCCAGTCGACTGCTTTACTGAGGTTAACAGAACTAAGGTCCAAGTGACTTAATAAAGAAAGATGAGAAAGCAGCTCAAGATTTTCACACTTGAGATTAGAATTGTAGCCAAGATTAAGATACTGTAAGTTAGAAAGGTTGCTTAACTTTGTGATGTGGCTATGAAAATTGTTTCCACTGAGGTCCAAATACTTCAAATGTTGCAATTCAAGCAATGAAGTACTAATCTTACCATGCAGTGGATGATAAGAAGCATCGAACGATAAATGAAGATCGAGCATGGTGACATGACCAGTGTGGTTGTTGCACCCAACTCCATTCCATTCGCAACAATCTTTTTTATCTTCTTCACTCCCCCAAGATGAGAGACGACCATAATCATCGATAAGAGCATCTTTAAACTTGAGCAGAGCTTGTCTTTCCCTCTCTATGCACTTGGTTTTAGCATCTTCTTCAACTCTTGAGGAGAGTCCAAGAGCAGGTTTCATGCATAGTAAAAGTGAAACAACGACAAACACATGGAGAAATTGATGAAAATTTTCGACCATCACCATTTTCATGAACATGTTCATGATAAGATGATGCAGCAAAAATTAATACCAAGATGAAGTAGCAAATACACTAAGAAAAGAGGATTTGCAATTTTTGGTTTTCTGGTTTTTATTTGCCATGGAATGACCACCTTTTATATTGTAGTTGCACCAATAATTGTCAACTCATTCAAGACTCTTTTTTTAAAATTTTTTTTTTTTTTAAAAATCGGTTGGAAAGTATTTACAAAAAAGAGAACTATTCTATCAACCACATCACTAACCTAACAATAGTTAAAAAGTCAATCATCACCAAACCGAACAATTAATCACCAATCACCATACTCAAAACTCAACAACCATCATTATTTACATATGATACAACCCCATAATAAAAAAGAAATAAATAACACAAATATCATACTCTTATCCATAAAAGTTAAACCACAATCGCATATCACAAAATACTACACAACCACTAAGTTAAAGGGTCGAGTGGTTAATTCAAGATTTGGTTGCTTGAACACGCTTGTCATATATTGCTACTTTGAAATCCGTTAGTCCACTTTGTTTAGTAGAATTTTGGTGATTTTGTGAAAAAATAATGTATAAGAAAGAAATTTAGGAGCATCTTTCAAAATAATTGTAATTTTCATAGAGGTGTAAGAGGATCAGTATAAGTAAAAATTATGACATGGCATACAACCCCCACTTGCATCCACTAGGAAATAATAATAATAATAATAATAATAATAATAATAATAGAAAATAATTTTCTATAACTAAAAGTGGCAAATTAAAGGGGACAAGGTACAACTACCTTAGTGACTCTGAATTTTCAGCAATTAAATTTAGACTATTTTTGAATAATCAAAAAAAGATTAAAAAACAACTTAAAAATAAATAAGAATGGTTTGTAAGAATGTTTTCAAACACATTTCTTTTGCCATTTTAACCATGTTCTTAGACCATGTGAACAATTCATTTGGATACTCCGAAATATTCCCCAACTATGTGCGTAGAAGATATGTATGTCATTTGGTGTGAATTTCATCAAACGTATATTTTCAAAATTGTTTTACAATTGATGACTTCAAAATTGTCTTACGAAAAAATTAAACTGATTCAGATATTTAAATCTCAAAAAACATAAATAAATTTTATTCATCTTTTTTATTTATAAATTATATATTTTTTATAAGAGCATTACGTGTGCACCAGTCGCTAGAATGGGCATTGTGTTTGTTCAATTTATGTGATAGGATTAAACAAGAAAACAAATTAATCTCCCAAAAATTAAATCCTGAGAGGCCGAATATGTTATCCTAACCCCTACCCTTATCCTAGTGACCATTTGTGTAAACAAACAAGGGATAAGGCGCAAGTTTTCCTATCCTGACCCGTTATCCACAGTTCTCTCATTTTGCGTTTAATTTGCCTAATCTAACTTCTTTATGTTGGATTTCTCTCAATTCTTTTGTAAAATTACTCTCTATTCTTGGTAAATAACACTTTGGTTCACATAAATTTTTTTTCTTGGTTCTGTTTCATTGTAATTTTTAAAATTGAAATTTCTCAAACCGAAGTCAACTTGAATAATAAGATCCCACGTAAATAACCAAGAGCTCTTAAATTCTTTTTCACTTGATATGTGAAGCTAGCCGTGATCGTACATATCCAGGATTTACCCTGGTCTCATAGAAGGTAAGGTCATGGATTCCTTATTAACAACACAATAAGATTACATTTATCAAATTTTTATATCATATTATACGTATCTTTATTATCTTACTTGTCAATATAATAAGTTCCACCACTAATGTATATCTCCAATGTAATACTAACAATTAGATTAACATATCGTATATGATACAATAATGTGGTCGAAATAGATAATTATTCTAACATTACTTTTTAAAAAGGTCGAAAAATCTCAATACCCAATTTCACCAAGCCCAATTGGTTTGTTGGAAAATTTTGTAGTCTTAATGAAATGACAGATATTAGAGGGCATCTATGGCTATAATGCAAGTCAAGGTCATACTTGAGTAACCGGGGTGGTGGGCCTAGTGGGTGACAACTGGGGTCTGCAAGTTTGCTCCTTCTCAAGTCTCACGTTCGAATCTCTTATTCAGCAAACGCATACGTTGGGGCCATAGACCACAAGGTATAAGTCCTGTTTCGAAAAGTTTCTTTGGCCTGTAGAAACTTAGTCTGGTTGTCATACTCGACTGTAATGCAACCTTGTCTCATCACCAATCACATTCAGTCCAAATCATACTTTGAAATGTATTTAATTGGTTAATGGTAAGAAATTGACTTTTGAAAATTTTGTGAAAATTCTATCAAAGCGAGTGGCGTGATTGCAGGCCGGTCTTACTGCGTGAGGGTCTAAGGCGACTTTAAAAAAGAAGGCCCTGCTTAAAAAAAAAAAAAAAAATACTTTGTTTAGATTTTTTAGCTTGTACCAACACAAAATTTATTTACATATATAAATACTAAAATTAGTAATTTCTTACATGTTCTATGCACGAAAATTATTTACAATATTAGGTTATTTGAAAGTATTGTATTAGTGAATAATTTGATTATAATTTATTTTTTACAATAATTATAATATTGTATTTTCTAAACAATTTTATTTAATTTTTATAATTCACATAATCATAGTTAGTGAGGTAGACATAAATCATAATTAATGAAATAGATTTTGGATATTTTTTATGGGTAACGTTATTAACCTTCAAACTGATTATGGTGTGTTTAGGGCTGTAAATGAATAAGACTGTTCATAAATAAGTTCGAACTTGGCTCAATAAAGGTTCATTTGAACTCGATTCGTTATTTTTATTTTTACGTTGGAGCTCGATTTTGAGTTTGTTAAAATCTTAATAAATAAATCTAAACATACTAAACTCAGCTCATTAGCAGACTCATTTAACATTTATTATTTATATATTAAATAATATAAAAATATGTATAAAAAATAAAATAAATATGTTATTTATATATTTAAGAAATGTAAATGTAAATAATAGCTAACTATGTATAATACATTTATATAATAGTAGTGGTAGATATAATTATTTTAGTAAAATATTTACTTTTCTTAGTATGTTTATATATATTGTATATATAATTGTATAATCAAAGTTTCAATTGTAATTTTAGTCTCATAAGCAAATATGAATTTATAATTTTTTGGACTCGTTAAGGATCATGAACAGACTCGAGCTGGAGTCAAGCCTAAGCCAACTCAGCTAGAGCTTGGTTCGTTAAATTTTTATTGAACTCAAGCTTGAACTCGTACTTGTTAGAATCTTAATAAACAAGCCCAAACATACTTAAACCCAGCTCGGCTCGGCTCTTTTGCAGTCCTAGGTGTGTTTGAGAAAATTGAAAATTAAAAATTAAATAATTTTTTTAATCAAAATAATTGTTTGGTATTTATTGAAATTTAAGTAGGAGTTGTATTGGTGATGATATGGTGAGATAGTTGTGACAATAATGGTAAAGGGGCGGTGGTGATTTTATTTTTATTTTTATCACAAAAAAAAAAAGTAATATTTTATTAAAAAATAAAATATTAAAAGATGAAAAGGAAAACATGAAAATGCATCAATTACAAATAAGCACCTAACCTATTCTAAATAGGATGAGTAAAAGATGCAGTCCAAAAAACAAAAGCTAGTTAATAAGAAACCAACCAATGAAATCAAAACTCCAAATATAATCTAAACTCAAGATTATTTTGAGTATGACTTATAAGTTATAAGTTAATTTTTAATATTCATATTTTTCTTAAAAAACCTATCTCTTCTCTATTATATAATCTATACTCACACACCCATAATCTGTCTCTAATAATTTATCATGATGGCGGTGGTGGTCATATTAGGTGATGGCGATACAACTTAATTTTAACATGTTTTTAAGAGGTGTTTAAAATTTTAAATAATATGAATTATTTTAATCAAACAAACTTGTTTATTTCAAATATTGAATTAAGTTATTAAACATCACATATCAATTCATCTAAATATTTAAATTATTAAAGAGAAGAAGTTCTTTATTATTTCATCTCCATTCTCAACTCGTTTTTGGGGAAGGGTTTTAGAAGAAGAGGAGCGTCAACTCTGTAGAGTAGGGTTGACGGTAAAAATTAATTTTTATTTGAGTAAATTTCGCTTTACCCTCTCTAAGTTTGACTCTTTTTTTTTTGTGTGTGGTTATTTTGTTATTTTCTAATTTTAACTTTTAATTTATTTATTTATTTCATTTTGGCTGTTTTAAGTCTTCTTTCAAAAGTTAAATTAGGGGTGAGCGTCGCGTCGTGTTGGTCGTGTTCATGTCATGTCATCTCAAATTTCGTGTCAGAATTATCTTAATACAACTCAACTCGTTTATTATTTTATATTATCGTGTTGTGTTATTTTCGATTTGTGTTCGGTTCATGTCGTGTTAACATGTCATGTCAAATTTTTTTGGGTGATGCACCAATAAATCCCATATTTTGAACTTATACACTAATTAGTCCCATGTTTAATCTTATGAACTGAACAGTCCCATGGTAAGGGTAATTACCATTGTGGATATATACATTGTGCCTCTTATTATTTTGGAGGAATGGGCAAATTTGGTAATGTTGTAATGTGAAATTACGGAAAAAGGGCAGCAGTTTGTTGTGAAGTTGCACTAGTTGTTCCATATTCGGCGGTGGTGAGGTTTGATTTGAAGGAAATGTTTGTGGTTTTGATAAGGAAATCTACATTCAGAATTTGGAAAGCCGAATCTGTTAGGGGCGAGGTAGCAGTACATTACGGAAACCCTAATCTAGATATATATCTCACGTCGTGGTGGTGACGTTCAGTGGGAATACGTTGGATTGAAGCGTATAGGCGTCCAACGCTTCGATATCGGCCGGCTATTGCGGTAAGCTTCACTGCGGATTAGAAGACGGTGGTTCGTTAGGGCACGTCTGAGAATGACAGCGAGGAGTGGAGGTTTGTTTATGTTGGCCGTTTTGTTTTCGATTGATTACATTGATTTGTTGTGTTTCGGTGTCGTAATGTTGCTGTTGTTGTTTTGGTTTTGTAGAGGGTTTGGGGTGTCTATGTTGGTCGTTTTTGTGTCAATGCGGGTGTGGGTATTGGTGGGTGTTTGTGGGATGTTATATGTGGGTGTTTAACTCTGTTTGGGTGTGATGTGTTTGGTGATATTGTGTTGGGGTGATGTTAATGTGTAGGGGTTCATGACGTTTTTATTTATGCGAATGTAACATTGTGTGGTGTACATGGTTTGCTCTCATCAATTAATGGTTGATGGGTACGACGTGGGTGTGTTTGATGTGTAGGCATTGTTACTCTGTATTTGTGAACGCTGTTATTGCATTTTGGGGTGTGAATGGGTTATGTATACGGCGTTGGGGATTACGTTGGAGGGGGAATGTAATGTTGGGGATTCTGGGTTTTGGTGATGTGTGCTTTTAGTGTCGAAGTGACATTGTTTCATGTAGTTGTTGTGGTCTGGTAAGTTTGGGCCTGTGATGTTAATGTGTTTGGGCAATTTGACATAATTCTCTCCTCCGTGTAATGTTAATGTTAGTGTCGAAGTCAAATTGTTTCATGTAGTTGTTATGGTCTGGTAAGTTTGGGCCTGTGATGTTAATGTTGTTTGGATTCATGATGTTTTTGAATATGTGAATGTAATACTATGTGGGGAACATGTTTTGTTATGGAAAATATTGATTGTTGTGTACGTTGTGGGTGTGTTTGATGTGTTTGACGTTGATGTTCATAGGGCTATTTAACATAATCCCCAACGCCGTGTAATGTTAATGGTGACGTTAATGTGGAACTTGTAATGTTGATGTCGAGTAAGGACAGTTAACAATGTTGAGTGTACGTGTTTTTTTGGCTAAAAATGTAGCATGTTACATCTGTTAGTGATGTTTGTTGTTTTGTGCAGGTGTGATTTTGAGGCGATGCCATGAAAAAAGTGTCATTGTGGACGTGACGTGGCTGATTCTGATTTTACGTCAGAACCGAAAATTGTGAAAAAACAGGGGAAGCTGCCGGTAAAGGTGAAAAGCAAGAATGTCCATGCAATGAAGAAAATGGTTGTTGACACCGCACGTCTTGCATATCGTTCTAACATTAACGGGGTTATCAAACTGCCGAAATGAAATTGCGAGAAGTTCATGAACGAGAATTGCGAAGAACGCCATTTTGGGCAATGATCAATTCCATTCGCAGATTGAATTTATCCCCGAATGCATATAAGAAATGCGATGAGACAAAGGTTCAATACTACGTATATACAATCCGGATGATGAAAAATTCTACATTGGGGGGAAAGGCGTTCCGTTGCGGCGAAGTGATGTGCGACTTGTTTTTGGAATTCAGTGCGGCGTTGACCAGCTTGATTTAGCGCACGGGTCGAGACCACCGTCTGATTTTATTCAACGTCGCAGCGATGTTGTTGGGAGGATATCGTGCAAAAAAATTAAGGAACTACTGGATGATGCATTGCTGGGGGACAATCGTATTGACGAGGAAGACGTTGCGAAGCTGTTGTCTTTATATATATGTGCAAAGTTGTTTTTCACGACGACGGGAGAGTCTATTGGATGGGCGTTTGTCCGAGTTATTGACAAACTAAGTACGATACAGTTGTATGATTGGACAGCTGCAATACGTGCCGCGTTAATTGCATCACTCAACGAGTTTCATCATCGGCCGGAAAGGGTAACCGGATGTGTTGTCCTTTTACTTGTAAGTCAAATTTGTTTCGTTCTCGTTTGTAATGTTATGTTAATGGTGTAGCTGGTAGTGTTGTAGTTGTTGTTAGTATGTGATGTTTATGCGTGTGTTTGTTGATGGGATGCAGTTTTTTATTTGTGAGCACACCAACATCATCGAGCCAGAAAGATGCAGTGTTCTACCAAGGTTCTGCAGATGGAACATTGCAAATTTGACTGCGAAAATGAAAGGGATCGACTTGACGCGTGGAAGACAATTTGCGGTATGACGTAGTAGACTGTTCTGTATGGTTGTATTGGTTGGTATATGTTGGGTTGATTAATAATTTCGTAACCTGTTAATGCAGGTAAGGTGCGGCAAACTGGATGGGGCCATTCTTGAACGGTACAAAGTAGGCACGACATTGCTTAGTACTGAATGTTGGAGGACAGAACGTGAAGTGCTGGACGTTGATCCATTATCGGTAAATGTTGGTGTGACTCGGTCAGACATTCGTGATGATGTTGTAGAGGCAAGTTTTAACTGTTGGCAAGTGGACTCATCTCAAGCGGTCCATGTTCAGAAAGGTGGAATGCCCGATGAGGGGAACACAGCAGAAGGAGGCTGCAAGTTGGTTGGAAATCGTGGATTAGGCGCGGTTGTACAAAATGAAGGCTGGCCAGTGCTGTTCCCAGACCTGCTGGATTTGTCAGCGACGCAACCAGCTAAAGATGCAGATGCAGAGACAGTCAGTGGTAGCAAGAAAATGAATGATGCGCGTGAAAGAGTAGCAGAGTTGGAGGAGGAATTGAAACAGAAATCTGAACGTGTGCGTGAGCTTGAATGTAAGGTTACGAGCATGGAGCGAGCGTTTGGTTCACAAGCTGCAACTTTGTGTATGGGGTTCGATAATGTCATAAGTTTGAAGGATGCCGAAATTGAACGTTTGAATGCCCTTGTCACGGAGATGAAAACAACAATAGCACGGTTGGAGGACCAGGTTGACGAGTACGGGGTGCACGAGGTGACACAACTGACTAGGAACACAAGCAAAAGTCAGGACGTTACCAAATGCGCAAGGTGGGTCCGAGTGCAAAGGCGCAAAGGTTGCAATCGAGAAGAAGAATGATGGCCCGTTGATGAAACGCCAATGTTGTTGGTAAAGCCGGATTTGAATGAATCGGATGAAGTCGATAGATGTTGGTAGTAGTGGTGTTGGTGGGCACGCTGTGTTGGTGGGAAAAAGTGGTGGTGTTGTGAATCCGTGGTTGCCGCACCGCGGGTATTGACCGAGAAGGCGTAAGAAGGTAAATGCGCTTTGATTGCACGCTTAATGCAAAAGAATGAAAAAGTTCAAACATTACGCATGTTCTTGACAAGCCAGCAAAAAGCGGTGGATGTGGTAATAGATTTTGTGAACGTTGAGGAACCAAACATTACGTCGTTGGTGAGGCGTGTGAAGAGCAAAGCCAGGCGGGAGTGGAGGTTACAAGATTATGAATATCCTGGGATGGTCAAGCGTTGCAAGCAGTCAAGAGATGAGGGGAACGTAGGGAAAAATGCAGCTGCAGGCGTAATTAACATTGAAGACGACGAGGCTGGGCGTAAAACATGGGCTGGTTTTGGAATGAAAAATCGTTATCCAGTTTGGAAATTGTTGGCAGAAGATGAACAAAAATTGCTGGAGGTGGTGTACACTTTTGAAGGGGACGGGTAACGTACTTGTTTGATATTATATTTTGCTGTGGTCTTCTGTGCAATTGGTTGTTGCATTAGAATTGTACTTACGTAATTCTAATGTGGTGTAGAGCTCTGATATGGAGTGCAGCTGACTACGGTGTGCATGTTAATTTCAAAGATATCCGATCCAAACAACGGTGCGGAGGGTCGATCGGGAATGTAAGTGTCATGTGCTTATGTCAATATGAGAATGTCACAACTTAGAAGAAATGGGATGGGTTTCGTTTACGACTATATTGGTATGCGCATTGTTATGTAACTATAATGTAATTGAAGCATGTTAATAATTTGTGTTGCTAGGTGATTGATGCGTACGCCGAAATTCTAAAAAGTTTGCAGAATTTGTCGGCTGGTAATTCTGCTAATTTCTGCAAATCGTACTTCCACAGCAGTGTGTGTTCGGTATGTGTGTGCCGTTATGTGGTTGTTATTTGTGTCTACATGTATAATTTTAATAGGGCAGAGATTTTTTTGTTTATGTTTGTATAATTGTTTCGTATTTCTATGTAGGACATGATGAGGAACCGAAGTGTAATGTCGAAGGACAGTTACCTGGAAGTGCACGTCAATGCTGCAGCTGGGTGCAGATACGTTCACTACCCTATTTACCATGCGAATCATTGGACGACAATGGTGTACGATTCAGACTCTGGAACGTGGACACACTACAATTCAATCAAAACACGGAGAGGCAGCCGAGATGATCATTTCGCAGAGGCAGTGAAAGTGGTAAGTATAATTGAATTGTAATTACATCTATGTGTCTGCTGTGTGTTTGTTGCATATGACGTGGTAAGGTGTGTGTAGTGTGATTGATTGGGTAATGTTACGTGACACAGAAACAGTGGGTGGTGGACTACACAAATCGGGTGCGAGGAAACGTGCATTTGGTTGGCGGTGCGACGTCAGAGAACATCGACGGACCGTTACAAGCTTTGGGTGATTGTCCTCAACAACACCCGGAATCGTACGTTCATATTTAGAATGCAGTTTAATTTGGTTCAAATGTATGTTAAGTTTTGTATTTCGTTTGGTATTGTTTAGTAACGTGTTCACGTGTTGGCAATTGGCAGCCCGGACTGCGCGATTATGGTATGCTTCATAATGCGGCAGTACGCAAACAACGTGGAGATTGAAGGTTCTATGGATGGGATGACAGCAAATGCGTTTAGAGCAGAGATGGTTAAGGCTTTCATCAATGATCCGCATAGAGGACTCCGAAATCGCCCTTTGCCGTGACTGAATTGTTGGAATTTCATGAAGTAGTTGCATTTTTTGTTATGTTTTTTTGCGTTGAACGTAGATATGTTTTTTTTGATGCGGTAGTGTTATGTGAATAATAGCGTAGATTTTTGAATGCTATTACAGAAGAACGTATAGAAACGTACAGCTACGTTGGAAAAATGGGCCAGTACTATTATGTTTTTTTGTTTGGCAGGGTTGACAATGGTTATTAATTTTTTGTGTTTCTTTACATTTTGTTTGTGAGTGACGTTATCTGACTGTTGGACATATCTGTAATGTGTGTGTGTTCGACATGGTTAACAGTGACTGGTGTGTTTCGGGTTGGGGTGAAGTGTACGTAGGACGGCGGAATGGTGGTGGGTTTTAGGGTGGAAGTGTGGTGTGAATGGTCAATTAACTGTGTGTACGTTGTTACGTTGGACTTAAGCAAAATCGTACAGCAATGTTCGAAGGACATGGGGTCTGGCCTGGACGTTGTTATGCATTGTAGGAATACTAATGAACATTAAATTTGTGTGATGCACTACTTTGTTTATTTTGATGATGTTGTGTGTTGGTTTTGCGATTAAGTAAGGTGGATGACGTTGTGTCTGTGTTGGGTAAGGGAGAAAGTAATTATTGTGGTTGCGTTTGTGGTAATGTGTGTGTTTGATGTCGTGTTGGCAGTGTAGTTTAATGTATAGTTGTTCATGTAGCTGTAGTATGTTTGAGGTTTAGTGTGTTGTTGAATTTGTTAAGTTTTTTCATTTGGACGACGTGGGCAGGGCCGTAATGAGAACTAACGTCGTTCATATCGTGTAATGAGAAATGACGTAGTTTGTATGGAGATACATGACTGTGTATGTGAAGGACGAAATGTCAGTTGAATTAAGAGTAATAGGTTTTCTGAACGATTGTCGTACGCAGCGTGGTAATCTTGTAACACTAGAAGGGGGAATGCTACGTTGAAGTTAAGAGGGCTTTGATTCGAAGTATGTGGTAGTTGTTGGTGGGGAAGATTTGCTTGTAAACATTGTTGTTGTTACCGTGATGCGTAAGGCATGTCATTTTTATGTGATCAGTGACCACCACGAATAACCATTGAACTGCTTTTAACATACTAATGTTTTAGAATTGGTTGTAACAGTAGAAGGGCAGTATGCGTCATAGGTTTGGTTGAGGGTAATAAATGTTGTTGTGTAATGCTGCTTAGCAATTTGTAAATGCAATGTGGTAATTGCGTCCGGTGATGTGGCACAGTCCGACAGATATTCAGTGTGTTCAACAAGTGAAAACAAAACATCATGCGTGGTTCATATTTACGAAGCGCATCATAAAACCAGTGTCATAGCTGAGAATTTAAATCAACGGGAATTAATGTCGTTTAAATAATTTAAATGTACGATGTTGAATGAACTGTGAAAGTAATCCACAAACCGACAATGACAAAAAACATTTCTTGTGACATTACTAAATTGGCTCCTTGCATGTCTTCCTATTGTGGTTGCCAATCTTCCCACACCGACCACATCGGATCCGTTGCACAACCTCACCCTTCGATGGAATTCGCCACGCTTCGCTCGCCAGTGGACGCTTCACCTTGGAGGCGCTTATCATTAAATCTTTGGGCGAAATGCCGTTTCTCCATCGTTGGAATTGGGAAAATTGTTCCACTATATGATGCTTTGAATGCCTCAATATGATAGTACGTTTCAATAGAATCGTATATATCTCGTCCACTATTACGGAAAGCGATCACTGCATGAGAACACGGGAATCCATTCAACTGCCACTGGTAACACGAACAAGATCGCCTTTCCACGTTAACCAATACTGAGGGCTGACTGTGAACCTCATACACGTTGTCATCAGCCTGACTAACATTCCAACCCCTACTATCATTGTACGCCTTGACCAATTTCTTCTCCATTTTAGGGCATAATACACCAGTCCACCCCCTTGCTTTGACTCTACGCTCAGCCATCTGTTCCATTATTTGACCCCTAACCATGTCGACCAACCTAGTAATTGGAAGATGACGCGCCTCCCGTATCCAGTTGTTAAAGGATTCAGCTGCGCTTGACCACATCTCCCCGTAACGTTGCCCCCTGTAAACGGATATTACAATGGATAACGAATTTATTTATTTTGTAAAATAAACTACGAAGCATGTTAGTGTTGGTAATGAATATGTAAAAAATAAGGCAATTAAAGTATTAGACATAAGGGGGACAATGAAACTTACATGAAATACGCGTTAGCCCAGTGGGATGGATGCAAGTCTTTCAAGAAGTTTTCAATCACAACCGGGCTACACTCTCTTAACACCTCTATTTTTTGATTAAAAGATGGTACAAGAGGCGATATGCACATTCTGAGCTTCCGTGATCAACCCGACCTTGCGAGATGCGTTAACGATTTCATTCGCCTCTCGTGTTCATTTGCAGATGTAACAAAATGTAATGCGTGATGTCTTTGAAGGAAAATAATTGGCATGGATTGCAAAAGACCAATGACGATCGATACTTAACGCCAACGCATTTAATCGCCACCCACGACTTCTTTAAGATTCTCAGAAACCACTACCAATTTTTTTGATTTTCAGAATCAACAATTGCAAAGGCCACCGGAAACAACCCTGGAAAAAATATAAGCACACGTCATCAAGTACACATATTCCATCTTTGTTGCATACATATAAATGTGTAAGTTGCATAGAATATAATAGGAACTGAAATGTCACAATGTTTTTAAATGTACAAGCAAACGTTTAAAATTGATATGTCACCTTTATTCCCATCTTTCGCAGTAGCAGCTAACAAATTCCCCTTGAATCTACCTTTCAAAAACGTGCCGTCCAAGAAAAGTAACGGGCGACAATGGTTGAACCCATCGATACATGCGCGGAAGGAAATAAAATATCGAACAAACCTTCCTGTTTGTTGGTGAAATTCAAGGTTAATGTAACTGTTTGGGTTCTTTTCCATGACGGAATCACTATACCACCTAAGTTGGTCGAATGACATAGCGTGATCTCCATATACTTCACCTCTCGCTTTCTCAACACCTAGCCACGCAACCCAACTTATATCCAAACCGTAGTCGTTCTTCATATCGAACACAATGTCCGTGGACGCGTTAGTGGTCACAAGACGCACCCGATCTGCGACAACGCTTGAAACCAAATCGACCCCGTATGGGTTTGTATGTGTTCAACAAATAGCTCCAGAATCAGGCACACTATTAAACTTAACGCATAAAATCCCATTCGATGACAACACCCTTGCATGCACCGACCATGCACATCCTGTGGACTCGCAAATTTGCAAATTGCCGTGACGCGAATCAATCATTCTTCAAATACTTGAATTGAAACCCTCGCTCCACTCAAGATACTTGCATAATATTTCCCGAAATTCATTGGCACCACCAACGAAACATTGTCCAACATTGGTAATCCCGGATGCCCATTGCGCAGACAAGAACGTCTTCGATTTATTAGGACAATATGTTGGTAACAGATCTGTCTGATCATCCACATCGAACGTCTGATTACCAAAATTCGACTGCTGACCGTCATTGCAATATGCACCCCGGTTTTGACCACCAACCAGAACATCCCGGATCTGAATGAGCACATCAAAATGGTTCAACCCAAATGACTTCGCAAGGCACAACATGTTTTGGATGTCGTCGTCACTATCAACCTTAAAACTTTTATAGCCCGGGACATCCCACAACATATACACTGCATCTCGTTCCAAGTTGTCGAACTTCCCACAAATATCATCGAGCAGCTGTGCAACCGTCATCGCGCGATGCGCCCGAGCAACAACATTTGTTTGCCCATATGTACACAACAACAACACACCTTCCATACCCTGTCATGCAAATCGGTAACGGATCCATTAGAATTGCAATTTTATACTAAACATAGTGGGATGTTGGGTTCAATCAACATGGACAGCATACATGGACAGCATACACAACATTCCCACAGTGCCCACATCGGGAAAAATACCCTGCTCCGCATGTACATGACACATATTTTGAACTTCTACACTAATTAGTCCCATATTTGTGTATACGACAAACACCCACTGACATTGAACACAAGCAAAAATAAAAAATATTACATCACCCCAACAAACAACTACAAACATTGCTCCGCATGTACATGACACAGGCACAGGGAATAACATAAAATGATGTTAGCAGAACATACTCTGAAACACATTCACATGGACACAATGCCAACTTGGAAAAACGTAATGTAACAGTTGACGGATCGGTATGTCGTGATCAGTCAAAAAACAGAGCATCAAGATGGACGACATACACAAATCTCACACACTTCAAAAATCAAAAAAAATCCCACATTGCCCAGATCCAAAATATACCCAATCACATTGACCACACCCAAATATAAAAAATTTTACATCACAATAACATCACACAAAAACATTGTTCCAAAAAAACTCCCACACTGCCCAGATCCGAAAGATACACAATCACATTGACCACACCCAAATATAAAAAAATTTACATCACAACAACATCACACAAAAACATTGTTCGGAATGTACATAACACAGACAGTTGGACTACAGAAAATAACATCACCAAAACATACTCTGCAACACATAAATTGTGCACCACAGCAGGTTTTTAAAAAACGTAATGTAACACTTAACCGAGTGGTTCGTTGTGTTCAGGGAAAAAAAAGCCGAAACATGGCCGACATACACACAACTTACACAAATGCCCACATTTAAAAAAATGGAACACCATCTACGCAACAACGACCCACTGACATTGATAACAACCAATGTAAAAAACAGTATGGAATAACATCAACATGATATTGATCTGCACGTATATGTCACATGCAAAGGGAATACAACAACGTAACGTTACCACGAAATAGATCGAACACGTTACGACCAGCCCGGTGAATGACGAAACAGGAGAACAAACTGTAAACCAGAACAAACAATGAACATCCACCACTCCAGTACCCCCGTTTTTCAAAACCCTTGCAACAAGAACATTGGCAACCCACTAAAAACGAAAAAACCGGCCCCCATTAATTTAGGAAACAAACATCCCAAAAAGGGGTACAATAGTAACCTGCAAAATAATGAAAATTAATTAAACAATATTACCCAAAAAAATGGGACTAATTGGTGCATAAGAAATCTTTTGGGACTAAATGGTTCAACTTTCTAAAAAATAGGATTTTTGGGTAAATTTTCCAATTTTTTTACTATTAACTAAAAATATCAAATGTATGAAAAAAATTGAAACTTTATTCACAAGTTAAATTTAATGAAATTAATCTCTATTAAATGAAATTATTTATAAAAAAATTTAATTTTAAATTAATTTAATGTTCTTAATTTATAATTATTATATTTTATTATTATATTTTTTACTAGATTTACTCAAATAATAGACAAAAAATACATTAAATTCAATTAAAAGCAAAAAACAATACTTATATTAAACTTAAAATCATATTTTTCGTACTTTCTAATAAATTGGTTATAATTACATAAGAAATTAAAAAATGTTATGATACTCTTTAGTGGAAATGATATTAAAATCTATAACTAATTCTTCATTATACGGGTTATCCGTGTCAGTTTTGTGTTACACAAATTTGACATTAATCTGATCTGTTTAATATTAGTGTTATCGGATTGTGTCATATATCATAAAATAGTCAACCCTAACTCTCTAACTTCATGTACAGTACGAGTCATATATTATTTCGTGTTGCAAATCTTTACCCCTAAGTTAACTTGTATATAAAAGACAAAAAATATACAATAACAACCACATCATACAAAATATTTTATTCTATACTAACTTTTTCATATCTAAAATTAGATAAAAAATGATACATTAATAATTACACGATACAAAAGTATTTATTATATATAAATTGTATCCTTAAACACAAATTTAGATTTTAAAATAATAATATATCTTTATGTCATGTGACAGATAACATAATATTTTTTAGGGAAAATCGGTCTGGGATCCCTATCTAACTTTTAGTAATGGATTAGGTCCACAATCTGTTTTGTTGTGGTCTAAGGTCCCTCACCCCGTACCCTTATATTACACCTCTTTATCATCCTCCAACCTAGCTTGGAACTCTGCAGATGAAAGTTTGCATTTCCTGATTTGCATCTACGAAGCTCCCGCAAGATCTCCGGTCGGAAAGTCTGTCGTCGGCGGTTGGGTACACACCGGCAAGGCGGGCGTTAGGGCTGAGGGCGATGGCGTCTGTCGTCGCGGTTGGAATCATCCTGCCTTTCTCGCATAGGCGAAAATCCCACCGCCTCAATAACCGCCCAAAGATCCCCAATTGGTTTCATCTAATACTCTTTCGATCAGATGATTAATCACCTTGTTCTCTCAAGCTCAATGGTCACCACATCCCCGGTCTTACACTCCTCACAAATCCTCACCTCCGATTCCAACGGAGCCACCGAGTTCCTAAAGAATATCTCTGGCGTGAGACTCGCCACCACCGCCGCCACTCTCGCCGCCTCGGCGCCACCGAGCGTCTGGTGGGGACGATCCGCAGCCGAAGTTGTCGCCGGCGATGATGATGGAGTACTTGGATTTGACCTGGTTGGGGTCCATGAATCGGATTGGGTAGGAGGAGAAGAGACCAATTAGGGCGTAGGAACTGAGCTTCTTGTATTCCTTGGGGTTGGAGGGGACTAGGGTTAGGTATTCGGCGGGGATGATTTGGTTGGTGTCGATGTTGTTGCCAACGACGTAGCAGAGTCCGTGGAGTCCAGAATTTCTCTGGGTTGAGAGAATTACTGTGTCTTTTCTGTAATTTTTGGAAATTTCTCTGGGTTGTGTAGTCTAGAATTTCTTTGGGTTGAGAGAATTACTGTAGAAAGGTTTGTCTAGGAATTTCTCTGGGTTGGGAAATTTCTCTGGTTATCTATTTATGAGTGTGTTTTGGTTAGCTCCTCAGTTCATCATCCTTGGGATTGGATATGGGTTTATAGTTGTTGGCCTACAAGAGTATTTCTATGATCAAATTAGAGTTTTTGAATCTGTAATAGGCTTCATTGCATTTTTCTAAGTATCAACATTTGTTTAACCCCTCTCTCTCTTTCTCTATTTAATGTGTTTTGTGTGTGCATTGTTTTTCTCTGGTTTGGAGTCCAAGGAAATGCTAGAAATTTCTCTGGGAGAAAACTAAAGAAATTTGCAAATCAAAAATATTTGAAGAGAATTGGACTAGAGAAATTATTTCTCTGGACTCAGCCAATGCATTAGAGAAATGCTGAGAAATTCTAGGAAGAATTGGGCCTGAGAAATTCTGAGAAATTCAGAATTCTGTAGACTTTCCAAAGAAATTTGGTCCAGAGAAATTTAAAATTTCTCTGAAATTTCTCTGGACTAAATTTCTCTGGATCAGAATTTCTCTGGGCCAGAATTTCTCTGGACCAATTTTCTCTGGACTGAAATTTCTCTGGATCAAGGTTGAAGGACCTTAGACATTATGAATATACTATTGATGGACCTTAGACATTATGAAAATATTTAGTGTCCTTTATGCTATAAAATCATAATACCAGGGATCTAAAAAAAAATACCCCTATTTTCTATCTAATTTTAAATAAAAATTAATTTTAAAATTAAATTTAAAAAAAAAACTTGAGCACGGAAAGTCAAATTAAGAAAAAAAAAAATGAAAGCCAAAGAAAAATGGTCAAACACTAAAATATAATTTATCCTTTTCTTATTTTATATAAATTTGAAATAACCAACGGAAATAATTGAATGGAGAGATTGATACAATATTGAAATTTAAAATTTAAGATGAAATATTTAAAAATTTAAAATTTAATTTGTTGCAAGAGTTATTAATAAAATTATTTTTAAAATTTTTCTTAGTATATTTTATTTTAATCTTACACTATTAAAATATGAAACGGACTTTCTAAAACATGTTATGAAAGGCATATCCACCCACATAAAGTACAAGTAGAAAACAAATTCAAATAAATAAAATTTATGTATCTTTTAATTAAATTCTTGAAAGCAGAACAAATTTCTTTAGTTTGTTTGGAAAACTAGTTAATATAGTCGAAAAGTCACTGAAAAAAATCAAAAAATCATACAAGAAAATCAAGAAAACTAGTTAATATAGTCAAAAAGTCACTGAAAAAAATCAAAAATTCATTTTTTTCCCTTTTTGCATAATTATTATCTAAAAAGTTAAACAATCAATCCCTAACACTTTAAATTTTTTTACCTTAAATTTTAATTATGTTGGCTTTTTGATTAAAATAGCCAAAAAAACCAAAACACCCAATCACATCACTCTCTCTAATTTTTTACATTTTTTTCTGTAAAAATCTAAAAAGTCAATTAAAATAGCCACTTCCCCTATGAGCTCCAAAAAGCCAAAAAAACTATTAAAAAAATTCAATTCCCAAACGAACCCTAGACAGAGCCCACCAAAGCAATTTTTCCTGGTAGCAAACAAGTCACCAGTATATAATCATAATCATACTCAATAATTTATTAAATTAACTAGAAAATTACAAACATTTGATTGCCATCCTTCCAAACACATTTGATAGCAAAAACAAACACACAAACATACAATCCACAATATAATTACAAATGAAAATAAATATTAATGAAGTTATTTCAAGCCATTGATTGGTAAAAAATTAAGGTGGCAATAATAGAAGTTACTATATAGATAGATCTTGGGAGCAATAAGCTGAAGATAGCTTGCAACATAGACCTGCACATGTGTACTATAATTAGAAAATAGACCTAAGAAAAACCACTAGCTCAAGCAAATAGCAAGTGTGTGCATAAATCAGCTTATGTAAGATTTGAAAGAATAAATAAATAAAAATGTCCAACTTGTTAGCAATGATCAAGACACAAAGAGATAATTGAAGTAGCAAAATTGAAAAAAGATACTTACCGTTTACCTCTGAAGCCTTCTTTGCAATCTAGCCATACGTAGTGCAGTTGTCACATAAAACCAATTCTTTATGCAGTTCAAGAACTTGAAATAAGCATGTCTAGATGGTTTGTTAAAAATCATAGTGCCAAAGACTGTCCAAAATCCAAGGGTGAAACCCAGCCCCATACTAATGTAAAATCCAGTGGTAATAAAGTTGTCGTCATCTTCTTGAACAATAACTAGAGGTTCCACAACTATTTCTTCTCCAGGACACTTATTCGGAAGTGGAAGCCCACAAAGTTCAGGGTTCCCAGAATATACAGAGGGATCAAAGCTTTGCAATTGAGTGCTTATTGGGATTTTCCCCGACAACCTATTATTTGACAAATTCAACACACTGAGAAAATTTAGATCAGCGAGGCCGGCAGGAATCAAGCCAGAAAGCTCATTTGCAGACAAGTCAAGAGATTCCAACATTTTCATCCAACCAACTTCTTGGATGATATTTCCTGTCAAATTATTTCTTGATAGGTCCAACGAAACCAACCCTGCAAGACTCCCAACTTGTTTAGGAATTTTCCCAACAAGTTCATTGCTAGAAAGATCAATGCATTTTAGTAGTCCCAAAGTATTTCCGTATTCTGACTCTTTTCCTTTCCACAGCACCAATGCATTCTCAATATAGGTGCCACTTTGAGCATAAGAGCCATAAAATTTCATATAATAAAAAGAAATGGTTGCACTAGAACTCTTACTTTCCACCAAGGCAGTAAAATTGTGAAAACAGTGTGGTATGTGTCCTGATAAACGATTATTGGAGAAGTCCAAAACTTGAATTTGGTTAAGGTGACATATATGTCGAGGTATGCTTCCATTGAACTCATTGAATCGTAGACTAAGAACAATTAAACTTGTTAGATGTGTTCCTATCCATGCTGGTATTTTTCCTGTGAGTTTATTTTCTCCCAGATCAAACATTCTTAACTTTGTGCATCTCTTTAATGAAGAAGGAACTCCCCCCGAGAAATTGTTGTTGCGCAAGTTCAGAGTATCAATTTCTCCTAAGGAACCCATTGATCTCGGAATTTTCGCGTAAAAATTATTGTATGCCAAATTAACGATTGATAGAGATGTGAGGTGCACCCAACAGCTTGGAAGCTCTCCTGATAGTGAGTTATTTGAAAGGTCAAGATAGGTGAGCTCCATACCCGTAATTGCACATAAGAAAGAGAGTGAACCCGATAACTTATTTTTGGAGAGATCCAAAAGTGTTACATTAGGAGGAGCTAGTGGCATTGGACCCATAAAATGATTCAAACTTAAATCTATACTAAGATAACCATGATACTTCAATGATAAATCAGGCAACAAGCCTTTGATCAGATTGTTAGACAAGTTTAAATAAATTAAACCTGGGGAAAGATCCCAGAACCAACTAGGAACAACATCTGAAATTTCAGCACTTGAGATATCAAGGTGGGAGAAGTTAACTTGCGTTTGAAGCCATTTTGGAAAATGAGGCCCCAACTTACAAGAGGACAACCGTATAACATCAAGTTGGAAAGGAGGAACCCAGTCAGAACAGAAATTAAAAGTCAGCAATGTGTTTGAAGAAAATAACAAAAACTTCAGACTGGACATATTAGAAAAGTGAGTTTCAGAGAGTACGACTTTTAATGAATTGAAAGAGACATCAAAATGCTCAAGCTTGGAAAGTTGTCCAATATTTCTGTGTATAGTACCATTCAACTGATTGTCTCCAAGTCCTAAATCCGTCAATGATGGAAACATTGAAAGGTCAGGCACTGACCCTGTAATTTGGTTTCCATACAACTGAAGAGAAACAAGACTAGAAAGTTGCCCAAAAGTTTCTGGGATGGACCCACTCAATTGATTAGAGCCAACAGACAATTCTATTAAGGAAGAAAATCTTGTAAAATCAGGCAATGGACCACTAAGTCGATTGTCAAACACATACAAAACCTGTAATGAGTCCTCTGCCGCAGACAACTTTTGAAGGAACTGATGAAGTTCTTCAGTTAAATTGTTTCCAGCCAGATGTAAAGATTGCAAACGACTTAAATTTGCAAAGGATTTTGGAAGGGCACATTCAAGATGATTGTAACCAAGACCAAGATTTGTGAGGGAAATCATGCCTCCAAAAGAATCAGGAATCGGACCTTTTAACTGGTTACCAAAAAGGTCTACATAAATAAGGCTACTACTAAAGTTGAACAACTAACTGTATATTGAAGAAGATAGATCATTATAAGATAGATTATTATAAGATAGATCAAGTATAGAAAGAGACAGAGAAGAATTAAAAGGATGTGAGGGATGAGTAGTGATAGCAGGAAGTGTACAATCAAATAACCTTAACTCTTTTAGGAGAGGGAGATTATTGATAGATTGAACCCAGTCGACTGCTTTACTGAGGTTAACATAACTAAGGTCCAAGTGACTTAATAAAGAAAGATGAGAAAGCCACTCAAGATTTTCACACTTTAGATCAAAATTGTAGCCAAGATAAAGATACTGCAACTTAGAAAAGTTCCCCAACTTTGTGATGTCGTCATAAAAATTATTTCCATTGAGGTCCAAATACTTCAAATGTTGCAATGCAAGCAATGAAGTACTAATCTTACCTTGCAGTGGATGATAAGAAGGATCATCCGATAAATGAAGATCGGGCATTGTGACATGACCAGTGCGGTTGTTGCACCAAACTCCTCTCCATTTGCAACAATCTCTTTTATCTTCTTCACTCCCCCAAGATGAGAGACGACCGTAATCATCTACAAGAGCTTCTTTAAACTTGAGGAGAGCTTGTCTTTCCTTATCTATGCACCTGGTTTTAGCATCTTCTTCAACTCTAGAGGAGAGTCCAACAGCAGGCTTCGTGTATAGTAAAAGCGTGATGATAATAATAAACACATGGAGAAATTGATGAAATTTTTTGCTGAGCACCATTTTCATGAACATGTTCATGATGATGCAGCAAAAATTAATATCAAGATGAGGTAGCAAATACAACCACCAATGAGGATTTGCAATTATTGGAATTTTTTTAGTTCTCTTAAGCAAGGAATGACCACCTTTTATAATTGAGAGTCAACGAATATAATTGTGTCACTAATTCAATGCGGGGTTGTCTTGAACAAGCGGTCAGAGCAACTCCAATGCTCTTAGGCAAAATGCCTATTAAAAGTACAAAAAAATGTACTCTCTTTATTTTGCCTAATTAGTTTAGCTAATGTGCACTCCAACAATACTCTTTATTTTAGTTAATCAATCAAATTAACTTAATTAATTTTTAAAAGAAAAATACTATAAACATAAATAAAAAATATAATTTTTTTATGACATGCTGCATATGCACCTAATATTGACGTGGTTGTTGATGTGACATTTGTAAATATTCATTTTTAAAAAAATGTGTTATTAAATTATTTTTTACAATAATATTTTTATACGAAACAGAAACAAAGAGAAAGAGAGCCATACATGTGATCAATGAACTGGAGCAGAGAAGCAACGAAGAAGAGATGGGGATCTGAATAGTTGCGGGAAGACCTTTTGCCTAACAATGAATGCTAGCTACTTGTGGAGAGCCTAAATGAAAATTGGCAAAATGCCTCTTGTGATGCAGAGCCCGTTGAAGGAACATAAAAACAACCTCACTAGCAAAAATGGCTAATACAGCCCTTTTGCCTCCTCACTTAGAGTTGCTCTCATATACTTCAACTTTGTAATCCTTCGGTTTGTGTACTTTGTTTTTCCTTTCATTAGTAGAATTGTGCCAATTATGTAAAAAAGAAAGAAAATAATAATAATAATAATAATAATAATAATTAGGAATAACTGAAAATATTTGTAACTTCTATAAAGTTGCAAGTAGATCTAAGTTTAGTGCAAGTGAAAGTTATGGTTAAAAGTACAATTATTTTAAATTATTTTCATTAAAAAAAGAATAGAAAAAGAAAAAGAAGACAATTGCCTATATATCACCTTTTTTTATTCACCCTTTTATGGCACCATATTATTTGCCTTTATTATTTCCTTAATTATTGTTTCTAAAAAAAAGAACAAATTATGAGTATCCACGGTAAATAGTGAAACAAATGACAAAAAACAAGTGATACATAGCATTTTTTTTTTAAATAATAATTTTCTTTAACTAAAAGTGGCAAATTAATGGACAAGGTACAACTACCTTGGTCACTCTGAATAAGAATGGTTTGTAAGAATGCTTTGAAGCACATTTCTTTTGCCATTTTGCCCATGTCCTTAGACCATGCAAACAATTCATTTGGATACTCCCACACAATTCATTTGGACCATGTGTCCTTGGACTATATGCGTAAAAGATATGTATATATCTATACTATCATACAGAAGTGTCAAGTTGGTTTGGATTTTGTCACTCTTTTTTGGTTTTTCCAAAAGGGTTGGGCTTCTGTTAAATACAAATCTGAATTTAACCGTTATGTTTGAGCACGTGGGGCTTACCATGGGAGTCGTTTCGATAATTGAGCTGTTCATTTTAACAAAACCCTCCATGTATATCATCTATGAGAAGAAATTAGGTCAATCTGATAATCGTAGTCTTTTCATTTTGTCGTGTTTGTCTCTGAAAAAAATAAACGACAAGTCTGTTTTTGAAATAGACAATCTATTTTTGATGACAAATGCAATAAAATGAAAAGATTACGATTATCAAATCGATCTAATTTTTTTGGTAAACTAAATTGAAACACCTTTTATACCTTGGGACCGAAATGACATAATTTAAACATTAAGGACCAAACTAAAACATTTTTATACATTGAGGACCAAAATAACATAGAATTCATACTTCAAGGACTGAATATATAATTAATCCTTATAAAATGTTAAATAATAAGAGAATGGCTTTGTTGAAATTTATTGAAAATTCTGTTGGTGTGATTATGGGGTCATGGAGCCTTCAATTATAAACAATCAAGGTCATGGATGATTATTTATAATGATATTCTAAAGAGCCCTTTTGTAATGCTGTCACCTTATAAAATTGTCAAAAAGTGCTCCATAGTACATGAAAAAAATATATACATAAAAAATGAACTTTTGACTATCAGGTCATAAAAATGTATTTTTAACTTTGATGAACCAATATTATTAAAACACTTGCTAATAAAACCCGACAAAGAAGGCATGAAAATTTATGACCAACTAAATAATATTGACCAACCATAATTTTCATGGCCAACTAAATAATATTGACCAACCATTGTTATTATTTTATAAAGAGGAGATTATTCAATAAAGTGACATCTTTATATTTTATAAAGGAAGGAACAAGTTTGTGGACCGTGATGTGGGGTTTTCATGACACACTTGTGATTTGAATCATTTAATTATATATGATTTTTGAAGAAGATTATCTATTAAAAAAAATTAACATTGATCAGATAACTATAGACATATGATCAAATAATGGACAATCTTTTTTTAAAGATAAATATGACCTGATCATGTGATTAGAGTTATTTAATTTTTATTTTTTATATGGATAATCTACCCAAAGTCCTTACAAAATGATGATTTGAATCACCAAAATAAATGTTGTAACGAAGCATACAGACCTTACAAGGTCCAATTACCTGATTCAGTTGAGAGCTTCCCAAAATCATGCCCCATTTATAAAATATTGAATTAGAAAATGACTTCGTGGAAATTCACAAAATTTCCTTGGCATGATTATTGGGTCATGTAACCTTCAAATTGACTAGGGTGTGTTTGATAAAATTAAAATTTGAAATTTGAAAATTAAAAATTAAATAAATTTTTTAATCAAAATAATTGTTTGGTATTTATTGAAATTTAAGTAGGGATGTGTTGGTGATGATATGGTGAGATAGTTGTGACGATAATGGTAAAGGGTGGTAGAGTTTTTTATTTTTTATTTTTTTTATTTATAAGAAAAAAGGTAATGTTTTATTAAAAAATAAAATATTACAAAGAAAAAAGGAAAACATGAAAAACTATCAAGTACAAAGCACATAGTCTATTCTAAATGGGGAAAAAAATTCAATATCACAGTGATACTAATGACATGATATCTCCATCCAATAGGAAAATATGCAGCAAAAGAGTTAGTTAGCGAAGAAACCAATTAACAAAAACAAAACTCCTAATACAACATAAACTCAAACACATATTTTTCATAAAAAATCTATCTCTAGTACTTTATCGTGCGGTGGTGGTGGTGGTAGTGGTGAAGTGATGGCGATACACCAATGTTAACACGTTTATAGAATATTCCTAGAGTGCCATGTGTCCGTACTCTATAATCATTCATCATGTCCCTTCATGTTTCTCAATCATCCAAGACAATACCTCATCTACCCATCTTCTCCACCAATCACAATACACGGAGTACCACATGTCCATACTCCGAGACTATTGAATAATCACCCTATTTTTAAGGGGTATTTAAAATTTTAAATTGCTAATCAAACAAACTTAATTTATTTTAAGTTATTAGACATCACATATCAATTCATCTAAATATTTAAATTATTAAAGGGAGGAAGTTCTTTACTATTATTTATATATTATCATGATAGGACTGCAAATGAACCGAGCTCGTCTCGTTAAGGGCTCAGCCCGGTAAGCTAGAGCTCGAATAAGCTCGGCTCGTTTATCTTTATTTAAATTATATAATAAATATATTTTTTATATATTAAATAATATATATTATCTATGAAGTATGGGTACTTCGAAAAACATACCATACCCGTAACGGGTACTTACCGGCGTATGGTACTTCGTATGTTACTTCTGCATATGTATCAAGTACACGAAACACATACCCAAATTTTTTCTTCTGAATTTTTGGTATACCCAGACGTATCTACTATATACTCAAGCCGTACCGTAACTCAGTTGAAACAATACTTTCTTCTACTACGGAGATAAAACTCATTTTACTAGACTTCTTTTTTATTTTTAGTTTATACCTAGCATGTTTTTAAAATTCACATATAGTTTATAAGTTATTTAATATATTGACATTTAATTTTGATTTATACATTTACTTTTGGCATTAAATGTTAATTGTAGGTTGAATCTTAACGAATTAAACCTTTTAATTAATTTTTACATTCCTCTAAATTAAAAATAAATATTTTTTTACAAGCGTACCAAGCTGCAATTTTACTGTATCGACGTCATCGTACCGTACCAGTACTAGTTCCCGTACTCGTGCTTCATAGTATATAATAGTATTTATATAAATAATATTTTAAAAAAATTATGGAACCAAGCTGAGCTCAAACCTAGTTAGCAATCGAGCCGAACTCGACCTCAAGCACGATAATCAAATGAACCGAGCTCGAGCTCAGCAAAGCTTGACTCAGTCGTTTTGAGCCTTCATGACACTACTTGCACATGACACTACTAAGACCATCTCCAACGGTTCATCAAACCCAGCATCAAATTTGAAATTTGGTGAAAAAGCTACTGTTTGGTGTTCCAACGGTTACACCAAATCCATATCAAAATGAGATTTCAGCAAAAGTTTTACTAAACTGATGACAGACTCCGCATTTCACCAAAACACTGTACATGACCGTTGCCAGGAGACGAACTGGTTTGATTTGAGTTTTCTAGATTAAATTTTTTAAAAATTGAGTATTTTATTTTTCATATTTTTTTATTTTTCATGAATATTTTTAAAATTTTAAACATTTTTTTTACTTTTTCATATACACCTTACTTAAATGTATTTAAAAATTAAAAAATTTGTAAAAAAATATTTTAAAAAATTAATAAATACATAAAAATACAAAAATTATACCGAATTCTCGTTTTTTTTTTTTTTTTTATATTTTTGGTATTTAGTGAATTTTTAGAAGTTTTTTTTACAAATTTTTTTACTTTTAGGTATAGTTATGTTAAGTATGTCTAAAAATTAAAAAAATTGTTTAAAATATTAAAAAAATTCAATAAAAATAAAAAAATACGAAAAATAAGAAAGTAGAATTTTCTGAAAATTGTTTTCACAAAAACGATACCAAACAAGCTGAATTGTCTTCTCTTAAAATTTTTATATTTCATAATAAATGATTTTTTTAAGTAATAAATTATCAAATTAATTAATAGTTTTTGATGATATTATAAATATATTTTAATTAATAAATCAAATAATTTTATTACTATATAGGAGAATAGTTAAAAATTTTATTTTTTCAGTTACTTTTGGTAAATAAAAAATTTTAATAAGTAAATATTTATAATTTTTCAAATTTTAAAAAATAATTCGTATTTTAAATCAATCTCAAAAAATATATTTATAATTTACTCTTTTATTTTATATAAATAATTTTTTGGGTGCTTAGGTCATAAATCCAAATATGAATTTCTTTTGGCCGAAGGTTCACGTTCGAACACGTTTTTTGTGAAAAGACCAAACTACCCCCATATATATATATATATATACATAATATGGCTACAGTAAAGACTCCTATTTTCAAACCCTAATTACAGCCCTCTCTAACTCTTCCCTTTACTCTCTCTCTCTCACTTTCTCTTTCCCACACTATTCGTCTCGACTCGCTGCCCAATTCGATTCCAATTGTTAGAGACGGTGGCGAAGCAATTTTGTTGTTGCGGTCGTTTCACTATCGTCAAGCTGCCTAAGCCGCGTTGGCTTCTTCGCTGCCTCCTCATCCTCCTCTTCATCCTCTCTCTCTCTCTCTCTCTCTCTCTCTCTCTCTCTCTCTCTTCGCGGCTCTTCTAAACCTTCACTATTCCTTCCTTCATCGGTTGTTAGGGTTCAAACTTCACATTCTCAGAGTGATCGAACGCCGTGAAGAAGACTCCACCGACACCAAACCCACCTCTACCGATCTCATCACTACCGCTGTCAAGTTCATCTCTGCCACCGTCTGGTTGATCTCCGACCATTAGTCCTTCCATTCTTTCCTCAATATCAAGATCTTAGGCTCAAATATGTCAGTGAGGAATCCAAAGTAAGTATCACCTTTCATCACTTTAGTGTATAAAAGTGAACGATATGACTCACGACAATGGCGAGCCCAAATCCCACCTTGCTCATCTTTCTCCGGTCAGATTTGTGTTTTTTTTCTTTAACAAATCAGAGGATACTAAGTTCGGATCTAAGGATTTGTGTTTTTTTACAAACATTTTACTTGAGTTCGAATTTAAGTTCGATCTACCTGAGTAATGATCTATGGAGCGGGATCAATTTTTGTACATTTTATAAACATTTTTTTTAAGGCATTAACTGTTGTTGTTGTTGTAGTATATCCATATATATATATATATATATATCTCACACACACACACACACACACACCTTCTCTTCTCTTCTCTGTTTCTTCTTTCTTTTTTATTATTATTTATGACTGTTTGTTTAGTGTTAGAGCATATGATTGAAGGATGAATACAACCTCTGTGTGTGTGAATGTATGTATCTTTGTATATCTATTATTGCATTCAAGATTAGATAATATATGTCGCGACCTAAACCCACCCCATAGGTTTAGTGTCATAACCGGCCAGTAATCCGTAGATTACCGAAGGCTTCTTAAAAAGAAAACAAATTATTAGGGGCTAGTGAAAGTAAATAATAAATATACAATGTCCATTGAGCTGTGCAGAGTTACATGAGACACAAGAATTTTAAACTTATATATATATATATATCACAATCCAAACCCACCCCCATAGGTTTAGTATCGTAACCGGCCAGTAATTCGTAGATTACCGAAGGCCTCTTAAACAGAAAACAATTATTAGGGGTTAGCGGAAGCAAATAATAAATATACAATATCCATTGAGCTGTGCAGACTTACATGAGACAGAAGAATTTTAAACTTTTATATATATATACACACATATATATCACATCATCATATACATCGACTAGACAAAAAGGGACTTAGCCCTAAATATAAAATAAACGAAACTTAAACTTTAATCACATGCCTTTGACCATTTGACATATCCGGAACCTCCACGGGAGGCACGTAGGTTGGTTGACAGGACAGAGTCCAGGCAGAAGTTCTAGGCTTGGTCATGCGCCTAATCACCTACATACATAAATAATATAGTGAGCCAGAGCCCAATGAATAATCTCAATGTAAAGAGGTTAAATAAATGAGATCCATAACTTAAACGAAACAATATAACGTTTTTGACATAATTAAAGCATACTTCGGAAACATATAATAACTAATATGGATCATCAAATCTTTCCACAATTTGTTGTACCCAATTGCCTTATCAAAACTTGTCGGAATACAACATAGAACGTTCACGGTGGAACGAAACATTCGAAACGCCCTCATTGGGCAGCTTTATACAAAACGCCCACATAGGACGACTTCATGCAAAACGCCCATATAGGACGACATTATACAAAACATCCTTATTGGACGACTTATGCAAAACGTCCACTTGGGATGACTAGGTACAAAACGTCCATATAGGACGCGTTTATGTGAAACGCCCACTTCGGTGACTTTATTCAAAACGTCTATAACGGGCAGATATCATACAGATCGATACAATTGAAATCATGCGAAACGATCAACACAATCGAAATCATGCGAACGATCATAAAAGATCGGCGTCATATATTATATCACAATAAGTCAATAACTTATATTAACCGTACATGATGAGTTGAATACTATGCGGAAGTCATTGGGCATCAAAAGATATTTCCCAAGTTGTTATCATAGTTATCGTTTCAAAAGGAACTCATTCCTTCTTAAACAAATTCCATTTTTGAAAAGCTTATCATATCTTACTCATTCATTCCTAGCAAAACCTCATTTTCGATGACATATCGTATTGTACACGTTTTAGATTTTCAAAGTATAACTTAACGGTTCCAAGGTTCTTGTTCACAAATGTATCGTATCAACATTTCATGGCAAAACATAGGTGGCCCAAATTGTGATGACCGGGTGCGTAAATTGTCTTACTTTCTTTTGTGCATGTTGGGTTCAACACTTTTTGAAATCTATCTCTCGATTTTTTTTGTCTCTTTTGACTTCAATTCTGAATTCCACTTGTTTTGGGAGGCTTGAAGTTGAATTTGGGGTGTTTCACACTTAGGATGAAATTTTTATGGACTGAGGGCTGAGCTGCACGTGCGGGAGATGAGGCGGCATGTGCGGGAATCTGGGATGGTTTCTAGGTTGCACATTGCATTATATGCAGGTGCAGAGGCAAGTGCAGAAGAGGAGTGCCGCACGTGCGGGCCGCACGTGCGGGACGGACTTGAGTCCGAAAACCCTGTTTTTTCTCCCTCTTTTGTGCTATGTATATCACTTTTGGGACATTTCTCTCTCACTCTAAATATCATTTTGCTCCTCATTCTCTCTAAAAACTCCCACAAAACACCAAGAACCCTTGATTTCTTGCAATCCATTGAGTTTTGATCCATCATTTTTCACAAGTCTTGGAAAGTAAAGCAAGAACTTCACTTTGTATGGTGGAGATCAAATTTCTTCAACTTTTGATTCTAGGGTTTCATGAAATCTTTTCATCAAGCTTGAGGTAGGGACTTCTTTGAGTTATATATACATTTTTTGCAAGTTTGATGTGGGTTTTGGGGTTTTCCTTGGGAATATTATGAGGGTTTGATTTTGGCTCAAGAATGTAGGGATTTTCAAAAGTGGGTTTTAAAATCTCAAATCTTTCTAAGTTAATCTCTTGAGGGTTGAATCATCTTGGGCAAGGAAATGATGTCTTTTTGGTTTTCTTTCAAGTGTTTGGGGTGTGTGTGTGTTGTTGTAAAGAAGAAACCTAGAAATTTGGGATTTTCCTAAAATGAAAGAAGATGAGGGTACATGGTTGATATTATATATATACACATTGTTGTGTGCCATGATAAGTAAAGAAAATGGAGAATTTCTTATTTTTATACAAATGCATATATATTGATGATGGGTTTCTTAACATATGAGAATTGTTGAGATTGGAAGTTGTTGTCTAAATATTGCTATACTTTTGAAATGATTAAAATGATGGAAGTATACGAATTATGGGCATATTGTTATATATTGTTAAATGGTAGCAAACTTTTGGCTATTGGTTGGAATGGCATCGAAAAGAGAAAACAGAAATTTTGATCTTTATGGAACATTTGTTGGAATTATGTTGAAAGTAGAGGAACATGAGGTAGTATAGATAATTGTTGTATTGGCTCTTCTAAAACCTTGCATGCCATAAACATTGAATTGGGATTTGGAATTTTCATTGAGAATGAAATATTTTGAAATGAAATCATGGAAATGTTTATGGGGTAAATACATTGGTAAGTATGAATAGGAGGTGTAGATGTAATTGATAAGTTGGCCTGAGTGTCTGGGGTGAAAGACCGAAAACTCATGCAAAGGGGGTACCACTTTCCTTCCAGTTAACAACCGGTAAAGTGGGGTTTGGTAGTGCTAGTCATGCCTACTTGCAGACATCAACCTAGGGATTACCTAAGTCGTATTTACCGCCCCATTGAATAAAATTGTAAATTTCTAAATTGTTGAGACTTCAAGCTTTTGTTGAACATGGTGTTCTAAAAAAAAAAAAATGTAAATGAGATCCTCTTTAATTGGCATTGCATTGCATGGCATTTGCATTTTATATTGGAAATCTTGCATAACTGTATATACTTTGTTAAGGATTCTCTACTGGGCTTTATGTTCACCCCTATAGGATTCTGGTGTAGGAAAAGATGTGGTGATCTCGCCGAGTTGAGGGCGCAGATATATTATGTGGAGAGTAAATGACTCTTATTTTGTTGTAAATTCATTTTGCTAGCCAAGGGCTATAAATGTTGGGTTCGTGAAACCATTTTTGTGTAACTGGGGCTTAAGCCTTGGAATATATAGCCCTTAAGGGCATTTTCTTTATTTTTGGGAATTGATGTTCTACATGCTTGTGGTAGCCGAATATTCAGTAAAGGTAGAGGAGTAATATCTCGGCCTCTAGGCGCCAAACGGGTAAAACTCTCGAAGGGGTGATCGGCCGAATACGATGACTAGGCCGAATAGGATAAAGCCCTCAATGAAAGTGTAAGGAAAGGTAATGATTGAAAAAGTAGACCCGGTCCCGAGGATCAAGAGACGAGTATAAATACAATGGTAGTGGATCGTAAAAGGTATGTAAGAAACACTTCTAAAAATTAGTAAGCAAGCTCGAGGAGAATCGACTTGTCCGTCGGAGTGCTAATTCCGCACTTCGATCGGAGTTTGTATTTTTGCAGTGACTAGTAGAGGATCGCTACGCCTTCCAGATCTGAAGAGTATTTCCAAACCACGATTTCCACAATTGGCGCCGTCTGTGGGAATACTCAAATATATCCATGGAAGGCGTGACCGAAGATCCTCCGATAGCCACCGACCCGATCGCGCAGGAAGACGACCTCACCCCAAATAACATGCTCGAAAAGAAACCATTGCACGACGCACCTTTGCGCTCGACTCGCCAACAACTTCAAAGACAAGAAACAATGCAGTCATCGAACAGCAAAGCAGAATCGAACAAAGGCTCGAGAACATGATCGCGAGAACGAACGACCACAAGACTTGGCCCTGGAGGTAGCAAAATCTTAGGAACCCACGCGCCAGACACCGGTGCCATTTCCAAGGACGGGCGTACAGAGGCCACGAGCCCGACCAAAGGTTACCAACAGCGACTCCAACTCACTATCCACGGAGCTCGACGCGAGGGAACGATCCGAAACCTCCAGCTCCTCCGACAAAGATCCGCGACCGAGGAACAAGCGAAGAAGAAGCAATAACGAGGAAGACCGTCACAACCCTTTCGTCGAGAATCACAAGGGCGCCCTTGCCCAAGAAATTCAAAGCTCTGCTATTCACTCTTTACGACGGAAAATCAGACCCCACTGATCATATCCGTTACTACAAACAGGCCATGACGTTACATGCAGACAATGAGGCCCTCATGTGCCGAATATTCCCCAGTAGCCTAGGACCACTAGCCGTCAGGTGGTATTACAAGTTGGAGCCAGCGTCGATCAAGAACTTCCACCAACTTCAAAAGTCTTTTCGGTCCAGGTTCATC
This sequence comes from Camellia lanceoleosa, assembly GCA_025200525.1. Taxonomy (NCBI): domain Eukaryota; kingdom Viridiplantae; phylum Streptophyta; class Magnoliopsida; order Ericales; family Theaceae; genus Camellia; species Camellia lanceoleosa. Next base: position 16,045,556 of record CM045758.1, read on the forward strand.
ACCAACGAGGTACAACCAACAGCCGACTCTCCGGGCAATGCAGATCCGGGGGAGAGACGCCAAAGCGATTCACCGATATTGGGAGTGCTTCAACTCGTTGACGACGCTAACGACTCCATGGCCATAACCGCCTTCAAATGGGCTTACACTCGACAAAGGCTCAAGCAGCCTTGACCAGAGGCCCCCAAAACAGCCTGGGCCTTGATGAAGAAAGTCGAAGAATATTGTAAAGTCGAAGATGATGCCTCGAGAACAAAGGCCGACAAAGCTCCGTAAAAACGGAACTTCAAATCGCCGACCAATAAACTCCGGCCACCAAGCCTCGAACCACCAAGAACGAACCAAGCGAGACAAAGGCGTGATTCCCGCCGAACAAACGATCAAGGCCCCTACCGAGCAAACGAACAGCATAAGTCGACAAAGAGACGCCAAGGCGAAACGACAAGAAATATACGAGCTAATGTAACCGATCGCCGCAATAATGACCAAGGTCCAAGACTTCCCATTTTTTAAGTGGCCGCCAAAGATGATAGGCCTCCCGACACACGGAGGCGATGACGATGCAAATACCACAAAGATCACGGCCACGCAACCGTGAATTGCTATGCAGTGAAGGATCATCTGGAAGAATTGGTGCAGGATGGCCGGCTACAGCAATACGTTAGCAAGGGAACCCCGACTAAAGCATTAGCCCTGAGACAGGATTCACCTCCGCTTGGCGTGATCCATATGATATACGGTCTGCCGACCACCCCGATCGTCCACACGATCCAATCGCACCCGTCTCCCCAGAAACATAACAAGCCAACCGGCAGCCACAGTGAAGCCCCGACGATTGGGTTCGACGACTCCCACCTCCTCGGAGTGAAGGCCACCACGCCGACCTTTGGTCACACGCCACGCCAGACGTCAATCTCCGCTGAACGATCCTCATAGACCTGTGGAGCGCCACAAACTCAGACTACAAAGCTTTTGTAGAAGTCGACCTTAAGGAGTCGGAGCTGTCACCATCGCCCCACCGTTTTCGGCTTCAACGCTAATCCAGAGTATCCGGCTGAAGGTCGTTGCCGTTCACGGGCTCGAAACGGTCGACACGTAATTCTTGGTTGTAAAGCTTCCATCGCAAAGATAATGCCATCATAGGCCGCCCGGTTGCACGCCATGAAGGCCGCCCCAAGCACCTACCATCGCCTTATGCGCTTCCCAATGCATCATGCATTGAAGAGATCCGTGGCTCGCAAAGAATCCACACCGAATGTAGATTTTATGCAATTCATCTACGCTCCAACTTGTGGGACCTGATGCTTGTATCCGAACTTCATTTTAATGAAAACGGATTTTGTTTGCTCGACCTTCAACCCAATTGGGCCAAAACAAGCCTCCGGATTCGAGCGCTCGTCGATGCACGCCATCCGGGTCAATAAGCCTCCGGATTCGAGCGCCTTCGTGGATATCACGATTGGCACAAAACAAGTCTCCGGATTCGAGCGCCTTTCGATGCACGCCATCCGGGGGAATAAGCCTCCGGATTCGGAGCGCCTTCGTGGATATCACGACACAAAACAAGCCTCCGGATTCGAGCGCCTGCCGATGCACGCCATCCGGGGCGAATAAGTCTCCGGATTCGAGCGCCTGTCGATGCACGCCATCCGGGGCCAATAAGCCTCCGGATTCGAGCGCCTTCGTGGATATCACGATTGCACAAAACAAGTCTCCGGATTCGAGCGCCTTCGATGCATGTCATCTGGGTCAATAAGCCTCCGGACCGAGCGCCCTTCGTGGATATCACGATTGGCCAAAACAAGCCTCCGGATTCGGAGCGCCCTGTCGATGCACGTCATCTAGGGGCCGAATAAGCCTCCGGATTCGGAGCACCCTTCGTGGATCTCACGATTGGCCAAAACAAGCCTCCAGATTCGGAGCGCCCTGTCGATGCACGTCATCTGGGGCCGAATAAGCCTCCGGATTCGGAGCGCCCTTCGTGGATATCGCGATTGGCCAAAACAAGTCTCCGGATTCGGAGCGCCCTTTCGATGCACGTCATCTGGGGCCGAATAAGCCTCCGGATTCGGAGCGCCCTTCGTGGATATCCGATTGGCCAAAACAAGCCTCCGGATTCGGAGCGCCCTGTCGATGCACGTCATCTGGGGCCGAATAAGTCTCCGGATTCGAGCGCCTGCCGATGCATCGCCATCTGGGGCCGAGTAATCCACCGGATGCGGAGCGCCCATACGATGCACGCCATCTGGGGCCGAATAAGCCTCCGAATTCGGAGCGCCTGCCGATGCACGCCATTCGGGGCGAATAATCCTCCGGATTCGAGCGCCTTCGATGCGCCATCTGGGTAAAACAAGTCTCCGGATTCGAGCGCCTGCCGATGCACGCCATCATCTGGGCCGATTAAGCCTCCGGATTCGAGCGCTCGCCGATGCATCGCCATCTGGGCCGAATAATCCTCCGGATTCGAGCGCCTTTTCGATGCATCGCCATCTGGGTCAATAATCCTCCGGATTCGAGCGCCTGTCGATGCACGCCATTCGGGGTCAATAAGCCTCCGGATTCGAGCGCCTCGTGGATATCACGATTGGCCCAAACAAGCCTCCGGACTCGAGCGCCTTCGTGAACATCACGATTGGCCAAAAACAAGTCTCCGACACGGAGCCCGCTTAATCGGCGGTAATCACTAACGTGACTTTCGACAACATGCCTTAGCCGCCCGTAATATAATAATTCACACTCCCAATCCGCCTAAGGCAGGCCGAATTTCTACATACAGAAAAATGTTTAAGCCACAATAGTTCCGATGGCGTTTAACAAAGAACTATTAAAGCATATGAAGTAAAACACATGAAATAACACTCTTTATTTAATGACACTTTTTATTCGATTAAAAAGTTGTTACATCGACGCAACTGAACATTACAATATCTATTTCTAACTTTTAAGATCGATTAAAAAGTTGTTACATCGACACAACTGCGTTCGAACATTACAATATCTATTTCTAACTTTAAGACAAACGAATCCATCGATCCAAGGGCACATCCGCGCCCGAATCGCAATCCCCCCGGGCCTCTGACGCCATCGACAATGTCAAGGCCAAGATCCAAGACAAGGAAGGTTTTGGGGAACGGTCGTCAGATCTCATTTCGACGATCTGCTTCAAAGAACTTGAGATCGACGAAGTTTCAGCCTCCTTCCACGGGTCCACCGCCCCACATCGAGAATCCTCCGCCAAGAAACCAACGAACGCCAAGTTCGCCGAAGTCGAGCTCCTACAACTATCATCACGCTCGATGACGAGAACTCTCGATCTGCATTACCCCATACAATAGTCAGCTGGGAACTAAATAGGCTCGATCGCATAAGGGCCTTGTCGCTTTTATTCTCGAGAATGGCCCCGATCTCGAGGCCCAAATCTCAAATAATTCTTATCAGTTAAACCCCACGAGACAAAGGCCGATCAACATTCTCCATGACTTGGTTAAACCAACGGTTGACTAAAACAAGCAAGGGCTAGAACCACCTATCCCAATCGGCTAGACATGCGGCATTTGTGCCGTCTTGCAAACAAAACAAGAATGCCGATACCCCTCCGTTCCCTGGCTCATGGCTTACCCAAATTTTAAACACGCAATGGTTTAATTCTAAATCAGACGGCCATTACATGGAGGCCGATCAAGCCAACCAATCGGCGCATCGAATTAACACGCCGAGTCCGATTGGTGTATTTTCGTCTAGCCAAACATTCATGCAATAAAATTAAACACGCCAGACGCCGAATGCGGAGAGAATTTGATATTTCCCATAAAGCATCTTTTATTAAACATCAAGAAATTACATAATTACGAACGCGACTCAGTCCTAACCATACAACAAATACATATTATACTAAGATCACCCTCATCCTCACTCTTTTCAACCTCAAAAGCGAAAACGGAAAGTCCTTCTCAGTAGCGAGGCGACGCCATCAATTCCTCGCCAAAGCGAAGAGATTCGCAACTTGAGTTGCCTCGATCCAACCGTGCCTAAACCCACGATTTTCACATCTAAGAACCTCTTCGGCGAGCTTTTCCTTGGTCTTTTGAATTCCAACCAACCGCCTTCGTGAAAACCTTTTCATAGGACCTCCCTTTGCGGACTCCAAGGCGAACATACTTGCCAGATCCCGACGCAATGGCAAGCTTATAGTTTAATCGGGTAACCTCTTCAACGATTGGGTTTACTCGCCTCACTGGTCAGGCTCGAGCCGCTTTGATCGTCCCTAACTCACGCTCACCGTCTCGCCGAGCCTCCAAACTCCGGATACGCTTCCTTCTCCGCCATTTCTCGGCGGCGCGCTAATCGCATGCCGACTTCAGAAGTCAGATAGAGCCCTTTCACCGCCCCATGTATACCCTCGCAAACACTTCAGAGTCCTCGACGACCGATCATCGATCACGAACTTCGAGGAAATATTTGTCGAGCGAACTCGACCGCCACATCCGATCTCGCACGATCGAATCCGCCTCGTCATGGGCCTATTCTTCACAAACACCGCAAAACTCAACGGCACGGAGTCGCGTCCGATCTCCTTTCGACACGGGCGTGGCAACCTTCCTTGAGATCGCCTGTCTCGCTGGGCGACTTCGCCGACGCCGAGGAGATCGACGCCTCTACTCATAGAGCTCTTGCTTCTCACAAGACAAGGGCGCGCCGATGTTCACTCCGACCATATCGCCACCCAAATTTCACCCAATGTCTTCGCTTCCCTTTGTCGTTAAAAAACGTTTGTTCGACATTCGCGACAATCGACTTCCTTTCAGAGTTCGAACACAAGACCTACCAGCTTTTTAAAGTCGCCCTTCAACACAAGACCTACAGACTCTTTAAACACCCGCAAAGGTAACGCGATCGAGGCAGTTCATTAATTACAAACCCAATCGCCCGACGCCGAATGGGATGACTCAGAAGGCGGTGGTTGGTTCAACTCGCCACAAAGTTGCCCGAGCTAGGCAGTTCATCAATCTATTCGCTCGAGTGCCCAGACGGCCACAGATCGGTAAGCGGTGAAATTGCAATGCCGATTTTGATAGGATACGATTGAATCCTATCAAAATTGTTCGCCAGGTATCCACCGACTTGCAAATTGAATCCAAAGCGCCTTATCATGAGCCCACCGGGCAAGGGCAATTCATCAACTGTTTCGCCCTAGTGCCCAAATACCAAGATCGGTGGCGGTGAAATTGCAAATGCCGATTTTGATAGGATACGATTGAATCCTATCAAAATTGTTCGCCAGGTATCCAAATCTTGCAAATTGAATCCAAAGCGCCTTATCATGAGCCCACTGGGGCAAGGGCAGATTCATCAATCTGTTCGGATCTAGTGCCCAGTCGGCCCAAGATCGGTAGGCAGTGAAATTGCAAATGCCGATTTTGATAGAATACGTATTGCAAAATTGCCCTTGCAGTGAAATTGCAAATGCCGGTTCTTGCGGATATATATTAAACAAACGATATTGCATGTACGGCTTGTTCAGAAGAGTTCTAGATAAAAATCACCAATGCCACAGTAAAATTTATCCATTCAGACCCAGTACCCCAACCGGCACACAAAAGGCAATTCTTTTCACGAACCCCCTGGGGTACGGGCAGGCCCACCGATTAGGGTTTTCCCACAATACATGCAATTCCATTTTACCAAATGCATTGACAAAACATAGAACTCTTTCATTAAAATTAAGCATAGAACCGTCTCATACAAAGTGTGTGGCAAGAAAATTAATACGTATTGAAATTATATGAACTTTTCATTAATAAATTGCACGCAGATGCTAACCAATTTATACATGAAAACTACCAACCCACTACCCAAAAGAAGAAAAAAAACAAAGACAAAAAAAAAAAAAAAAAAAAAACACGACGCCCGCTAAGAACGGCTCCAGATCACTCGTCAAGATCGGATTCAGCGGCTCAACATCCACTGCCGTAAGGAATTGGCAAATCCAATGTAACCTCAACAAGAAGGGCTTTGAGCCACCCATGCTTGAACCCGCGATTCTCAAATTTGGCCACTTCTTCAACATACTCGACAGCAAAGCCCTCCCGCCTCAAAGGCCTCCGATTCGGCCATGGGTCGCTTTAAGCTCGTCTAATTGAGCCTCCGTCAGAAGTGCTTTAGGAAAGCCCGAGCGATTCTCGCCAGATTTGCCCCGCCAAAGATCAACACGGTTGGCTCTACGACTAACCCTCTCTTTCTCCGCTTCGCTCAAGGCTTCCATTTCAACCCTCATAATTTCGAATTCCGCCTACTTCTCACCTCGCAATTGTTTGCAAATGGTCGATTCTCCCGAGAGCATCACGCAGCGCGGCCCAAGTCGGCGACCCTTCCGACTCGCAAAACAGCGGTGTAATTAGACGCCTTAAACAAACAACAAGGAAACGGTTTGACCTACCGAAGCGTCGATTAAGGCATAACGCCATGACATCGTGCACGGCATCAAGGCTTTTGCCACCGGCAGGAAATTGAAGCCGCCAGTTAAGAGCAATGGCGGATCTCGCCGCTCAAGCATCGGATAAAATCGGCGTGCACGATCTTCTATGAATAACGAGCGGAGCCATCATGACCGGTTCTTCAAGTCGAGGCCGTTTACTACAGGCGGCAAAGTCGCTTCCTTCAAGATCGCGTTTTTGGCCTTGTTCAAATTAGCTCTCCCGATCGGCTGTTTCTCCACCCTCCTTTTCCTTGATGGACACGAACCTCAACCGTGCCCTCGAAGCGGCCACGAATGGCTTGATCAAGGTGGGATTAGATTCGCACATTCAAATTTTCCGCGGGCGGCCAAGCGCCGCATTTCTTTTTAGCGCGCCATCCGTTAAGCTCTCCTTTGCCATATCCTGAGAAAAATCCCCGGGTAGACCCCCCAAGTCCGCAAAAATATCCCCGGAGAAATCTGCCCCGAGGTGGATGGTTGAGGCCTCGGCCTCGGCGATGCGGCCTCGCCGCCGACTTTAGCAGATCCTCCACGGCAATCACTTCTACGGTTCGGCGTCTTCCTCCGAATCGGCTTGAGACCAATTTGCCGAAGATTTCAAGCCGAAAGATAAGGGCCGAGAGTCATTGATCGCCCAATGGAATCGGAATGTTATCTGCGGTAGAAAGTGGTGTAAGTGGGTTCGCATCAAGAAGAATATGGACGGCCCTCCCTTGTTTTTGTACGTTTGGGCGGCCGAAATACGTCAATGCAGTCTCAATTTCCCTAAGAACTGCGTCATCAACCGAATTCAAAATTTTCTTCAACCTATTACCTGCAAAAGATAAAAAGCGATCTAAGAAAAGAAGCCAATAAGGAATAGGCCAACGAACATAAGACATTGCGTGTCAACCTGGTTCACCCTTACGCCTAGGAATAGGGTCCAGGCGATCCTCCCCTTCGGCGAACTCCCAATTACCTCGGACGTTGACCATCACGTCATCAACTCGCTACAGTGAGCCGCAAGCATAGTCACTAAATGATGGTCGGTATCTTTGGCCCCGAGAAAATATCGCCCGACTGCAGGATTTGGCTATATGCGTAACAATGCCGAATGGCCTAATCCCAAGGTTAATCTGAGGCGTTGATTCAACTCCACAACCCCCATGATGATTCGAAGAAATTTACATTGGGTTGAGAAGGATCAAACCCCAATAGCGGAGAACGGCCCTAAGGAGTGGGTGTAAGGAAGCGAACTCCGCCCTCCGCAATGGACAAGAGAGGAATACGACTGTTTTGATCTTCCTCTCCATGTCGAGAGCGTTGTCCGTGACGTGGGACAGATGAACGTCGTCAGGGTTAGAAAAATGCTTCCGGAAACCAGAGATACGATCCTCTGGGAGGAGGTCTATCAAGTGTTATGCCATTTTAGCGCTACCAAGGATTAGCCGAGGCCAAGAATAACAAATAGGAAATAGGCTTACGAGGGAGGGAGAAGAAGACCAACGAGAAACGGATGAGACAAAGGAAGGCAGGAAGAAGTAGCAGAAAACGCGAGCCACAGAGGGATATGCACTGGCGATCCAAAAAGCTCAGAGACGATTTAAATATGAATTTGAAAGGACTAAAGTTTCAAATCACAATAAATCTTTGAGATATACTGAATAGGCGGAAAGTGTAATGATGAGCAAAAAGGCGTCGCTTCTCGACGATTGGGACATGCGAGGCCGCCCGATGATAAGCTTTTCAATTCGAGCCAAACACGCGGATTCAACTGCCGGTTAAATAGGGGATGCGGGGGGCAATTGTGGTACCCGAATAATCAGTAAAGGTAGAGGAGTTATATCTCGGCCCCTAGGTGCCAAACGGGTAAGACTCTCGAACGGGTGATCGGCCGAATCGATGACTAGGCGAATAGGATAAAGCCCTGCGTAAAGTGTAAGGAAAGGTAATGATTGAAAAAGTAGACCCGGGTCCCGAGGATCAGAAGAGACGAGTATAAATACAATGGTAGTGGATCAGAAAAGGTATGTAAGAAACACTTCTAAAAACTTAGTAAGCAAGCTTTCTGGAGGAGAACTGACTTGTCCGTCGGAGTGCTAATTCCGGCACCTCCGACCGGAGTTTGTATTTTTGCAGGTGACTAGCAGAGGATTGTTGGCGTCTTCTAGGATCTGAAGAGTATTTCCAAACCACGATTTCCACAATGCTATAGATTCATGTATTTTAAATCATTGAATGTATAATTCATACGTGGAACTTATTGTACAAACCTTTTTGATTAATGTAAAAGTTGGAGAAATGTTATTATTCTTTAATGGATGTTGGTTGATGTACCTAATTTATGTTGGATTATTTTGGCGCGTTACACAAATTATCAGATAATCTAGTCATTCTCAAAGTAATTCAGATACGAAAATATCTTTACAAAGAAATTACTCCCAGTGCTTGGCCGGATGATACTTCTCGTGCAAGCGACCTACACAAACACATAACATATACGCATTGAAACACAATATTACTTTCTTGATCAAACTTGACTTCTCTTGTCTTCTGTCTAAATAATTCAAAGGTCTATGTAGACACCTCGTTTTTGACCGTCCTCAAGACTTAGAAGCCATCGTTTGAATACCCGATGATTGTGTTCGCTCATGTTCATTTTGAGTCCCTGAAGGTCTCGGCTGAACGTCTTGTCTTGGAGCCTCTAATCTTGTCTGTTTTGTGCTTGGTTGTGGGCCAAGAGCTTGTTGCTTCACTTCTGGAGGAGAGGGTGACCTGTTAACCATCCCCCTAGCCTGCCAGCCATGAGTTGTGCCTGCCGGCCACCAGTGGTGGCCGGTCGGCTATGTTGATGGTCGGTCGGCTACATTGATGGCCGATCAGCCACTAATGATGGCCGACGGCCATTTTTGTCATTTTTTAGATATTTATTTGCCAGTTGTGCCAGCTGTTGTTCACTGATACTCATCTCCATACACGTGTATGGAGGGATGAATGCAAGCCTTTGGCTTGATTTTCTATATAAGGGGGGGGGGGGTCTCTCCCCCATTTTGAGAGGTTACATAATTTGGAGCAAATTTTTCCCTCTCTCTCTAGAATTCTCTATCTCTCTTCTTATTTTGTGCTTGAAAGTGAGAATTCTCTACACTTTTGCACTAAGACCCTTAACCAAACATCTTTATCTTGGAGCTAAGGTTCTTTGAGGCTTGGTTTGAGCTCATAAGGGTGGTTTAAGCTCAGAATTGTGGTTGTTTAGTGCTGTGCTTCAAAGATATAAGGCTTACCTCATTTAAGCTTTGTTTTAGTTGCTTGCTTTGCCATCTTTTTACATTGTTTTGACCCGGTTTTTCAAACATAAAAAACTCTATTTTTTTTAAGGTTTTAAAATGGCGGTTTAAATCTTGGTGAGCTAGGGGGTTGTCTCCCCTTTTTGCTCTTTGGCTTGTGAAGCCTTTTGTGCCATTTCTTACCACCTTTAAATCAAACTTTTTGGACCTTTAAACCACTAAAATTCAGAGTTATTTCAGTGGTAAAAAGTATGTTTTGAAGTCCAAAAATAGAGGGGTAGCCTCCCCTCCTTGTGTCTCTCTTGCATGCCTAGTTAGCTGCGCATATTAGCTTGATCTTGTAGCTTGTGTTATCTTAGTTCAAGCATGTTTTAGGCTCTATTTTTACTTGTTTCAACTCAGTTTTGGGTTGGTTGGAGCACATGTTGCTTGCTTTTTGTATTTGTAGTGCAATTGTGCTTACTAGTCTAGCATGCCTAATGGTTTAGCCTATTTTTATAGCTTGTGTTAACTTAACTTCAACGTGTTTTTGCTACTGTTTTGGCCTGCTTTAACTCTGTTTTGGGCTGGTTAAGTCCTTCGAGACTTGCATTGCATGGCTATAGTGTAATGGTCTTCACTAGCTCATTGTTTTGAGGCTTTAAGCATGAAGTGTTTGAGTGGCTTGCATGTTATAGCATCATTTTACATATGATTTCAGTGTATATAGCTCTGTCACACTCTTACTTATTTCACTCTTTCATTGCTTTTGAGAGTTGTGTCTTGAGTCTTGTTTGCGAGCTAACACATGAGCATGTTTTTCTAGCCTTTTGTGCCTCAATCTCAGCATGTTTTACCCACTATTTTAGCATGTTTTAACTCTGTCCAGAGCTAGTTTGGTTAGTTGAGCTTTGTGTTGCATGCTTATAGTGTTGTGATATTCACTAGTTTGATGCTTTTGGCTTTTAAACATGTTATGCGTGAGTTGCTTGCATGATTTAGTGTCCTTTTGCATGCCATATCAACATTGAAATGTCTGCAACCTCCCTCTATTCTTCACTTTTTACTTTGCTTTGAAAGTGGCCTTGAGCCCCTTGTTGGCTTGTGTGTGGAATTGAGGCTCTCACGCCTAATGGTTTTAATCCTCCCTTGAGGGTTTCTACTAACCAACAGCATGAGGCCTCTTTCATGCTCATGGTACTTGTGGCTTAGGCCCTCTTTCCAATTAGAGGACTCTCACTTTGGACTTAACTGGTTAAAGGACTAATTGGTAATGTAAAATGTGTAAACAAATGAACCAAGTAAAACTTGAGCAAGATAAACATGTTGTCTTGCATTGCATGTGTTTGGATCGGACGTTAATCCAAACACAAGAAATGTGGAACGTTTCATACTCAAAGTGATGAAACGTGTCACGTTTCTTGGTCGCCGTCACCCTTGATCATGCATAATAGGGTGGCGGTCCTTCAAGTCTTATTTGTGCATTCATTAAGCTTGTACAAGCTTGGTTTTCTAGACGTCATGCATTGAAAATGCTTGGTTGATGGCTTGAGAGCCAAAAGCTACACTCCTTTGAGCTTGAGAAATGATAAGGAGTGTAGCAGTACACATATTCCTTGAAAATGCTTTGTTTTGCCTCTGTTGCTCTCTGTTGCAGCAAAAACAAAAGTCTGGAAAAAGGGGTGGCCGACCGGCCACCTAAAGTAGTCGACCGGCTAGTTAAGATGGCCGACAGCCACTTTTTGTGGCCGACCGGCCACCAGTGAAGTTTTGTGCGAGTGTTCTTTTGCTAGGGCAAAAG